>JACAAK010000013.1:0-600000 GCA_025093985.1 Calvatia gigantea
GAAGTTATCCGGCCATTCTGCTTAGATTACCTCTAGCATTCTTCAATCACCCGTTTTTACTTAGATAGTTTTTACCCTCAGTTTGTACGCATTCACACAAACAGAGTTTTCTATCTTATGATGAAATTTGGTGTGATTGCATCAGTTCTCGATGTCTGAGTCTACTAGCTTTGCCTCTGACTCATCTTCCATGATTAATCTATCCAAACCTTCCTTAGATAGATCAATTAAATGTTCGATTTTCTCGTCCAGCGTTAGCTTAGACTGTGCTAAGTAAGGTATTACTCTAAACGCTGCGACCTTATTTTGCCACATGGATCCGTCCAGTTCTGCTAAGATATACGCACCACCTTTGAGTTGCTGAATCACCACCATAGGTCCTAGATACCTTGGCTTCATTTTGCGATCCACTGACATTTGTATGGCTGAGTTCTTAACTAAGACTAACGATCCCGGCTTTAGGTCGAAGTCTTTTATCTTATATTTCATTTCTTCTTCTAGTTTTAATGCTCTATTTAACTTTTTGTTAGATAGATGTTTTCGCATTTCCTCTATGTGGTCTACGTGTTTAGCTAATGCAAGTGCTTGTAGGCCAATAAGTTCTTCTGTAGATAGGAAGTGTTCTGGGTATTTAACTAACCAGGTTGCTTCTGTTATATCTAATAGTAACGTTGGGTGTGCTCCCGTTGCCATGAAGTAAGGCGAACATCCCGTGCCCTTTCTTATTGTTATTCTATCAGCCCACATTACATGGTGGAGATACCAGTACCATTTTCTGACATCGCCATTTGTGGCCTTATACAGCATTTGTCTAATATCCCAGTGGGGTCTTTCTATTGTTCCGTTAGCTTGTGAGTTGTAGGGAGAGATAGTGACTCCTTTAATCCCATACTTCTCAGCTAACCAGCCAACCGCTTTCTTAAATGGTGAGCCATTATCTGTGACAATCTTCACAAGACTTTCCCATCTGCAGATGATATCTTCGAAAAGCCATTGTCCGATAGACTTGGCATTCTCTTTTCTTAAGGCTCTGGCCTCCATCCAGGATGAAAGTCCACACCGTCCATGGACAATATAACTACAACCATTTGACGGCGGAGTCATATGCATTGTATCTGCATGTAAGATTTGGAAAAGCGATGGGGTATGCGTCACTACCGGTGGCAATTCTAATGCCATCTTCTGTCTAATCTGACACAGGTGACATGTCTTCACATACCATGCTATGTTGCCCTCCATTTCTGGCCACCAGAACCTTTGAGCTATGAGCTTTGTGGTCGTGTATGCTCCTCTGTGCCCTAGCTTATCATGACAAGTTTTCATAATTCTCATCCAATGTTCTTTAGCTAAGACAAGTGTGGGGTTTCCACTACTCGCAGACTTCCTGTATAAGCGACCGTCGTCATCTAGCCAAAAGTGTGAGGCTGCCCTCACAAATTTAGCTTGATTGGTGTCCATTTTACTGATGTCAAATCCCTTCGGGTCATTAGCTAACCATTCCCGGATTCGACTGAGTCGTTTATCTTGCATTTTAGCTGTCTCCAGCCTCTGGTCTTCATTATAGGGTGCCAGTTCTTCGTTGTCAGGTTCTTTATCTAAGCTTTCTGACTCTAAGGTAGTGACCCTATCTAAGAAAGCGCAGAGCAACTCAGGATATTTTTCCTGGTTAGCTATCGTGTGTCTGGTCTTTATGTCTTGTTGGGTAGATTCCTTAACATTATCTAAGTCATTTTGGAAATCTACCGACAGGCTCATTACTTGCTGCGTGTAGCCTGTTCGATTATCTATTTCTTCATAGAATTCCTCTAAATCTAATGGGTCTTCGTCTTCCGGGTTAGCCTTAGATAGAATAAAGTCATCCCCGTCGTCCTCAGATCCATCATCAAAGGCACGTTCTACTGGGTCCCCTGGGTACCAAGGTCTTCTCGAGAGTCTGTCAGGCCCAAAGGCCTTACCCTTCTTGTGTATGAGTTCAAAATGAAAGTTTGTCCATATATAATTTACCCAGCGATTTATTGTCGTGTTAGGCAGTCTTCCGGGGTTGTTCAACATTCCAAACAAATACTTAGCATCTGTCTCAACAATTAGATTTTGACAACCAGTCAATAGATAAGTCTCTTCTTCTAAGACCATTCTTAGACTGCACAATTCTCGCTTAGGTTGTGAATATCTCTGTTGTCGTTCATCTATAAGCAAAGAGTTAAACTTCACATAATGGATTATCTTAGGATCTTCTTCGTCTCTTTGATAGAGATAATATCCTACTGCTCTCCAGGACAAGTCACCGATAGGACTATGGGCTGAGTGCTTGGAAACTTCGGATTTCTAGTATGAAAGCAATTTTTAATTGCTTCCTTTAGATTATCTTGGGCTGTCTGCTGTTCAGGTCCCCATTCGAACGCTATATGCATCTTGCACACATTATATAATGGTGCAGCGATTATCACAAAGTTCGGAATGTGATTCCTACATCTAACGGCTGTCCCCAAGAAAGATCTGGTTTCTGAAGCATCCTTACAAGGGCCCCATCGTAATATAACACCGATGGCGTCTGCTGTCAGTTTTCTTCCTTTATACGAGCAGTCAAATCCTACAATAGTTATATGATCTGCACATATCGTTGTCTTTGGCCCGGAAAAGGTGCCTCCCGCATATTTCATTTGTTGTAATATGCGGTTCACCATGTTCATATGTTCCCATATGAATCGCCTAATTCCCAGGTTTCCTTGTATAACCTCGTAATCACTGTTAGATAACTCATAACGCATAGGTGGTCCCCATATAGGCACGTCGTCAATATAGGGGACTGTATGTTCTGGAATTTCATCTGACAATATATATGTAACATTGTCATGAAAAATAGGTACTGAATTAGTCCATCCCATAAGGCAATGTTACTAATCTAAGGGCTCCGAATGGCGTTTGGAAAGTCGTTAGATCTCTAGACGACTCAGCCAACTGCCTTTCGTCATACCCTACATATAAATCTAATATGCCGCTACAAGCCCTTCCCGAGAAGTGCATAGCTAATTCTTCTGTTGCAGGTGGCAGACCCGAGTGCGCGATTGTTACTCTGTTTAGAGGCTCTAAGCTATGTACTAGTCTGAGACTCTTTCCATCTTTCTTAAGTACACAAAACCATTTAGATCTATAAGATGAATTCGAGGGTTCATATACCCCCGCGTCTATTTTTCTTTTGATAATTCTACACACTTCGTCATATATTGCCGGGGGAATCCTGAAATGTCTTTCTACCCATGGTATATGGGCAATAGTGGGGATCTCTATCAGAGGGAAAACTCCTCCTTAAATTTGCCCCTTTCAGTATCATCCCAGCAAATGCTTTATTGTGTTCTGCAATTAACCAATGCATTAGCTTTCGCTCCTCGTAAGGTCAAGAAGCCCCCATTATGAGCCGCGTCATCTTGTTTTTTCGTTCTTTCGGTATACCTGCCTTTAGATTTGAAAGTTGGCAGGTTAACCGGTAGGATTGGCAGCTCAGCCAAGGGATCTCCAATTATTTCTCATTTTATTCTGTATTGTCTGGTAGTTCTCCCAGTACGGGTCTCACTTTCAATGTGACTGGTTTATATTTCTTAGCTAACAAAGAATATGTTCCTCCTCTGCAGGTGGTCCATAGATTTCATCTAATGCTGTCACTTTTCGAATAACTCCGCTGGGACTTACAATCTGAGATAAGAACATAGTAAGTAGTTCTTTATCGCGAGACCGCTGCGTCACTAAACTCTTCTGTAAGTATATTAGATTAACTTTGTTGGTGGTCATAGATTTTACATTGACTGCCAACGTTTCACTAATATATGGTTTATTATCATTATCTAAGCTAATTATAAGAGCAACCTCTCCTTCGATGCCTTTTTCGAAGTCATCGAGGCTACTCAAAAATTTTGCTCTTTAATTCGCGGTAATTGGCCTTTAGCATAAGTAGGCAACGTCACTCTATTCTTTGTATTGGGATCGGTATGACTATCATTTGCACTCCTTCAGCAGAGTTCACCACTCAACTTTCTGTTAGGACGTCGAAAGGTCTGCCTAATAATATTGAGTATGGCGGACCTGTCGACTACATGGACCTGTAGATAGACTGTCACATCTCCAAAGCTAAATGGCACATTCTTAGCTAGACCACAAGTCCGGCTTATCTGGCCATTCGCACTCTGCATGTTGATAGTCGTGTCTGGATCCCATGTAATTCTACAGTCTATCGCCATATTTCTGGACATGGATACAGATTTGTGAACCCTATCCAACAAAGCCTCTTCTTCTCTAAGATCATTTACTAAGGTCGGAATGACTCTTAGCAAAGCCATATCTTTGGCTGTTATAAGTCCCATTATTATCTAATGAGAATATATGCTTGCCTCTATCTTCCCGAGGTACCGCTTCCAAGTACTGTAGGATAGGATTGGTAATTCTCCAAGTTAGATAGGGATGTCCTTCAGTGTCCCAAAACTTTCTCTGCGATTTTCTCTGGTTTCGCACGCGTTGAGACCTGTACTAAATTAATGACAGGCTCCGCATTTTCCAAATCAGATTCATCGTCTTCGATATGCAACGCGTTGTTAGATTTAATTGCTACACGTCTTTTAGCAATTTGGTCTTTGTACTTCTCTCGGAGTTTGGGGGAAATAGCCAACAACTCTTTGTGAGATAGAGAGATGTCTCCTTTGAGAATTCTCTCCAATATTTTATCTAGTTCAACCCCATCCTCAATTTCTGTCTTGTGTTTATATAACGGTTGCTTTTGTTCGTGCAAGTACTTTGCAGGCACAGGTGGGACTTCTACAACCGGCCTAAGAGATCTAACGTTTTTATAAGGAAAATCATTGACCTGCTTAGATTTTGTTGGCTCTGTATTTTCCTTGTCTTTGGCACTTAGATTAGGATCATCTTCTCTATTGCTCTCCAATTCCGTCTGTTTCCTGGCGGGGATCTTCCATCCAGGGGACGGTTTCTTCATCGAACCGCTTAAAAACCCGCACAGGCTCGGACCCGTCAACAAGCTACAAACACATCACTGGATGACGCCCCACCCAAGAAATGTGCTCGCGAGGCCGTCACATCGGCCAGGAAGACTCTCACCACTCCTGCCCTCTCCGTGTCGTCATCTGTCTCTATGACAAATTCTTCCAAACCGAAACCTCGGCGGGTGATCCTGAAGATCCCCGTCAGGGAAGAGACAGTAACCGCCCTCCCCGAGGCCCTTCCAGAGACAATCCGTCCCGCTTCTTCGCCGGTGGGAGAGATTGACGTTGAGGAGGTTGAAGAACCCCCCAGGAACGTTCCGGAGCCTGCAGAGCCCCGAACCTGTCATCTCCGTAAGTCTCTTTTCATCACATCTAGTCTTTCTTTGCTAATCTAACAGGTGCTGCTCGTCGTACGGACAAGGACCTCGTTGAGGAGTGCGGCTTGAAGGCAGCCGCCTTCTTCTTCTCTGATGTTGGGCCAGCGTTCTCGCTGCTCAACACTGAGCCTTATGTGAGTGTTTTTTATAGAAGGTACACCTTAATCTAACACTTTTCTAGGGCAGCGCCGGACAGCTTCAGTGCCTTAACTGCATGAAGCTGTTCTCGCCTGACTGTACTCCCGGTGGCAGGGACCAGGATGGCAAAACTTGCAAGTGCAAGCAATGCCTTGCCCAGAACGCTGCCCACTGTTCGGATACCAAGCCGGCACCCCTCCTCCAGTACCAGGCTGAAGGTGCTCGGCTTCACTCCCTGACCAGCGACCACTGTAGGTCCGTTTTATTCTCTTATCTAAGTTGTTATGTTGGCTGACCAACACTATTTCTTGTTAATCTAGACCTCGCTGACTGATTCCGGAACCTGATGGCGGCCCACGCTCAAGTTTTCAGGCTCGAATCTTTCCTGGACATGGCTTACGCGAACTACCACGCCCTCGTCTACTTGTTTGCGAAGGACATCCAGATTGCACGTCAACTTCATGGTCATGAGTCCTCCTTCTGGGTTGAGTCTGGGCTCTACAAGCTCCAAAGCGATGCCTCCGACCTGTTCACCTTCGTCGACGGATTCCTCAATGAAGTCCATGCTTTGGAAGATCCCGATCTCGCCCGCCGGTCTTACTTCGCTCACGGCCACTTCCTCAACGTGCTGTCTGGTTTGCGTGGGGAGGCACCCAGGACATGGCCTGGCATGCCTCCTACCCCGTCCTTCGCTTCAAAACACGCCAAGTTCACTAATCCCCCCGTCCCTCATGTCAAGAAGACCCGCTCCGCCAAATCTAAGGGGAAACAGTGAGCAGCATCGCCCCCTCCTTCCTCGAGCCTGCCTATCAGCGAGGAGGAGTTCAATTCTGGGGACAACGCAGCGGCGTCTTCTGACTACGAATCCTGAGGTTCGTGCGGCGTTTTTTCTTATTCTATATCTTGAGAGTCTTCGGAGTAGATACATTACAGTAGTAGTGTATTCTGCTCCCCCAACATCTTGCTAGGTATCTAGGTACATCCTACTTAGATACATGTTTTTTACTTTAGTCTATCTGCATCTTTGGGTGGTACCCTGGATGCTCAATCCATCTGCTCATGTGCGTTGTTGTGTGAATCCATAAATCTTAAATTTTTTCAGAAGTAAGTGTGTGGATCCGCCAAAATTGTGTACTATTGCACATATATTGCACGTCTAGTCAAATCTAAGTCTCTGCAGTACACACTCCCCCCCACTAAAACGGATGGGTGCCCTCACCCTTATACTATCCATTTCAGAGACGTGTGAGAGGTGTCGCTATGGCATGACCTATTTCAAATCTTGGCGACTTTTTGCATTTCAAAGTGTCGCGGCTCATCGTTCAAAATTTGCCAAAAGCAGCCGAATTTTTCATTCTTATCTTACACAGGTTTTTCTGTTAATCTCAAGGTCTTTTTTACCAGCAGATTGAGCCGTATTTCTAGATAGACCCTTTTTTCTTATGTAGCTACATATAATCTAAACGCAGGGAACTTGTACCTCAGTTTTCCTTGCTGTATATCTCGCTAGGATCTCTTGTCATTCTCTTCATGTCTGCTGATACTGTTAACACTCGTATTGAGCTAGACGATGCGATTAGTACCTTCCAGCACCGATTGCAACGTTTTCAGCGTCGTGCCAGTTCTTCGTTGTCAGGTTCTTTATCTAAGCTTTCTGACTCTAAGGTAGTGACCCTATCTAAGAAAGCGCAGAGCAACTCAGGATATTTTTCCTGGTTAGCTATCGTGTGTCTGGTCTTTATGTCTTGTTGGGTAGATTCCTTAACATTATCTAAGTCATTTTGGAAATCTACCGACAGGCTCATTACTTGCTGCGTGTAGCCTGTTCGATTATCTATTTCTTCATAGAATTCCTCTAAATCTAATGGGTCTTCGTCTTCCGGGTTAGCCTTAGATAGAATAAAGTCATCCCCGTCGTCCTCAGATCCATCATCAAAGGCACGTTCTACTGGGTCCCCTGGGTACCAAGGTCTTCTCAAGAGTCTGTCAGGCCCAAAGGCCTTACCCTTCTTGTGTATGAGTTCGAAATGAAAGTTTGTCCATATATAATTTACCCAGCGATTTATTGTCGTGTTAGGCAGTCTTCCGGGGTTGTTCAACATTCCAAACAAATACTTAGCATCTGTCTCAACAATTAGATTTTGACAACCAGTCAATAGATAAGTCTCTTCTTCTAAGACCATTCTTAGACTGCACAATTCTCGCTTAGGTTGTGAATATCTCTGTTGTCGTTCATCTATAAGCAAAGAGTTAAACTTCACATAATGGATTATCTTAGGATCTTCTTCGTCTCTTTGATAGAGATAATATCCTACTGCTCTCCAGGACAAGTCAACCGATAGGACTATGGGCTGAGTGCTTGGAAACTTCGGATTTCTAGTATGAAAGCAATTTTTAATTGCTTCCTTTAGATTATCTTGGGCTGTCTGCTGTTCAGGTCCCCATTCGAACGCTATATGCATCTTGCACACATTATATAATGGTGCAGCGATTATCACAAAGTTCGGAATGTGATTCCTACATCTAACGGCTGTCCCCAAGAAAGATCTGGTTTCTGAAGCATCCTTACAAGGGCCCCATCGTAATATAACACCGATGGCGTCTGCTGTCAGTTTTCTTCCTTTATACGAGCAGTCAAATCCTACAATAGTTATATGATCTGCACATATCGTTGTCTTTGGCCCGGAAAAGGTGCCTCCCGCATATTTCATTTGTTGTAATATGCGGTTCACCATGTTCATATGTTCCCATATGAATCGCCTAATTCCCAGGTTTCCTTGTATAACCTCGTAATCACCGTTAGATAACTCATAACGCATAGGTGGTCCCCATATAGGCACGTCGTCAATATAGGGGACTGTATGTTCTGGAATTTCATCTGACAATATATATGTAACATTGTCATGAAAAATAGGTACTGAATTAGTCCATCCCATAGGCAATGTTACTAATCTAAGGGCTCCGAATGGCGTTTGGAAAGTCGTTAGATCTCTAGACGACTCAGCCAACTGCCTTTCGTCATACCCTACATATAAATCTAATATGCCGCTACAAGCCCTTCCCGAGAAGTGCATAGCTAATTCTTCTGTTGCAGGTGGCAGACCCGAGTGCGCGATTGTTACTCTGTTTAGAGGCTCTAAGCTATGTACTAGTCTGAGACTCTTTCCATCTTTCTTAAGTACACAAAACCATTTAGATCTATAAGATGAATTCGAGGGTTCATATACCCCCGCGTCTATTTTTCTTTTGATAATTCTACACACTTCGTCATATATTGCCGGGGGAATCCTGAAATGTCTTTCTACCCATGGTATATGGGCAATAGTGGGGATCTCTATCAGAGGGAAAAACTCCTCCTTAAATTTGCCCCTTTCAGTATCATCCCAGGCAAATGCTTTATTGTGTTCTGCAATTAACCAATGCATTAGCTTTCGCTCCTCGTAAGTCAAGAAGCCCCCATTATGAGCCGCGTCCATCTTGTTTTTTCGTTCTTTGGTATACCTGCCTTTAGATTTGAAAGTTGGCGGGTTAACCGGTAGGATTGGCAGCTCAGCCAAGGGATCTCCAATTATTTCTCGTTTTATTCTGTATTTGTCTGGTAGTTCTCCCAGTACGGGTCTCACTTTCAATGTGACTGGTTTATATTTCTTAGCTAAACAAAGAATATGTTCCTCCTCTGCAGGTGGTCCATAGATTTCATCTAATGCTGTCACTTTTCGAATAACTCCGCTGGGACTTACAATCTGAGATAAGAACATAGTAAGTAGTTCTTTATCGCGAGACCGCTGCGTCACTAAACTCTTCTGTAAGTATATTAGATTAACTTTGTTGGCGGTCATAGATTTTACATTGACTGCCAACGTTTCACTAATATATGGTTTATTATCATTATCTAAGCTAATTATAAGAGCAACCTCTCCTTCGATGCCTTTTTCGAAGTCATCGAGGCTACTCAAAAATTTTGCTCTTTAATTCGCGGTAATTGGCCTTTAGCATAAGTAGGCAACGTCACTCTATTCTTTGTATTGGGATCGGTAATGACTATCATTTGCACTCCTTCAGCAGAGTTCACCACTCAACTTTCTGTTAGGATGTCGAAAGGTCTGCCTAATAATATTGAGTATGGCGGACTGTCGACTACATGGACCTGTAGATAGACTGTCACATCTCCAAAGCTGAATGGCACATTCTTAGCTAGACCACAAGTCCGGCTTATCTGGCCATTCGCACTCTGCATGTTGATAGTCGTGTCTGGATCCCATGTAATTCTACAGTCTATCGCCATATTTCTGGACATGGATACAATTTGTGAACCACTATCCAACAAAGCCTCTTCTTCTCTAAGATCATTTACTAAGGTCGGAATGACTCTTAGCAAAGCCATATCTTTGGCTGTTATAGTCCCATTATTATCTAATGAGAATATATGCTTGCCTCTATCTTCCCGAGGTACCGCTTCCAAGTACTGTAGGATAGGATTGGTAATTCTCCAAGTTAGATAGGGATGTCCTTCAGTGTCCAAAACTTTCTCTGCGATTTTCTCTGGTTTCGCACGCGTTGAGACCTGTACTAAATTAATGACAGGCTCCGCATTTTCCAAATCAGATTCATCGTCTTCGATATGCAACGCGTTGTTAGATTTAATTGCTACACGTCTTTTAGCAATTTGGTCTTTGTACTTCTCTCGGAGTTTGGGGGAAATAGCCAACAACTCTTTGTGAGATAGAGAGATGTCTCCTTTGAGAATTCTCTCCAATATTTTATCTAGTTCAACCCCATCCTCAATTTCTGTCTTGTGTTTATATAACGGTTGCTTTTGTTCGTGCAAGTACTTTGCAGGCACAGGTGGGACTTCTACAACCGGCCTAAGAGATCTAACGTTTTTATAAGGAAAATCATTGACCTGCTTAGATTTTGTTGGCTCTGTATTTTCCTTGTCTTTGGCACTTAGATTAGGATCATCTTCTCTATTGCTCTCCAATTCCGTCTGTTTCCTGGCGGGGATCTTCCATCCAGGGGACGGTTTCTTCATCGAACCGCTTAAAAACCCGACTGATTCTTTTTAGAGCTGTCCTTCTTCTGAGCCAAAGCCAAAATCTTTGCAAGCTGACTGGCCAGGTCGTCAGAGTCATCTTCTTCATCAGACACTGGTTCAGGATCTTTAGCTTTGTGTGATTTCGCAGGCTTAGTGCTAGATAGCAATGTTTCAATTGTATTAAGACGGCCTTTTAGATTTTCTAGTTCTAAGCCACGTCTATCTAACACTTGCCTACTCTCTTCAATTATACTATCTCTAGTATCTTTGAGTTGGTTTGTGTAGATGGAAATCTCAGGTGCGTGACCATAAGATTGGTAGGGGCCTAGATCAGGTACTTTCTCTTCTTGAGGCAATTCAGGTTGCATGCCTAGGCATACCAATAGCATGTTTGGTAAGTACTTCGCTACAATAGCCTTAATAGACATCCCTTCGATTCTAGGTATGGGTGAGCCGTCTGCAAATCTAAGTTGATTTCCATCGACTTTAATTTTTCCATCTTTCACGTCCTGGTCTTTTTCTGGACATGCGAGCCAATGATGCTTTGGATCGAAACAATAGTAGCATCCTCTGCCTATCCTGGCCGCGGCCTTGTTATTCTGTCTCGGCTGTCCCTGACCATAGTTTACAGGGTTTGCAGGACGCGTAAATTTTGTCTGCATTGTAGCTTTCATGGAGTCCATAAAGCTCTGCATATTTTTCTGATTAGCAGCCAGAGTATCTTTTAGATTAGCGATTTCTTCGCGTAAGTCTGACTGCTGCTCAGTGGGCTCATGTTTTACTTGCGGTGGTATAGCTTGAGACATAGTCTCCGGATTGTTATCATATTTTAGCGCTTTAGCTATGGTCTTTCCACTGACCAGCTCCACTGCTTTAGCAATGACTTCAGTCCAATTATATGGATCTTCGCCTTGGGCCACGCCTCCTGCGCGAGCGCGACCGTTGATACTTAATCTAGTATTCAGGTTTTCTTGGAAGTGTTTATCTAGACTTCCAACAAACATTTCTACCAGTTCATGGTTTGTTACGAGTGGCAGATTTGTTAGACATTTTTCTGCTTGTAAAGAGAACTTCCTCTTAAAAGCTAAGAGGTGCTCTTTGTCAAACATACTAATGTGTTTGTATTCTCGTCCTAATGCTCGTAATCTAGCAACTGAACCTTGTTCTTCTGCTACGAGTTCCGGATACTCCTGCTTCAAACGATTTTTAAAACCATTCCAGTCTGGAGTTATATATTCCAGGAAACTCGACCATTCATCTCGTACGCTAGGCTCTACATAGCTAACGGCCCATTTTACTTTATCTTCCATGTCTGTGATACTAGAGACATCGAATAAGCATTCTAGACACCATAGGAAGTCTCGGAGTGTAGCTCCTTGACCATCCCATACTGGGGCTCCTGTAGCCATGGGGTTTGGCATAGCAGGGCTAGGCATAGCGTTTAGCTGATTTGAGTTCGTTTGAGAGGTAGTTTGGGTCTGTGGTTGTGCCGGAATTGGCAGGTTTCGCGCTAGATTAGGTGAAGGGTTCACGGAAGCAGCAGGATTTACTGTTCGTGAAGTGTGTTTGTGAGCTGAACTTTCGCCAAGAGTGTCTGAGTGTTGAGAACGGCGGGTGTTTCTAAGCAACTGCTCTTAATTATCTAGCTTCGGTAACAGCTCTGTTCTTCTAGAATTTTGAGTCTCTCGACCTTTGGGTTTTGTTCTGTTCTGTTCTGGTACAGGATGTGAAGTAGCAATCTGTTTTTTATATGCTCCGGGTGGAGGCCCGAAGCTCATTTTGAGAATGGTAAAAGGGTGTGGAAATAAAGTGGCTCTCACACTGAAACTCCCCTCGCAGTGGGCTCCAGATAAAGAGGCAGAAATAGAATAACTAAGTGTGATATGGATGTATGGCTTAGATTAAGCTGACGGAATAGATTTTTAAAGATCTCTGCACAAGGCAAGTTCGTGGGAAGGCAATCTGACAATATAAGGGACAATTCCACAAAATAACACAAAACAATGACGCATAGAGAACACTAGAATAGCTAACTACCTTTGCTAAGAAGAGCAAAGCCAAGTTACACTGTAAAAAGCGCAACTCGCGTCCCTTATCTAAGAAGTTAACAAGACACAGAACCTCAGGTACTCCCTAAGATTCACCCTTATCAAGTCAACGACCAGAAGCGCACTGTCCTACACTTGTGATACTCCAAGTACCAGGGTGTAGCGATGCAATATGCTCTTAATCTAGGCTCACTTCACAAGTAAGCCGAGGTCTTCTTCTTAGATTACAAAGGTCTCAACCTTAGCTCAAGTCACTTAATCCAGTTAATCTTGAAAGAACTTATTACTTTGCTTCGCTCAGGCACAATAGATCGCTTTTCACTGTGCTCTGAAGGCTGGGCAATGGCTAGTAGGTTCCTTGCCACGTCCGACACCTCAGAGGGGGTTTATATATTATTTGGGTGCACATTATGACAAGACAATGATTACACAACTAGGAACATATTATCAAGCAAGGTACAAACCAGTAGATTAGATCGCGTGCCAAGAGAGCCGCAACCTGTTAGATTAGTGAAACATTGGAAATACAGAAGGATTCCGGGTATCCGTTTGTTCCGGGCTGTGTTTTAGTCCGTTTTCTGGGTCTGCATTCTTCTCTAAATATGTAAAACATCTAAGATTTCGGACATTGCGTGAACTGTTCTCCTACGTGTCCCTAGGGATTGTATACAAACGTGTTCATACATGTCATTAGTGCTGAGCGATGTTCGTTAATCTAGCGATGGTGGCATTTCCTTGTGAACACGCCGATCATCTTTTTAGATTAAGCATGTCGGACTTATTTCCCGAGTCAAGGCTCATTGGAGGGGTCCCGTAGCTCTGTATAGATGCATTGGAATGGTTTTACCACCTGGTCCAGCCGGAATCACAACTGGTCATATGGTACACTGTTAGAATTGCTTTTTGTTAAGTACAGTGGCCATCCTGTAGCCGCCACTATCCGTCATCAATGGCCATAGTGTTCTACAGTGATTGAGTACTCTTTTATTATACTGTTGGGCTCTTAGATTAGGTTGTACTACTACAGGAAGGTTCGATGCAATCGTTAGATTAGGTCGTACTACTACAGGAAGGTTCGATGCAATTGTTAGATTAGGTTGTACTACTACAGGAAGGTTCGATGCAATCGTTAGATTAGGCTTGTATACCTTAGATTAGCGATTTTCATGCGTGAAAATGGCTTTGCCGTTACATCGGCCGAAGGTTAGCTGCCAGGTGACATCGGGTGAGAACGTATGGAGCAGGTGAATTTGGATGAGTACAAGATTTGGACTCAGCGGCTTCAATGTATGTGTTGCACCTTCCTGCTGTCATTGAAGTCCATATTTCAGGAGAGAGTAGGGTCAGAGGGTCAGAGGAACAGAGACAGAGAGGAACAGGATCAGAGGGTGTAATTGTGGTCGATAATCAGACTAAGGATTTACAAGCATGGGGACTAGGTTTATATACTAGTCTGAAAAGTGGGAAGTATGAAAGTAATGGTGAACAAAGAATGGATGGCCACTGAGGATGGCCATCTAACAAGACACCAGGATTGAGTTCTAACTATAAGGCAATAGCAGAGAAGTTGAAGGGAATGGAGATTAAGACAGAAAACAGGATATCAGACAAACTGACAGAAAGAATGAAGAGCACCCAATGCAGCCAGACTAAGGTAACAATGACTACAAGTAGAGGAAGCAGGTGAGAGCGGGCAAACATGTGTGGGTCATGACAAACATAGCCAGACTCACCTAGAACTTAATACACATAAATAGCACAGCTTATGTCATAATTCAAAGTTGTACCACTTTGAAGTCATACCACTTTTCAAATACCATATATAGACACATAACATACAAATACAGTACAATACAGTAGTACACTGCTATAGTATATAAACCCTTCAACTTGACCAGTAGACAGCATTATTTCTACTTGGTTAGGTAGAGACTCAATCTATAACTCTTAATACTCTCTTACTCTCTGCTCTTAAGATGTTGCTTCTAAACTATTAAGCATACTTTATAAGACATTAGGAAGTTATACTCTGAGGATAGACCTCTGATTGTAAGACTTAAGAATATTCAAAGTAGTTGTATTACTTTGTCTATTCTTTGAGCCTTTGAGAAGGAGTCCTCTTTGATATCATCTGCATGATAGATATCAGGTCAGCTTAGTAATAAGTTGATCTCACTATAATATTAAGTAGAAACGATCCTTCTCTGAGGCTAGAAGTTGTTACTGTTGCTGTTTCAGTGCCCACAACTGCTCAAATAGAAGTCTATTGGGCAAGCTTCTTATATTCTTTGGAACATAAGAAGATGACAGATTAGACTTGCATTAGGGGCTAGTGTGGAATAGCCTACACCTTCTCTTATTGGCTAAATTCCAGTAACTCAGTAGGATTAACACCCCAATGGAAACTGGAGACTAGTGTAGACCACACTAGGATAAAATAAACAAGTGCCTAACAGAGCTAAATCTGTAACAAGAGTCTGTTGCCTGATCAGATAAAAATCAGAAGTAGAGCTAGGAATAGTTGTTGAGTAAAGTTAATAAGACCTGATTCTAGAATTAGAATAGGGTGAACAACAACTTAGTTGGGTAAACAGTAAGACTGGCTTCTAGAAGAGAAGAGGCAACTAGAGCTCTAGAATAGTATTAAGTCCTGGAAAGGTGACTATTTGGGTTATTGTCTTGAGGAAGAAATAATCCTTGTGTAAAAACAGAATGTCTGAATATAGAAGCTATTCAGAAGAGTTCGAGCACAAAAATAGTAAGTAAAATTGGTAAACTGAAACATTTATCTAGGAAAATCAAAATGAAAATTATTAAATCACTACAATGGCTGAGAAAGAAGAATTCTATAGTCTGTCTCTCAGTAAAACCATCTGGAGATATAAAGGACAAGACCCCCATTGGTTATACAATTTCGAAGGACAACCAAGAAGAGTATCAAGTCACAGACAAGATTTCCTCAATGAGGAATATAGAGAATTCAAGAGAACTCAATTTGCCACATTACATCAACAAATTACTACAGGAACAAGCTCTGGAAGAGATACCCCATACAGATCTGACAGAGAACAGTCTAAGGGAAAAGACCCTCAAAGAAGTCAGAAACCTAGTACTACAGTACCTTTACCCAGAGAACCACAACCAGTTCCACCTGTTGCCTCAACTTCTCAATCTGTATACATACCGAGAGTTGAGCCAAGTAATCCAAGAGGAGTTGGACAATATCAACAATATCAATCTAGCCCTCATCCACCAACCACTACTGAAACAAGAGGATTATCGCATGATACAGAAGATCAAACAAGAAACTCACCTACTGAAAGAGCTTATAGGGAACTTCAATGAGCAGAAAATTCAGATGTCTCAGACCCCAAATTTGATAAGAATAGAGGAAACTTATCCCCACTTGTCAACAGACCAAGAACCCCAGTTCTTGAACAGCCAACAACTCAACGAATCCCCACAATCCTTCCTATCCAACAAACAACTAGTTTTCCCACTATTAAACCATCAGGAAGAAATACTCCTCCTGCAACAACATCCCAATTACCAGGAATTAATCCACTAGTACAACCACCAACAATAGGAAGCATGGCTGCAGTACAACCAGGATATACCCTCAAATATCCAAAGCCAGAAAGATACTATGGAGATCCAAACCAGTATAGATCCTGGATATCTAGTGTCAATCTCTACTTCAATTCATTCAGAGTCACCCAAAACAGAGAAAAGTGAAATTATGCCTTGGGATTACTTGAAGGAGCAGCTTTGGCTTGGAGACAGGATTACATTGAAACCCATCAAACAGGAGCACAGCATATCTGGGATGAGTTCAAAGAAGCATTGGAACAAGGATTCACACCAGCTCAACAAACTCACAAAGCTGAACAAAATCTCAGAAACCTTAAACAGAATGGACAATATATCAAGAAATACATCTCAGAGTTCTCCATTCTATCATTACAAGCAGGACTTACTACAGATAACACTGCTGTCTGAGCATACTTTGCTCAAGGACTGGACCCAGCAGTCAGACATGAGGCCCTCAGATTTAATCTGACTACAATTGCCAATTGGAAAAATACTGCTAGAGGAGCTTACAGAATCATTGTGGACCAGCAGTGATATATCACTTCTTCCAAATCTAAATTCAGAAGAAGCAAACCTGGAAGAAATAATTTCAAACCCAGATATCAGTATATCAAGTCCCAGCCCTTCACCACCAATTTTGAATGAAGCAAACATGACATGGACATCAACAGAATCATGGAATCCATTAGTGCAATCGACTTCTATAATGACAAATCAGAATCAGAAGAAGAAGTCGACTATAATGGATCAGAAGATGAAGAATCAGAAGGAATTGATGAAGAAGGAATCTTCCAACTCATTAAACGAAGAAGCACAAACAAAGAACATCAAGCCCTCAAACATGTTGTCAACAATGTCCTCACAGAAAAAACAAAGAGCAGCTCTCCGAGCAGGAGAATGCTTTTTCTGCTGAAAGAAGGGCCATTTCATATGAGATTGTAAGGAGCAGAAGGTTTACCTTAATGCCAGAAGAAAGAAGTTTATGGCAAGCAGAAGCAGCACTGGAAAGACTCTACAATGAGCAAAAGGAAAGAAAACTTTCAAGAAGAAGAAAATAGACCCGAATGCAATGGTCTATGAACTAGAAGAAGATGAAGAAGACAATGATGGAAATTTTTAGATATGAAAGAAGATCTAAACAAAATAGATCTTCATAAATCCAAAACAAAATGCTTATTAGCACCAACAACAATTTATACGAATCGAAGCAAATTAGAAATCAACACATTAATAGATTCAGGAGCAAGTGGAATCTATATTGATACAAATTTCGTCAATAAATTGAAATTACCAAGATTCAAACTAAAAACACCAGTTAAAATAACAAATGCAGATGGAACAAGAAATTCAACAGAAAAATGTGTTGAATATACAAAAGTCAAAATTAAAATAAATGACAAAGATTATGTTTATTTAAATAAACACATGAAGAAAAACACACATCCTATTCCAAATATTTCAAGAATTATGGATAAACTTAAAAATTTGAAATATTTTACAAAATTAGACATATGACTAGGATATAATAATGTAAGAATTCATGAAGGCAATGAATGGAAAGCAGCCTTCAGAACAACTGAAGGATTATTTGAACTGACTGTTATGTTCTTTGGAATGACCAATTCTCCAGCAACTTTTCAAAGCATGATGGATTCAATATTTAGAGATTTAATAGATAAAGGAGAAGTAATTGTATACATAGACAACATTCTCATCATGCAAAAGACATAAAAGATCTAGACTTCTTAACTGAAGAAGTTCTTAAAAGATTACAAGATCATAATTTATTCCTAAAAACAGAAAAATGTAAATTCAAGAAACAAGAACTCGAATATCTAGGAGTAATAATAAAACCAGACAAAATAAAAATGGATCCAATAAAATTAGATGGAATAAAGAATTGGCCAATACCAACAATAGCAAGACACATTTGACAATTTACAGGATTTTGCAATTTCTACAGAAAATTCATTAAGAATTATTCAGAAATAGCAACACCATTGAATGCATTATTAAGAAAAACAACAAATTTCTTATGGACAACAGAAGCACAGAAATCATTTGAAAAGCTTAAACAAGCCTTTTTAACAGCACCAATACTTCAAATGATCAATGAAAATAAACCATTCAAAATAGAATGTGATGCATCCTTAAACACTACAGGAGCGGTACTTTTACAAAGGGATACCAATGGAGATAAACATCCCATAGCATACTACTCCCGAACCCTAAACCCAGCAGAATGGAATTATCATACCTCTGATAGGGAATTCCTTGCTATAATTAGAGCATTAAAGGAATGGAGACATTATTTAGAAGGAACCCCATATCCATTCATTATATAGTCCAATCACAAAAACCTAACAAGATGGAAAGCTCCACAAAATCTACAGTAAATTGAAGACAAGCAAGATGGACATTATACATGACATGATTCAACTATCAAATAAAACATTTACCAGGACAAAAGAATATATTAGCAGATGCATTAAGCAGAAGACCAGACTACAAAATAGACAAAAAAGATAATGAAAATATCATCACAATTCCAAAGGAACATTTCATAAATTTCATTACTGAAGAAATAAAAGATGAAATTAAAAGAAATGAATCACAAATTTTGGATAAATCAAAATATAAAGAAGAAAACAGATTATACCTATTTCAAAATAAAATAGTTATACCTGAAAATGCAGAAATAAAAAGAAAAATCCTGAAGAATGCACACAACCATAAAACATCAGGACATCCAGGAATATCAGTAACCATTAAGAAACTCAATAAAGAAATATATTGGCCAGGAATGAATACATATATTCAAAACTATATAAAAGGATGCAATATATGTCAACAATATAAAATCAATAGACATCCAACAAAACCACCAATGCAACCAATACCTGGACCAAAATCAATTAAACCATTTACACAAATATCAATGGATTTAATCACTGACTTACCAGAAGATAATGGATATGATACTATCCTGTCTATAGTGGACCATGGACTTACAAAGGGGATAGTACTAACAAAAACAAACAAAAATATTATGGCACAAGGAGTAGCAGACATACTGTTTGAGAAAATATTTTCAAAATTTGGAACCCCAACAAAGATAATATCAGATAGAGATCCAAGATTTGCAGTGAAATCAATGCAAAAACTCTATGAAAAGCTGAATATTAAACCAGCATTTTCAACAGCATACCATCCTCAAACAGATGGAATGACTGAAAGATACAATCAAGAAATAGAATTCTATCTAGCAGCATATACATCAAAGAACCCAAACTCTTGGACAAGAGCTTTACTAATGATAGAATTCATACACAATACAAAACCTCATAGTGGAAGAACACATTCTCCATATGAACTTCTATATGGAACAAATCCAATAGCATTTACAACACTAGAAAATCAAGAGAATACATCTGTACCCTCAATTAACAAAACAACCCTTTATTTACAAAAGATTCAAGAAGCAGCTTTAGAAGCACACAAACTAACAAGACAAAAGATGGCACAAAAGAACTTCAGACTATGGAAGTCATTCAAAGTCAGAGATAAAGTGTGGTTAGACAACTGGAACTTACCACTATCCTATCTATCAAAGAAGCTTAGTCAAAGAAGAGAAGGACCTTTTGAAATCATCTGTAAAACCTCCACTACAACTTACGAACTAAAACTACCAAAGAAGTGGAAGATACACAATAGGTTCCATGCTTCTCTTCTAACACTGATGATAGAGAACAACATTTATGGGAAACACAATGAAAACCCACCACCAGACCTAATAGAAGGCAAAGAACAATACCAGATAGAAGAAATTCTGAAACATAGATTCTGAAAGAAGCATACAGGAGTTGAACGAGAATACCTTATTCAATGGAAAGGCTATGGACCTACTGAGGATTCATGGAAACCAGAAGTAAACTTAGAAAATGCAAAAGAGGAACTTGAAGAGTATAAAAGAGACCATGACTTGACATAGAAAATCCAACAACCCAAATGTCTAGGGTTTTCCTAAAGCCTACTACTCCTACTCTCACCCCCGACAACTCTTCTTTCTCTTCCTCCTCCCATGAAAGCTCTATCCCCAAAACTCTTACACCCCTGCCTTCTCCAGTTGTATCATCGACATCACCACCAAGAGTATGAACCTCTGGTTCAGACTCTAAGACTCAACCGAGTCAAACTGTGACATCTTCACTCTAGGATGCCACCCTTCAATCCACTCTTTCATCTGAACAAGCAACTACTGACTTTATGTCTGCTTACAGCAGGGATACTAGACTCACTCACTGAGTGCAGGAGGTCAGGCTTGCTTTTGATGAAGCAAGAATTGCATGAAGCAATTACAACAAGGTACTCCAGAGCACCAAACTCCACCTCAATAATCTCTCTGGCCATCTTATCATAGGCCCCCATCTTAGGGCTATCAAGCAAATGCTCAAGGCCCTTACACAACCCACTGAGGAACCAACTCCAGTCCTCAGTAAACAAGTTGCAGACCAACCTGTGACAAATCTTGGAAGCTCCCAACGACCTTTCCCACCACCAACTCCCATCACTCCTCATCAACTACCCCAACCTTCAAATGTGGCTCCTGCAAACAGGAGTATTCCATCTCTTCCAACTGCACAAACTAATCAACAGCTTGCTACAACTTCCCCTCACTAACCTCTCCCAACTCAATGTCAAGACATACACTGTGAGATATGTCTTGGAATGGGCCATTTCAAGACACAATGCAGAAAGTACTACTGCATTCACTGCAGAATGAAAGGCCCCAGGCACTTTGCAAAGTTTTGTGCCCAAAATCCTTATCCAGGAGTTGACCACAAGAATCTCCCCCCAGATGCCCTTTTCGAACTCCAACACAAAGAGGAGTTTCACCACACCGGTACACCTCTTGTCAGGGTTACCACCTCCCTCTCCCATGGCCCCAAGGCCCTCACCGATTTATCTACCCATACCGACACCTCCAATCGATGTGTCAACAACACCACCCATTCTGATCCAATTCAGAACACCAAGGCCAACACCCCCTCCTCCACTCCTATTCCAACAATCATTACTGCTACCAGGCCTAAGTACACCCCAAAATTCACACCAAAACACATCAACAAATCCAAGGACATCAGAAACCTCAAATAATTACGTCAACCCTTGAGTCCTTGAACAGTTTCCTCAAACCTCCCGACTTATATCATTGATGGATATCAACCCTGACAGGGTAGCTATTATCCAGAGGATACTGAATTTGATTTTGATGATGATGCAATTGCTAATATCACAGGTGAACCAGTAGGATACATGATCTGAATATTCACTTGTAAATAAAATTCTTTACTTTGCTACTTCACTATAGTAGCAAAATATGTTTACAATTTTATTTTGTACTTGTATAAAAATTTCTTTACTTGTTTTGAAATTTCTTTTTGAACTTAGAAAATTCCTTTACAAAAATAATAATAAAAATGTTATGCTCGAAAACTTATAAAATAAAACATAAAAACTTTAAAAATTTCTTAAAAAGAAAAATAGATGAGACATCTATGATAGAAAAGGATAATGTTATGAACTTGTGTATTTACTTAGATAATACAGGTTCTAGAACATCTTGAAGACTAGCATGTATCTAGACAGACCTAGAACATAGCCAGACTCACCTAGAACTTAATACACATAAATAGCACAGCTTATGTCATAGTTCAAAGTTGTACCACTTTGAAGTTGTACCACTTTTCAAATACCATATATAGACATGTAACATACAAATACAGTACAATACAGTAGTACACTGCTGTAGTATATAAATCCTTCAACTTGACCAGTAGATGGCATTGTTTCTACTTGGTTAGGTGGAGACTCAATCTATAACTCTTAATACTCTCTTACTCTCTGCTCTTAAGATGTTGCTTCTAAACTATTAAGCATACTTTATAAGACATTAGGAAGTTATACTCTGAGGATAGACCTCTGATTGTAAGACTTAAGAATATCCAAAGTAGTTGTATTACTTTGTCTATTCTTTGAGCCTTTGAGAAGGAGTCCTCTTTGATATCATCCACATGATAGATATTGGGTCAGCTTAGTAATAAGCCAATCTCACTATAACAAAAGATCTCAGTTGGTTAGTGCAGACCCCAACTCCAGCAGTCTCAGCTTCAACTGTTGCACCAAGACAAAACTCAGCAATCCCCTCTTCACAAGCAAATACCCCTAGGTCACCAGCTGTCAGCTCAACTGGTCCACACATCATCATGTGTGAATGTGATATCCTAGCAGTGAAGAAGACCAGTACATCTGGTGTGAATAATAAAGGCAAAGTGTCCTATACATATTTGAGGGGCAATTGTGGATTCTGGAAGTGGGCAGATGTCATTGACTTGAATTTGGTTGTTCCAACAAAATGAACATATTCACAGGTACCCATTCTTTCCAACCTCTGGACTGCCAGGTACCATACACTAACCTTGACAAATGTCTAGACAAATGATGATCCAGATAAACCAGCATGGAGATGTAATTGTAATATACCAGGTTTGATCCTGACTATGTAAAAAGAAGGCCCAACTCAGGGAAGAAAGTTCTGGAAGTGCCAGAATCTGCAGAAGGAAGGAGATTGTGGGGTTTTTGAGTGGGATGATGAGCCACCAAGAGACGTTAATGCAAGTGTGGGTGGAAGTAAAGGTGGTAGGTGGTAGCTCTGTGGCCAGAAAGTGTTTCAAGGTGAATGAAACTGTTAGAAGTTTGTTAGATGCCAACTGAAGTTTTACATAGTACAACTGGGAGGGACATGTTGTGAACTTTCACCAATCATATCGCATTCCTTATCTGTCTACATTTCTATCCCCTGTATACCTGTTTCAGCTATTTCCTACTGAGCGATCTCCGAGTATGACTCCAACTAACTACAATGCCATCCCTACTGGATGTTTCATGTAGTTCCCCATCCATTCAACTGGATGTTCCTGTAGTATTTAAGCATACATACATACTTCTGTATTCGGTATGCTTAATCACTTAGTTCCTCTCCCCTTACTTGCCCTCAAGTCTTAGCCTAAAAGTTGCAACCTGAGGTTTACTCAGACTAAGGTCATAATAGGACACTAGGGAAACAGTGAGAGCATTTTTCTCAGAGAGTTATCTATAACCATTCACAACAGATCAGATTGCCCAAGCCAAGAAGGTAACTTAATTAAATGACCTCAAATCTTTGGAATGGCCACTAATGAGGTGACTACAGGTGTAATGTGTCATAAGTACAATCAGAAAGGCCACTATGCTTCAGGTAGGTCTTATTCTGTTCTCCTGCCTAACAAAGAATGACAAGTACTTGTTTAGCTTTTCTGAGCTGGTTGATTGCATGATCAAAGCCAAAAAACATAATGAGTACAAACAGAACTAGTGGAACTGGTTCCAAGTGTAGTAAAGTGAGTCACTGGAGTATTGGCTATTTATTCCCAATTTAATTTATTACCACCACTTCTAATACTACTTGAGGATCAAATATAGCTTGTCTGAGAAGTACAATATCAAATGTTGGGTGATCATCAAGCACCTGAAGTTCAGGCAGAACAGCAAAGCAGGAAAGAGAAAGGGGATCCAGTTTGGCCATGACAACTAAATCAAAGCGAGAAAGAGATGCAAAGAAGTCATTGTTTGCTGCTGCTGATGAACGGTAACTCAAGTGTGTGCATGAGGTGTATAGTTGGTACTTTGAGTCATCTGTATTCATCATTTAACTTATCTGCTGACCCTGTCTGTACATGGGAGTGCTGATATGTTTATGATGAAGGCAAGGGAGGAGAGATGCCATAAATATTCCTCCCACTCTTCACTTGTAGCTGTTTCCATGCCCTGGCAATACTGTACCAGCAATTGGACTCTTCAAGTCAGTGATGCTTTCATGGATTGCTTTGACTCCTAGATGGTCTCATTAGTTTTGTGCTGTTCACCATTTAATATTGGATACCTCATACAATTTCTTTGCCCACTTTTTAAAATCCTGAGATGAGTGGAGCTTAATCCAAATGTGCTTATCCTCTGTTACCTCCAGTGTAGCTCTCTTATTTCCATGTCCAATTGTATAGTAAATGTTAGAGTCTGACTGGAAAGATGCCTGCCAATTCCAGAGAACTCAGTGACAAAGGAGTTCTGGCTGTGAACCTAACTAGGTCAGGTGTAAGAGGGATGTAGACAGGTGACTAAGGATTCTTACATTCTGCATTAGCACATCCATCTCCAAAGCCTCAAGGGAGGACAGCAATGAATACTATTGAAAAGACATCTTTCTGAAGTCAAACACTGTCAGGGTATGGAGTATTTGCTTGCCATCAACCAGACAAATGGAACAAAGAAGCTTGAAGAAGACTCTGAGGTGATTGTCATAGCAACCCAATGGGGTTTTCTTTGGGTGCAGCCAAGTGAGGTTGAGCCAAGGAGTATACCAACCTCATGAGATGACAGTCAAGAGGATCTGTTATAAACAAGGAGGACAATGCCCACCTGGGGTAACAACTCCAACCTGGACATGATCCAAATGATGAAGGACTTTCTCCAGGAGTGTTACTATACAATCCAACCAAATACAGAAGCATCCCAACCTGACAGGATCTACAAGAAAGTCCATAAAAAATGCATGATAGAATTTGACCAAGGGCTTCCTGCCACATTCTAGTGCCATGATGGTGTGAAGGTAATGGCAAACATTTTAAAATTCAAATTCAGATAAGCCCAGTAGATTAGCAAATATATACCCATAATTCATGCTGGGCATTCATGTTGTCAAGAGAATCTATTGCACAGTCTCAAGCATTTCAGAGGGCACACACTCCATGACAAGGGTGTAAAGCTTGTCCAATGCTGAGAGTGTCAGGTTACTGCTCTTCCTCCTTGTGGCTGAGCATTTCACTAACCAGAGGGCTGTGTCTAGCCACCCTACAGGACCAGCCAAACTGACTGTGCTGATAAAGAGAATGATAGCATGTGTACAAGCATACAGTCTAGCAGAGAAGTCAACAAGCTCCAGACCTCCCATTCAGAAGGCCATAGCAACATGAGATCATGCTCACACCCAATTTCCTGGAGGTTGTCTGCCAAATAGAGCAAAATCTTCTGATTATCCTCTCATGATATGGGGAGCTTGATGTACTGTAATACAGACTTGACTTCCAATTGGCTGAATATTGTGATGATCTTGGGCTCAAGGCAGCTGAAGACAATCCAAAGGAAAGGTGTGGTTCCCTCTCAAATAGATTATGCAATAAGCTCTATGATGTGTACTTGCACCTCTTTCCTATTACATTCACCAAGCCCATCCATGATAATGACTAGCTCAGCAACCTCTCTCTTGATGTCAGGTTGGGCAAGTGGGGTGACAAACAGCTCATGAAATTGTTGCAGTAGTACCCTCTTCACAAGATTGGGATTGCAATAAATCTTGTGGTCTAGGTAGATAGCATAACTATCATATTTGGTGACAAGCTGGGAGGTGAAGGTGGTAAAAAAGTGCTTTGTATAAGGGCAACCTGCAGTCTGAGCAGCTTGGAGATACAAGGCTCTCATGAGGTGGGTGAAGCAGACAAGCAGGTAACTGCAGGGGAATCCTTAAAGAATCAGATAAGGGTCCCCTGCAGGTGTACAGGTTAATATATACTACTTTACTGTCCATTGTCCTATTGTTTCACTATTTACATAAGTCTGTCATTGTCTCTCAGGATCTCCAGTTGTTGTTTGTATCCATATAGCTAAGAGCAGGTATAGCAGGTGAGGGCCAAGGGTTGTGGAACAGTCTGGGGGGACCATTGGGGGTTGCCCTGACATCCACCCCCCCTCCAAAATCATAGTGTCTCAATGTATGATGCTGAATTGGTTAGAAGAGAAGTGAGCCAAAGGTAAGTGCATAGATGAGGCAGGGGGTGCTAAGGTTCTTGTAGTAAAACTCTTGGACCAGTTCTGGGGTGTGGACTCTATTGGCTTGCTCCCACAAGTTGTATTCTGTCCCAAAGCCTTTCCACTTGATGAGATATTGAAGTTGTTTGTAGTGGATGTGGCTGTTGAGGACTTCTTCAACCTCCCATTTCTCTTCTTCATTGATGATGATGGGATTGGGTGGGGGTTTTACATGGCAGTTTTCAATTGGATTGAGTGGTGTGGGTGTTACAACCTTAGTCTGATAAGACCTCAGGTTGCTACTTAGGCTAAGTCTTGAGGGTGAGTAAGGGGAAAGAACCAGGTGGTTAAGCATACCGAATACAGGAGTATGTATGTACGCTTAAATATGGAAGGGAGCATCCAGTTAAATGGATGGAGATAACCACATGAAACGTCCGATGATTGTGGCATAGTAGTTATGAGTCAGGACTCGGGGATCGTGCAGACAGGAATAACTGAAACAGGTACACAACGAGGGGGAATGCAGATAAGTGCGGAGCTGACGTGAAAATAGACTAATGTTCACAACAATACCCTCTGGTCAGGCTTCATGTCTCAGGAAGCTTCATCAAAGTCTCCATTTACCACAGGAGTGGCGAGTGCCTTCTTGGTGGACGTGATGAGGAATTCTCCACTGTTGGATTTTGCGAAGAAAACTGGCAAGTGGCTGCGACCGTCTTGACAGATAGGGACTGGGACGCCGTTGAAGGGGAACTTGGTGGTGGTGGAGCTCTCCCAGTAGTTCTTGACTATCGATTTCCAGTAACATTGGTCTTTCTCTTGTCCTGGTAGTACAGTGCAGAATCTTGCGGGAGGGAGAAAAACCAATGCGAGTTGCAGTGGGGTGATGGTTTTTATGAAGCGTCGGAGGGCGTTGACTTCCTCCTTCATGGAGACCATGACTTCTTCGTCCATGGGGGTATTGGTATGAGATGGTGGGGAGGGATTAACTGTGTCATGTAGTTCAGAGAGGGTAATGTGAATTCTATCCACGAGGGTGTTGATGTCGGGATCTTTGTTTGTCTTGTCTTGTCTGAGGAGTTTCATGGCTATGTCTGCGAGTTTGAGGAAGATGTTAGCAATGTTGAGGTGATTGAAGACCTCAAGGCCCAAGTCAATTCGGCTTTGGAGTCCTTGGACTCAATCTCGTTTGTTGGGGGTAAGGGTGGACTGGTCTAGGGCTCGGAAGATGGCGGGAATGTGTTGGTTGGTGGAAGACAATGCATTGGTGAACCCTGCATACATGTCGGCAAAGATGATGCATGCTGTAGCAAGGGTGATGTGTCGGTTTATGACTAGTCATTGGTTTTGAGCAGAAATGTTCTCAATTTCGCTGTTGGTTGCTTTGTCGACATCCTTGAGTAGGGCTTCGAGGAGGCCTTGTGCTGGGGACGGTGTCTTCACAAGGTTATAGCGGGTTCCTTGGGGGGCAGGTGCTCAGCTGCTACCTGGTTCGGGGAATGGGAGGGAGGAGATTCTGGTGGGAGTGGGGTGGACGAGGGAGTCAATGGCAATGCAGTTGGGTTGGGAGGCAGGCATGTCTGTTTAATTGCTTTGTCTAGGTTGCTTGTGTGATGCTTTTTTGTGTTTCCTACCCCCTCTTTTATGGGTATCCTCTGGATGCCTCTTTTGGTAATCCCTTATGGTGTCTTTTGTGTTTTCCAGGTTGGACTCCACTGTCCACATATCTTCCTCATTACTATACTCTTTCCAGTGGACCAGGAATTGATATCCCCTTCCTCGTTTTCGTCGTCCGCAGATCTCTTCTACTTTATATTCCTCTTCATTGTTGATGATCACTGGATCAGGTGGTGAGGGCAGCCGTTGACTCAGGAACTCTGCCTCGTGCACTGGTGACAGGAGCTGTTCATTGAATACATCATGGATGGCCCATCCATCCAGTAGTATCAGCGGATACGCTGCTTTTCCTATCTTTTCCTTAATAAGGAAAGGCCCATACCGCTTTTGGCCTAGCTTCTTTGATGATTGATTGGTATGGATATTGGTATTCTCTAGCCATACTTTATCCCCTGTTTGATATGTGTTAGCATGGGTTCTGTTGTGGTCATGTTGTTGTTTCATCTTTTCTTGGTATGTCCATAGTGCTGATGAGGCATTGTCTCAGGTGCGCTGTAATTGTTCTAGGAACACTGTGACGGCAGGATTGTTCGTCATCAGCTCATTTTTGCCTTTCCATGGATTCCTTCCATAGTTTAGGAAGAATGGTGTTTCTTGTGTTCCTCCGTGCTGCTTGTCATTGTACTGGAATTCTGCAATGGGGAGCCATTCCACCCAGTCGTCTTGGTCATAGTTGCAGTACATGCAGATGTAGGTCTCCACTTCTCTATTGATGCATTCGGTTTGTCCATCTGTTTGGGGATGATATACCGTTGATAGGTTCTGTTCGATGCCTAGTCCCTTGAACAGCTCCTTGGTGAATTCTGATGCGAATTGAGGTCCTCAGTCACTAAGCACTTTCCTCGGCAATCCATGCAGCTTCCATATTTTGTCTTGGTATATCCTTGCGATGTCTTTGGATGACGCATCCATGGTTGTCGCTGAGAGTCGTATCATTTTTGTGAAACAGTCCACAATGACTAATACTGCATCTTTTCCTTTTGATTCTGGTAGTGGCCCAATCATGTCGATGCTGATTTCCTCCCAAGGCCCATTTGGTATCGGGAGGGGATGTAGTGGCGATTTGAGCGGTGTCGTCCTTGTCTTGTTCCTTTGGCAGGCTTGGCATCCTTGGATATACCTTTTTACATCCTTTCATATTGATGGCCACCAATAGTCCTGGCTGATTAGTTCTGTCATCCTATGCTGTCCTGGGTGCCCTGCATCTGGCATGTCATGGTACTGCACTAGGATCTCTTCTCGCAACTTCTGGTCAGGTGGGACATACACACTGTTTTGCTTGTAGATGACTCCATTTTCTTCGGTGAGCTGCGATCCTTGTTTCTTTAGCTCAGCTAGGACTGTTGTTTCTCATTAGGTTTGACTTCGAATCTGTCCGAGGAAGTTTGGTTCAATGAACAATTCCGCTCGTAAAAGTACTATGTTGTCTGCGCCTTCCGTTTGTAACCAGCTTTCTCAGATCATAGTGACCAGCTTGCTTTCTTGTTCTTCTGGCATTTGATGGATTCGAGATAGCAAGTCGGCTTTCATGTTTGTCTTTCCTGACACATGTCATAGTGTAAAATCATAGTCTTGTAGCCACAGATACCACCGTGCTTGTCATCCATTTAATTTTTGTGGCTCCTGGTAGTACTTGAGGTTTTCGTGGTTGGTCCAGATTTCAAATCGTTCTTCGGCATCTAAAAGGTAGTGTCTCCATTCCTTCAAGGCGTGGACAATGGCCAGTAATTCTTTGTTGTATATTTCATAATTTTGTTCTGCTGGTGACAGGGTTCGTGATGTGAAGGCGACAGGGTGCCATTTATCTTCTTGTAGCTGTGAGAGTACTCCCCCTAGTGCATAGTCTGATGCATCGACTTCTACTCTGAACTGGCTGTGTCTTTGTGGCAATGTCAGGACAGGTTCTTCAGTAATGCACTTCTTGAGTTGGTTAAAAGAGTCCTGATGTTCTTGTGTCCATTCCCATGTGGCTACTCCTTTGAGGTTGTTTAAGGGTCCTGCAATCGTACTGAAGTTCTTGATAAAACAATGATAGTAGTTTGCAAAGCCCAGGAATCTTTCAACCCCTTTGGTGTTCTTGGGTTCAGGCCATTCCCATACTGATTTTACTTTGTCCTTTTCCATTTCGATCTGTCCATGTCCCACTCGGACTCCTAGCATTGGGATTTCTTCTGCATCGAAGATGCACTTGGTTTGCTTGAAGCATAGATTGTACTGGGCCACTTGTTCCAAAAATCGCACCGTTCGTTCTTTTAGCTGTTCCTTAGTGTCCCCTGGGATGGCAAAGTCGTCCATATAGTTTACAATGTCTCCATTTTGTAAAAGGTCGTGGAAGATGCTTGTCATCATTCTGGAGAATGTTCCTGGCGAGTTGCTTAGGCCAAAATACATAACCGTTGGCTCGAAGAGTCCTTCGTTGGTGAGGAAGGCAGCTTTCCATTTGTCTCCCTCTTTGATCCTAACATTGTTATATCCCCAGATGATATCCAATTTGTTGAAGTATTTTGCTTTCCCAAGCTTGTCAATTACTTCTCCAATTCTTGGTAACGGAGTTTTATCCTTGACAACCATGTTGTTTAGATGTCTGTAGTCCTGGATCAGCCTTTTGGACCCGTCTTTCTTCGGGATGAAGAATGTTGGTGCTGCATATGGGGATTTCGATGGTCGTATTCATCCCGATTCTAGGTTTTCCTTGATGAATGACTTGAGTTCATCCTGTTCTTTAACCATCATGTTGTATGTTCCTGCACTTATTTCCTTTGGGGCATCTTCTGTTAGGACTATCTCATGGTCCCATTCAGTTCATTCTGGGAGCTTATCGAACGTCGTCTTGTTGAATAAGTGTGTGAACGGTTGTACATAGTCTGGCAGGTCCTCCGGTTTAGTTGGGTCCGGTTCATCTTCTTCTTCCCATAAGTCTTCCTTGGCGACTGTACTTCGTATTCTTTCGGTGATAGGGATATCCTGATGGGGGAATTCGTAGCCTGGTGGACATCGAGTGAACTTCACTTTTCTGTTGTTCCAATCTATTTCCGGGTTGTGCTTGACTAGCCAATCGTGTCCTAGGAAGACTTCTGCTCTGTCTTGTAGTTGCACGACTGAGGCTTCGATTTGTTCTTTATGTCCTTGGATATTGATGTTGATTGTGGCAGTCTCCATTACTCTACTGCCTTGGTTAGGCGTTCCGTCCGCGTTTAATACCAAAACTTGTTGTTCCAATTTCTGGGTGGGGAGTCCTTCTTTATCCACCAGTTTTTTGCTGATGCTGCTGGTTGTGCATCCTAAGTCTATGATGGTGTTGATTGTTATCTCCTTTTTTGTTGTTTGTATTTTTCCTTTTAGGTTTAGTTTGCACTTTCTTCTCTGAGGAATCATGTAGAATTTATTTGATATCCTAGATACAAGTTTTCTGACTCTCAAGGTAGCACCTACTCGGAGTCTTCGGAAAAATCCTTCTCTTCTTCGTTGGTGACCTCTTCCACTCCCCGGACTTGGATCTTCTTTGGTGTGGTGCAGGCTTTGGCTATGTGCCCCTTTTTTCTGCAGTTGTAGCATATTAACCCCTTGGGTTTTTTGCAATCTTTGGCAATGTGGCCAAAAATGCCACAGTTGTAGCACTTGGGTTCTCCTTTGTCATTGAAGATGTGACGCCTGCTTCCTATCTCCATGAGTTCACCCATTCCCCCATAAGTGGTGCCAGTGTTCGTTTTCCTGTCTCCTTGGTATTCGGATGCCTTGTATCCTTGTCCGATGGACAATATGGCTTCTTTCCATTCTGCATATGTGTCTGGCCTGGCTAAGGGTGGATAGCCTGTGATCATATGTATGATGTCTTGTCAGGCATTCTTTCTGAGTAAGAACATAGTGTGCTTGCTATTGGTCTTGGCTTTGCTTTTTAGCACCTCAAATTCGATCAAGTAGTCGGCAGTGTTTCGATTCCCTTGTTTGAATTTCTCAATTTGCCATTCAGCCTTGCTGTTTGAGGCGTCGTCTGAGAAGGTTCTTCTAAACTCCTCAGAGAAGACCTTTCAGTCCACTGAATCTTCAGATTCTAGGATGGCTGGTGCTCTCATAGCCGCGTATGCTCCTGCGGTTCCTCCTTGCAATCTGGCTAAAACTGCTATGGCTTTGTTGTCTGCCAAGACTATCTTGTTGAATTTCATGAAGAGCGTCATTGCCCTCCACCAGTCATCAAACTTGGTGTGGGTGCCATCGAAAAATCCCAGGTCTGGCACTAGGCCTTTCCCACTGGGTGTCGCTGTGGGCACTACTGCATTATCGGTCATATCGGAGTTGGTTTCTGATTCTGTTTCATCTGAACTTGATTCATCTGATTTCTCCTGGTGTACTATCTCTTCCTCTGCTAGGTCGAGTTCATTTAGAAGTTCTGATAACACTTCTTCTTCTACTGGGTTTGCTCCGGGTTCATCATGTGTTTCTTCAGGTACTTTGGGGTTCCCTGTTTCTTCTTTGTCTGATGTTTCTGATTCATTGTCAGTGACTTCAAGGTTTGGTTCTCTGTATTTGTCTGGGTTCGAGCTCATATACTAGCTCCTGGGTTGCTTCTGTTCAGGCCTATTTCAGCCTACTCCTTGCAAGGTGAGGTGGGGATGCTTAACCAAATATTACAACCTTAGTCTGATAAGACCTCAGGTTGCTACTTAGGCTAAGTCTTGAGGGCGAGTAAGGGGAAAGAACCAGGTGGTTAAGCATACTGAATACAGGAGTATGTATGTATGCTTAAATACAGAAGGGAGCATCCAGTTGAATGGATGGAGATAACCACATGAAACGTCCGATGATTGTGGCATAGTAGTTATGAGTTAGGACTTGGGGATCACACAGACAGGAATAACTGAAACAGGTACACAATGAGGGGGAATGCAGATAAGTGCAGAGCTGACATGAAAATAGACTAATGTTCACAACAGTGGGTGTGTTATAGTGAGATTGACTTTGTCCTTTGTCAACCTGATATCTGCAGGCAGTTGTAATATCAAAGGGAACTCCTTCTCGAAGGCTTTATCAACTATTTATAGCTATACACAACATAGTTATAAATAGTCTTAGGTCTATGATCAGCTGTCTATTAACCTTCAATAGATAACTCTTATGAGGTCTTATAAAGTAAGCACAGTTGTCAAGAAGAGACTTCTTATAATTAGACTATAAGAGAAGATGATAAGAGTTATAGATTGAGTCTCCACCTAACCAAGTAGAAACAATGCCATCTACTGGTCAAGTTGAGGGGTTTATATACTACAATGGTATACTACTGTATTGTATTGTATTGGTATGTTACTTGTCTATATATAGTATATAAAAGTCATACAACTTCAAAGTAGTACGACTTTGAATTATTATATAAGTCATTCTATTTATGTGTACTAAGTTCTAGGCATAGTCTATTAAAGTCTATTAAGTTCTAGGTAGATTCTAAGTATAGAGTATGTCTGGATTGTTCTAGTCTTAGTCTAGATTGTTACTAGACTTTCATCATAGGTCTAGATAGTATTAAGTATTAGAATAATACTTAATCTATTACTATTATCTTATCATATGGATTATGCTGAGATATATAGTTGTCTTTCTGTAGTCCTTGTAGTATAGTCATAGTATGACTAAGTATATGACTTGATCTTGTTATACTGTTAACGCTAAGGCTTCTGATAGAGGTCTTTGTATTATACAAGTCTTGTAAGACTTTGTATAAATTATTGTATAATCAATATAATATATTGATTATTATATAGCCAATTATGATGTCATTGATTACATCATCATTCTTGACATTTATAATGTCATAAATATTGATATTCATAACAGAGTGTCAACTTGATGATGTTGAAGACTGGGTAAAGGTGTTTCATAGAGCAGGGGAGGTGGATGTAGAAACTGTATAAACTCAGTAACTCATTATACGCACAAGAACTGAGGTATTCAGCTACTGAGACTATGGTACTTAAGCAATATCATAAAGCAGGGTCATACATAAAAACTTCATGTATCTAAGAGTCACAGCACTATGTTAAGTGTCCATCTATGAAATAGGTGCCCACCATGCAAGTCTAACTGGCATGACAGTGGGTGCTCTGATGGCTACTATAGCACTCCAGATATCTTGGAGCAGTTTGGCAAATCAACACTCCCCTTCAAATTGTGGAGAGACTGAGCTCAGAGGTGAAATGCTTTACTTTGGGTGAGGGAAGTGCCTTGGTGAATACATTGGCAACCATGTCTTCAGTTGGGCAGTAAACAAGGTGTAGTTTTCCTTTTTCAATGACCCATTGAATGAAGTGATATCAGATGTCAATGTGCTTGGTATGAGCATGAAACTGGTGATCATGTGTGAGTGCAATGGCAGACTGGTTATCAGAAAAGAGGGTCATGGCACCAAGTTGGATGTTGAAGACTTGGGAAATGAGGGAATGAAGCCATAGTACTTCTTTCATAGCATATGTAGCTGCAATGTATTTGGACTCTGTGGTGGACAGGGTTACAAGTTCCTGTTGTTTAGTACTCCATGAAATGGCACCGCCATTTATCATAAACACAAAGCCAGAAGTAGCATGATGATCCTTAGCTATATTACCATCAGTATTGGTGTATCCTTGTGGCTCCTCATTTGAGCCACCATAAGTGAGCCATAGATCACATGTCTTCTTCAATACAGCATATGCAATGTTCAGGACAAGTGCTGAGGACCATGTACATAAGTGTACCAATGGCTTTCTGATATGGGATGTGTGCCATATGAGCAATGTTGGCTGTGGTTTTGGGAGCATTATCAGAGGTAAGGTGAATGGATGGTTCCATAGGGGACTGGCAGGTTTTGTGTCCTCAAGGCCAAAGTGGCAGAGGGATATATCAATATATGACCATTGGAAGAGTATAGCTTCATGTTCTGCCAAAACCCTCTTAATGATGAGTATATATCCCCTATACAGAAATAGATCTGCATAAGACAATCTAACTTCTACAATTTCTATGCACAAAATTACTTGGATAGATTCTCACTCAAAGCTCAGGTTGTCTTACTAATCATCAACAGGCAGTCATTGAAGTTCATAAACTTCTCTCTAGTTTCTCCGGTTCATCAATGTTCTTCAAATTTGGTTCCAAAAATTTTTCTATTTCATTCATTCAGTCTTCAAGTGGTTCCTGATTGTCCGATTCGATATATCTACTCTGGATTGTTAATTCAGGATTCGCCTATCGAAGTGATTGGATATAATATTCAACCTTAGATGATAAGACCTCAGGTTCTACTTATAACTCTAGGGCGAAAGGGGAAAGAACCAGGGTTAAGCATTCTGAATACGACAGTATGTATGCTTAAAACAGAGGACTCAGTTGAATGGATTGAGAACCACTTAAACTCCGAGATAGGCATAGTAGTTATGAGTTAGGACTTGGGGATCACACAGACAGGAATAACTGAAACAGGTACACAATGAGGGGGAATGCAGATAAGTGCAGAGCTGACATGAAAATAGACTAATGTTCACAACAGTGGGTGTGTTATAGTGAGATTGACTTTGTCCTTTGTCAACCTGATATCTGCAGGCAGTTGTAATATCAAAGGGAACTCCTTCTCGAAGGCTTTATCAACTATTTATAGCTATACACAACATAGTTATAAATAGTCTTAGGTCTATGATCAGCTGTCTATTAACCTTCAATAGATAACTCTTATGAGGTCTTATAAAGTAAGCACAGTTGTCAAGAAGAGACTTCTTATAATTAGACTATAAGAGAAGATGATAAGAGTTATAGATTGAGTCTCCACCTAACCAAGTAGAAACAATGCCATCTACTGGTCAAGTTGAGGGGTTTATATACTACAATGGTATACTACTGTATTGTATTGTATTGGTATGTTACTTGTCTATATATAGTATATAAAAGTCATACAACTTCAAAGTAGTACGACTTTGAATTATTATATAAGTCATTCTATTTATGTGTACTAAGTTCTAGGCATAGTCTATTAAAGTCTATTAAGTTCTAGGTAGATTCTAAGTATAGAGTATGTCTGGATTGTTCTAGTCTTAGTCTAGATTGTTACTAGACTTTCATCATAGGTCTAGATAGTATTAAGTATTAGAATAATACTTAATCTATTACTATTATCTTATCATATGGATTATGCTGAGATATATAGTTGTCTTTCTGTAGTCCTTGTAGTATAGTCATAGTATGACTAAGTATACTGACTTGATCTTGTTATACTGTTAACGCTAAGGCTTCTGATAGAGGTCTTTGTATTATACAAGTCTTGTAAGACTTTGTATAAATTATTGTATAATCAATATAATATATTGATTATTATATAGCCAATTATGATGTCATTGATTACATCATCATTCTTGACATTTATAATGTCATAAATATTGATATTCATAACAGAGTGTCAACTTGATGATGTTGAAGACTGGGTAAAGGTGTTTCATAGAGCAGGGGAGGTGGATGTAGAAACTGTATAAACTCAGTAACTCATTATACGCACAAGAACTGAGGTATTCAGCTACTGAGACTATGGTACTTAAGCAATATCATAAAGCAGGGTCATACATAAAAACTTCATGTATCTAAGAGTCACAGCACTATGTTAAGTGTCCATCTATGAAATAGGTGCCCACCATGCAAGTCTAACTGGCATGACAGTGGGTGCTCTGATGGCTACTATAGCACTCCAGATATCTTGGAGCAGTTTGGCAAATCAACACTCCCCTTCAAATTGTGGAGAGACTGAGCTCAGAGGTGAAATGCTTTACTTTGGGTGAGGGAAGTGCCTTGGTGAATACATTGGCAACCATGTCTTCAGTTGGGCAGTAAACAAGGTGTAGTTTTCCTTTTTCAATGACCCATTGAATGAAGTGATATCAGATGTCAATGTGCTTGGTATGAGCATGAAACTGGTGATCATGTGTGAGTGCAATGGCAGACTGGTTATCAGAAAAGAGGGTCATGGCACCAAGTTGGATGTTGAAGACTTGGGAAATGAGGGAATGAAGCCATAGTACTTAAGACCTGTTTAACAGCCTCCCAGTGAGCCTCCCCTGGGTTCTTGGAGAAACATGATAAGACTTGGACAGCATATGCAATGTCAGGACAAGTGCTGAGGACCATGTACATAAGTGTACCAATGGCTTTCTGATATGGGATGTGTGCCATATGAGCAATGTTGGCTGTGGTTTTGGGAGCATTATCAGAGGTAAGGTGAATGGATGGTTCCATAGGGGAACTGGCAGGTTTTGTGTCCTCAAGGCCAAAGTGGCAGAGGGATATATCAATATATGACCATTGGAAGAGTAGTAACTTGCCTTCCTCCTAAATCCTCTTCACCTTGTTGTGAACTTTTGACTATTCCTGTCTGATCCGTACTTGTCTACATTCCACCTCTACATCATGCCTGTTTCATCTATTCTAGCCCAGCAATCTCTGAGTATTGACTCATAGTACTATCACGCCATTATTGTCAGACATTTCATGTAGTATCTCCATCCATTCAACTGGATGCTCACTGTATTTAAGTGTACATACACACTCCTGTATTCAGTATGCTTAACTACCTAGTTCTTTCCCCTTACTTGCCCTCAAGTCTTAGCCTAAGTTGCAACCTGAGGTTTACTCAGACTAAGGTTGTAACATTTGGTTAAGTGTCCCCACCTCACCTTGCAAGGAGTAGGCTGAAACAGGCCTGAACAGGAGCAACCTAGGAGCTAGTATATGAGCTCAAACCCAGATGAATACAGAGAACTGAATCTCAAAGTCACTGACAATGAATCCGAGACATCAGATGAAGAAGAAGCAGGGAACCCCAAAGTACCTGAAGAACCAACTGAAGAAGCACACAGCAAACCCAGAGTAAACCCAGCAGAAGAAGAAGTATTATCAGAACTTCTAAACAAACTCAACCTAGCAGAGGAAGAGATAGTCTATCAGGAGAAATCAGACAAATCAAGCTCAGACGAAACAGAATCAGAAACTGACTCCAACATGACCGACAATGCAGTAGTACCCACAACAACGCCCAGTGGGAAAGGCCTAGTGCCAGACCCGGGGTTTTTCGATGGCACCTGCACCAAGTTCAATGACTGGTGGAGAGCAATGACACTCTTCATGAAGTTCAACAAGATAGTCTCAGCAGATGATAAAGCTATAGCAGTCCTAGCCAGGCTGTGAGGGGGAACTGCAGGAGCATATGCAGCTATGAGAGCACCAGCCATCCTGGAATCCAAAGATTCAGTAGACTGGAAAGTCTTCTCTGAGGAATTTAGAAGGACCTTCTTGGACGATGCCTTAAACAGCAAAGCAGAATGGTAGATCGAAAAATTCAAACAAGGAAACTGAAACACCACTGACTACCTAATCGAATTCGAAGTATTGAAAAGCAAAGCCAAGACTGATAGCAAGCATGCCATGTTCTTACTTAGGAAGAACGCCCGACAGGATATCATACATACAATCACTAGCTATCCACCTTTAGCCAGACCAGACACATATATGGAATGGAAAGAAGCCATACTTTCTGTTGGACAAGGATATGAAGCATCTGAATACCAAGGAGACAGGAAAACAAACACTGGTATCACTTATGGGGGAATGGGTGAACCCATGGAGATAGGAAGTAGGCATTATGTCTTCAATAACAAAGGAGAGCCAAAATGCTACAATTGTGGCATTTTTGGTCACATCGCCAAAGATTGCAAAAAGCCTAAGGGGTTAATATGCTACAACTGTGGCAAAAAGGGGCACATAGCCAAAGCCTGCACCGCACCCAAGAAGATCCAAGTCCAAGGAGTAGAAGAAGTCACCAATGAAGAAGGGAAGGATTTTTCCGAAGACTCTGAGTAGATGCTACCTCGAGAGTCAAAAAGCTTGTATTTAGGATATTAGACAAATTCTACGCGATTCCTCAGAGAAGAAAGCGCAAACTGAATCTAAAAGGGAAAATACAAATGGAAGGAAAAGAAATAACAGTCAACACCATCATAGACTCAGGATGCACAACCAGCAGCATCAGCAAGAAACTAGTAGATGAAGAAAGACTCCCTACCTGGAAACTGGAACAACAAATTTTGGTACTAAATGTGGATAAAACACCTAACCAAGGCAGAAGAGTAATGGAGACCACCACGATCAACATCAATATCCAGGGACATAAGGAACAAATTGAGGCCTCAGTCGTACAACTACAGGACAGAGCAGAAATCTTCCTAGGACATGATTGGCTAGTTAAACATAACCCAGAGGTAAATTGGAACAATGGAGAGATCAAGTTCACCTGATGCCCACCAGGCTGCCAATTCCCCCATCAGAACATTCCTATCACCGAAAAAATATGAAGCATAGCCACTACAGAAGACTTATGGGAAGAAGAAGATAAACCAGACCCAACTGAACCAGAAGACCTACCAGACTACATACAACCGTTCATGCACTTATTCAACAAAACGACATTCAACAAGCTCCCAGAATGAACTGAATGGGACCACGAGATAGTCCTAACCAAAGATGCCCCAAAAGAAATAAGTGCAGGGACATACAACATGACGGTCAAAGAACAGGATGAACTCAAGTCATTCATCAAGGAAAACCTAGAATTGGGAAGAATACGACCATTGAAATCCCCATATGCAGCCCAACATTCTTCATCCCAAAGAAAGATGGATCCAAAAGGCTAATCCAAGACTACAGTCAGGACAAGTGCTGAGGACCATGTACATAAGTGTACCAATGGCTTTCTGATATGGGATGTGTGCCATATGAGCAATGTTGGCTGTGGTTTTGGGAGCATTATCAGAGGTAAGGTGAATGGATGGTTCCATAGGGGAACTGGCAGGTTTTGTGTCCTCAAGGCCAAAGTGGCAGAGGGATATATCAATATATGACCATTGGAAGAGTAGTAACTTGCCTTCCTCCTAAATCCTCTTCACCTTGTTGTGAACTTTTGACTATTCCTGTCTGATCCGTACTTGTCTACATTCCACCTCTACATCATGCCTGTTTCATCTATTCTAGCCCAGCAATCTCTGAGTATTGACTCATAGTACTATCACGCCATTATTGTCAGACATTTCATGTAGTATCTCCATCCATTCAACTGGATGCTCACTGTATTTAAGTGTACATACACACTCCTGTATTCAGTATGCTTAACTACCTAGTTCTTTCCCCTTACTTGCCCTCAAGTCTTAGCCTAAGTTGCAACCTGAGGTTTACTCAGACTAAGGTTGTAACATTTGGTTAAGTGTCCCCACCTCACCTTGCAAGGAGTAGGCTGAAACAGGCCTGAACAGGAGCAACCTAGGAGCTAGTATATGAGCTCAAACCCAGATGAATACAGAGAACTGAATCTCAAAGTCACTGACAATGAATCCGAGACATCAGATGAAGAAGAAGCAGGGAACCCCAAAGTACCTGAAGAACCAACTGAAGAAGCACACAGCAAACCCAGAGTAAACCCAGCAGAAGAAGAAGTATTATCAGAACTTCTAAACAAACTCAACCTAGCAGAGGAAGAGATAGTCTATCAGGAGAAATCAGACAAATCAAGCTCAGACGAAACAGAATCAGAAACTGACTCCAACATGACCGACAATGCAGTAGTACCCACAACAACGCCCAGTGGGAAAGGCCTAGTGCCAGACCCGGGGTTTTTCGATGGCACCTGCACCAAGTTCAATGACTGGTGGAGAGCAATGACACTCTTCATGAAGTTCAACAAGATAGTCTCAGCAGATGATAAAGCTATAGCAGTCCTAGCCAGGCTGTGAGGGGGAACTGCAGGAGCATATGCAGCTATGAGAGCACCAGCCATCCTGGAATCCAAAGATTCAGTAGACTGGAAAGTCTTCTCTGAGGAATTTAGAAGGACCTTCTTGGACGATGCCTTAAACAGCAAAGCAGAATGGTAGATCGAAAAATTCAAACAAGGAAACTGAAACACCACTGACTACCTAATCGAATTCGAAGTATTGAAAAGCAAAGCCAAGACTGATAGCAAGCATGCCATGTTCTTACTTAGGAAGAACGCCCGACAGGATATCATACATACAATCACTAGCTATCCACCTTTAGCCAGACCAGACACATATATGGAATGGAAAGAAGCCATACTTTCTGTTGGACAAGGATATGAAGCATCTGAATACCAAGGAGACAGGAAAACAAACACTGGTATCACTTATGGGGGAATGGGTGAACCCATGGAGATAGGAAGTAGGCATTATGTCTTCAATAACAAAGGAGAGCCAAAATGCTACAATTGTGGCATTTTTGGTCACATCGCCAAAGATTGCAAAAAGCCTAAGGGGTTAATATGCTACAACTGTGGCAAAAAGGGGCACATAGCCAAAGCCTGCACCGCACCCAAGAAGATCCAAGTCCAAGGAGTAGAAGAAGTCACCAATGAAGAAGGGAAGGATTTTTCCGAAGACTCTGAGTAGATGCTACCTCGAGAGTCAAAAAGCTTGTATTTAGGATATTAGACAAATTCTACGCGATTCCTCAGAGAAGAAAGCGCAAACTGAATCTAAAAGGGAAAATACAAATGGAAGGAAAAGAAATAACAGTCAACACCATCATAGACTCAGGATGCACAACCAGCAGCATCAGCAAGAAACTAGTAGATGAAGAAAGACTCCCTACCTGGAAACTGGAACAACAAATTTTGGTACTAAATGTGGATAAAACACCTAACCAAGGCAGAAGAGTAATGGAGACCACCACGATCAACATCAATATCCAGGGACATAAGGAACAAATTGAGGCCTCAGTCGTACAACTACAGGACAGAGCAGAAATCTTCCTAGGACATGATTGGCTAGTTAAACATAACCCAGAGGTAAATTGGAACAATGGAGAGATCAAGTTCACCTGATGCCCACCAGGCTGCCAATTCCCCCATCAGAACATTCCTATCACCGAAAAAATATGAAGCATAGCCACTACAGAAGACTTATGGGAAGAAGAAGATAAACCAGACCCAACCGAACCAGAAGACCTACCAGACTACATACAACCGTTCATGCACTTATTCAACAAAACGACATTCAACAAGCTCCCAGAATGAACTGAATGGGACCACGAGATAGTCCTAACCAAAGATGCCCCAAAAGAAATAAGTGCAGGGACATACAACATGACGGTCAAAGAACAGGATGAACTCAAGTCATTCATCAAGGAAAACCTAGAATTGGGAAGAATACGACCATTGAAATCCCCATATGCAGCCCCAACATTCTTCATCCCAAAGAAAGATGGATCCAAAAGGCTAATCCAAGACTACAGATGACTCAACAACGTGGTAATCACAGACAAAACACCATTACTGAGAATTGGTGAAGTAATCAACAAACTTGGAAAAGCAAAATATTTCAACAAGCTGGACATCATCTGGGGATACAACAATGTTAGGATCAAAGAAGGGGACAAATGGAAAGCCACCTTCCTCACCAATGAAGGACTCTTTGAACCAACAGTCATGTATTTTGGCCTAAGCAACTCACCAGGAACGTTCTCCAGAATGATGACAAGCATCTTCCATGACCTCTTACAAAATGGAGACATCATAAACTATATGGATGACTTCACCATCCTGGGAGACACCAAGGAGCAACTAAAGGAACGAACAATATGATTTCTAGAACGAGCAGCCCAGTACAACTTATGCTTCAAATGAACCAAGTGTATCTTTGATGCAGAAGAAATCCCAATGCTAGGAGTTCAGGTAGGACATGGACAAATTGAAATGGAAGAGGATAAAGTAAAATCGGTATGGGATTGGCCTGAACCCAAGAACACCAAAGGGGTAGAAAGGTTCCTGGGTTTCGCAAACTACTATCGATGTTTCATCAAAAACTTTAGTATGATTGTGGGGCCCTTAAACAAACTCAAAGGAGTAGCCACATGGGAATGGACACAAGAATACCAAGACTTATTCAACCAACTCAAGAAATGTATCACTGAAGAACCTGTCCTGACATTGCCTCAAAGACATGGCCAATTCAGAGTAGAAGTCGATATATTGGACTATGTACTAGGAGGGGTACTTTCACAGCTACAAGAAGACAAATGGCATCCAATCACTTTCACATCACGAACACTGTCACTGGCAGAACAGAACTATGAAATATATGACAAAAAGTTGTTAGCCATTGTCCATGCCCTGAAGGAATGGAGACATTACCTTCTAGACGCCAAAGAAAGATTCGAAATCTGGACTGACCACGAGAATCTCAAGTACTACTGAGAACCACAGAAGTTAAATGGATGACAAGCACAGTGGTATCTGCAGCTACAAGACTATGACTTCACACTATGACATGTACCTGGGAAAACAAACATGAAAGCCAACCTGCTATCCTGAATCCACCAAATGCCAGAAGGACAAGAAGATAAACTAGTCACTATGATCCGAGAAAGCTGGCTACAGATGGAAAGCACAGACAGCACGGTACTCTTACAAGCAGAATTGTTCATTGAACCAAACTTCCTAGAACAAATTCAAAGCTGAACCCTATGAGAAACAACAGTCCTAACTGAACTAAAGAAACAAGGATCCCAACTCTCACTGAAGATGGTGGAGTTATCTACAAACAGGATAGTGCATACATCCCACCTGATCAGAAGCTATGAGAAGAAATCCTAATACAGTACCATGATAACCCAGATGCAGGACACCCAGGACAACACAGGATGACAGAACTGATCAGCCGAGACTACTGGTGGCCATCAATATGAAAGGACATAAAAAGATATATCCGAGGATGCCAAGCCTGCCAAAGAAACAAATCAAGAATGATGCCGCTCAAATCACCACTACACCCCCTCCCAATACCAAATGGACCTTGGGAAGAAATCAGTGTCGACATGATTGGACCACTGCCAGAGTCTAAAGGAAAAGACGCAATACTAGTCATCATAGACTGCTTCACAAAAATGATACAACTCTCAGCAACAACCATGGATGCTTCATCTAAAGACATTGCAAAAATATACTGAGATGAAATATGGAAGCTACATGGATTGCTGAGGAAAGTACTCAGTGACCAAGGACCTCAATTTGCATCAGAATTCACCAAGGAGCTATTCAAAGGACTTGGCATCAAACGAAATCTATCAATGGCATACCACCCACAAATAGATGGACAAACTGAACACATCAACAGAGAAGTGGAAACTTATATCTGACTGTACTGCAACTATGACCAGGATGACTGGGCAGAATGGCTCCCCATCACAGAATTCCAGTACAATGACAAGCAACACGGAAGAACACAGGAAACACCATTTTTCCTAAACTATGGAAGGAATCCATGGAAAGGCAAGAATGAACCGACAACAAGCAATCCTGTCACCATGACATTCCTAGAACAATTACAGGCCACCTGAGACAATGCCTCATCAGTACTACAGACATACCAAGAAAAGATGAAACAGTAGCACGACCACAGTAGAACCCACACCAACACATATCAAATAGGAGATAAAGTATGGTTGGAGAACACCAACATCCATACCAATCAATCATCAAAGAAGCTAGGCCAAAAATGGTATGGACCTTTCCTTATTAAGGAAAAGATAGGAGAAGCAGCATATCAGCTGACACTACTGGATGGATGGGCTATCCATAATGTATTCAATGAACAGCTCCTGACACCAGCACACCAGGCAGAGTTCCTGAGTCAAAAACAACCATCAACACCCAATCCAGTGATTATCAACAATGAAAAAGAATACAAAGTAGAAGAGATCTGCGGACAACGAAAACGAGGAAGAGGTTATCAGTTCCTAGTCCACTGGAAGGGGTACAGCAATGAAGAAGATACGTGGACAGTGGAGTCCAATTTGGAAAATGTGAAAGACGCCATAAGGGATTACCTAGAAAGGCATCTGGAGGATATCCATAAAAGAGAGGGGCAGAAAACACAAAAAAGCATCAAATAAGCAACCCAAACAAAGAAACTAAACAGACATGCCTGCCTCCCAATCTAACCGTATCGCTATTGACTCTCTCATTCACCCCACACCCACCAGAATCTCCTCCCTCCCATTCCCTGAACCAGGCAACAGCTGAGCACCTGCTTCCCAAGGAACCCGCTATAACCTTGCAAAGACGCCATCCCCAGCACAAGGCCTCCTTGAAGCTCTGCTCAAGGATGTTGATAAAGCAACCAACAGTGAAATTGAGAACATCACTGCCCAAAACAGATAGCTAGTCGTAAACTGATACATTACCCTTGCCACTGCATGCATCACCTTCGCTGACATGTATGCAGGGTTTACCAACGCATCCTCCTCCACCAACCAGCACATCCCCGCTATCTTCCAAGCCCTAGACCAATCTACCCTCACCCCCAGTGAATGAGATCAGGTCCAAGGACTTCAAAGCCAAATCAACTTAGGCCTTGAGGTCTTCAATCACCTCAATATCACCAATATCTTCCTTGAGCTTGCAGATGTAGCCATGAAGCTACTTGGAAGAGATAAAACAAACGAAGACCCCAATATCAACACCCTGGTTGACAGGATTCACATCACACTCTCTGAATTGCATGACACAGTTAATCCCTCCCTGCCATCTTGCACCAATACCCCCATGGATGAAGAAGTCACGGTCTCCATGAAGGAAGAAGTCAATGCTCTCCGCCACTTCATAAAAACCATCACCCCACTGCAACTCACATCAGTTTTTCTTCTACCCACAAGATTCCGCACTGTACTACCAGGACAAGAGAAAGACCAACACTACTGGAAATTGATAGTCAAGAGCTGCTGGAACAGCTCCACCACCACTGAGTTCCCCTTCAATAGCGTCCCAGTCTCTATCCATCAAGACAGTCACAGTCATTTGCCCGTTTTCTTCACAAAATCAAACAATGGAAAATTCCTTATCGCATCCACCAAGAAAGCACTCGCCACCACCATAGTGAATGGAGACTTTGATGAGCTTCCTGAGGCATGAAGCCTGAGCAGAGGGTATTGTTGTGAACTTTTGACTATTCCTGTCTGATCTGTACTTGTCTACATTCCACCTCTACATCATGCCTGTTTCATCTATTCTAGCCTAGCAATCTCTGAGTATTGACTCATAGTACTATTGTGCCATTATTGTCAGATGTTTCATGTAGTACCTCCATCCATTCAACTGGATGCTCACTGTATTTAAGTGTACATACACACTCCTGTATTCAGTACGCTTAATCACCTAGTTCTCTCCCCTTACTTGCCCTCAAGTCTTAGCCTAAGTTGCAACCTGAGGTTTACTCAGACTAAGGTCATAACACACCTCAATGCCTAATAGCCAATGTAACTCCCCTAGATCTGTCACCTCTACAAAATCTGCCACCCGTTTCTTAACCCAATTGATCTGTGTGAGTTTGGTACCTGCAAGTGTGCAGTTGTCAACATAAATGGCAAAGATGATGAGATTGGGTGTGATGTTGAGAATGAACATACATGGGTCACTATCAGATCACATGAACCCAATGTTGTCAACCAGGATTTCACATAGATGTTGATACCAACATCACCCTGACTGCTTCAATCTATAGAGAGTCTTGCAAAGTCAGCAGACCTTGCAAGGATGTTCTAGATCTTTGAAACCAGGTAGTTGCCACATGTAAATTACTTCATCATCAGTCAGCTTCCTATTTAGGTAAGCACCCTTGATATCAATTTGGTGAATCTCCATGTCCCAGGCTGCAGAGACAGTGAGGATTGCTCAGATTGATGCAAGTTTTACAACCAGTGCATAGGTATCAAAATAGTCAATGCCTGACACTTGGGAGAATCCCTGTGCCATGAGGTATGCCTTGTAGCAGACAGCATTCCCTTGGGCATCTTTCTTGACTTTGTAAACCCACTTTGATCTGATGACATTTGCTTTAGACAGCAAGTCTGTGAGTTCCCATGTTCCCACTTACATCAGCATAGCATACTTCTCTTCCATCCCACTATGCCACTGTGGCCAGTCTGGCCTCCTCATGGCCTCCTTCAAGGTTTTTGGCTCTATAGACTCTACTTCATCTATCTCCAATGAGAATGCCCAAACTTCCTCCTAATCTGCCTTTTCAACAAAGGTAACAGCACAGCCTTCAAGGATGTCAAGAGCTTTCTGGCTAGGATTTCAGGTTTGATGTGGGAATTCTATGGGTGTATCATCATCACCATCTATGTTGGTAGTGACAGGTTTTGGCTTGGATGTAGGGTTGGCAGTAGTGGGTATAGTGGTGGGCTCAAGGACAGATGCTGAATTCTTGGTACCTTCCAAGGTGAGTATTGATTCATGTTGAATCTCACTTGTTAACTGATCCTCCCCTTTGAGATTTGGGTTAGTGAATGTAATGTTCCACTCAATGTGAACAGCTCCAGTGTCTGGATACAAGATCTGCATGCCATTACTGTTGTCATCAAAGCCCAACCATTTTCCTTCCTTTGCATGTGGATCCAACTTATCACCCCCTCCTTGGAAAACCCAACACACCTTGCCCCACTCACATAGGTCCTTCAGGTCTGGTCTTCATTTGTATACCATCTCAAAAGGAGTTTTCCCTGGGATCACCCTTGTACTAGTCCTATTCATCAACCATACAATATGCTGGGCACATTTTGCCCATAATGATTTTGGAAGCTGTGCAACATGGTTGAGTGCCTGAACATGCTTGAGGATAGTACAGTTTCAACATTCTGCTATGCCATTGTGCTGTGGAGTGTCATGGACAGTGAGTTTGACTTGAGTGCCTTGTGATTGTAGATATTCATGAAAAGCATTTCTTGTGTATTTGCCTCTATGGTCTGTGTGTAGCATCTTGATCTGGGCACAGAATTGTGTCTTGTACCATATCTCAAAGGTTTTGTAGGCCTTTGGGATCTCTGATTTCACTGTAAGGAACTCAATATGAGTCCATCTAGAGTAATCATCAGTGAATATAACATAGTACTTCTTTCCTTTCAAGTCTCAACTGTCACTGGTCCCCAGATGTCAGAGTGAATTTCAGCAGCAAATTCCTTTGCTCCCTCACCATGGTACTCCTTTGCTACTCCTTTTTGTGTTGACTTCGCAAACACACATGCCTCACAGAAGAGTTTGGTACCCCCATCCACTTCTAGTCTCAATCCTGTCACCATTCCATCCCTGACTAACTTCTTAGCTGCATCAGGTACAATGTGACCAAGATGGTAGTGTATTAAATCTAGTATGAGTATCTCTCTAACAGCATTGACTTCCAGTTCACCCTCAGCCTCTCTTAGAATCCTATACAGGCCCTTTCTATTTTGTGGAATTTCTGTGATGCAGGTCCCACTTGGATTATGGATAACACACTTCCTATTTGCAAAGGTTGTTGTAAACCCTACCTCATTGAGGCAGCCAATTGACACAAGTGTATAGCCAGCCTCTGGAGAGTATAAGACTTTCTTTAGCTGTAATTTTAAGGTCATCCCTCCATTTGGTATGTCAAGGATGATATTCCCCTTTCCAATGGCACTGAAATTCTGTTTATTTGTAGTATGGAGAGGTCATGAGGGGGTGCTCTCAAATGTGGTGAAGGCATTGTGATATGAGGAAATGTGTTGTGATGTCCCTGAATCAAAAATCTCAATCTGTATTGTGGTAAGTGGTTCTTGGACCTGGCCTACAGTGACTTCATCACTAATATCACACACATTGGCATCAGAGTTGTCCTCTTTGTCAGCTTCCTCAATAAACCACTCCCCTTCAAGATCACCTATTTCCATCATTATCAATGTGGATACCCAATCATCATTGTCATCTACCCTGGTATCTGACTCATTATCTTCAGCACCAATCTCTACAGCAAGAGACTTGTCAAAGTCATCTTCAATTATGTTAGCCAAACTACTACCACCACCCTTTCCCTTTTCTTGGGGGCTGGTCCCACCACTGTAGTTTCCCTCCCAAGTAGTCCTCTTCTTAGGGCATTCATGCCACCAGTGCCTGAATTCTCCACATTCATGGCACTTCCCCTTTCTCCCTTCCTTCTTTGGCTGCCCAACTGACTTGCCTCCACCTCTGACAAACATGGCATTGTCCACATCCAGCTTGGATGAAGATTTCCCAGAATGATTAGATCAGGTGTGCTCCCATTTGTCACTGATCAGAATGATCAAGATATCAGGGTCTATAGTATGGTTAAGGGATGAGTGAAGACAGGCAGCTGAGAGCTGTCCAGATGTGAAATTTGAGAGCTAATGAGGTAGGGAAGATATGACTGTGCTTTGGTAGTCATCATCACTAATTTGGACACTGACAGCCAACAATTCATTTCACTTTACACTAAGGCCATTCAAGAAGAGTCGAACATCACCCTTGTTTGGACAATGGGATGCCATGAAGTTATGGCAAAGGCATGCCTGTGAGAAGGCACCTGTTAAGTGCGGGTCACGTGGGTGAGACGACCAGAGTCTAGATGCCTGGGGATGATGCATGGATGTGGATGAAGATGGACGAAGTGGGCAAACTCAGGAGGACCATGGCTTCAACATATTTGTTGCGCCCTTCTGCCAACAAGTGGTCCTAACTTCAGAATAAGGGACAAGGACAGAGGCAGAGGCAGAGACAGAGATAGAGACAGAGGTAGAATAGAAGTAGTGTGTTGCTAAGTAGATTTCAGACTGAGGATTACAGGCGAAGTAACTATGGTTTATATATGTGAGGAAGTGTGGTTCTACAAAAGGAAACTACTACAGTAAGGGACAAAACCGTTCCAATGTTTTGAACTTTTCAGAAGATCAGCTCATAACTCAAGGACTACTGTGGCTGTGCACTTCCTAATTTAATTGTAGATAGTCCAGTATCTTATCTAATCATATGCAAAGTATGATTATGTAATCCTTTGTTTTGGGGGAGTTATTAATTAATTAATATTTTAAGTACATTGGAACAGTTTTGTCCCTCTCAAATTCTGAGCACATGACTTCGTTTATTGCAATCAAATAAATACAAATAAAATCATGTGACCATGTAGGGTGATGTATAAATGGATGTGCTTATTCTCAGGTGCAAATTAACTCCCCCACTATACCTTTACAACTATATGCGCTCTCTTTCCTCTACTCAGACCAATAGAGTCCTCTCTTACCTGGACCAAGGGAAATCTGCTCATCATATTGCTTCTATTACTGGTCTGGGAGTCAGTACTATTTCTAGGATTCGCTCCAAACATAGATCAACACTTTCCAAATCTGTTGGTGGCCGCCCATCTAAACTTTCTCCCTCTGATATCCACTATTCTGTTCGCCTCATCACCTCTCGCAAGGCTGACAATGCCTCCCAAGTCACCAAATCACTTCAAAATGTTATTGCCCAGCCTGTATCCACCAAAACAGTGCGCAGGGCACTCAGAGGAGCTGGAATGAAGGCTGTAGTCAAGCAGAAACGACCTAAACTTACTGCTGTCCATAGGAGGAAAAGGTTGGAGTGGGCAGAAGCACATGTTAACTGGACCCTGGAGGACTGGAAGAGGGTTATTTGGACAGATGAGTCCAAAATCAATCGGTTTGGATCAGATGGAAGGGTTTGGGTATAGAAAAAGGCAGGAGAGGGGCTGAATGATAGATTGGTTGAGGGAACAGTCAAGTTTGGTGGAGGAAATGTGATGATCTGGGGTTGTATGCTGTGGGATGGAGTGGGGTTTGCCTTGAGTGCCTTGTGATTGTAGATATTCATGAAAAGCATTTCTTGTGTATTTGCCTCTATGGTCTGTGTGTAGCATCTTGATCTGGGCACAGAATTGTGTCTTGTACCATATCTCAAAGGTTTTGTAGGATATGGTCTTCCAACAGGACAATGACCCCAAACACAAGAGCAAAAAGGCTACAAACTGGCTAGATGAGTCTGAATTGGAGGTTATGGTATGGCCCCCACAGTCTCCAGACCTTAATCCCATTGAACATCTCTGGACTCACCTCAAGAATAAGCTGGGAGAGTATGATACTCCTCCTGATAGCATGAATACCCTATGGGAGAGGATACAAAAGGAGTGGGATGACATAGAACCAGAAGTGTGTCAGAATCTGATAGAGAGTATGCCTAGGAGGGTCCAGGCAGTTTTACAGGCCAAGGGAGCTTATACCAGGTACTAGAATACCCATTTTGTATATAAATTTCAAGAGGGACAAAACTGTTCCAATGCACTTAAAATATTAATTAATTAATAACTCCCCTAAAACAAAGGATTACATAATCATACTTTGCATATGATTAGATAAGATACTGGACTATCTACAATTAAATTAGGAAGTGCACAGCCACAGTAGTCCTTGAGATATGAGCTGATCTTCTGAGAAGTTCAAAACATTGGAACGGTTTTGTCCCTTACTGTATGACTTCAGGTGTGGGCCAGGTATGGCCACTAGATAAAAACACTGGGAATGCAACTAGCTAAAAGGAATAAGGTGAAACAGGAACAATATGAATGGTAAAAGGGATTGCAAGAGAAATGGGAGTAGGTATGATGACTGGAGAAATGTACAAGGAGGATAATTGGAAATTAACATCAGACATAATAGTAAGAATGGAGAGCAGTGTCATGACCTGCGCACATTCGCCTGCTCTTACCTGCTTCCCCCACTCATAGTCATCATTACCTTAGTCTGGCTGCATTGGGTGCTCTTCATTCTTTCTGTCAGTCAGTCTGATATCCTGTTTTCCATCTTAATCTCCATTCCCTTCAACTTCTCCACTATCGCCTTATAGTTAGAACTCAATCCTGGTGTCTTGTTAGATGGCTGTCCTCAGTGGCTGTCCATTCTTCATTCACCATTACTTTCATACTTCCTGCTTTTCAGACTAGTATATAAACCTAGTCCCCATGCTTGTAAATCCTCAGTCTGATTATCGACCACGATTATACCCTCTGATCCTGTTCCTCTCTGTCTCTGTTCCTCCGACCCTCTGACCCTACTCCCTCCTGAAATATGGACTTCAATGACAGCAGGAAGGCACAACACATATGTTGAAGCTGCTGAGTCCAAATCTCATACTTGTCCGAATTCACCTGCTCCATACATTCTCACCTGACATCACCTGGCAGCTAATCTTCGGCCAATATCCCGTGTAACCCAATCATAACAGTATAATCAGACTCCACTCCTTTGTCGTTCCCTTGTCCCTTTATCACTAATTACTATGTCTACCATGATCACCAGGTCACAAACTGCTTCCAAAGCCTGGAAGGTTTCTGTTGCCAGAAGCCGGAAGGCCACCACACCACTTTCCTACAGAACCCCTCAATGCAGAGCTTCTCCAGTAGTATCACTCCAAAGAACCCCCTTCGAAGAGGTCTTGCAGGAAGGGCTTGATCCCAATCATGAAAATGATGAGGACTGGTTACCCAACCAAGGTGAGAACCAGAATCAGGACCCTTTCAATGATGGACCCCCAGATCCTGGAGATGGTAATGATGGTGATGATGGTGAAGCCCCTCCTGACAGTAATGCCGGTGATGACGGTGCCTCTAATCCACAATGCCAAGGTTTGACAATGGCGGAAGCCATTGTACTTTTGGCTGACAAGCTAGATAATTGGGCCCATTCTCAGCTGCCCCAAGTATCCTGAACCCCCCGCACTAAGGCCTGTGAACCTAACACGTTTAGCGGTGCTAACCCCGAGGAACTCCATCAGTTTCTGTTCCAATGTCGGCTCTACTTTTGCTCCAACCCCTCGCTCTTTCTGACCGACAACAATAAGGTGAACTTCGCACTCACCTATTTGACCGATACTGCTCTCCGATGGTTCAAGACAGCTATCAACCAAGAGGAGACTCTTGGCACTGTCCATCTGTGGACCTCCGACTGGGACCTTTTCGTCCTGGAGCTCAAAACCAATTTCAGGATTGCAGACCTGTGTGGCGAATCCGCTGAACTTTTAGACAACCTTTGGATGAAACACTCTGACAAAATCACCAACTACAACGTTGAGTTCATGCAGCTGTCATCACAGCTCAATTGGAATGATGAGGTGCTCTGCCACCGATACTACAAAGGGCTCCTGGATTGTCTCCAGGACTCCTTATCCAGTCGCCCCACTGGTAAGCCCACCACTTTCGTCCTGATGTGGGAGATTACTCTCCCCTTTGATAACCATTATTGGGAGCATCAGCGTAAAAAGACTCGGGCAAAGTTGGCTGCCGAAACAACGTCTGCTTCTCTCAGCAGGAGGCCTGGCCAGAACCCGTCCTCTTCCACCAACACCAACAACACCAACAACACCAGCAGCACTAACAACAAGCCCAACAACACCAGCACCAAGGGCAACAACTCCAAGCCCTTGACGTCTACTGCTACCCCCTCCTCTTCCACCTCGAAGTCCACTTCGTCGACAAAGCCCGATTTGACCAACAAGCTCGGCAAGGACAGCAAGCTGACTACCAATGAGCGCAAATGGCGCTTGGACAACAACCTCTGTCTCTTCTGCAGAAACGCAGGACACAAGGTGAGTGAGTGTAGGAAGAAAGCTGCCTTGGCTGTGAAGGCTGTGGCCCAACTTGCTGAGGCAGTCGACAGGAACTCTGATAAGAGTTCGGGAAACTAAGTAGTGGTCCTCAAGACTCTGCACTAGCTGAGGACCACGTTGTACTCACTTGTGCCACAGAGTGTTTCCGACTCAATGCATCCGCTCTTTCTGATCCCAACTCCTTTCAACTGTCTATCTCCTCCTTGCTCATCCTTTCCCCCTCCAATACCCATTTCAAGGCCCTCATTGATAGTGGCTCTACACACTGCTTCGTGGATATTGACTTTATCCACTCTCATGACCTCCCGACCTTGCCCATTCCTCCTGTTGAGCTCCATCTTTTCGACGGTTCTTCTAGTGCTTTTATTACTGAACTTGCAAACATCCCAGTCACCTTTGGCTGTGGTGAATCTATGACTCTGGACTTCTTCATCACTCGACTCGACTCTTCTTGCTCCATGGTTCTGGGATACAACTGGCTCACCCGCTACAATCCATTGATTGACTGGGCCATGGGCAGTATTACTTTCCAACCACCACAGCTCGAAATTCCTGTTACTCCTCCCTGTGTTGTGACTGCCTCTGCTGCATCCACACATTCCTTGGTGCCCATTTCGGCCGCACCCGCTCCCATAGATCCACAGTCCTCTCTGCCCTCTGCCTCCATGCGTTCCCATATCTCCCTGGTGAACGCTGTTGCATTCCTGCATGCCACGTGCATTCCTGGTTCAGTTCAATTCAGCCTTAACCTCAATGACCCATCGATGTCAGCTGCTTCGGCTGCTATCAATGAGAAACCTAATGATTGGTCTAACATCCCCGAAGCATATCGCGAGTTTGCCGATGTTTTCAGTAAAGCGAAGGCCAACATACGTACTTGCTGAACATAGACCCTATGACCTCCAAATCAATCTGGAAGAAGGTGGCCAACCTCCTGTTGGTACCATCTACTCTCTGTCCCGGACTGAACTGGAGGCCCTCTGTGAATTCATTGAGGAAAACCTTGCCATTGGCTTTATCCATCCTTCCAACTCCCCTCATGGAGCTCCTGTCCTTTTTGTCAAGAAAAAGGATGGCTTCCTCTGACTCTGTGTCGACTTCCAAGGTCTCAACCATATCACAAAGAAGGATCACTATCCTCTTCCACTCATATCTGACCTACTTGACTCTCCATGCAAAGCCCGCATTTACACCAAGATCGACCTCCGCCATGCTTACCATCTTGTTCACGTTGCGGCTGGTGATAAATGGAAGATGGCCTTTCAGACCTGCTATGGCTCATTCGAATGGCTTGTTATGCCCTTCGGCCTCACTAATGCACCTGCTGCTTTCCAGCAGTTCATGAATGACATCTTCAAGGATCTCCTAGATGTTTGCATTATAGTCTATCTTGACAATATCCTCATCTACTCTGACAACCTCAGCAACCACTGCAAGCAGGTTAAGGATGTATTAAAGCAGCTCCACAAACATGGCCTCTATGCCTGCGTGGATAAGTATGAATTCGAATCCAATACCGTTGAATACCTTGGCTATGTCCTCTCCCCCGAAGGTCTCAGAATGTCTGAGGAAAAGGTCAAGATCATCCAGGACTGGCCCGAACTGAAGAAGGTCAAGGACATACAGTCCTTCCTCAGCTTTGCCAACTTCTACTGTTGCTTCATCTACAACTACTCTGATATCGTCGTTCTACTGACCCACCTCACCTGAAAGGGCATGGTGTGGAAATTCGGTGATGACTGTTGAGAAGCTTTCATATCATTGAAGGACGCCTTTATCTCAGCACCTGTTCTCACTCACTGGATACCCGATGCTCAGATCATTGTTGAGACCGATGCATCCAACTACGCGCTAGCAGCCATCCTCTCCATCATTACCTGAGGATGGTGAAGTTCACCCCATGGCATTCCACTCCCACACCTTCAGTCCTGCCGAGCTGAATTATGATACCCACGACAAGGAACTCCTGGCTATATTTGAAGCTTTCAGGATTTGGTGGCACTACTTCGAAGGTGCCCCTCTTGCGATCGACATTGTTACTGATCACAAGAATCTAGAATACTTCTGTACCATGAAAATCCTCACCCACCGCCAAGTCTACTGGTCCAAGTTCTTCTCCCAGTTCAACCTCATGATTCACTTTCACCCTGGCCAACTAGGGACAAAACCCGACACTCTTACTAGATGAATGGGACGTCTACCCTAAAGGGGGGAATAATGACTATGCTACAGTCAATTCTCACAACTTCAGACCCATCTTTACTCATGAACAGCTTTTAGCCTCTGTCCGCACTACATACCTATATGCCCCTTCCCTTCGCGCAGCCACAATCATTGACCTTGATCAACTCCACTCTGATATCCTCTCAGCTCTCCTGCTTGACCCGTCCACAGCCACTCACATAGCTAAACCAGAAGGACGGTGGTCCATCGACTCAGCTGGTTTTCTCTGCCTTGATGACAGGATCTACGTTCCTGATGCTAACAAGTTATGACTTCGAGTTTTACAGTACAAACATGATCACATCCTCTCTGGCCACTTCAGTCAGAACAAGACTCTTGAACTTGTCCGCAGAGACTACACTTGGCCTGACATCCGGTTGGCTATCAAGGACTTCTGTAAGTCATGTGTCACTTGTATGCAATCTAAACCGCAGCGCCATAGGCCATACGGACTTCTCAAGCAACTCCCCATCCCTGAACGACCCTGGAACTCTATCTCTATGGACTTCATTGAGAAGCTCCCTATCTCCTCTGAGTTCAATACTATCCTCATTATCGTCAACAGACTCACCAAACAATCCCTGTTCATTCCTACCCATGACATGATCACATCGGACAAGCTGGCCCGACTATTCGTCATTCATGTATTCTCGAAGCATAGTGTTCCCAAACACATCACATCCGATCGTGGCTCCGAGTTCATCTTGCACTTCTTCCGGTTGCTTGGAAAAGCACTGGACATGAAGTTGCATTTCACTTTGGGTTATCACCCTGAAGGTGATGGACAGACCGAATGGACCAACTAGACCCTTGAGCAATACATTTTTGTCTACTGCAATTATCAGCAGGACAACTGGGCAGAATTACTTCCACTAGCTGAGTTCACTTACAACAACGCTCCTGGTGCCACGACTGGTGTTTCCCCATTCTTCGCTAACAAGGGTTATCACCCAAACATCACAGTTTACCCCAAGAGAGATTTAGCTTCTAGGCGGGCCCAACAATTCGTTGTCGACCTCGATGAACTCCACAACATGCTAAAGACTGAGATCAAACTTGCTCAAGGACGTTACCAGACATCTGCTGACACCCTGCAGACTTCCTTTGCCTGACTTCACCATCAGTCAGAAAGTCTTCGTCAAGGCCAAGTTCTTCCATATGACTCGGCCATCCAAAAAGCTCTCTGAGAAGTATCTCAGTCCTTACAAGATTATAGCACAACCTGGTTCTGTTTCATTCACTCTCAAACTTCCTGACTCACTTTGCGCTGTTCACCCAGTTTTCCATGTCTTTATGCTAGAACCTGCCACACCCAACACCTTCGATAGCCACTCTGAGCCACCTCCCCCGCCTGTCGAGGTTGAAGGTAAACCAGAGTACGAAATTGCTTGCATTGTTGACTCAAAAATTGACTGCCGGTGAGCTTGCAAGCTTTTGTACAAAGTCATCTGGTTAGGTTATGAAGACACTGAAGAAGAGTCTTCCTGGTTACCTGCTACTGAGCTAACACATGTGGCTGAACTTCTTGCAGACTTTCATTCCTCTTATCCTTCTAAGCCTAGACTTTTGAATACTCTATGATTTTTTCCTTACTTAAATTTCTTTCACACTTTATTACAGACAGACAAATCAGTTTATTGCTCATTATCAAATTTATGTAAAGTCCAAAATACAAGGAGAAGATGGCCACAGATCACTGGGCAGCTTTACCCGACTCAGTCACTTTGTCTGCTCCTCCCTCTACCTTCATTACTACCTCCGTTTCCTCCTGGGTTTTGCCTGACTCACCCACTTCCTCATTGTCATCCTCGTCATCGTTGTCATCTGCCAGTGCCTGGGCATCCATCACCTTCTGGACCATTAGCCCAATGCTGTACTGATACCTACCATTCCTGATAACTGTGGCCTCAACATTTCTTCTGAGCTCATTCACCCACTCCAGCCACAGCAACTGCTCCTCTCCAATCTCAATCAGCCAATCCGTCCTCACCCCTTGATCCTCCATAACAGATGCAATCCACTCCAGGATATCATTTTGGCAAGTAAGGAGAGCCACAAGTTAATCATTGCTGACCCAAGATACTTGGGTGGCGACAGTGTTTGGCTGACGACAGGTGGATGGAAGGTGACAGGCCTTCTTCGACAGTGAACATTTGAGGCACTTGGTGACCTCGTGACTAGAACGGCCATTAGCACAATCACTGGGAAGCTAAGTGTCACTTATCTTGACATCAACTCTCTGATTGTGCAAGGATTGCTGTTGTCAAGACATTGCTTGCACTTATTAGGTCCACCCATCTTGACCTTCTTTCCATCGACAGCAGTTGGCTCGTCCTCACCCGATTCCCTCCAGTCCAGGTCTGGCTTGCCTCTGGAATCTGACTCTTCATCAACACATTTCCTTTTCAATGATGGCGGTGCTTTCCCAACCCACTCCTTCGTGATCTTCCATTGATGTTGCTTCTCAGCCACTATCTTTTTATCTGCGTCATCAGTGGCCTTATGCTTTCCTTTGCGTTTACTCACCTGTGCCAACTCTTCACATTGCTCCTCCTCCCACACCTCTCGTTCCTCGCGTTCCTTCATCTACCGTGCCTCTTGCTCCTCCTGCTCCTTCTTTTCCTGTGCTTCTCATTCTGCCTCCTCCTGCCTTTCCAGCTCGAGCTGCTTGCATTTGTGCATGGCCTCCAGCTCAGCCTGTTTCTCTGCGGCAGTTTTCTTGTTGGAGCTAGACATGGGAGTGGTTGAGGTGGTGGTTAGAGTAGAGAATGGGACCGTAAAATTTCCAAGGTGATGGAATTTATATGCACCATCAAAAGTCTAATTGGAGATTCCCATGGTTCGATTTCATGGCCTCAAGGGCTCAGCCCTAATGGGGGGATACTGTCATGACCCATGCATATTCACCCGCTCTCACCCGCTTCCTCCGCTCATAGTCATTGTTACCTTAGTCCAGCTGCATTGGGTGCTCTTCATTCTTTCTGTCAGTCAGTCCAATATCCTGTTTTCCATCTTAATCTCCATTCCCTTCAACTTCTCTGCTATCGCCTTATAGTTAGAACTCAATCCTGGTGTCTTGTTAGACAGCTGTCCTCAGTGGCTGTCCATTCTTCATTCACCATTACTTTCGTACTTCCTGCTTTTCAGACTAGTATATAAACCTAGTCCCTATGCTTGTAAATCCTCAGTCTGATTATCGACCATGATTACGCCCTCTGATCCTGTTTCTCTCTGTCTCTGTTCCTCTGACCCTCTGACCCTACTCCCTCCTAAAATATGGACTTCGACAACAGCAGGAAGGCGCAACACATACATTGAAGCTGCTGAGTCCAAATCTCATACTTGTCCAAATTCACCCACTCCGTACGTTCTCACCTGACATCACCTGGCAGCTAACCTTCGGCCGATATCCCATGTAACCCGATTGTAACAAGTGGGGGAGATGGGGGAGAGCGGGTGAGAACGAATGGTAAATAAAATATAAAGTATAGTCCTGGGTAAGAGTGGGTAAAGCAGGTGAGCATGTGTGCAGGTTGTGACAGTATTCCCCCCTTAGGGCTGAGCCCTCGAGGCCATGAAGGTGTTGTGGGAAACGGAGTTGAAAAATTTGATGCAGGCATAAGATCTGCACTTTTAAAAAATTTTCCTTTGCTTGTCTCTTGATCTCCTACTACCACCATACCTCCCAAGACTGCTGCCCAACTACAAGCCAAACTCAAGGAGAAACGTGAACATGCCAGACTTCAGCATGAGCAGGAGGAAGAGGATGAGCACAGGTTGATTGCAGACCTTGCCGCTGCTGAAGCCAAAGAAAGAGCAGATAGGAAGAAGTGCGAAGAGGAGGTGAAGAAGAGGCGCGATGAGGAGAGGAAACAAGAGGAGGTGAAGAAACGTAACAAGCAGAAGAAGCAGCTTGAGAAGGCAGCACATAAGAAAAGAGAGGAGCAAGAGGAGGAGAACATGGAGGAATGATAATGTAGGAAGGGGAAGGCCTGGGAGGAACTGGTAGCGGGTCCCAGCTGATTGAGGAAATGGCCGAGGGTGGAGGATTCAGACAAAGAGGACGATGTGCCGGGGTTGTTGGAAGAGGAGGAAGAGGAGGAGGTTCAGCTGCAGGTGTGTGTTCCCATGGGTAGGGACAACCCCTGCAAGTACTGCATCGACATGGGTATCATGTGTCAACCCGGAGAGACCTACTCCAAGTAAGTGCGGCCTCTTCCTGTTGATTATTAAGCTGAGAAGTCCTTAGCTAGGTTACCACCAAATGCATGACTTGTGTCAAGGGCAAGTGAAAGTGTGAGCCACCAGGTGGGAGTGCCAAGGTCTCGAATCCCCACATCCTCGCATGACATCTCGACCAATTTGCAACTGCACTTGAAGAGAACACCCTATGCCTCAACAAAATCATTGTTTTATTGCGTCAGCAGAACATGTGAATGGCACACGAGTCCTGATACTGAGAACATGATACCTGTAATTCAGCTGCGATCTTGAGGGAGACCATTGCAAATGGAGAGGAGTTCCATGCCCTCAGCCTGGTGGTGAGTCAATGGTATCCTCCATACACAGAAAGGACTGAACGTCCAGGACAGATTGCAGAATGGCTGCCTAGTGTGGATATCCGATGGCATGTGGATGAGACAGGTAACATCAACATCAAGGACTGGGGTGAGGGGCCGTCATGACTGGTGTGAGAAGGGGGTGAACAGATGGACTTGGATGAGGAAGAGAAGGGAAATGGTAGTAGTGGAGAGGAAGAAAGTGAAGAAAGTGCGGAGGAGAGTGAAGAAAAAGAAGATGGTGTGGAAGAGAGTGTGGAAGGGGGCCAGCATGAGGATTGAGGGTGTGCAGGTAAATGCGGCTTTCCTCGCTCCTCGTGATTTTGATGTTTAATAAAGTTGAATGTCCAATAAAAAAAGTCTGTCCATGAATAAGAGTGAAAATAAGTCCATTAAGTGTTACAAAGAATGCAAGGGACCAGGCTTAGCAGGATAAGCTGTATGGAAATCTACCACAAGTTCAGCTGCATGCTCTAATTCAGTAGCAGGCAGCCAAGAAGACTCTTCTTCAGTATCCTCATAACCCAACCAAATGACCTTGTATAATAACTTGCAGGCATGTTGACAGTCGATCTTCGAGTCAACAATGCAGGCAATTTCATACTCCAGCTTGCCTTTGACTTCAACAGGTGGAGGAGGTGGGTCAGAGCAGCCGTCAAATAGGTTAGATATGGCAGGTTCAAGCATCGAAACGTGGAATACTGGGTGAATGGCACACATTGAGTCAGGTAAGCATAGAGTATAAGAAATGGAACCAGGGTTGAGCAATAATCTCATAAGGACCCAAATACTTTTCCGAGAGTTTCTTCAATGGTTGAGTCATACGGAAGAACTGCACCTTAATGAAGACCTTTTGCCCAACTGTGAAGTTAGGTGTGGGTGTCCGGTGGGCATCAGTGGATGACTGGTACTGTTCTTGAGCTTGCTTGATCTCGGATTTGAGTACTGTGTGGAGTTCATCAAGGTCGATGACAAATTGACATGCGCATGCAGACACCAAGTCATGTTCCAGGTAGACTGTGATATTGGGATGATAGCCTTTATTAGCGAAGAATGGAGAGACACCAGTAGTGGCACTAGGAGCATTGTTATAGGCAAACTCAGCTAGTGGCAGTAACTCAGCCCAGTTGTCCTGCTGGTAGTTGCAGTAGATGCAGAGGTATTGCTTGAGAGTCTGGTTAGTCCATTCAGTTTGTCCATTGCCCTCAGGGTGATACCCAGAGGTGAAGTGTAACTTTATGTCCAGTGCTTGTCCAAGTGAGCAGAAGAAGTGTGAAATGAATTTGGAGCTGTGATCGGACATAATATGTTTGGGAACGCCATGTTTTGAGAATACATGAATGACTGAATAGGTAGGTGAGTTCGGCTGAGGTGATGGTATCATGAGTGGAAATGAACAAAGATTGCTTGGTGAGGCAATCAACAATAACAAGGATAGTGTCGTAGCCAGAAGATGTGGGAAGTTTCTCAATGAAGTCCATAGAGATAGAGTTCCATGGCTGTTCAGGAATGGGGAGCTGCTTAAGGTTTCCATAAGGTCGGTGTCGTTGTAGCTTAGAGCACATGCAGGTGATGCAGGATTTGCAGAAATCTTTGACTGTTGTGCAGATTTCGGGCCAAGTGTAATCACGTTGGACTAACTCCAGAGTCTTGTTCTGACTGAAGTGTCCAGAAAGGATGTGATCATGCTTGTACTGTAGAACGCGAAGTCGAAGATTGTCAACATTGGGAACGTAGATCCTGTTGTCAAGGCAGAGAAAACCGGACGAATCTACAGTCCAGTGTTCTTTGGGTTTGGCTAGGTATTGAGCCACAGTCAGGTCTTGTGGAAGAGATGAAAGGATGTCAGAATGCAGCTGATCAAGGTCAATGATTGTGGCTGTGCGAAGGGAAGGGGTATAAAGATAAGTAGCGCAGACAGAGGCTGCGAATTGTTCATGAGTAAAGACTGGACAGAAGTTGTGAGGATTGACTGTAGCATAGCCATTATTCCCCCCTTTAGGGTAGATGTCCCATCGTCTAGTTAAAGCATCGGGCTTCATACCAAGTCAGCCAGGGCAAAAGTGGGTGATGAGGTTGAACTGTGACAGGAATTCAGACCAGCGGGCTTGATGGCGGGTGAGGATTTTAGTGGTGCAGAAGTACTCCAGGTTCTTATAGTCAGTGACAATGTCGATGGGTGTTATGATCGGGTTACATGGGATATCGGCCGAAGGTTAGCCACCAGGTGACGTCAGGTGAGAATGTATGGAGCAGGTGAATTCAGACAAGTACAAGATTTGGACTCAGTAGCTTCAACGTATGTGTTGTATCTTCCTGCTGTTGTTGAAGTCCGTATTTCAGGAGGGAGTAGGGTCAGAGAGTCAGAGGAACAGAGACAGAGAGAAACAGGATCAGAGGGTGTAATCGTGGTCGATAATCAGACTGAGGATTTACAAGCATGGGGACTAGGTTTATATACTAGTCTGAAAAGCAGGAAGTACTGAAAGTAATGGTGAACAAAGAATGGATGGCTGCCAAGGACGGCCATCTAACAAGACACCAGGATTGAGTTCTAACTATAAGGTGATAGTGGAGAAGTTGAAGGGAATAGAGATTAAGATGGAAAACAGGAATATTGGACCGACTGACAGAAAGAATGAAGAGCACCCAATGCAGCCAGACTAAGGTAACGATGACTATGAGCGGGGGAAGTGGGTGAGAGCAGGTGAATGTGCATGGGTCATGACAATGGGAAGGGGAGCACCTTCGAGGTAATGCCACCAGATCCTAAAAGCTTTGAAAATAGCCAGTAGTTCCTTGTCATGTGTATCGTAGTTCGACTCAGCCGAGGTAAATGTGTGGGAATGGAAGGCCATGGGGTAAACTTCACCATCTTCAGTGACTGATAGAGAGGATGGCAGCTAGTACATAGTCAGATGTGTCGGTCTCGACGATGATCTGAGTGTCAGGAATCCAGTGGGTCAGGATAGGAGCAGAGGTGAAAGTGTCCTTCAATGATTGGAAAGCCTCTTGACATTTATTGTTGAAGTTCCAAGGAATACCTTTGTGGGTAAGGCGGGTGAGAGGAACTACAATGTCAGAGTAGTTATAAATGAAGCGATGATAGAAGTTGGCGAAACCTAAGAAGGACTGTATGTCCTTGACCTTCTTCAGTTCCGGCCAGTCCTGGATAATCTTGACCTTGTCCTCAGACATCTTGAGACCATCAGGGGAAAGAACGTAACCAAGATATTCAACCGTGTCAGACTCAAATTTGCACTTATCTGTGTGGGTGTAGAGACCGTTCTGCCTAAGCTACTTGAGAACCTTGCAGACTTGCTTGTGGTATATGCTGATGTCATCGGAATAGATGAGTATGTCGTCAAGATAGACTGTAACACAGACATCTAAGAGATCTTTGAAGATGTCGTTCATGAACCGCTGGAAGACAGCAGGTGCATTGGTAAGGCTGAAAGGCATAATAAGCCACTTGAACAATCCATAGCAGGTTCAGAAGGCCGTTTTCCATTCATCACCTTCTGCGATGTGGACAAGGTGATAAGCATGGCATAGGTCAATCTTGGTATAGATGTGGGCTTTGTGGGGCAAATCGAGTAGGTCAGATATGAGAGGAAGGGGGTAGCAATCCTTCTTGGTAATGCGGTTGAGACCTTGGAAGTTGACGCACAAATGGAGTGAGCCATCCTTTTTCTTGACAAAGAGGACAGGGGCTCTGTGAGGAGAGTTGGAGGGATGGATGAATCCGATAGCAAGGTTTTCATCAATGAATTCATATAGAGCCTCTAGTTCAACTTGAGATAGTGAATAGATGGTACCAACCGGTGGTTGGCCACCTTCTTCAAGATTGATCTGGAGATTGTATGGCTGATGCGGGGCAAGCTTGTCAGCCTTCATTTTACTGAAGACATCAGCAAATTCACAGTACTCTTCTGGAATATTGGACCAATCATCCTGGGGTTCCTTGATAGTGGCCGAGGAAGCTGTTATAGATGGGTCATTGAGATTGAGGCTATACTGAACTGAACCAGGGAGGTGAGAGGCATGGAGGAAGGCAGTGGCATTAACTAGTGAGACGTGCGGATGAGCCGCATCAACCATGCCTGTAACAGAAGTGGCAGAAGAAGCAGATGGTGAAGACTGAAATGACAGATGGGGCAGCTGAAGCGGACACTGCAGAGGATGCAGGTGTGACTGGAATGGACACACTGTGAGCAGAAGTGGCAGGAAGTTCAGGCTGAAGTGGACAGAAAGTGATATGGCCCAGAACCCAGTCAATCAATGGATTGTAGTGGGTGAGCCAGTTATATCCAAGAACCACAGAGCAGGAAGAGTCAAGCCAAGTGACGTAAAAGTCCAGAGTCATAGATTCACCACAGTCAAAGGTAACAGGAAGCTTCACTAGTTTAGTAATGTATGCATTAGATGAGCCATCAAAGAGACGAAGTTCAATAGAAGGAATGGGCATGGTCGGAAGATCATACGAATGTACAAAGTTAGAGTCCATGAAACAATGGGTAGACCCACTATCAACAAGAGCCTTGAAGCGGACAAGATCAGATGAAGCAGATGAAGAAACAGAAGGGGAAGTGAGATAGAGCTGCAGGGAATTGGGGTTAGAAAGAGTGGAAGCGTTGAGTTGAAAACACTCTGTGGCACAGGTGAGTTCAATGCAGTCCTCAGCCTATACAGAGTCCTGAGGACTGCCACTCATTTTTCTGAGCTCTTTTCAGAGCTCTCCCCAACCACTTCGGCCTTGCGGGTGATAGCCTTTGCAGTCGAAGTGGCTTTCTTCCTACACTTGCTAACCTTGTGGCTGGCGTTGCCACAGAACAGGCAGAGGTTGTTGTTGAGGCAACACTTGCGTTGTTCAGTAGTCAGCTTGCCGTTCTTGCTGAGTTTGTTGGATAAGTCAGGTTTAGTGGGGGAGGACGATTTGGTGGGTGTGGAGAAGGATGGGGTAGTGTTGGCAGGTTTGTTCGAGGTGTTGCCCTTGCTGCTGCTGTGGTTGGGCTTGTTGCTGTTGCTGTTGTTGTTGTTGCTGTTGCTGTTGTTGCTGTTGTTGTTGTTGCTGCTGGCCTTGTTCAAGGAAGGTCCAGGGTTGTTACCCAACTTCCTGTTGAGAAAAGTGGACACCAATTCGGCTGCTTCCTTTGCATGGGTCTTCTTGCATTAACGTTCCCAATAGCAATTATTGAGGATGATAGCTGCTTCACACATTTTGTTGAATGAGGTGGGCTTGCCATTGGGGCGAGAAGATAGGGTGTCTTGGAAATGATCAGGGAGGCCTTTGTAGTAGCAGTAGCAGAGGATGTCATCATCCCATCGAAGTCGGGACAAGAGCTGCATGAATTCGACATTATAGGTGGTGATCTTCTCACCATGCTTCATCTTCAGATCCTCCAGGAGTTCAGCCGATTCACCCTTCAGGTCAGCTACACCAAAGTTGGTCTTGAGCTCAGTAGTGAACTCATCCCAGTTGGTGGACCAGGCATGGGATATGCCTTGAGTCTCTTCCTGGTCAATGCCAGTTTCAAACCAGCAAAGAGTGATGTCAGTGAGGAAGGTGAGGGCGAAGTTGACCTTGGTGGTATCAGATGTGAATTGTGTAGGGTTGGTGTGGAAGTAGAGTCGACATTGGAAAAGGAAGCAAGGAAGGTCATCGGGGTTGGCACCACTGAATGGTTCGGGTTCGTGGGCCTTAGTATGGGGAGGTTAAGGAGGCTGGGGTGGCTGAAAGTGGGCATGATCATCTATGGCGTTAGCAAGGGATCTAATAGTGCAGGCCAGAGGGTGATCAAGTCCCCGATGGCCATGCGGCTCACTAGTACTTGTTTCATCATCACCATCATCATTATCGTCTGATGGTTCCTCGGGTTCATCATTGCCTCCAGGCCCATCACCTCCACTATCATTAGGATTGGGGTAAGGGTAATCAGCATATTCTAGACCATCATTCTGGTCATCACCATAGTTGTCTTCATCATTAATACCATAGTCACCACCACCAGGGTAACCAGGATCTCCAGGTGGGACTGTACCACCTACGCTGTTTTCACTACTCGGGCCCCAAGGTGGGCCTGAAGCTATGTTCGGGAAGTTCCTCCCAGATTGGCTCTGCAAAGGGGTTAGGAGAGTTTTGCAGGAAGTTGCCTGGAACGGATAGGTGAGACCATTTCAATCTCTGAGTTCTGGGGGTAGATTGGGTTGATGAAGGGGTTTGTTTGGGATTGTTGTGAAAGGACCGACGAATGGTTGTGCCAGTCTTAGTTCTGACAAATGTAGCCATAGTAAGTGAAGGAATAGAAATCGACAGCAGGAGTTGGGAGTCTGAAATACTGTTAAGCACGGGTCATGTGGGTGAGATGACCAGAGTCTAGATGCCTGGGGATGATGTGTGGATGTGGATGAAGATGGACTGAAGTGGGTGAACTCAGGAGGACCGTGGCTTCAATGTATGTGTTGTGCCCTCCTGCCAATGAGTGGTCCTAACTTCAGAATAAGGGACAAGGACAGAGGCAGAGGCAGAGACAGAGACAGAGACAGAGGTAGAATAGAAGTAGCATGTCACTAAGTAGATTTCAGACTGAGGATTACAGGTGAAGTAGCTACAGTTTATATATGCAAGGAAGTGTGGTTCTACAAAAGAAAACTACTATGACTTCAGGTGCAGGCCAGGTATGGCCGCTAGATAAAAACACCAGGAATGCAACTAGCTAAAAGGAATAAGGTGAAACAGGAACAATATGAATGGTAAAAGGGATTGCAACGGAAACGGGAGTAGGTATGACAACTGGAGAAATGTACAAGGAGGATAATCAGAAATTAACATCAGACATAATAGTAAGAATGGAGAGCGGGGGAGACGGGGGAGAGTGGGTGAGAGCGAATGGTAAATAAAATATAAAGTATAGTCTGGGTAAGAGCAGGTGAAGCAGGTGAGTGTGTGTGTGGGTTGTGACAGCACCCTTGTAAGTGTATTCCTGAACAACATTGTCCCACATTATTTTGACACTGGAGAAATGAGCAATGGTCATAAGGGTTGAGTTAGGGATTTTTTGGAATAACAGGGATCTCAGCAATATACTTATTTTGGTCCCATGTGTCAATTATCTCCTGGATGACCATAGATGCAGGAGGTGTCAGAATGACATCAGGTGTTGCTGAAAGGGTTGTTGATCCCTCCAGTGCCTTTGGTGCACCAGAGGTACTCATAGAGGGTAAGGGCTCAGCCAGGGTGGGTCCAGGGAGCTTCATGTGCTTCTTTGTTCCATCAAAGTGGCCCCAGAGGCCTCTCATCTCAACTTCAGTCATGAACCTGAGTGAAAACACAGCCCAGTTCATACTTGCCAGCTTGAGTTTGGGAACAGAAGAGAGGAGAGCATTATTCATGGTTGAGGCCATAATGTTTGCACAAGCAATAATCTATATTAGAATAGCAACAGGTCAGGGCCCATAACCTGTAGAAACTGTATAAACTCAGTAACTCGTTATATGCATGAGAACTGAGATATTCAGCTAATGAGACTATGGTACTTAAGCAATATCATAAAGCAGGGTCATACATGAAAACTTCATGTATCTAAGAGTCATGGCACTATCTTAAGTGTCTGTCTACAAAATAGGTGGCTACTGTGCAAGTCTAACTGGTATGACAGTGGGTGCTTTGATGGCCAGTATTGTAGCGTGGGTTTTGTTCATAAGAGAAAAAGATGTTATTCGTAGAGTAGAATGATGGTAGTCATTAGGAAGTAAAAGTCCACATAAAGTTGTCATCTAGCTAGGGGTCTGTCTTTTTGTATCTACGAAAGTGAGAACCGGAAGGTTGAACAGCAAAACTATTACTCTAAGAAAGTGTAAAACATGGTAGGGTAAGATTCATTTCTGTGATTAGGTGATACTACTAACTACTGTCTTGTTTATGTACTATCCTCACATAGCCATTTCACCACCCCTACACCTCCCCATTACTTTCTGAAAACAACTGTCCTCAGTTGTCAACCTCTTCTGCTCCTTCAAGACACTCCAGATCAATAAACTCAGTAACTTGAAGGTGCTGTGTCATTCTTGGATGGTAAGGGATAATCCTAAATGCTGCAAATTTCAGCTTTGAGACTGCCCCATTTACCTCCGCAAGAATGTATGCTCCACTCCAAAGATGTTTTACAACAACCATAAGGCCAAAGTAGCAAGGTCAACACTTCCTTCCAATGTCAGGCTCAATGCACTTGTTGAGAACAAGTACTAAGGATCCCAGTGTGAAGTCATAATCAACGATTTGATTTGCAAACCATTGCTCGAAGTCACAGATAGAGTTGTATTGTGATCTAATGACATTTTCCACCATGGTTGCAAGGTTGTCTTCACGTTTTTCAAGGGCACATGTGCAGATAGCAATCAGATCTTCATCTGAAAGTTTGCGAGTAATGATGGGTGACAAATAGGTTGCTTCTGTGATGTCAAAGGGGAGTAGAGGCTCAACACTGTGGGCCATGTAATATGGTGTGTGTCCTGTAGATTTACGTGTTGTAACTTGATCAGCCCAAAAGACATAGGGCATGTGCTCATACCATTTCTGGATATCTCCACTGCACACCTTCATGAGTGCATCCTGAATGGTGTGATAAGTCATTTCTACCATACCATTCGACCATGAGTTATAGGCTGAGATCTGGATATGGTAGATGTGGTACTTGGTGGCCAGCCAATCAAGAGCTGCAACAAAAGCTGATCCGTTATCTGTCACTATCTCCTCCAAACCTCCCCATCTACACAAGATCTCCTTGAAGATAAACATGCCAAGTGTGCGTCCAGTTTCACATGTGAGGGCTTGCCATTCTGGCCATCCTGTAAGGCTGCAGCATGCTTGGACAATGTACTTGTGGCTATGCGAGGGGGGTATATGCATTGTGTCAACATAGGCTTTCCGGAACAACAACACAGGAGTTTGGACCATCGGTGGGATTATGACTTGTTCTGTGGACTGTATCTGACATTGGTGGCATGTCTTGAGGAACCACCAAATGTCTTTGTCAAGAGTTGGCCACCAAAACCGATTGGCTAAGGTATGATATATCAGATAGAATCCTTTGTGACCCAGGTTATTATGTAACTTCTTCAACAGCCTGTAGTGCATTCTTTGTTCCAACACCACTACCTTGTGCCTTCCCCTGAGGTCTCTCTTCCACAACTTAGCTCTGTGAATGAAGAACTTGGACACATATTTGATGAACACTTTCTTGGCTTTCAAGGTGGGTCCTTCTGGTGCATTCAGAGTTTCAAAGTATGTTCTGATGTCCTTGATATTCTTGTCAGTTTTCGCCACATTGTTATCCGAGGGTGTAACTGCCTCTCCCTCCTCCTCTGTACTTTCTGAAATGATGCCCTTGTCATTCCCTTCTCTCACCATTCCTACTGCCATAGACCACTTCCATCCCCTCTTATTTTCCACTGCCCATACTATATACCCCAACACTTCTGTATCCACCCACTCTTCTGCCTCTACCTCCCCTTCCTCATCATCCTCACTCTCCTCTCCTCTCTACCATCTCGACAATCCATCTGGACCCTTGTGTTTAGCTCCCGGTATGTGTACTAGTTTGAAGTCGAACATCAGTATTGCTGATATCCATCAATTCATCGCTGCATTTGGGTGGATGTCAGGCCAGTTTATCATCCCCTTTATGTATTTTGTGTCAACCTCTATGATGAGCTTGTCTGCTCCCACCAGCCACAGCTTGCATGTGTTGAGTGCTCAAAACAAGCCATATAGCTCAAGCTTAGCTTGGGAATATTGTGCTACATGCTCGTTCCATGTAATAGAGCCAAAGCGTGCTGGTTGTCATTGCTGGTCCTTGTCCATTTGGGCTAGAATAAATCCTACTGTGATGATAGATGTGTCAATGGACAAGATGATGGGATAGGGAAGGGTATGGTCCACTGGTCAGATCGCCTCGCATGTCACCACTTGCTTCTTCACCTCCTCCATTGCCATCTGTTGCTTCTCTCCCCACTCAAACTCTTCCTTCGTCACTCTCATCAACTTGCTAATTGGATCACATATCTCCACAAAAGATTGTATCCAGTTCCTCACTGTTCCAGCCATCCCCAGAAATCCCTGCACCTCTGAAATGTTCCTATACTCTGGCCACCTCACAATCTTTCCCACTGTCGACTCGTCTGGCCTCTGTCCTTTGTATGTACACATCCTCCCCACCACTATGATCTCTGGCTGACACAACTGTAGCTTTTTTGCTGATACTGTTGCCCCTGCTTGCTTGAGACGATGTAGGACTCGGTTAAGGTCAATGGCATGCTCCCAGATGAAGCACTGTATTCCTGAGTTTTCAGGGATGACTTCATAGCTGCTGTTGCCCTTTTCATATTGTGATTTTAGGCCTAATAGAGTGATGTCATCCAAGAAATTGGGTACACGATTGGTCTCATCCTGGAGAAGGAATGCAATATCATTGTGAAAGATTCCTACTGATTCTGTCCATCCTTGTGGCAAGACTGTCAGTCTCATTGTTCCGAGTGGTGTATCGAATGTTGTAAAGTCATGCAACTCTTCGGCCAAGCTCCTATGGTCATAGCCCATGAATATATCTAGTCCCAAGTACACTCCACATACTGCACATTGTTCTGCATAGAGGTACATGAGAGGTAGTTCTTGGGAGTCCCATATAGTAACTACATTGAGTGGAGTGAGATTGTGTACTATGCGCATGTTGCCATCTTTTTTCGCCACAGTGAACCATTGATGTCTGTAGGAACTGTAGGATGGTTTGTATACTCTGGTTTTGATCTTTTGCTTGATAAGGGAAATTACTTTGTCTCAAATTCTGGGGGGTATTGGTAATGATTTCCATGTCCATGGGATGTGCTTGGTTACTGAGATTTTGACTGGTGCAAAGTAGTCATCTCAAAACCGTCCCTTCTCTGTCTCGTCCCATGCCAGCCCCATCTCATTGTTCTTCAACACCTCCGCCATCAACTTCTGCTCCTCTGGCCACAGAAACTCACTCTCAAACAACCCCAACATCTCCATTTGCTCCTTCATGAGGCGAGACCCTGGTTGAAATGGGTGTGGGTATATAGATAGGGGTGGTAAGGTATCCAAGGAATCTTCAGGAAACCTTTAGATGATCCTATACTCACTTGGCATTGTTGCTGGGACTGGGTGCACCTTGTTTACGACCTTCTTGTATGCAAGGCATTGTGTACCGGGGTCATATCTAAATGATGATAAAAGTATCACATCTGTTAGGGTGTCCTCCTTTGCTTCCACACACACATCCTTTGAGTCTCCCATTATCATCAGCCCTTGCTTCACTCTTTCTTCCCTCCACTCTCTCGTCGCAATCACCACCTGTCATCCTCCATCCACCAGATCTGTCACTACCACCTCCACTTCTCCATTCTCCTTTTCAACCTTCCCCAACTTCACTCCCTGTTGCCACGGTCTCCCCAACAACAACTGATATGGTGCCGACCTCACCACAAATGCATGTGCAAATATCTTCACTCCTCCCACCTCAATCTCCAACCACTCAATACAACCATCTAGCTCCTCCCTCCCACTGTTCGCTGTCTGCATTGTTATCCTCCTCCCTCGGTTCACCTGTAACCCCAACTTATCACACAAATCCTTCTGCATCAACACAATCTCAGACTCCTCATCTAATAACCCCATCTCTTTTGCCTCCTTTCCGTCTTTCCCCTTTACAAGCACCTCTATCTCACGAAGCAGTGTTGAGAAGTCTACAGCCACCTCTGGTATGGTAGCAATGACAGCAGAACTTGTTGGTGCCTTCTGTGTTTGTGCATTTTCGATGACAATCTTGCAAAGATCTCTACTAATAGATAGTAGTTCTTTTACTGTGACACTTGGAACTTCGACATTGAGAATTTTCTGGTAGACTGCCTATACAGTGAGAGGATCTGCCAGTTTTGACTCAAAACAGTAGGCTGGCTGTGTTCAGGTAGCTGCTTCCTTCCCTTCTGGCTTCTTCTCTTGTACTGACTCCTCTCTTTTCCCAGCTGCCTTCTTCACTTGGGCTCGCATCATTGCCAACCCCTCTACCTCCTTGCTATTATCCCATTCCCATGGGTCTCTCTCCTCAGGCTCGGTGATGGCTCCCCATACAAATCCAGTCTCTTCCTCCTCCTCGGCTGTAATATACGATGCAAGGGGTACTGACTTTGATGTTGGTGGTGTACTAGTTTGACTAGTAGGGGGAGTTGGTGCTGTCATTGTAGATATTGGTAGTGGTCCCCCCCATTTTTCATCAATAGCACTCTTGAAGCCACCTGGGTGTCATGTAATGTGTTTGCCATCGGAATGGATATGGTACCCCCCAGGCTGTAATACTAGAAGCCGCTCTGCCTGAACGTATAGGGGTACAATGGGGCAATCACACAGTCGATGGTGTAGATCTTTGCACATGTGGCATGTATTATCAACATGCAGACTCATTGGCATCATAGGCTGTGATGGTCCAGGCCACTGAGTTGATGTTATTGCTACCATTGTAATCCATTGAGCAGGTGGTGGTAACCGTTCTGCGATTGTGGGTGCCACGAGGACAAGCTGAGCATAGTTTGAGAGGTAGTCTGAGTCCTTTACATTGAGCTGATCCAACTTCTTTGTCAACTCCATCATCTCGTCCAACTCCTTTTCTCACTCCTTCACCTTCTCAGCCTTCACCTTCTCCACCTTCACCTTTTCTACCTTCACCTTCTTCATCCTCACCTCTCTTCTCTCTGACTTCTTCCCCTTCCCTTTCCTCCCTTTCCTATCCTCCTCCTCACTAGAACTCGACTCCTCCAACTTCTCCAACTCCTCCTCTGAACTACTCAAGTCATTCCGCTGCCTCAACTTCCTCCCTCAACTCTTCTCTGACCTCTGGCTCCTCCTCAACCTCCACTCTAACAACTCCTCCACCTCATCACCATCCACATTATCCTTTGTAAACACAAACCTCCCTGCATCCATAACCCTATCAATAGGTGGTATCTGAGTGTGATCAACAGTGTGATCCACCATCTCTAGTCGGAGGCAAATAGCTTTACAAGCCAGGGCTGGAAGTCCTTTCCAGAAATAACAGTCTTGGTCATTGGCATTGATCCTTTTCTCCTTGACAAGATATGTTGTGATTGGCCAGAAATTATGGTAGTATTCATTTAGATCATCTTCATCATCAATGTCACTATCAGCCATCTTGTCTATGTATTTCATCAGTTCTGCCATAGTGTGCCATTCTCCTTGTAAAGACTTGGAAAATGTCTCCAAGATTTTCTTCTTCAATATTCCATAATCCTGACTGTACCCCTCTAATGTCTTCCACAACCACTTTGTCTTCACATCTGCATATCACACTACCAGCCTCACCTTCTCTGTCTTATCCAACCCACATGCCTGTGCCAACTCTTCAAACAACTTGAAGAATTCCTCCAACTCCTCTGGATGTTGCAAGTCGAATTCTGGAGCCTGTTTGCTTCCTGGAGGTGGCATACCTGCCATTCCAGGTCCTGTTGCTGCACTCATCACTGGCCTTTCTGCTTGTTTGAGCAACTCCTTTCATGTGTTTCCTCAAAGGGTGTCTTCATCTGTGGTTACTGTCTTTGGTGTTGGTTCCTGCAAGCTCAGGACATGTTGCTTGTGTTTTACTTTTGTCACAGGGTTTGGTGACATGGCTGGACTTCGCGAGTAGGAAGTTGATCAGGTTTGCAGGATGTTGTCTGCTATAGTGATAAATGAAATTCAGGGAGAGCAATGTCAAGGACACTGCCTCCCCATCAGTGGTTCCAAATGTAGTGTGGGTTTCATTCATAAGAGAAAAAGATGTTATTCATAGAGTAGAATGATGGTAGTCATTAGGAAGTAAAAGTCCACACAAAGTCATCATCTAGCTAGGGGTCTGTCTTTTTGTATCTATGAAGGCGAGAACCGGAAGGTTGAACAGCAAAACTATTACTCTAAGAAAGTGTAAAACATGGTAGGGTAAGATTCATTTCTGTGATTAGGTGATACTACTAACTACTGTCTTGTTTATGTACTATCCTTGTGTAGCCATTTCACTGCCCCTACAGTATGGTACTCCAGATGTCTCAGAGCAGTTTGGCAATTCAACAGTAGAGATAGTAGGCATTTGCATTGACCTGCTTATCTATAATGTATGGCCCAAGGTATTGGTGAGAAAGCCTCCTTGATGGGCAAGTAGTCTAGATATCATCTACTTTGAGATAAACTTTGTTGCCTGGCTTGTATATGGGTACAGGTATATGCCATTGGTTGTAATAGTGGGTTATGTCATTCTTCACCTTGACTAGTGCAGACTTTGCCTCTTCTTGTGTTGGCTCCATCCACTTTGTAAACTCATTAACTGATTTGATCTTTGAGGGCAGCTGACATGGCTCAAATCCCATGTGTGGGTAATATCCAGTATCAAGGAGGAAGAGGGAGTGTTGAGTGGAGGTATGGACATGGTTGTTGTGTTGGAATTTGGTGAGTGGGAGGAGGTCATGCCAGTCATTCTGTCACTTATTTATAAAGAGGTGGAGGTACTGATCTAGTTCTTGGTTTATCTGCTCTGTCTGTCTGTCAGTCTGTGGGTGCCAGGCAATTGAGGCAGCCATCTTGATTCCCAAGAGCCAGTAAAGTTCCTTCATAAATGTGGTGACAAACTGTGGTCCATGATCTGAAACAACAGCATTGGAGAGTCCATGGAGCTTCCAGACATTGTGGAGGAAGAGCTATGCTGCTCCTTCAGCTGAGACAGTAGTATGGGTTAGAATGAAGTGAGCTTGTTTGGAGACAGAGTCCACCACTGTCATAATGGTATCATAGCCTGCAGATTCTGGAAGTTCAACTACAAAGTCTACACTAAGCATGTCCCAGCAGGCCTTGGAGATGGGGAGTGGGTAAAGTTCTCCTTGTGGTGGGCAGCAAGTGGGCTTGGTGCACATGCAGAGGTAACAAGTGGAGGTGTACTGACTGATGTATTGAGCTATCTGGGGCCACCAGTAATTATGGGAGACAAGTTCTAGTGTTTTCTACTGCCTGGCATGATCTACAATCTTTGTGTCATGATGGAGAGCCACTATCCACTATCTGAGGTCAGAACCTGTTGGGACATAGATCTTTCCTTGGAACAGGAGTAGACTATCTTGTTCTGCCCATTCTGCACTCCTCATGGTTTTGGTCAATGACTGCTTGAGTTTCCATATGGCTTTAGCAACTGCCTCCTCTTGTTCACCCATGTGGTTTCTGGAACAGATATCCTTCAATAGAAGCTGCTCCTCTTCTTTCATCAAAATCCCCTCAAGTATGCAAATGGCAAAGAGTCCATTAGGAAGAAGAGTGATGTTTTCATTGTCATGGGCTCCTATACCATGGTCTGCTCTGCAGGAGAGTGCATTGGGTTTCCCCATGGTATGACTGGGGTGATAATGGAGACAGAAGTCAAAGCAGGAGAGCACAAGAGATTAGCAGGCTTGGTAGCAGTTGAGTTTCTTGGTGGACATGAAGTATTTGAGGTTCTTGTAGTCCATCCAGATTTCCACTTGGTGGCATGTACCTTCAAGGAAGTGTCTCCACTCCTCTAATGCATGGATAATCACCAATATCTCTTTGTCATGGATCTTATAGTTTCATCCAACTACTGAAAGAAATTTCAAGTAAAATGCCACTGGATACCACTGGTCTGAGTCTGCCACTTTCTGGAAGAGAACTGTACCTGTTGTAAAGTCTGAGCTATCTGCCTTAACACAGAAGGGAGTGGAGTTATTGGGTGAGAGGAGCATAGGAGAGGAAGTAACTATGTCCTTAAGTGCCTGGAAAGCTGTTTCCTCTGCAGGGCCCCATTTCCACTTGATATCCACCTTAGTGAGGTCAAAGAGTGGGTGGGCTACATGAGAGAAGTCACAGATGAAGTGGCAGTAGAAGTTGACAAACCCAAGGAATACTTAGGCCTCTCCTATATCAGCCAGAGCAGGCCAATCTCAAACCCCTGCAACTTTGACTAGGTCCATCTCAATACTATTTTCTGATATGATGAGACCAAGGTACTTGATGTGGGTCATCTCAAACTTGCACTTTTTAGGTTTAAGGAAAAGCTTGTACTGCTTAAAAATCTGTAAGACCTAGCAAGTGACCTCCCAGTGTTTTTCAATCATCTTGGTAAAGATCAGGATGTTGTCCATGTACACCACTATAACATCCTCCATGATGAGTTCATGGAAAATGTCATTCATCATGGTCTGGAATGTGGCAGGGCTGTTGGTAAGGCCAAAGAACATGACTAGTAACTTGAATAATCTACAGTTCATCTGAAATGCAGCCTTCCACTCATTACCCAGCTTAATCCACATGTTGTTGAATTCCCAGCAAACATCCAGCTTAGTAAAGTACTTAGCTTTGTGAAGTTGTGTAATGAGTTCAGATATGAGTGGGAGAGGGTACTTGTTCTTCACTGTGATGGCATTGAGAGCTCAGTAGTCTTGGATGAGGTAAAGGGATCCATCCTTCTTCTTAATGAAGAAGACAGACAAGGCCATTGGGGACTTGGAGTAGCAAATACAGCCAGATGAGAGGTTTTTCTGGATGAATTTGTCCAGCTGCAACTGCTCTACATGTTAGAGCAGATAAACCTTGCAGCTTTTTGGGTCAGCACCTGGGATGAGCTCAATCACATAATCCTATAGTTGATGCTTAGACAGTATGTCAAAGAACTCTTTGGCAAATACAGCTTTGAAGTCATAGAGGTAGAAGGGGACAATTTCTCTAAACCTGACAGGTGAGTCAGGTGACTGAGAATTGTGGTAGAAAGCTTCAGCCAGCTGTTGGGAGGTTGTGCCTGTTATATGGATCTTTTCTGGACAGGGAAAGAGGTTGATGGTGAAAATGTAGTTGTCATCCTTATAGAGATCTACAGGAGTAGATGACAGGGCAGGTAAATCATCTTCCTCTTCCATTTCTTCTACCAAGGCCAGGAATAAGCCTAGGGTGCATGTGCAGATGCAGTGGGTCTAGAAGTGGCAGGCACAAGCCTTGGCTTTGGCTTCAACCTTGTACTCTTCACACTTGGATGGACAGCAGGACATTTTGACTTTGCCTGTCTGTCAATTGATGTCAGGGTTATGTTGTTTTAGCCAAGTGTATCTGAGAAGCAAGTCTTGGTGGCCAAGTCTGGTGACTGCAAGCAGAAAGCATTCTAAGTGGTTGTGGTATCAAAGGATGATGTCTATGACCTTTGTTATCTGACCAGCCTCATTTTCCAAGCTGTCAACATTGTAGACTGCAAGTGGGTGGGAAAGCATACAAGTATTGAGTTTGTTAGTCCACATGTAGTTTCAGTTGATAAAAGAGCCTGTTACACCACTATCTACAAGAGTGCATATGCTACAGCATTCTGCTGTGTCTGTAGTCTCCAGTTCCACTTGAAGCATAAGTGAAGTCCCATGCTGGTCCAGTGTGGCTATGACAGGTTTAGATGGAAGGTGCTTTTTCCACTTAGAATGGCAAGGTGTTGAGGGAGTTTTCTGTAGTGTGGCTTTTAGTTCAGGTGTAGGTAAGAGTGGAGAGTCATATATTGAGTCTATTGGTAGCACACTGAACTTATTTACATTTTGCAATGAGGGCACATGTTCCACTCATTGCCTTACAGAAAATCCTAATCTTTAGCCTCTTCTACTGCTTGAGCTGAATCCACTGCCTCTCTTGCATCCTTCTTTGCCAAGAGCTTCATAAGGAGGTCATCCTCTTCATCTGCTATTAGATGACAGATGTTGCATCTGAGAGGGCATTCAGATTTGACATGGCCAACCTTCTTATAGTAGTAGTAGATGGGCAGCAGAAGTACAGATTTATGTGAGCTATCTACTTCCATTTGTACAGGGATGCTAAGGGATAGTATAGATTGAACAGGTGGAAGTGAGGTAGTAACAGACAGAACTAAGAGGGAGCAAAGGGGTTTTGACTTTGAGGGTGGCAGGTTAGAGTGGGTGGTAGCTTAGAAGGCTTCATTAGCAGCTCTTGCTTAGTTGATGCATTGAGCTGCTGTGTACCAACCCTTAATGTCATTGTCTCAGGGATGCCCTGAGACCATAGTGGCTACTGCATTCTAGATCATCAGCTGAAGTCCATGATGGAATTTGACAAGTACTACCTTCAGATCAGTGTACTCTAAGCCTGAAATGAGGTTGTGGAAGTTGTCAAGGTAATCATCAATGTTTTGGTTGCCCTGGTGGTATCCTGTGCCCTCTAGAACATTGACTACAGTAGCTTCTGCATCTACAGGGAAGAAGTGCTGATAGAACTCAGTAAAAAAGTCTTTCCAGCCAAGAAAGCAGGTCTGACCTGGGTACTGCTCTTCCCAGCACATTATGTTCTCAGCCCACTTAGCTGCATGGCTACTCTTTATGTATGACAACACCATAGGATTTGTGTTGTAGTGAGACCTGTTTTGTCCTTTGCAGGCCTGATATCTATCACATGGATGATATCAAAGGGGACTCCTTCTCAAAGGCTAGTCAACTATTTATAACTACTTACAATGTAGTTATAGATAGTCTATAGTCTACAATCAGTCATCTATTAACCTTCAATATATAACCCTTATGAAGTCTTATAGAGTAAGCACAGTTATCGAGAAGAGACTTCTTATGATCAGACTATAAGAGAGGATGATAAGAGTTATAGATTGAGTCTCCACCTAACCAAGTAGAAACAATGAGGTCTACTGGTCAAGTTGAGGGGTTTATATACTACAACAGTGTACTATTGTATTGTACTGTATTGTTATGTTATATGTCTATATATGGTATATAAAAGTGGTACGACTTCAAAGTGGTATGACTTTGAATTATGACATAAGCTGTGCTATTTATATGTGCATTAAGTTCTAGATAAGTCTGGCTATGTTCTAGGTCATTCTAGTCTTATAGACCTTTCTAGGTATTGTCCAGCTTAGTCTAGAGGTGTCTAGACTATATAAATGTTCTGTTATGAACTTGCATATTTACTTAGATAATACAAGTTCTAGAATACTCTTAGACTAGAACATACCTAGACTATGCCTAGAACTTAATAGACATAAATAGCACAGCTTATGTCATAATTCAAAGTTGTACCACTTTGAAGTTGTACTACTTTTAAATACCATATATAGACATGTAACATATGAATACAGTACAATACAGTAGCATACCACTGTAGTATATAAACCCCTCAACTTGACTAGTAGATGGCATCATTTCTACTTGGTTAGGTGGAGACTCAATCTATAACTCTTAACATTCTCTTATACTCTGCTCTTAAGTTGTTGCTTCTAAACTATTAAGTGTACTCTATAAGACGTTAAGGAGTTATACTCTGAGGATAGACCTCTGATCATTAGACTTAAGAATATCCAAAGTAGTTGTATTACTTTGTCTATTCTTTGAGCCTTTGAAAAGGAGTCCCCTTTGATATCATCCATGTGATAGATATTGGGTCAGCTTAGTAATAAGCCGATCTCACTATAACATGTTCTAGAGTTGTTTGTATATTGCTGTCTTGAAGTAACTATACTAGTTGTAGTATAATCATTATTAATATGACTTGATGTTGTTTGACTGTTAATGCTAAGATGTTTACTGATTGTCTTCAGATTATACAAGTCTTTAGAGACATGGTATAAATTATCATATAATCAATATATAATATTGATCATTAGTCAGGTGATTATGATGTCATTGATTACATCATTATTCTTGTTGTTAATAATGTCATAAATATTGATATTCATAACAATTTGGGCATCTTCATCCTCAAATTGGTCCTTGCACAACCAGAGGTAAATGTGACAGGAGTTAAGGAATATGCAACCTTGGGAGCAGTCTCCATCAAAGTTGGATAAGGTGGCAACCTTGGCCCAGGTGGATGTGTCAGAGCAACCCTGAACAGTCCCCCCAGACTGTCCCACAACCCCATGCCCTCACCTGTACTTAGCCATACAGACATGAACAACAACTGGAGATCCCAATGGACAATGATAGACTTATGTACATAATAAAACAATAGGAAAATGGACAGTAAAGTAGTATATATTAACCTGTACACCTGTAGGGGACCCTTATCCAATTCTCTAAGGATTCCCCTGCAGGTATGTAGCCTACACAGTCACTTGTAATATATCTAAGGATTTCCCTGCAGTTACCTGCTTATCTGCTTTACCCATCTTGTGAGAGCCTCACATCCCCAAGCTACTTGGACTGTAGGTTGCCCTTACAGAAGAATCAGATTTCATGAGAGACCTAGTTGCCCACTGGAAATGACTCCAAGGAGTTTCCCTTGAACACCTCCCATCAGCTGACCCTGTCTCTACCCACCTGAACTGCCTTCCATGTCAGACCAGCCCCAGCTGCAACTACAGCAGATTCAACTACAGCCAGTGCAGAATATGCCTCTTTTGGAGCAAATACTTGCACAGCTGCAGAATAGCCTGCAGGAGGTGAGAAATTGTCAGGTGGTATCCAAACTGAGAGTATATGAAACACTCTTCTTCTTACAAGGTCAGATCAGTATAGTAGCTGCTGTGAACACCTCCACCCCCCATGCTTCACAACCCCCCACCAACTACACTCCTGCTCCTGCACCTTGGCCACACTCTACATCCACCCAGGCCAAGGTAGCCATCCCATCTGACTTTGATGGAGACTGCTCCAGAGATTATGTATTTCTTAACTCCTACCACATCTACCTTTGGTTGTATAAGGATCAGTTCAAGGACAAAGACACTCAGATCCTGTAGGCATTATCAAACATGAAAAGCAGCTGCATGGCTAAGTGGGCTGAAAATATAATACATTGGGAAGAGCAATACCCAGGGCATACCCACTTCCTTGGTTGAGAAGACTTTTCCACTGAGTTCTGCAAGCGCTTCTTTCCTGTGAATATGGAAGCCACTGCAGTCAACATCCTGGAAGGCACAGGGTACTACCAGGGCAACTGGAGTGTCAACAATTACCTCAATGACTTCCACAATCTCATTTTGGACTCAAGGTATACTAATCCAAAGCTGATAGTTGTCAAATTCTGCCATAGACTCCAGAACCATCCAGAATGCAGTAGCCACTATGGTCTTAGAATGCCCTCAGGACAATGACATAAAAGGTTGGTACCCTGTGGCTTAATGTATAGACCAGGCAAGGGCTACAAACAATACCTTCCAGGCCACCATCCACTTTGACCCACCATGTCCAAAACCAAAACCCCTCTGTTCCCTCCTACTCCCACTGGTCACCACTCCACCTCCACCTGCTTGACCCACACCATCTCTTAGCACCCCTGCACCCATGGAGGTAGATGCCTCTTGCAAACCTGCCCCACTCCCACCCACCTACTACTGTTGCAAAAAGGTTGGGCATGTCAAATCTGAATGCCCTCTCAGACACAACATCTACCACCTGACTATAAAGGAGAAGGATGACCTCCTTATGAGACTCCTAGCCAAGAAGAATGTGAGAGAAGCAGCAGACTCAGCTCAAGTAGCTAAAAAAGTAGAAGAAGTGGATTTTCTGTAGAGCAGCAGGTGGAAAGTGCGTCCTTGCTACAAAGTGTAAATAGGTTCAGTGTGTTGAGACAACAACTACCACCAGCTAAAAGCACAGTGTAGAAAGGTAGTCACTTACAGAGTAGAGTGAGCTTGAGTTTAGAGAAGAACTTGTTCAAGTAGTAGACAAGTAGAATTGTCTGAAGGACTACATAAAACATACAGGGGTTTATATACTAGTTCAAGGAGATAATACCCTATGACCTGGTTAGAGGGAGATTTACTATCTACAAGTAGCATAACTAGAGCATACTGTAGTACAGTAGTACATGTAATCTACACAAGCTATAAATCATTATACTGAAGAGATAACGGTGGGAGCTATGAGGACAAGTGGTATTCAGCACTATGGAGGGATACAAATGAGCGAGCTAAACTAGGTGGGGAGGGTAGGGTATATATGTGTGATAGCATGTATAGTAGGTGAGGCAATAGGAAAGAGTTTGATCATATAACATCATGGATTCCAATACACTCCTACAAACTCCAGACTGTTGCAATCAAGGATGAGATAGGATTAGAAGGCAACATCAGAGTCACAATCTTGAACAAAGCCTGCATCAATAATTGAGTTGGGTTTCTTCTCAGGGGGTAGGGCATCATTGGCCTTGTGCTTGGGACAGTTAGCTTGATAATGCCCCTTCTGGGCACAGTAGTAACATGTGATCTGAAATATGTCGCATTGATAGGAGGAGGCTAGGGCAACAGCCATGGTTTCATCAGGAATTGTTGTGGGAGTGTTTGTCTCACACTTTAGAGAAGGGTGAGAGGCTTGGTGCTGATACTCATTACCAATGCAGCCAATAATGCCATCAAGGTTGTATTCTGAATCAGTAAGAGTATCAAGGGAGATAAGAAAGGCATCATATGAATGTGGGAGTCCAGATGTGATGATAAGAAAAAGATCATCATCACTGGTTTTGATGCCAGATTGTTAGAGAAGGAAGGAGAGGTGCCAGGTACATACAACATAGGTAGAGATGGCCTTACTATGCTCGAGGCAGAGCCTGTGGAGTTGTTAACAAAGGGCAGTGATGGTAGATTGACCATGGAAAGTGTGGACATTAGACAATAAGTCCCACATCAGTATGGGGTCATTGTGGGAGCAATGTGCCAATTGAGATGGGGAGACATGCAAGATAATCTCAGCACAAGCAAGCTGCTGCTTGCTATAGTAGTCACATGTTTTCTTTGACTCTTCAGATGTTCCAGGGTGGATCTCAGCACCACTAACAGTACTCCAAAGTCCTTTTCTAGTCAGGATGGCCATCATGTACATTCTCCATTCATGGTAATTAGATTTATTGAGCTTTGGGATTTGTTCAGACAACATAATCGGTGGCAGCAGGGGTGATGGCAATCAGAGGTGATAGGGTAGTGACAGCAGCAGTGGTAGCAACAGGGGTATGGTGATGGATCAAAGGAGTGGCTCAAGTTGGCACAATGAGGGACAAGGTGTGCTCATTTGTGAAGAGATAATAGTGGAAGCTACGAGGACAAGTGGTATTCAGTATTATGGAGGGAGTACAAACGAGCGAGCTAAACTAGGTGGGGGGAGTAGGGTATATACTATATGTAATAGCATGTGTAGTAGGCGAGGCAACAGAGAGGAGTTTGATCATGTGACATCATGGATTCCAATATATATAGTGTACTACAGCACCTATGTTGTTAAGGGCATAATAAAAGGGCTCAAACCTCCATAGGGTGAGTTCTCTAGATCCGAAGTGTTTCATCTAAGAATAGACACATCTAAGATAGGATTGAGATTCAACACTCCTCTTCATCCAAGGACAGTTAACATAGGAGCCTCTTTTTAATCAGCCAATGTGGATACTCTCCAAGCATCAAGGTCCAAATCAAAAATCAAACCAAGTTGAGGGTGGAAGTGTTTGAACTTTGGTTGTGCAAGATTCTTCGTAAAGATATCTGCAGGATTATCTTGTGTCAAGACCTGACCAATGTCAATTCTTCTAGCATTGAATAATTCATGAACATAGTGATAATAGATGTCAACATGTTTGGAGCAATGCTCAACAACCAGATTGATGGCCTAGTAAATGGAACCATCATTATCACCATAAATCACAGGGGTTGGGTGACTGAGCCCTAGTTTAGATAGAAGTGTTGACAGCCAAATCACTTGTCGTGATGTATCAGACAGCTCTTTATATTTGGCCTCAGTCAAAGAAAGGGAAACAGTCTTCTGATGATGAAAAGTCCAAGTTACAGCACCATTAGCAATGTAACAGGCATTACCAGATATAGATCGTCTCATCTCGGGGTCTTGTGCCCAGTCAGAGTCACTTAGACACCAGAGCTCCACATCAGAATTCCCAGTATTGCTTTTATAGTGCAATGCATAGTTCTTCATCAAGTTAAGATATTTGAGGATGTGGATACCAATGGCATAATGCTCAGGTGCAGGATTAGCAGCTTGTTGAGCCAGCTTTGTGACAGTAAAGGTGATGTCAGGGCAAGTGCCAATCATCAGGTACATCAAGGAACCAACTAATTGTTGATACCAAAGATGGAAGACTTTAGAAGCCATGCCATTATGGGTTTTAAATTGGAACCCACTTGCTAAAGGAGTCTTGGCAAATATGGTGGGTGTGATCTGGAATTGATCAAGAATCTTATTGAGATAAACTATTTGGTGGAGGAAGATCCTCTTCTTATCACAATTGTGACCAATGTTAATCCCTAAGAATTCTGTATACTCTCCATGCATATGGCATTCCCACTTCTTTGTAAATTTAGCCTCTAGTTCATGTAAGAGTGATGAACCCTTCAGACCACAGAAGACTACATCATCAACATAGACAATAGTGACGATTAACTCATATGTCTTATGGTGACAGAAGAAATATACACTGGAGTCAGATTTGCAGCACTTGAAACTGATATTGGTCATTGAGGCATGTAATTCCTTCCACCATTCACATCCAGCCTGTTTAAGGCCATAAATCACATGACATAATTGCCATACTTTATGTTCCTGCCCAGGAAGTCTAAAACCTTTGGACTGCTCCATATATATTTCTTTATCCAGTTTGCTATATAAATAGGCTGTTTTTACATCAACATTTCAGATGTCCCAATTGTGGATTGCTGTAAGCAATAAAATTATACACATGGACTCATAACAGACAACTGGAGAGAATAGCTCATTGTAATCTGTGCCTTCAACTTGTGAAAAGCCCTTGGCTACAAGGTTGTTACAACCTTAGTCTGGTAAGACCTCAGGTTGCAGCTTAGGCTAAGTCTTGAGGGCAAGTAAGGGGAGAAGAACTAGATGGTTAAGCATACCGAATACATGAGTATGTATGTACACTTAAATACTACAAGAACATCCAGTTGAATGGATGGGGAACTACATGAAACGTCCAATAGGGATGGCGTTGTAGTTAGTTGGAGTCATACTTGGAGATTGCTCAGTAGGAAATAGCTGAAACAGGTACTCAGGAGATAGGAATGTAGACGAATAAAGAACGTGATATGATCAGTGAAAGTTCACAACAATACCCCCCGATTAGGCTTCATGCCTCAGGAAGCTCATTGAAGTCTCCATTTACAACTGCGGCGGCAAGTGCTTTTTTAGTGGCGGCAATGAGAAACTTTCCTTCATTGGAACACACTAAGAAGATGGGTGAGTGGCTTCGTCTGTCTTGCCAGATAGGGACTGGGATGCCATTATATGGGAAGTTGGTGGTAGTAGAGCTGTCCCAGTGGTTCTTGACTATTGAGTTCCAGTAGTGTTGGTCCTTTTCTTGTCCTGGTAATACAGTGTGAAATCTTGTGGGTGGAAGAAAAACTGATATGAGTTGCGGCGGTGTGATGGTCTTTATGAAACAGCGGAGGGCATTGACTTCTTCTTTCATTGAAACTGTGGCTTCCTCGTCCATGGGGGTATCAGCACAGGTTGGTGGCATGGGGTTAACAGTGTCATGTAGTTCAGAAAGGGTGATGTGAATCCTGTCGACCAAGGTGTTGATGTCGGGGTCTTTGTTTAACTTGTCCCTTCCAAGCAATTTCATAGCTATGTCGGTGAGTTCTAGGAATATGTTGGCAATGTTGAGGTGGTTAAAGACCTCAAGGCCCAAATCAATTCAGCTCTAAAGTCCTTGGATGCGATCTTTCTCATTAGGAGTGAGGGTGGACTGGTCTAGTGCTTGGAAGATGGTGGGAATATGCTGGTTGGTGGAGGAGGAGGCATTGGTGAATCTAGCATACATATCAGCAAAGGTGATGCAAGCAGTGTTAAGGGTAATGTGCCAGTTTACTACCAGTCGTTTGTTCTGGGCGGTAATGTTTTTGATTTCACTGTTGGTTGCCTTGTCGACGTCTTTGAGTAAGGCTTCAAGGAGGCCTTGTGCAGGGGACAGTGTTTTAGCAAGATTGAAGTGGGTTCCCTGGGGGGCAGGTGCTCAGCTGTTGCCTGGTTCGGGGAATGGGAGGGAGGAGATTCTGGTGGGTGTGGGATGAATGAGGGAGTCAATAGCAATACAGGTTAGATTGGGAGGCAGGCATGTCTGTTTAGTTTCTCTGTTTGGGTTGTTTGTTTGATGCTTTTTTGTGTTTTCTGCCCCCTCTTTTATGGGTATCCTCCAGATGCCTTTTTAGGTAGTCCCTTATGGTGTCTTTCGCATTTTCCAAGTTCGACTCTGCTGTCCACATATCTTCTTCATTGCTATACCCCTTCCAGTAGACCAGGAATTGATAACCCCTTCCTCGTTCTCATCATCCTGCGGATCTCTTCTACTGTACTTCGTACTCTTCCTCATTGTTGATGATCACCGGGTCGGGCACTGATGGTTGTTTTTGACTTGGGAACTCTGCCTGGTGTGCTGGTGTCAGGAGCTGTTCATTGAATACATCATGGATGGCCCATCCGTCAGGTAATACAAGCCGATATGCCGCTTCCCCTATCTTTTCCTTAATAAGGAAAGGCCCATACTGTTTCTGGCCTAGCTTCTTTGATGATTGATTGGTATGGATATTGGTGTTCTCCAGCCATACTTTGTCTCCTATTTGGTATGTGTTGGCGTAGGTTCTACTGCGGCCATGTTGCTGTTTCATCTTTTCTTGGTATGTCCGTAGTGCTGATGAGGCATTGTCTCGGGCAGCCTATAGTTGTTCCAGGAATGCTGTGATGGCAGGATTGTTCATTGTCAGCTCGTTCTTGCCTTTCCATGGATTCCTTCTGTAGTTTAGGAAGAATGGTGTCTCCTGTGTTCCTCCGTGCTGTTTGTCATTGTACTGAAATTCCACAATGGGGAGCCACTCCACCCAGTCATCCTGGTCATAGTTGCAGTACAGTCAGATGTAGGTTTCCACTTCTCTGTTGATGCATTCGGTTTGTCTGTTTGTTTGTGGATGATATGCCATTGATAGGTTTCGTTCAATGCCAAGCCCCTTAAACAACTCCTTGGTGAATTCTGATGTGAATTGAGGTCCTCAGTCACTAAGTACTTTCCTCGGCAATCTGTGTAGCTTCCATATTTCGTCTCAGTATATCCTTGCGATGTCCTTTGATGACACATCTGTGGTTGTTGCTGAGAGTCATATCATTTTTGTGAAGTGGTCCACAATGACTAATATTGTGTCTTTTCCTTGAGACTCTGGCAATGGTCCGATCATGTCGATACTGATTTCTTCCCAAGGTCCATTTGGTATTGGGAGGGGATGTAGTGGCGATTTGAGCGGTGTCATTCTTGACTTGTTTTTTTGGCAGGCTTGGCATCCTCGGATATATCTTTTTACACCCCTTTGTATTAATGGCCACCAATAGTCTTGGCTGATTAGTTCTGTCATCCTGTGTTGTTCTGGGTGTCCTGTGTCTGGCATGTCATGGTACTGTATTAGGATCTCTTCTCATAGTTTTTGGTCAGGTGGAACATATGCACTGTTTTGTCTGTAGATAACTCCGTTATCTTCAGTGAGTTGTGATCCATGCTTCTTTAGTTCAGTTAGGACTGTCGTTTCCCATCGGGTTTGGCTTTGGATTTGTCTTAGGAAGTTTGGTTCGATGAATAGTTCTGCTTGTAAGAGTACCGTGCTGTCTGTGCCTTCTGTCTGTAGCCAGCTTTCTCAGATCATAGTGACCAGCTTATCTTCTTGACTTTCTGGCATTTGGTGGATCTGAGATAGTAAGTCGGCTTTTGTGTTAGTCTTTCCTGGCACATGTCGTAGTGTGAAGTTGTAGTCTTGCAGCTACAGATACCACCATGCTTGTCGTCTATTCAGCTTTTGTGGTTCTCAGTAGTACTTGAGGTTTTCATGGTCGGTCCAGATTTCAAATCATTCTTCGGCATCTAAAAGGTAGTGTCTCCATTCCTTCAAGGCATGGACAATGGCTAGCAACTCTTTGTCATATATTTCATAGTTCCGTTCTGCTGGTGACAGAATTTGTGATGTGAAAGCAATGGGATGCCACTTGTCTTCTTGTAGCTGTGAAAGTACCCCCCCTAATGCATAGTCCGATGCATCGACTTCTACTCTGAACTGGCCATGTCTTTGTGGTAACATCAGGACAGGTTCTTCGGTGATGCGTTTCTTGAGCTGGTTGAAAGAGTCCTGGTGCTCTTGTGTCCATTCCCATATGGCTGCTCCTTTGAGTTTGTTTAAGGGTCCCACAATCATACTGAAGTTTTTGATGAAACAACAATAATAGTTTGCGAAACCCAGGAACCTTTCTACTCTTTTGGTGTTCTTGGGTTCAGGCCATTCCCATACTGATTTTACTTTGTCCTTTTCCATTTCAATTCGTCCATGTCCTACTCGAACTCCTAGCATTGGGATTTCTTCGGCATCAAAGATGTACTTGGTTCGCTTGAAGCATAAGTTGTACTGGGCTGCTCGTTCCAGAAACTGTACTGTCCGTTCTTTTAGCTGTTCCAATTTCTGGGTCAGGAGCCTTTCTTCATCTACTAGCTTTTTACTGATGCTGCTGGTTGTGCACCCTGAGTCTACGATGGTGTTGACTGTTATCTCCTTCCCAGCCATTTGTATTTTTCCTTTTAGATTTAATTCATGCTTTCTTCTCTGAGGAATCATGTAGAATTTGTCTGATATCCTAGATACAAGTTTTTTGACTCTCGAGGTAGTGCCTACTCGGAGTCTTCGGAAAAATCCTTCTCTTCTTCATCAGTAGCCTCTTCTACTCCTTGGACTTGGATCTTCTTGGGTGCAGTGCAGGCTTTGGCTATGTGTCCCTTTTTTCCACAGTTGTAGCATATTAACCCCTTGGGCTTCTTGAAATCCTTGGCAATGTGGCCAAAAATGCCGCAGTTGTAGCACTTCAGTTCTCCTTTGTCATTAAAGATGTGACACCTGCTTCCTATCTCCATGGGTTCACCCATTCCTCCATAGGTGGTGCCAGTGTTCATCTTCCTGTCTCCTCGGTATTTGGATGCTTCGTATCCTTGTCCGACAGATAATATGGCTTCTTTCCATTCTGCATATGTGTCCGGTCTGGCTGAAGGTGGATAGCCTGTGATCGTATGTATGATATCTTGTCAAGCATTCTTCCTAAGTAGGAACATAGCGTGCTTGCTATCGGTCTTGGCCTTGCTTTTCAACACCTCGAATTCGATTAGGTAGTTGGTGGTGTTTCGGTTTCCTTGTTTGAATTTTTTGATCTGCCATTCTGCCTTGCTGTTTGAGGTGTCATCTGAGAAGGTCCTTCTAAATTCCTTGGAGAAGACCTTCCAGTCTACTGAATCTTCTGATTCTAGGATGGCTGGTGCTCTCATAGCTGCATATGCTCCTGTGGTTCCTCCTCACAGTCTGGCTAGGACTGCCATGGCTTTATTGTCTGCTGAAACTATCTTGTTGAATTTCATGAAGAGCGTCATTGCTCTCCACCAGTCATCGAACTTGGTGCAGATACCATCGAAAAATCCCAGGTCTGGCACTAGGCCTTTCCCACTGGGCATTGTTGCAGGCACTACTGCATTGTTGGTCATGTTGGAGTCGGTTTCTGATTCTGTTTCTGTTTCGTCTAAGCTTGATTCATCTGATTTCTCCTGATGGGCTATCTCTTCCTCTGCTAGGTCGAGTTCGTTTAGAAGTTCTGATAATACTTCTTCTTCTGCTGGATTTGCTCCAGGTTCATTGTGTGCTTCTTCAGGTACTTTGGGGTTCCCTGTCTCTTCTTCATCTGATGTTTCGGATTCGTCATCAGTGATTTCAAGATTTGGTTCTCTGTATTCGTCCAGGTTCGAGCTCATATACTAGCTCCTGGATTGCTCCTGTTCAGGCCTATTTTCAGCCTACTCCTTGCAAGGTGAGGTGGGGATGCTTAACCAAATGTTACGACCTTAGTCTGGTAAGACCTCAGATTGCAGCTTAGGCTAAGTCTTGAGGGCAAGTAAGGGGAGAAGAACTAGATGGTTAAGCATACTGAATACATGAGTATATATGTATGCTTAAATACTACAAGAACATCCAGTTGAATGGATGGGAAACTACATGAAACGTCTGATAGGGATGGCATTGTAGTTAGTTGGAGTTATACTCAGAGATTGCTCAGTAGGAAAAAGCTGAAACAGGTACTCAGGAGATAGGAATGTAGACGAATAAAGAACGTGATATGATCAGTGAAAGTTCACAACAAAGGTGTGCTCATAGGTGGCCATTGTATTTTTGTAAGAAAACCCAGCAGTTTTTAATCACCTTCTTTCCCTTTGGAAGATCTATGATCTCATAAACTTCTCATTTATGCAATGCTTCGAGTTCTTCAACACATGTGTAGATCCATTTTGCCTGCAGGTCCTTAGGGAATGCAGCAATATCCTTGAACTGGATGGGTGTTGGAAGTTGCTCTACTTTTTGTGTGAGAAGGAAATTGACTAATCCTACTCCTCCTTTGTGTTGAGAGAACAAGTTGACATCCCAATATAATTCACACTACCTAAGTGTGTAGGCATCAGCAGTGGAGGGTAGTCGTGTTCATCTGGGAGATGATCCAATAGGAGAGATGCATGGTAGCAGACATAGTCCTGCTTATACCAGCATACTCAGAGAGTCTTGAGGAGAGGGGAAGCAATGCTTAGAAAAGCTAGTGTAGAGAGGAGAAGATATAGTGTCTTAGCCTGAAGGCCTACCTAAAAGGCATCTACATACTACAATGCTATATAGGGTTTATATACTAATATCCCTGGTCTGTGCACTCTAAACCCTTATACAGGTGAGGTCTAACTACCAGTAGCATAATTGGAGCATACTGTGTACGACACATGTACTAGAAGGTTCCATGCGGAGGGTATAACTGACTACCAGAAGGGCAGTACAACTACTGCATACATAGTCCGTGATGGTCCATTATTATTGACCCTCTGAAGGTGAAATACTCAAACCCTGTTTCAGCTATAATTAGACTGAACCAACGTAGTGGTACAAAGTGAGATTCAATACTTTGGAGACAAGACATCTGATGTCCATGTCATCATCAGTCTGGTCTAGGAGGCTCAGGCAGTCCTTGTGGACCAGTATCACTGAGCCATTCCTTGACTTTTTCACCTAATTGCTCAGGTGTGACAAAGGACTTTTGTCATTTTTCTAAATCCTGCTGTGATGGATTGTTGTATAGATGATGAATGGTGTTCTTTAAGGACTCATACTCTTTTCTCTGAAGTTTGTCAAGTTCTTTTATGATCTCAGATAGAGTTTGCTTCTCCTCTGGCCTGATCCACAGTCTATGTGAAGGTCCTGGAGGTCCTTGCAGAGGTGCATCCTGTTGTATCTTGCTCCTCTTGCTGCCTTTTCCTTCTACATGTCATTAGAGGAGAGTAATTGCTGGGGACAGCTTTTCTCTTTCCTTGTGCTTTTTTGGATGGCTACTGAGGATGCTGTGGCAGATCCTGCAGTGGAGTTGGCAGATGAATAGTTGGCTGATTTGTACTAGGTATGGGTGATCCTGTCAGTGGTGAAGGTGCATGAGGGCGCAGAGGAGTTGGGGGAAGTGGTTTATCGAACAGTGGAGCTGGAGGTATCAGAACTGAACTGCTTTCTCCTGGTAGTTTTTGATTTATAGGCAGTTTACTACCATCTGTCTTCAAATCTGGACATTTAGGAAAATATCCTTTGTTGAACTTAGTGTTTGGTGACATTATTAGAATGTTACCAGCCATGTGTCTCATAAACACCCAATTGTGCATGGTAGTGTTTGAATAACCAAGGAATATCATCAACTCAGCTTTCAGTGAGAGCTTATTTGGGTGAGTTTCATCTGGCCTGTACATAACCCAGAGGTAGACTGGAATAACGGAGAAATCAAGTTCACCCAATGTCCACCAAACTGTCAATTCCCCCACCGAAACATCCCCATCACAGAAAAAATACAGAGCATGGCCACTACAGAAGATTTATGGAAAGAAGAAGATGAACTTGACCTGACTAAACCAGAAGATCTACCAGACTATGTACAACCATTCACACATCTATTCAACAAAACAACATTCGACAAGCTTCCAGAATGAACTGAATGGGACTACGAAATAACCCTAATAGAGGACACCCCAAAGGAGATAAGTACAGGGACATACAACATGACAGTCAAAGAACAGGACAAACTCAAAGCATTCATCAAAGAAAACCTAGAATCGGGATGAATATGACCATCAAAATCCCCATACACAGCACCAATCTTCTTTATCCCCAAGAAAGATGGATCCAAGAGATTAATTCAGGACTATAGATGATTAAACAACATGGTAATCAAGGACAAAACGCCGCTACCAAGAATTGGTGAGGTGATCAACAAGCTTGGAAAAGCCAAGTATTTCAATAAACTCAACATCATTTGGGAGTATAACAATGTCAGGATCAAGGAAGGAGACGAATGGAAAGTGGCATTCCTCACCAACGAAGGGCTTTTTGAACCAACAGTCATGTATTTTGGACTCAGCAACTCACTGGGGACCTTCTCCAGAATGATGACAAGCATCTTCCATGATCTCTTGCAAAATGGAGATGTTGTAAACTACATGGACAACTTCACCATTCCTGGCAATACCAAGGAACAGCTAAAAGAATGGACAATAGGATTCCTGGAGCGTGGAGCACAGTACAACCTATGTTTCAAACAAACCAAATGCATCTTTGATGCAGAAGAAATCCCTATGTTAGGAGTCAAAGTGGGACATGGGCAAATCGAAATGGAAGAAGAAAAAGTCAAATTAGTACGAAACTGGCCAGAACCCAAAAATACAAAAAGAGTAGAAAGATTCCTGGGCTTTGCCAACTACTACTGACATTTCATCAAGAACTTCAGCAAGATCGCAGGGCCACTAAACAAACTCAAGGGAGCAACCATATGGGAATGGAATCAAGAACACCAGGCAGCTTTTGATCATCTTAAAAAGTGCATCACTGAAGAACCCATGCTAACCCTACTACAAAGACAAGGACAGTTCAAGGTAGAAGTTGACGCATCAGACTATGTGTTAGGAGGCGTGTTATCACAACTACAGGAAGCCAAATAGCACCCAATCACCTTCACATCATGAACACTATCACCGGCAGAATGTAACTATGAAATATATGACAAAGAACTACTAGCCATCATCCATGCCCTGAAGGAATGGAGATACTACCTGCTAGATCCCAAAGAGAAATTTGAAATCTGGACTGATCATGAAAATCTAAAATACTACCAAGAACTGCAAAAACTGAATGGATGACAAGCTCAATGGTACCTATGCTTACAAGACTATGACTTCATACTGTGACACGTACCCAGAAAAACAAACACAAAGGCCAACCTGTTGTCCCAGATCCACCAAGTACCAGGAGGACAAGAAGGCAAACTAGTCACCATGATCCGAGAAAGCTGGCTGCAAACAGAAAACACAGACAATATGGTACTCTTACAAGCCGAACTATTCCTCAAGCCAACATTCCTGGAACGAATCCGGAACAAGGCCCAGTGCAAGACAGCAGTTCTTACCAAACTGAGAAAGCTGGAGTCCAAGCTCACCGAAGACCACAGAATTATCTACAGACAAAATAGTGCATATGTCCCACCTGACCCAAAATTATGGGAAGAAATTCTGGCACAATATCACAACATCCTGGACGCAGGACACCCAGGTCAGCATAGGATGATGGAACTAATCAACCATGACTACTGGTGGCCAACAATGAGAAAAGATGTGAAGAGGTACATCCAGGGGTGCCAAGCCTGCCAGAGAAACAAAGCTAGAATAACACCACTCAAATCGCCACTTCATCCCCTCCCCATACCAAGTGGGCCTTGGGAAGAAATCAGCATCGACATGATCAGGCCACTGCCTAAATCAGAAGGGAAGGATGCAATACTGGTCATTGTCGATAAATTCACAAAGATGATATAACTCATAGCAACAACAATGGACGTTTCATCCAAAGACATCACAAGGATTTATCGAAACAAAATATGGAAGCTGCACAGCCTGCCAAGGAAAGTGCTAAGTGACCGAGAACCCCAGTTCACATCAGAATTCACAAAGGAGCTATTCAAAGGGCTTGGCATAGAATGAAACCTATCCACAGCATATCACCCACAAACTGACAGACAAACAGAATGCATTAACAGAGAAGTGGAAACATACATCTGCCTGTACTGCAATTACGACCAAGACAACTGGGCAGAATGGCTCCCCATTGCAGAGTTCCAGTACAATGACAAATGACATGGAGGGACACAAGAGACCCCATTCTTCCTAAACTATGGGAGAAACCCATGGAAGGGCAAGAATGAACCAGCAACAAACAACCCCATTGCCACAGAGTTCCTACAACACCTTCAGGCTGCCCGAGATAATGCCGCATCAGCACTATGGACATATCAAGAAAAGATGAAACAACAACACAACTGCAGCAAAACCCACATCACGACTTATCAAACAGGTGATGTGGTATGGCTGGAAAACACCAACATCCATACCAATCAGACATCAAAGAAGCTAGGCCAAAAATGGTATGGACCTTTCCTTATTAAGGAAAAGATAGGAGAAGTGGCATACTGGCTAGCCCTACCAGAAGGATGGGCCATCCATAATGTATTCAATGAACAGCTCCTGACGCCAGCCCAAAGGCCGATTCCAAGTCAAAAAAACCATAGTGCCCACCCGATCTCATCAATAATAAAGAAGAGTTGAATGGAAGAAATCCACAGACGAGAAAATGGAGGTTATCAATTCCTGTCCATTGGAAGGGGAGAATGAGAAATATGGACATAGAATCACCTGACAAATGCTCAAGATGCAATGCAGTTCCGAAGAGCATCAAGGATATTCATAAAAGGTGGGTAGAGAACCAAAATCACCACCAAGAAGAAATTAACAGACATGCTCCTCCAAGCAACATGTCATATTTGTTCCCTTGTCCACCCCACCCAACCAATCACTATTCCCCTTCAGACCAGAACACAAGTCCTGCCCCCAGGCATTATTCACCTACACCTGCCACCCCAGAAGGGGCTCCTTGATCCCTGGAAAATGTTACAAGGCCACCAAAGAAAATGGAATACTCTCAAAACAGCAGCTAGTCATCAAGGACATGCCTTGCACGCATGCATCTGCACGGACATGTAGCAGGGTTTCAATCTTCCTTATCCACTACCAGCACATCCCTGCCATTTCCATCCCGTGAATCAACTCACACCCAGCAAAAGACCTGTCCACATCCTCCAATCAACGTCCGGACTAAATATTCCAACACTGAATGCTGAGTTTCTAAAGCCTTTGTCAATAACTTACATGGGTATCCTCTGGATGCCTCTTTTAGTAATCTGCTATTGTGTCTTGAGCATTTGTCAGGTTTGACTCTGCTGTCCACATATCATCCTCATTGTCATAACCCTTCCAGTGTACCAGGAATTGATAGCCCCATCCTTGTTTTTGTCATTCTCAGATCTCTTCTACCTCATATTCCTCTTCATTATTGATGATCACTGGCTCAGGCGCTGGTACTTTCCGCTGTCTTGGGAATGCTGCTTTCTGTACCAGAGTTAACAACTGCTCATTAAACACATCATGGATGGCCCATCCTTCTGGTAGTGTAAGCCGGTATGCCACCTTCCCTATCTTTTCCTTGCTTTAGAAAGGCCCATACCATTTCTGGCCTAGCTTCTTTGATGGCTGATTGGTATGGATATTTGCGTTTTCTAGCCATACTTCATTGCTGATTTGATATCACATTGTGTGCAGCTTGCTGTTGTCGTGGGTCTGTTTCATCTTTTCCTAATATGATTATAATGCTACTGCAGAGTTCTCTCTTGTATTCCATAGTTGTTTCAGGAATTCAGTGCTACTGGGGTTGTTCATTACTCCATGGTCTTTCCCTTTCCAGGAGTATCATCCATAATTGAGGTAGAATGGTGTTTTCTGTGTTCCACTGTGCTTCTTGTCATTGTACTGGAATTTGGCCATGGGTAGCCAATTTACCCAGTTGTTTTGTTCATAGTTGCAGTATAGGCAAAGGTACGTTTCAACTTCTCAGTTGATTCATTCCATTTGTCTGTCTGTTTGGGGATGGTAGGCCATTGATAGAGTCTATTCTATTCTTAATCCTTTGAACAATTCCCTGGTAAATTCTGATGTGAACTGTGGTCCTCGGTCACTGAGGACTTTCTGTGGCATTCCATGTAGCTTCCATATCTCATTCCTGTAAAGCTGTGCAATTTCTTTTGATAATACATCTGTTTTTGTCAGCATGAGTCATATCATTTTTGTAAACCAGTCAACAACTACCAGGATGGCATCTTTTCCTTTCAATTCTGGCAGTGGCCCAATGAGGTTGATGCTTATTTCTTCCCATGGCCCATTCGGTATTGGGAGTGGGTGTAGTGGTGTTTTCAATGGCATTATGCAAGGTTTGTTCCTTTGACAGTTCTGACATCCTTTGACATATTTTCTGGCATTGTTTCATATGGATGGCCACCAATAGTCCCTGGTAATTAGTTTGATCATCCTATGTTGCCCTGGATGTCCTGCATCTGGTGCATCATGATATTGTTGCAGGATTTCTTCATGAAGTATGGGGTCCAGTGGCACATACATGCTGTTTTCCCTGTAGATGATTCCATTATGTTCTGTGATGTTGGATTCTTTGTTTAGAAGTTTCACAGTGACACTCATATCCCTCCAGTGATTTGCTTTTATCCAGTCCATGAATGTCAGTGTGATGAATAGTTCTGTGCAGAGCAGAATGGATTCTTCGGATTCTTCTTTGTTTTCTGATTTGTCTTGTAGCCAACTTTTCTGGATCATGGTGATTACTCCATTGTCTTCTTCATCTGGTTCTTGGCAAATTCTGGACAATAAGTCTGCTTTTGTGTTTGTCTTGCCTGGCACATGTTGTAGTGTGAAGTCATAGTCCTGTAATCTTAGGTACCATCTTGCTTGTCATCCATTAAGCTTCTGGGGTTCTCTGTAGTACTTGAGATTTTCATGGTTGGTCTAGATTTCAAATTTCTCCTCTGTATCTAGTAGATAGTGTCGCCATTCTTTTAGGGCATGGATAATGGCCAGTAATTCTTTGTCATAGATTTCATAGTTTTGTTCTGCTGGGGAGAGTGTCCATAATGTGAATGCAATTGGGTGCCATTTCTTGTCTTGTTCTTGTGATAGGACTCCTCCTAGTGCATAGTTTGAGGCATTGACTTCTACTCAGAATTGTCCCTTCCTTTGTGGCAGCATCAAGGTAGGTTCTTCCATAATTCGTTGTTTTAATTCATCGAATGCTGATTGGTGTTCTTCTTCCCATTTCCATTCAACAGCTCCTTTGAGCTGGTTGAGTGGGGTCACAATTTTACTGAAGTTCTTGATAAACTGGCAGTAGTAATTTGTGAAGTCTAGGAAGTGTTCCACTCCCTTTTTGTTTTTGGGTTCTGGCCAATCTTGTATGGCCTTGACTTTCTCCTCCTCCATTTCAATGTGTCCGTGCCCTATTTTTACTCCTAGCATGGGAATTTCCTCAGTGTCAAATATGCACTTTGTCCATTTAAAACAGAGGTTGTACTCAGCTGTTCATGTCAAGAACTATATTGTCCTTTCTTTTAGTTGTTCCTTGGTGTCCCCTGGGATCATGAAGTCATCCATGTAGTTTATAATATCTCTGTTTTGTAGCAGGTCCCAGAAGATGCTTGTCATCATCCTGGAGAATGTTCTGGGTGAGTTGCTAAGCCCGAAAATACATTATGGTTGGCTTGAACAGTCCTTCATTGGTCAAAAATTCTGCTTTCCATTCATCTCCTTCCTTAATTCTGACATTGTTGTATCCCCAAATGATGTCGAGCTTGTTAAAGTATTTTGCTTTTCCCAATTTGTCAATGACTTCTCCAATTCTGGGTAGTGGTGTTTTGTTCTTTACTACTATGTTGTTTAATTGTCTGTAGTCCTGGATTAATTGTTTTGAACTGTCCTTCTTTGGTATGAAGAAGGTGGGGGCTGCATATGGAGATTTTGATGGTCATATGCATCCTGACTCGAGGTTTTCCTTGATGAAAGACTTGAGTTTGTCCTGTTCCTTGATTGTCATGTTGTATGTCCCAGCACTTATTTCCTTGGATGCATCCTCAGTTAGGATTATTTCATGGTCCCATTCTGTTTGTTGTGGTAGCTTATTGAAGGTTGTTTTGTTAAACAGGTGTGTGAATGGCTGAATGTAGTCTGGCAGATCTGCTAGTTCAGTTGGGTCTGGCTTGTCTTCTTCTTCCCATACATCTTCTGTGATGGTCATGCTTCAGATTTTTTGGGCAACCTGGATATTCTGGTATGGAAAGTGGTAGTCTGGTGGGCATCGGGTGAATTTGATTTCTCCTTTTTTCCAGTCCACTTCAGGGTTATGTTTGATCAACCAGTTGTGTCCTAGGAATATTTCTGCTCTGTCTTGGAGTTGAACTACTGATGCTTCAATTGTCTCCTTATGTCCTTTGATCTCCATCTCGATAGTGGCTGTTTCCATGACCTTTCCTCCTTGATTTGTTGTTCTGTCAGTGTTGAGGACTGTGATTTCTTGTTTTAGTTTTTTCATGGGGATTTGTTCTTCATCTACAAGTTTTTTGCTGATGCTGCTGGTGGTGCATCCTGAATCAATGATGGTGTCAACTGTGATTTCTTTGTCTGGAGTTTGGATGGTCCCCTTTAGGTTTAATTTGCACTTTTGTTTCTGAGGAATCATGTAGCATTTTTCTGATATCCTAGATATAGTTTGTTTGACTCGTGAGGTAGCGTCTACTCAGAGTCTTCAGAAAAATCCTTCTGTTCTCCTGGGCTGGTTTCTTCTACTGCTCAGATTTGTACTTTCTTGGGTGCAGTGCAAACTTTGGCGATATGACCTGTTTTTCCACAGTTGTAACAGGTTAGCCCCTTGGGCTTCTTGTAGTCCTTGGTAATGTGGCCGAAAACGCCATAATTGTAGCATTTTGGTTTCCCCTTTGCATTGAAGATGTGGCATCTGCTGCCTATCTCCATTGGTTCTCCCATTCCTCCATAGGTTGTTCTGGTGTTAGTTTTCTTATCTCCTTGGTATTCTGATACTTCATACCCCTGTCCCACAGCGAGAATGGCTTCCATCCATTCTGTATAGGTATCTGGTCTGGTGCTAGGTAGGTAGCCTGTGATGGTATAGATGATGTCCTGCCTGGCATTCTTCTTGAGCAAGAACATTGCATGTTTGTTGTCTGTTTTTGTCTTGCTTTTTAGGACTTGGAATTCAATTAGATAGTTGGCTGTGTTTTTGTTCCCTTGCTTGAACTTCTCGATTTGCCATTCCACTTTGCTGTTCGAGGCATCATCAGAGAAAGTCTTTCTAAAGTCCTCAGAGAATGCTTTTCAATCTACCAAGTCTTCTCCATCTAGGATTTGTGGGGCCTTCATGGCCACATAGGCTCCTGCTGTTCCTCTTCTTAGCCTGGCTAAGACTGCTATAGCCTTGTCATCTGCTAAAACTATTTTGTTGAATTTCATGAAGAGCATCATTGCTCTCCACCAGTCATCGAATTTGGTATGGGTACTGTCAAAAAATCCAGGGTCTGGCACTAAGCCTTTCCCACTGGGTGCTGTTGTAAGTACTACTGTATTGTTAGTTATATCAGAGCTGGTTTCTGATTCTGTTTTGTCTGAGCTTGATTCATCTGATTTCTCCTATCTTGGGTTCTCCTGATGGGTTAACTCTTTCTCTGCTAGGTTGAGTTTGTTTAGAAGTTCTGATAGTACTTCTTCTTCTGCTAGGTTTGCTCCAGATTCGTTGTGTGTTTCTCCAGTTGGTTCTTCAGGTACTTTGGGGTTCCCTGTTTCTTCTTTGTCCAATGTTTTGGATTCGTCATTGGTGACTTTGAGATTTGGTTCTCTGTATTTGTCTGGGTTCGAGCTCATATACTAGCTTCTGGATTGTCTTTGTTCAGGTCTGTTTCAGCCTACTCCTTGCAAGGTGAGGTGAGGATGCTTACTAAATGTTATGACCTTAGTCTGGCAGGACCTCAGGTTGCAGCTTGGGCTAAGTCTTGAGGACAAGTAAGGGGAGAGAACAAAGGTGGTTAAGTGTACCAAATACAGTAGATGTATGTACACTTAAATAGAGGAGGACATCCAGTTGAATGGATGGGGTAACTACATAAAATGTCTGATCAGGCTGGCATAGTAGTTAACATGAGTTAGAGCCAGAGATCACTCAACAGGAATAGCTGGAACAGGTGTACTAATAGACAAGAATGCAGATGTAGACAGAGTACAACTTGATCAGTGGAAAACCATAATAGTGTACGATTGTACAGGTGCACTGCTGTTCGAGTTGCAAACTCCTACCATGATGCAGGTAGACAAGCCTGATATAACATAGAGTTGCTCTTATCAAGGATGGTGCGATTCAAATGCTCAGCTCAACTGTTCTGTTGATGAACATTGGGAGTGGAGGTCTTGTGTAATATTCCTCTTTCTGCAAAGAATGCCTGTAGTTTAGTGTTGACATATTCTCCTCCATTATTGGTGTAGAATTTCTTCATATGCAAACCTGAAATGTTCTCCAATTGATTGATCAAATCAATGAGGCATTGTGGTGTCTCTGCCTTTGACTTCAGCAGGACCACAAACACTTGAGAGGAATGGTCATCAAGCAATGTCATTATCCATTTAAATTTATGGTATGAAATGACAGGCATTTCCAGAAGATCTGAGTGATACTGCTCAAAGATTGATTCTGCTTGCAGAGGTTGGGACAGAAAGGGGATTTTGGTCATCTTCCCTTTAGTGCATCCTGAGCAGGGAGTATCACTGACTTTCAGAGGTACATAGGTAATGTCTTGCACACTGTCTGCTAGCTTAGACAATACTTTATTGGAAGGGTGTCCCATTCAATGATGCCATAATTTGTGAATTTGAGTGTCATTAGCTCTCAAAGCATGCAGCAGAGTGTCAGTCTCATTAATGAGGTGCATCTTGCAAATATGTGTTTGACCTCCATGCACAGGTGTCACTGAGAGGATGGCTCATCCAGTTTCATTCTGGAACATAGTCCCTAAGAGAAAGCTCTTGACTGAATGCTTTCCTGTATGGATGATTTACATTGAGCTCATCAATCTTTCCTTGAATTCTTTAATATAGAAGACAGGGAACAATTGAGAGGTTGACTTCCATACTTCCTGCATTTTAATGTCCAAGACATCATGTTCAAAGAGAACAGATCCTTGGGCTAAGAGAATACTAATTCCTCCATCAGCAACTTAACAAGACCCATAGTTTCCAGATTGGAAGGACTCGAAGTCTTTCAGCTCAAAGGTGATGTGTAACATTGCACCTGAGTCTACAACCCATGAAATATCTCTTGACATGTTGAAAGGATGGTTGTGTATCCCAAGTGTTTGGGATACAGTCTCAAGTTTATTCCCTAATAGTTTCTCATTGGTTTGTGCCAATAGATCTCTATCTCTCATAGTCATCCTCACAGATTCTTCTGGCTCAGACCAAGGGTCAGCAGTAAAAGCAGGGGAAAGCAAGTAATTAAATTTGGGCTATAACTGCTGTAAGGGCAACCCACAGTCCAAGTGGCTCAGGGACATGAAGCTCTCATGAGTTGGGTGAAGCAGACAAGTGGATAACTGCAGGGGAATCCTTAGTTATATTACAAACATGTATACAGACTACTTACCTATGGGGGAATTCTTAGAGAATCAGATAAGGATCCCCTGCAAGTGTACAGGTGGATATATACTACTTTACTGTCTATTGTCCTATTGTTTCACTATGTATGTAAGTCCATCATTGTCCTTCGGGATCTCCAGTTGTTGTTCATGTCTGTGCAGCTAAGTACAGATGAGGACTAAGGGTTGGGGGACAGTCCAGGGAGACTGCTGGGGGTTGCCCTGACAGCTGCCATCTAATAGGCAACTACACAGGACATCTAATTACTGGGACAGTGTGTACAGCATCTACATAGCTGCAGTCTGGTCTTCTATGACCATCTCATACCAGTTTTGACTGGATTACCACTGGTCTATCAGTATGTCTCCATTCCTCTTTATCTCTGCAACTTCTCCTATTATGGCATCCAGCTCCAGAGCAGACATCCCTTGGGTTTGCAGGGTGCCATCCCATCAATCGACAGGACTGTAATGAAGCTAAATTAGATTTATGAGATTTAAAGGGGGCTTGTATATACCTAGATGGTCCATCCTCTCCAACATCCTCATTATCACTATCTTCCAAGTATACGAGGTCAGGTGAAGTCACATATGGCAACTCAATGCAGGCAGTTTCCTTGGCAGGTCTGAAGATTGGAGATCTCCATGGATCAACTTCTTCAACCTTCTTCACCTCTTCATCCCTATCAATCTCATCAAAGTTGGTCACCAGCTTGAAATTAAGCCACTCCTCATACTTCTTCATCACCTAGTCCTTTGTTTTCTGAAAGGACCAGCAGCAGTAAGAGGGAGCCTCAGAGACAACGGAGCACATGGAGGAAGCCTCAACATGTGAGGTGAAATCTACATCTTGTGCCTGGTAGGCACTTTGCTTCTTGCCCCTGCCATGAGGGTGGTGCTTCTTCTTCTTCTCATTGCCCTCCTACTGTCCTTGCAGATGTTGGGTGAAGGATTTCTGCTGCTGCTACTGTGGACAGGACTGCTGCTACTACCCTTGCAGGCACTGCTGCTGCCTCTGCTGTGGATATTGGGGGTGGCCACTGTGGTTGAAAGAGTGGTTCACACCAGCTGAGACATTCTGCTGGTATGCAGAGAGCACAGTGGTACAGTATGAGTGGAAGTGAGGGTGAAGGTATTAAGGGTGGTGAGTGCCACCAGCAAGGTTTGTGTAATGGACTGGTAGGAAGGGGGAAGCAACTTTATAAGGATCATGGCACAGAGGGAATCATGGATATTGATTCCTCCATCACTTAGGAGCTGGAACTGTTGCTCCAACTTGACAATCTTAGGAGCTGGGTCTTTGTCCATCAGACACTCAAATGTAACTGTCTTCAGGAACGTTGCATAGCCAGTAGAAGGGGTCAGGGCACCATAGGTGTTAGCCAAATGGTTCCAGAGTGCCCTTGCAGTACCATGTCTATGGTTTATTATGGAGCCTGAGAGACAAGACTCCAAGATGCCAAGAGAGTGTGACTCCAGTGAGTTGTACATAATCAACTCCTGCAGCATAAAAGCAGCAATAGTTGTGGTGGTTGTGGGAGCTCTGCCAGTCACATCCCAGCATGAGTAGGGAAGGGATTGTTGGCCTTGAGCACAGAAGTACATACAGACCTTGATCATCCAGACATTATAGTTGGAGTATCCAACTAAGGTGGGGAGAGTAAAGTTGACATTGTTAACATTAGCCATTGTATCTGGATATCAACCATTTATCAGTAATATGTTTGACAGTGAATGTGTGGAAGCATGCATCAATGACATGGACCAGGAATCGAGGAGGCCCAAGAGGGACTGCTCATTCAGGTTGTAACAACAACACCTTTCTCAAGTGTTTGTTCCAGCACCTGTAAGGCAGTACAAAGCAAGAGGCAGTCAGGGCCCATAACCTGTTGAGACAATAACTACCACCAGCTAAAAGCACAGTGTATATTAGGACAGAAAAGTGACCACACCAGGGATTGAACCTGGGACTACCTGGAATTGCATCAGGAGCTCTAACCACTGAGCTACATGGCCTGGTTACAAGGGGAACTGGTAAGTCATATACATACTACCAGGGCTGGGACTTAACTTCCCTCTCCTGGCACACTCCAGGGACTGGTGCACTATGGAGGCATGGAATAGTTCAGAGGACCCTGACCTGTCAAGTGACTTGACCCATCATCACTTAACAGTGTAGAAAGGTAGTCACTTACAGAGTAGAGTGAGCTTGAGTTTAGAGAAGAACTTGTTCAAGTAGTAGATGAGTAGAATTGTCTGAAGGACTACATAAAACATACAGGGGTTTATATACTAGTCCAAGGAGATAATACCCTATGACCTGGTTAGAGGGAGATTTACTATCTATGAGTAGCATAACTAGAGCATACTGTGGCACAGTAGTATGCATAATCTACACAAGCTATGAATCATTATACAGTGTACTACAGCACCTATGTTGTTAAGGGCATAATAAAAGGGCTCAAACCTCCATAGGGTGTGTTCTCTAGATCCAAAGTATTTCATCTAAGAATAGACACATCTAAGATAGGATCAAGATTTAACACAGTGTACTACCCATAGACCAAATAAATGACTCTTCACCCTCATCTGCACCTAAACTGAAAGCTGTACTATAGAAAACCTCAACACCCTGCTATCCTAAATGGGAAAAATACCTTCCACCCAAACCTGTTATAGCTGCTCTAGACCAACATAGGACTTTGCTTATGCTGCAAGTGGAACTGGAGACTACAGACACAATGGAATACTACAGTGTACATACACTTGTAGACAGTGGTGCAACTGGCTTTTTTATTGACTGAGACTACATACAGACCAAGAAACTTAATACCCATACACTCTCTCACCTACTCACAGTCTATAATGTTAATGGATTGGAAAATGAGGCTGGACAGATAACAGAAGTCATAGACATCATCCTCTACTACTGCAACCACTTGGAATGCTCCCTGCTTGTAGTCACTGGACTTGGCTACCAAGACTTGCTCCTCAGGTACACTTGGCTTAAACAATATAACCCTGACATTAACTGGCAGACAGGTAAAGTCAAAATGCCCTGATGCCCATCCAAGTATAAAGAGTACAAGGTTGAAGCCAAAGCTGAGGCCTGTGCCCACTGCATTCAGACCTGCTACATCCATGCCTGTATCCTGGGCTTCTTTCCTGCCTTGGTAGAAGAAGTGGAAAAAGAGGATGATTCACCTGCCCTGCCACCTGCTCCCACAGATCTCTATGAGGATGATGACTGAATCTTCACTATCAGCTTCCTTCCCCATCCAGAAGAGATTCACACAATGGGTACTATGTCCCAATGGCTAGCTGAGGCCTTCCACTGCAACTCCCAGTCATCTAACTCTGTCACAACCTGTACATGCGCTCACCCACTTCACCCACTCTTACCTGGACTATACTTTATATTTTATTTACCATTCGCTCTCATCCACTCTCCTCCATCTCCCCCGCTCTCCATTCTTACTATTATGTCTGATGTTAATTTCTGATTATCTTCCTTGTACATTTCTCCGGTCATCATACCTACTCCCGTTTCCCTTGCAATCCCTTTTACCATTCATATTATTCCTGTTTCACCTTATTCCTTTTAGCTAGTTGCATTCCTGGTGTTTTTATCTAGCGGCCATACCTGGCCCACACCTGAAGTCATAGTAGTTTCCTTTTGTAGAACCACACTTCCTCACATATATAAACTGTAGCTACTTCGCCTGTAATCCTCAGTCTGAAATCTACTTAGCGACACACTACTTCTATTCTACCTCTGTCTCTGTCTCTGTCTCTGCCTCTGACTCTGTCCTTGTCCCTTATTCTAAAGTTAGGACCACTTGTTGGCAGGAGGGCGCAACACATACGTTGAAGCCATGGTCCTCCCGAGTTCACCTGCTTCGTCCATCTTCATCCACATCCATGCATTATCCCCCGGCATCTAGACTCTGGTCATCTCATCCATGTGACCTGTGCTTAACAAACTCACCCACTGGGTTTAGGGAAATTATTCCCTCCTACCTCCATGACTTTGAAGCTGTATTTGCCAAGGAGTCCTTCAACACACTGCCTGAGCATTGACTGTGGGATCACATGATTGAACTCATCCCAGATGCTGACCCAAAGGGCTACAAGGCTTACCCACTCTCACCCACTGAGTAGTTGCAGCTGGATGAGTTTATCCAGGAGAACCTCTCATCTGGTTGTATCTGCCCCTCTAAATCCCCCATGGCTTTGCCCATCTTTTTCATCAAAAAGAAGGATGGAACCCTTTGTTTTGTCCAGACTACCACACTCTCAACACCATCACAGTGAAGAACAAGTACCCCCTTCTACTCATATCCAAACTCATTGCACAACTTTGCAAGGCTAAATACTTCACTAAATTGGATGTTTGCTGAGGATTCAACAATATGCAGATTAAGCCAGGTAATGAGTGGAAGGCTATATTCCAGACAAATCACAGGTTATTTGAGCCACTTGTCATGTTTTTTGGCCTCACCAATAGCCCTGCCACATTCCAAACCATGATGAACAACATCTTCTGCAAGCTCATCATGGAGGGCATTGTTGTGGTATACATGGATAACATCCTAATCTTCACTAAGACAATTGAAGAGCACTGGGAGGTCACCTGGTGGGTCTTGCAAATTCTTGAACAGCACCAGCTTTTCCTTAAACCTGAAAAATGCAAGTTTGAGAAGACCCATGTCAAGTACCTCAGTCTCATCATATTGGAGAATAGTGTTGAGATGGACCCAGTCAAAGTTGCAGGGGTTCAAGACTGGTCCACTCTAGCCAATGTAGGGGAAGTCCAGGCATTCCTTGGGTTTGTCAACTTCTACTGCTGCTTCATCTGTGACTTCTCCCATATAGCCCACCCCCTCTTTGACCTCACTAAGGCAGACACCAAGTAGAAATGGGGCCCTGTGGAGGAAGTGGCTTTCCAGGTACTCAAGAACACAGTCACCTCCTCCCCTGTCCTCCTCTCACCTAACAACTCTACTTCCTTCAGTGTTGAAGCAGACAGCTCAGACTTTGCTACAGGTATGGTTCTCTCTTAGAAAGCAGTAGACTCAGACCAATGGCACCTGGTAGCATTTTACTTGAAATCCCTCTCAATAATCAAATGGAATTATGAGATCCATAACAAGGAAATGCTGGCAATTATCCATGCACTAGAGGAGTGGAGACACTTCCTCAAAGGCACATGTCACCAAATTAAGATCTGGATAGACCACAAGAATCTAGAGTACTTCATGTCCACCAAGAAACTCAACTGTTGCCAAGCCCACTGGTCTCTTATACTCTTCGGCTTTGATTTCCACTTGCACCACCATCTTGGCCAAACTATAGGCAAACCCAACACACTATCCTACAAAGCTGACCATAGCATAGGAGCCCATGACAATGAGAACATCATCTTTCTTCCTGATGGCCTCTTCACTATCTGTGCACTCAAAGGAATCTCAATGGAAGAAGAAGAGTAGCTCTTGTTGAAGGACATCTGCACTAGAAACTGTGTGGGTGAACAAGAGGAGGCAGTTGCTAAAGCTGTATGGGAACTCAAGCAGTTATCAACCAAGACCATAAGGAGTATAGAATGGGCAGAGCAGAATGGTCTACTCCTGTTCTGAGGGAAGATCTATGTTCCAATGAGCTCTGATCTTAGGTAGAGGATAGTGGCTCTCCACTATGACACAAAGATTGCAGGACATGCTAGGTAATGGAAAATGCTAGAACTCATCTCCTATAACTACTGGTGGCCCCAGATGGCTTGATACATTGGTTAGTACATCTCTACCTGCAACCTCTGCATGTACACCAAGCCCATCTGCCATCCCCCACAAGGAGAACTCCATCTGCTCCCTATCCCTAAAGCCCACTGGGACATGCTCAGTGTAGATTTTGTGGTTGAACTCCTAGAATCTGCAGGCTATGACACCATCATGACAGTGGTGGACTCTGTCTTTAAATAAGCCCACTTCATCCCAACTTACACTATTGTCTTGGCCAAAGGTGCAGCATACCTCTTTCTCCATAATGTCTGGAAACTCTATGGACTCCCCAATGCTGTCATTTTGGACTGTGGACCACAGTTTATTGCTATGTTCACAAAAAAGCTTTACTGACTGTTAGGAATCAAGATGGCCACCTCAACCACTTGGTACCCACAGACTGATGGACAGACAGAATGGGTGAACCAGGAACTTGATCAGTACCTCTGCCTCTTTATAAACAAGCAACAGAACAACTGGCATAATCTTCTCCCACTTGCAGAATTCCAATACAACAACTATATCTACACTCCCACCCAATACTCTCTCTTCCTCTTAGACACTGGATGTCACCCATATATGGGATTTAAGTCATGTCAGCCACCCTTGAAGATCAAATTGGTTAACAAGTTTACAAAGCAAATAAAGTCAACACTGGAAAAAGTGAAATCTGCACTGGTCAAGGCAAAAGATGACATGATCTGCTATTATAACCAACAACATACACCTATACCCATATACAAACCAGATGACAAAGTTTACCTTGAAACAGGATAACATCTAGACTACCTGCCCATCAAGGAAGCTTTCTTACCAACACCTTGGACTGTACATTATAGACAAGCAGGTCAATGCTAATGCCTACCATCTCCACCTCCCCCACTCCATACAATGCCTCCACCTAGTCTTCAACATCATCAAACTCACACCTGCACCACCTGATCCAATTGAGAACCACTGCATGAAACCCCCACCCAATCCCATTATTGTCAATGAAGAGGAGGAATAGGAGATTGAAGAAGTCCTTAATAGCCATATCTACCAAAGATGACTTCAATATCTCATTAAGTGGAAAGGCTTCAGAATGGAACACAACTTGTGGGGGCTAGCTGACAGAGTCCATACCCCAGAACTAGTTCAGGACTTCTACCACAAAAATCCTGGTGCCCCCTGTCTCATCTGTGCATTTCAGCTCACTTGCCTTCCAACCAATCTAGCACCATACATCAAGATGCTGCAATTTTGGAGGGGGGGGTGGATGTCAGGGCAACCCCCAATAGTCCCCCTGGACCATCCCACAACCCTACACCCTCACCCACACTCAGCTACATGGACATGAACAACAACTGGAGATCCCAACAGACAATGATGGACTTACATACATAATGAAACAATAGGACAATGGACAGTAAAGTAGTATATATTAACCTGTATACCTGCAGAGGACCCTTATCTGATTCTCTAAGGATTCCCCTGTAGGTATGTAGTCTATACAGTCACTTGTAATATATCTAAGGATTCCCCTGCAGTTACTTGCTTGTCTGCTTTGCCTGCCTTATGAGAGCCTCACATTCCCAAGCCACTCAGACTGCAGGTTGTCCTTACAGATGTGGAGTGTGGCTGAGATGTAGGAGCAGACATAGGGTTAGTGGAAGGTTGTGGAGTATGGGAGTTTGGGGTGTTTGTAGTGGCTACTATACTGATTTAGTCTTGGAGTGATGAGAGGGTTTCATACACTCTCATTTCAGTTGCTGCCTGATGGTTTATCACCTTCTGCAGGCTATTCTGCAGCTGTGTGAGTATTTGCTCTAGGAGGGACATACTTCACTCTGCCTGTGGCTGAGCCTGCTGTGGTTGTGCCTACTGCAGTTGCTGCTAGGGCTGGTCTGATATAGGGGCAGGTCAGGTAGGTAGGGATGGGGTTGGCTAATAGGGGGGTATTCAAGGGAGAACTTCTCTTGTAATTGCTTCTAGTAGGTGACCAGATCTCTTGTGAGATCTGATTCTTCTGTAAGGGCAACCCACAGTCTGAGTGGCTTGGAGACACAAGGCTCTCATGAGTCAGATGGAGTGGACAAGCAGGTAACTGTGGGGGAATCCTTAGTTATATTTACCAGTGACTATGTAGACTACATACCTGCAGGGGAATCCTTAGAGAATTAGATAAGGGTCCCTTGCAGGTGTACAGGTTAATATATACTACTTTACTGTCCATTATCCTATTGTTTCACTATTTACATAAGTCTGTTATTATCTCTCAGGATTTCCAGTTGTTGTTCATATCCACATGGCTGAGGACAGGTGAATGCTGGGAGTTATGGGACAGTCCAGAGGGACTGTTGGGGGTTGCCTTGACAAATCCCCTGCAGGTGTACAGGTTGATATATACTACTCTACTGTCTATTGTCCTATTGTTTCACTATGTACATAAGTCTGTCATTGTCCTTCAGGATCTCCAGTTATTATTCATATCCATGTGGCTGAGGGCAGGTGAGTGCTGGGGGTTGTGGGACAGTCCAGAGGGACTGTTGGGGGTTGCCCTGACATCTACCCCCCTCCAAAATCACAGTGTCTTGATGTATGGTGCTAGATTTGTTGAAAGGGGAGTGAGCTGAAGGTAAGAGCACAGATGAGGTGGAGGGTGCCAGGGTTTTTGTAGTAGAACTCCTAGACTAGTTCCAGGGTGTGGACTTTATCAGCTGGCTCCCACAAGTTGTGTTCTGTTCTGAAGCCTTTTCACTTGATGAGATATTAAAGTCATCTTCAGTGGACATGGCTATTAAGGACTTCTTTAACCTCCCTTTCCTCTTTTTCATTAATGATAATAGAATTGGGTAGGAGTTTTGTGTGGTAGTTCTTAATTGGATTGGGTGGTGCAGGTATGAGTTTGATGATGTTGAAGACTGGGTGGAGGTGTTCATGGAGTGGGGGAGACAGAGACAGTAGGCATTAGCATTGACCTGCTTGTCTATGATATATGGCCTGAGGCATTGGTGAGAAAGCTTCCTTGATAGGTGGGTAGTCTGGATGTTGTCTACTTCGAGATAAACTTTGTCACCTGGCTTGTATATAGATGCAGGTGTGTGTTGTTGGTTGTAGTAGTGGGTCATGTCATCTTTCACCTTAACCAGTACAGATTTCACTTCTTCTAGTATTGACTCCATTTACTTCATAAACTTGTTAACTGATTTGATCTTTGAGAGTGGCTGACACAGCTCAAATCCCATGTGCAGGTGACATCCAGTGTATAAGAGAAAGGGGGAGTGTTGGCTGGAAGTGTAGATGTGGTTGTTGTATTGGAATTCCATGAGTGGGAGGAGGTCATGCCAGTTGTTCTGTTACTTATTTATGAAGAGGTGGAGGTGTTGAATCTTGATCTGTACCACTATGTTGGTTCAGTCTATTTATAGCTGAAACAGATCTCAAGTACTTCACTTTCAGAGGGTTGATAATAACAGACATCTCATAGACTATGGACTACATATGAGAGTAATATACTGCACTACTGTAACTGGTTAGATGACTCCGCATAGAACCTTCTAGTACATGTGTCATATACAGTATGCACCTTTTATGCTACTGGTAGATAGTGTTACCTCCCTGTTTCAGATTGTATGGTCACATCACCTAGGATTCAGTATATAAGTACCTTTATGTAGTATGAGTTATGTAGCCTTCTTGGCAAAGCCTTCTAGGCAGCCCTTTCAGGTATAGATACACCTCCTTCATTCTTTGAACACCTCTCTCTCTTAAGCATGCTTTGCTCCATACCTCACCCTTCTCTATGGAGTAAATAGGCTGGTAAGTCTCTCTGGAATCCTCTGGATTTTCCTTGGACCATCTCTGGATGAATATGACTACCTTCCACCACTTGTGCATACACTAGTGTAGTAGTGTAATTATATTGGGATGTTATCTCATTCTCTCAACAGGTTATGGGCCCCAACCACTGCTCACTTGGACTGTGTTTAGCAATGCCAGTAGAGTTTGAGGAGGCTACAGTTGTATTCAACCTGGGAGACAGTGGTGCTTTTGGTCCACTTGATACCCTGTCTGACCCATGTTGTGAATGCATGTACTATGTGCAGCAGTCCGACATGATGCTGACATGTTATTCACCTATTCTTGGATTAGTCTTGGCAAATTGTTACCTCTAGTTTAGTTTGGCCTCTTACAGTCCACTCCCCACTCTTTTGGGTTGTAGCAAGAACTATTCCACTCTGGATGCTCCACTTCCATTCTTGTATTCTCTCTGATCAATGATGATTCTTCGGGCTTTCTGGGTTCTCTTCCAATTCACCTCAGTAATTAGCTTATATAATGTATCATTTACACTGAGCATTATGCTCCACTTTGCTAGTTATTTCACTGGTCCAGGATAATACATCTTGATGACTGCAATAAAGCTGCAGTGTCAGGAAAGACATAAGTCTTGTGTTCTTGTGTTGCAAGTTGATTGGGCAAGTCCCACCTTGTATAAAATAACACACCACAAGCAAATACCTGAGCTATTTGATCTGCTTGGCTGGCCACCATTAGCTGCCAAGTCCCACTTTAGCCTTATAGCTGGGATATTCACAATATCTTTGAGAAGTCCACTATTCATTCCTTCACTAGACTTTTATGCTTTACCCTTCTACATCTTTCAACTACTGCTTATTCTTTCTGCAGATAGCCCATGTGCATTAGCACTTTATGCCATGCTAGGGCGATGGGCAGCAGCACTTGCAGTACTTAAGATGGTATGGTAGACAGCGGCCACAAGGTCAGCAGCACCAATAAAACCATGGGTATTATGCCCAAGTTGCAGCAGTAGCCACACATGCAAATTATCCAAAGAAGATGACAAGGAGAAGAACACTTCCAGCATCCTTCAAGCAGGGAAATAAGGGAAAAAGGATAATAAGCTGGAAAATCCACCATTATGTCATTTCAGGAAATATTTAGGATGTAGTTTAAATACTACACTGGCATAATGTTGCCACAGTATACTATTTCTCTTGTAGAGGTGCAGCACCATCATATATCATGCCCTATTTCTAGCACCAATGTTACTCTGCTTAAGTTAAGTGCATTACTGCACCTAAGCTTGAGACGCGCTGCTGACCTTAATTGGTCTACATCACAAAGAGCAAGGATGAGCATGGTTCATACTACTTCGTTCACTGATGGTTGGGAAAAACAAAGGGAGCTTTAAAGAAGTTTGACTTTATAAAAGTTGCTGTCCATTATTAGGACTTGAGCACATCATTTAGCAACTATAATTGAGAAAGAAGTTCTAGTTTGAGCACTAAGGTACAACATGCCAACAAACTCTTTAAGAAATCCTATTGCCACTCCTAACAGAGCTTGGCACTGGAGGAGTTCTTGTGATCACCATTGTTTTAGATGATGTGAACCTTGAAGCCAATGAAAGGATATATGGGTTAGTACTTCCAACTTCATACTCCTTGATAAATGCATTGAATGCTGGCATGAGCAATGCTGTTTCTAAGCAACAAGTGAGCCATTCTTTAGGATGATATGGAGATGAGAGCAGGAGCATTTCACTCTTTCCACTTGAGAAGAATATCACTAGTGTGATCTCATGCATTGTCTCATTAAAAAGGAAGGAAGCAACAACAAGTCTCGGAATAGCAGTAATAGCTCCCAACATATATGGTTGAGCTCTCACACTTTGTCACCAGACTATACTTTGAGACCTCGCCAATTTATGGCTTTGAGGCAAAAGTCCAGAACCATCAAAAGAACAAGTGACTGAGCTGTAATACATTCCAGCATATGTCTACAGACTTAGGGAAAGATTTGTTCATGCTATGATAAGTGTTGTGCCGATCTTCTATCAAGAAAATCTACAATGTATACCCTCAAGCATAATGTTTTTGAGGCAATTGTTAAAGGTTACCACCTTCACAACTAGTTAAAAGGAGCTGTATATTCCACCTGATCTCATCATTGTACATGAACTTGTCTTTTAAGCAAGGAGATTTCAGATGTGTGAAATATTACACCTACTAGACTATATTGTTTGACATTGTCAAACAGAACATTCCTTTGATTGCACCTTCTCCAAGTTTTTCTAAGCTTGTGAAAGAACAGTGCTCCAATTCTATTGCCATCCTGGATATACCATGGGGGAAATTGTGCCAGTACCTCTTCCAGGACCTCTTTTATATGAATATCCTTGTCCTTGAGCATTTCACTCAGACTTGATGGAAATGCTTGTTGCTTATTGCAATGCTACTCTATGACTTCTCATCTTACATTGTCTGGTTGTCCTCCTTTGAAAGAAGTCTTGAAGCTCCAAGTACATTTGAGAAACCTCTTCAGTTGTGACTGAATTATTTCTGCACTGATTCTGGAGGAGAGTTTGTCAATGAGAGACACTTAGCATTATTTGTGGCATAATGAATTACCCACTAAACCTCCTACTCCCTATGTGCATCCACAATGGTTGAAGTAGAGAGACTGATCTGTACTCCACCTTGAGAAGAGCCTAAAAGCTTTATGGCTTCAGGACTGTCTTACCTGATTCTCAGTGCAGTTTGTGCTGCATTTCATGCACCAGTCCAGTGTCTTTAGTGGAAGACACCTTATTGTGTAAATCAAGGAATAAACCATTAATTTGGTTCTGTACTGTGGGTTTGGATCATGGCACACCTGAATTCACGATGACTGCCCAAACATGACTGCAAATCTGAGATGTTTCCATTCCTCGGTTGTAATTGATCAACAAGAACTTTGAGTTTATGTGGCACACAGAAAGGCTTTATGTTACAATATGCCTTATTCAATGAGGGAATTATCCCTTAAACATCATGATACTGACTGAATAGCAGTTACCAGTCCAATTGTAAAGAAGAGAGCAAAATCTGCAAGAAGCAAGAGCATTCGTTTCTTTCTCCACCATCTTCAGATGATACTGGAGATAATCCATTTTCCTTTCACAATCACCTCCTGAACCCTCCATTTCCTTGACATTCTCCACCAATAATATCCTATGTCTTAGCAGGTTTAACTGCTGATATTATGCTATTACACATACTCCCTTAAAAAAGGAGATCTACCACCTTAGACACACCATACTTCTATGTTGCTGCTTTATGCAGAATGACTGTTGTGGAGGAGTTAAAAGCCATCAGTTGATTAATGTTGCATTATTGAACCTGACTAGGCTAAGCCACATTATATTCTGCACTGGCTACCTACACAGTACAGACTATGATGGATTAGGTGTCAAATTTCAAAGAGAACTTGTTTTGGCTCATGTTACGACCTTAGTCTGATAAGACCTCAGGTTGCAGCTTAGGCTAAGTTTTGAGGGTGAGTAAGGGTAGAAGAACCAGATGGTTAAGTGTACCAAATACAGGAGTATGTATGTACACTTAAATACAGAAGGAACATCCAGTTGAATGGATGGAGATAACTACATGAAACATCTGATGACTATGGCATAGTAGTTATGAGTCAGAGCTTGGGGATCATGCAGGCAGGAATAACTGAAACAGGTACACAGCTAGGAGGGAATGCAGACAAGTATGGAGCTGATACAAGAATAGACTAGAGTTTACAACAGCTCACCAACAAAAGCAGTATAGGCAAAGGTAGCACGTCTGCTCCAATGTCTGCTAGACCATACATTTAAATGCTTGGACACACTGTCCTAAAAAGTATGTGAGTAGGAAGAGTATTGCTGGCACAAGAATGCCACTACTTTTCACTTCGTCAAAATCTCCATATGAGCTTTTACTTTCTGGTCCAGAACTGCTATGCCAAGATGAAGATCCACCATTCACAATGAGTGTGACACATTCTTAGGCTTGTCACTGAGGGAGGAGTACAGTAAAATGAGTAAATTGCTGGTTCACACCACACACAGAATTAGCCTTAAAAAGCTTTTGTTATATGCTAGTCCATTTGCTGGTCTCACCACAATGAGTGCTGCAACAAATCTGTAACATGATAAGCACTCTCTGAGCCCATATAGGCAATATGATTGAGTAACATATGTTAAGGAACTCAACACATTGAGAAACGCAAAGGAGATCAAATGATTTAAGCTGAAAAGCAAGGAAATGGTGTAAAAACCAATACTGTAGAAACTGTATAAACTCAGTAACTCATTATACACACGAGAACTCATATATTAGTCACCTGTATAAACTGGTGATAGAATGAGCTTGGGTCTGGCTACAGAAGAAAGGATAACATACCTCAGTAACTCGTTATATGCATGAGAACTGAGGTATTCAGCTAATGAGACTATAGTACTTAAGCAATATCATAAGGCAGGGTCATACATGAAAACTTCATATATCTAAAAGTCATGGCACTATATTAAATGTCTGTCTATGAAATAGGTGCCCACCATGCAAGTCTAACTGGCATGACAGTGGGTGCTCTGATGGCCAGTATGGCACTCCGGATGTCTCAGAGTGGTTTGGCAATTCAACAGATACATTTTACTCCAAACTTGATGACCATCCTATTTCCTGCACATACCAGTAGCATGGAATATTCACTAGTTGAAGGTATCGTTGTTTGTGGATCATTCTCCAGTTATCCACCAAGGTAGCACTTATTCTGCACTTGATTGGATTTGCATAAGCATTAATGATAAAACTGCCTTAAACAAGCAGACTGGAAGAGAAGATTTATATGGAATAATCTGATGTGCTTCAGCTTTCCAGATAAGAAGAAAAGAATTAGAAGACATAGACAAGTGACTTAGTCATTTTGTGGAAGAGATTACATTAATCCTTGGATTGAGCTGGACTTTGTCTGCCACCATATGATTGAGCTAGGAATCCACCCACTACTTCTCTGACCACTTTCATTAACCTCATTTCAACAATGAAGATTAACAGCCTTGATCCACTGGCACTCGACTAATGGCCTTAATGCTGGCATTTACTGCACATGCTACCAGGTCATTCATTGCTGCACATGCTACCAGATCCTATATTGAATGAGTAATGGGTTTTTAAGATAATTCCTCCTTCTCAAAAGAGTCACAGGAAAAACATCTTTAAAGGTTATGAAATATTCCTTTCTGCCATAGTTGCTGGAAAAATATATTCACAGGTCTTTCAACTGTACCTATCTCTTCTCACAAATTGACGATAAAACAAATGGGAACTATCCCTTTCTCCTCTTAATGAGTTGATGTTATGAATATCAATATTTATGACATTATTAACAACAAGAATAATGATGTAATCAATGACATCATAATCACCTGACTAATGATCAATATTATATATTGATTATATAATGATTTATACCACATCTCTAAAGACTTGTATAATCTGAAGACAATCAGTAAACATCTTAGTGTTAACAGTTAAACAACATTAAGTCATATTAATAATGATTATACTACAACTAGTATAGTTACTTCAAGACAGCAATATATCTTAGCATATTCTATATGATAAGATAATAACAATAGATTAAGTATTAACCTAATACTTAATACTATACAGTTCTACAAATACAGTTACAATGACTCTAGAACATCTATATAGTCTAGACACCTCTAGATGAAGCTAGACAATACCTAGAAAGGTCTATAAGACTAGAACAACCTAGAACATAGCCAGACTTATCTAGAACTTAATGCACATAAATAGCACAGCTTATGTCATAATTCAAAGTCATACCACTTTGAATGTCGTACTACTTTTAAATACCATATATAGATAAGTAACATAATAATACAGTACAATACAATAGTACACTGTTATAGTATATAAACCCCTCAACTTGACCAGTAGACCTCATCATTTCTACTTGGTTAGGTGGAGACTCAATCTATAACTCTTATCATCCTCTCTTATAGTCTGATCATAAGAAGTCTCTTCTCAATAACTGTGCTTACTCTATAAGACTTCATAAGGGTTATATATTGAAGGTTAATAGATGACTGATTGTAGACTATAGACTATCTATAACTACATTGTAAGTAGTTATAAATAGTTGACTAGCCTTTGAGAAGGAGTCCCCTTTGATATTATCTACATGATAGATATCGGGCCTGCGAAGGACAAAGCAGGTCTCACTATAACACCATGGCCATGGATTTCCTAAAACACCTACAGGCCACCCAAGATAATGCCTCATCAGTGCTATGATCATATCAGGAAAGAATGAAACAACAATACAACAGTGGTAGACTCCATGCAAAAACATATCAAACCAGGGACAAAGTGTGGCTTGAAAATACCAATATCCATACCAATCAGACATCAAAAAAGCTAGGCCAAAAAAGGTATGGACCTTTCCATATCAAGGAGAAGATAGGAGAAACAGCATACCAGCTCAACCTACCAGAGGGATGGGCCATCCATAATGTATTCAATAAACAATTGTTGACACCAGTACATAAGGCAGAGTTTCTGAGCCAACAACATGCACCAGCACCCAAACCAGTAATCATCAACAACAAAGAAGAATATGAAGTTGATGAGATCTAAGGACAATGAAAACAGGGATGGGGATATCAATTCCTAGTACACTGGAAAGGGTACAGCAATGAAGAAGATACATGGATATCAGAATCCAACCTTGGAAATGCAAAAGAAGCCATACAAGACTACCTAAAAAGACATCCAGAGGATACCCATAAAAGAGGGGGCAGAAAATCCAAAAGGTCATCCAACAAACCACCTAACAGTCAAACCAACTAGACAAACATGCCTACCTCCAAGTCCAACCACATCTCTATCTCCTCCCTCATCCACCTGAACTCCACCAGAATCTCATCTATCCCACTACCTGAACCAGACAGTAGCAAGGCTTCCACCCCAAGTGGCACACACTTCAACATGGCCACAACACTATCACCAGCCCAAGGTCTCCTTGAGGACTTGCTTAGGGACATCAACAATGTCACCAATAAAAAGCTAGCCACCATTACCATACAAAATAAACATCTCAACACCAACTGTCTTATCACACTCACCACCACTTGCATTACCTTTGCCAATATGTATGCTGGCTTTGAAAATGCATCCACCTCCACCAGCCAACACATCCCCACCATCTTCTGAGCCCTTGTGCAATCCTCCCTGACTCCCTCAGAGCAAAGCCACATCAGTAGCTTGCAAAGTAGAATCAATCTCATACTTGAGGTATTCAAACACCTTGACATCACTGAAATATTCCTAGAACTGGGAGACATTGTATCCAGCCTACTTGGATGAGACACTATCCCTGACAACTCCAGTACTGAAGAACTCATCAACAGAATCCACTCAACCCTCAAGGAACTGTGTGACACAGTCAAGCCTGCCACCATGCCCCCCACTAGAGCTGATACCTCCATGGATGAAGAGACCACTGTCTCCATGAAGAAAGGGGTCAACATGTTGCATTGATTCATAAAAACCATCACTCCTCCACAGATCATCTTGGTTTTTCTGCCACCCACCCACTACTGCACTGTGTTACCTGGACAAGAGCATGACCAATACTATTGGAACTTGATAGTCAAGAACTATTGGGAAAACTCCACCATCACTGAGTTCTCCTATGAAGGAGTCCCAGTCCCTATCTGACAAGATGGCTGAAGCCACTTACCTATCTTCTTTACATGCTCCAATAGTGGAAAATACCTCATCAGCACCACCAAGAAAGCCCTTGCCACAGCCATGGTCCATGGCAACTTTGATGAGCTTCCTGAGGCATGAAGCCTAATCAGGGGGTAATGTTACAATTTCTACTGTTCTTATTACACTGCTGCACTTGTTCCATTCCTATTTACCCATGTACCTGTTTCATGCTATTCTAGTCTCAGCATTCTCCAAGTATTGACTCATATACTACCATACCATACCTATCAGACATTTCATGTAGTTATCCCATTCATTCAACTGGATGTCCTCTTGTATTTAAGCATACATGCAACCAGATGTATTCAGTATGCTTAACCACCTGGTTCTATTCCCTTACTTGCCCTCAAGACTTAGCCTAAGCTGCAACCTGAGGTCCTAATAGACTAAGGTTGTAACAAGTGCTGTTATTGTAAAGTTGTGGGCCCCTGAAAAAGCAGATTAAAAAACAAAGTAGATTGACATGGGCTGATAACTAACTGATAACAAGGCTAATAAGGTAATTATGTTGGTACAGACAGTACAGACAGTACTTCAGTATGGACAGTACTTTTGTCTTCTTAGTTACTTTTATTTTTAAAGTTATTCAAGTTATAGTCTAAGTGCATTAATTTTTGTCTTAGTATTACATGTATCTTTAAAGTAAAATACAAAGATGAAGAAAAATAATAATTAAAAATGCAATGACAAACTATAATTCCCATGTTGTAACTAATTCTCTATGTAATTAACTTCTCATCTTTTATGTATAATATGTACTCTGAAAATGGATGTAATACTAAGAGAAAAATTAATGAACTTAAACTGTGACTTGAATAACTGTAAGGATTAAAATAACTAAAAGGACTAAAGTACCACCTGTGCTGAAGGCACAGAATCTGGCCTAGTCACCAATTACTATATATTAGTTAATTTAAGGTTTCTTAGTCATTCTCCAGCTATTAGTCTATGTTTAGTCTACTTAATTGTATTACCAGTCCATCCTAATCTGTCCAGTCTTATTATTAGTCATTATCTTGCTATCAATGTATCTTATCTCATATATTTGCTATTAGTCTGTATTGATGTTGAGAGTCACTTGTGCATTCTTATCTGCTATTAGCCTATGTTAATCTAGTTAACTTTATTATTAGTCTATATTAATCTATGTAATCACTTTATTAGCCAGTGTCTACTTAACTTTATTACCAGTTAATGTTAACTTCCATAATTACCTTATTAGTGAGTGTTAGCCAAGTTAATCTCATTATCAGTTGTCATTAGCACATTCTTATCTGTTATCAGTCTGTACCAATTTACTCAACTTCATTATCAGTTATTATCAGTACATCATTATCTGTTATCAGTCTATGTTAATCTACTCAATGTTATTATTTATCAATGGTCAGTTCCATAGTTACCCTATCAGCAGTGCCAGTTGTATTCAGTTGTTATCTTACTATCAGTAAATCCTTATCTGCTATCAGCCTGTGTCAATCTACTCAATTAGCCAGTATTTGCCAAGTTAATCTCATTATCACTTGTTATCTTATTATCAGTACATTCTTATCTGCTATCAGCCTATGTCAATCTACTCAACCAAATTATCAGCCTGTGTTAATCCATGTAATTACCTTATTAGCCAGTGTCAGCCAAGTTAATTTCATTATTATTTATGTTGATCTCTCTAGTTAGGTTATCAGTTCACCCAGTTATATTATGAGTTATCTTACTATCAGTAAATCCTTATCTGTTATCAGCCTGTCTCAATCTACTCAATTTTATGATTAGCCTATGTTATTTTCCATAATTACCTTATCACTCTTGTTATCAGTTATTATCTTACTATCAGTGTGTCTTTATCTTATATACCTTGCTATCAGCCTGTATTGATATAAAGAGTTATGTTATCAGCTAGTGTTAGCCAAGTTGATCTCATTATCATTTTATCATCAGTTGTTATCTTACTATCAGTAAATCCTTATCTACTATCAACCTGTGTCAATCTACTCATACTATCAACCTGTGTCAATCTACTCAATTAGCATGTGTTAATTTGTATAATCATCTTATCAGCCAATCTATCAGATAGAATGTAATAATCTGGCCAGCTCAGCATTAACCTTTCTGTCAGTAAATCCTTATCTGGTATTAGCCTGTGTCAGTCTACTCAATTTTATAATCAACCTATATCATATCTAATAAATTATCAGTGTGAAAAATTCCAAAACACAAAATGTCTGTATAATCAGATTGGAAAAATGAGGAGCAAATAATGGAAAGCACTTCTCACAATAAGGGCTTTTTGAGCCAACATTATTCATAAGCACTCACTGAACCTTCTCCATGATGACAAGTATCTTCCAAGATCTCCTACAGAATGGAGACATCATGAACTACATGGATGACTTCACAATTTCCAGAGATACAAAAGAACAACTACAAGAATGGATGATACAATGGGTTAGCCAAAATTGACCTTTGTCCATTAGAGAGAATAGAGTCAATTGAGTCCCGAAGATTACAGCATTACTTACAGAACAGACAACTTTATTCACCAGTGAAAAAGAAAATATTTGAATGAGAATATGGACACGTTCCAACTAATTTACGTCTGGAACTATCCAATAAACTGAGCAGAAAATCTCTGATCATGATTACCGTGGTTTCCAAGCAGGCATGACCCATAACAGACGTCACAAAAATGATGAGATATGCATCAGCGTCTAGGATTCAACCAGAGTACAGGGATAGAAACTCAGAACTATTCAGGCTGTAAGACCTTCAATAGGAACAAACTAATTTTAACACTACGGAAACCTAAATCACAATTTGCTTTGATATGAACAGAAGAAGAATTCAAGGATTAGACTGAACTGGAAGACCAGAATATAAGTCCCAATCAAAACATGGACATGGCAGTTACGTAGATTTAAACCAAAAATTTTAGGCTCAAAACTCCACTTTAAGAATTTTGTTTAGGGTAGAAAAAATTCATGATCCAAAGAAATGAAATTACTAAAGTAAACACTATAGATGATAATGAAACTGATTGATAGTGCACAAACCATCAACACAATCACAAATGTCACATGAAATAGCATATACTGGCTTAAATAAATACAGTCACACTTCCTCCTATGGAAGCACATTGGCATGGTCTTGTGATCCACATCATAACAGCAAAGCAATTTCTGATAATTCTCTCCATTATCATATGGTCAGTTCCATAGTTACCCTATCAGCAGTGCCAGTTGTATTCAGTTGTTATCTTACTATCAGTAAATCCTTATCTGCTATCAGCCTGTGTCAATCTACTCAATTAGCCAGTATTTGCCAAGTTAATCTCATTATCACTTGTTATCTTATTATCAGTACATTCTTATCTGCTATCAGCCTATGTCAATCTACTCAACCAAATTATCAGCCTGTGTTAATCCATGTAATTACCTTATTAGCCAGTGTCAGCCAAGTTAATTTCATTATTATTTATGTTGATCTCTCTAGTTAGGTTATCAGTTCACCCAGTTATATTATGAGTTATCTTACTATCAGTAAATCCTTATCTGTTATCAGCCTGTCTCAATCTACTCAATTTTATGATTAGCCTATGTTATTTTCCATAATTACCTTATCACTCTTGTTATCAGTTATTATCTTACTATCAGTGTGTCTTTATCTTATATACCTTGCTATCAGCCTGTATTGATATAAAGAGTTATGTTATCAGCTAGTGTTAGCCAAGTTGATCTCATTATCATTTTATCATCAGTTGTTATCTTACTATCAGTAAATCCTTATCTACTATCAACCTGTGTCAATCTACTCAATTAGCATGTGTTAATTTGTATAATCATCTTATCAGCCAATCTATCAGATAGAATGTAATAATCTGGCCAGCTCAGCATTAACCTTTCTGTCAGTAAATCCTTATCTGGTATTAGCCTGTGTCAGTCTACTCAATTTTATAATCAACCTATATCATATCTAATAAATTATCAGTGTGATAATCTCTGAAGAATGAAAGAGTGGAACAACAGTGTGGGGTTTTTTGCTTAGTCAGTTCTGACAAATACTGTATAAAGCATCATAGAGTAGGAGGAAGGCTTATAAATGCTTAGTCAGTGCTGACAAATCTTAGTCAGCTCTGACAAATGCTATGTAAAAACAGCACAGAATTACCAATTCTGACTAATGCTGACTAAAATTTGTAAGCAAGGACCCCAGAAACACCATCATCCCCCTCTATATAGACTAGGCCAGATTCTGTGCCTTTGGCACAGGCAGTACTTTAGCATGCACAGTACTTTTGTCTTCTTAGTTACTCTTATTCTTAGAGTTATTCAAGTTGTAATCCAAGTCTATCAATTTTTCTCTTAGTATTACTTTTATTTTCTAAGTCAAAGTCCAGTCAAATTCACAAAAAAAAACAATCAATTATCAAACTATAAACTATAATCTCTATATTCTAACTAATTGCCCATGTTTTCTCTATAATATCTATGTTCTATTTACAAAAAATTACAGTTTTAGTTTATAATCCACTTCTTTCTATACTACATTCATAGTCCTTGTATAGTTATTCTATTTTCTATCTACAATATCTACTTTTCTATCAGCCAGTTATAACTTACCTAATTAAACTATCACTATATTATTACCTCTCCATTAATCTATAATCTATAGTCTATTTGTCATCTATTTTTCTTCATATTATTTACTCATTATTCAAATACAATAATCTCTTTACAAATATCTACTTATCAGTTTGAGTCAGTTTAGTCACTCTACTAATAGCATTATTACTCTATTTAAGCTATACCAGTCATTATTATCTTATATGTTATGATCAGGTTACATGGGATATTCGCCAAAGGTTAGCTGCCAGGTGATGTTGGGTGAGAATGTATGGAGCAGGTGAAATTGGATGAGTACAAGATTTGGACTCAGTGGCTTCAATGTATGTGTTGTGCCTTCCTGCTGTCATTGAAGTCCATATTTCAGGAGGGAGTAGGGTCAGAGGGTTGAAGGAACAGAGATAGAGATGTTGTGGTTTTTTACTGTCCTTATTGCACCACTGCACTTGTCTCCATTCTATGCCTATCTACATGCCTGTTTTACCTATTCCAGTCCCAGTGATCTCCAGATAATGACTCACATACTACTACACCACTAATATTGGATTTTCCATGTAGTTACTCCATCCATTCAACTGGATGCCCTCTCATATATAAGCATACATACACACTTCTATACTTGGTACACTTAACCACCTAGTTCTCTCCCCTTACTCACCCTCAAGACTTAGCCTAAGCTGCAACCTGAGGTCCTATCAGACTAAGGTCATAACATTTGGTTAAGCATCCCCACCTCACCTTGCAAGGAGAAAGCTGAAACAGGCCTGAACAATGACAAACCCAGGAGCTAGTATATGAGCTTGAACCCAGACAAATACAGAGAACCAAATCTTGAAGTCACAGACAATGAGTCAGAAACATCAGACAAAGAAGAAACAGGAAACCCCAAAGTACCTGCAGAACCAGTTGAACAGACATACAACAAACCTGGAGTCAACCCACAAGAAGCAAACCCAACAGGGGAAGAAGAAGTATTATCAGAACTTCTAAATGAACTCAACTTAGCAGAAGAAGAGACAAGACACCAGGAGAACCCAACACAAGAACAGAAGGAATCCAACTCAGATGAATCAAGTTCAGATGAAACAGAATCAAATTTAGACATGTCCAACAATGTCACACCCATGCCAACATCCAGTGGAAAAGGCCTAGTGCCAGACCCTGGATTTTTTGATGGTATCTGCACCAAATTCAATGACTGGTGGAGAGCCATGATGCTCTTCATGAAATTCAACAAGATTAGTTTGGCTGATGACAAGGCTATAGCAGTCCTAGCCAGGCTGCAAAGAGGAACAGCAGGGGTCTATGTGGCTATGAAAGCACCACAAATTCTAGAAGGAGAAGACTTAGTAGATTGGAAGGTGTTTTCAGAAGACTTCAGAAAAACCTTCTCAGACAACACATCAAACAGTAAAGCAGAATGGCAAATCAAAAAATTCAAACAGGGAAACTGGAACACCACTGACTATCTGATTGAATTTGAAGTCCTGAAGAGCAAAGCCAAAACTGACAGCAAACATGCCATGTTCCTACTCAAGAAAAACACCCAACAAGACATTATCCATATGATTACAGGATATCTGCCCATTGCCAGGCTGGACACATACACAGAATGAAAGGAAGCAATATTTTCCATCAGACAAGGATATAAAGCATCAGAATACCAAGGAGACAAGAAAACCAGCACAGGCACCACATATGGAGGAATGGGAGGACCCATGGAGATAGGAAGCAGGCATCACATCTTCAACACCAAAGGAGAACCTAAATGCTACAATTGTGGCATCTTTGGACATATTGCCAAGGATTGCAAGAAACCCAAGGGGTTAACCTGCTACAATTGTGGCAAGACTGGCCACATAGCTAAAGTCTGCACTGCATCCAAGAAAATACAGGTCCAAGGAGTAGAAGAAGTCAAACAAAAAGAGAAAAAGGATTTTTCTGAGGACTCTGAGTAGGTGCTGCCTCATGAGTCAAGAAACTTGTATCTAGGATATCAGACAAATTTTACATGATTCCTCAGAAATGAAAGCACAAACTAAACCTAAAGGGAGACATCCAAGCCAAGGAGAAGAGAATAATAGTAAACACTATCATTGACTCAGGGTGCACCACCAGCAGCATCAGCAAAAAACTTGTCAATGAAGAAAAAATTCCCACAAAGAAACTGGAACAACAAGTCTTAGTAATAAATACAGATGGGACACAAAATCAAGGAGGCAAAGTAATGGAAAGCCACCTTCCTCACCAATGAAGGGCTTTTTGAGCCAACAGTCATGTATTTCAGACTAAGCAACTCACCTGGAACCTTCTCTCACATGATGACAAGTATCTTCCAAGATCTCCTACAGAATGGAGACATCATGAACTACATGGATGACTTCACAATTTCCAGAGATACAAAAGAACAACTACAAGAATGGATGATACAATTCCTAGAATGGGCAAGCCAGTACAACCTATGCTTCAAATAAACCAAATGCATATTTGATGTAGAAGAAATCCCAATGTTAGGAGTAAAAGTGGGTCACTGATGAATCAAAATGGAAGAAGAAAAGGTCAAATCAGTACAAGACTGGCCCAAACCCAAAAATACCAAGGGAGTGGAACAGTTTCTAGGGTTTGCCAACTACTACCAATGCTTCATCAAAAACTTCAGCAAGATTGCAGAACCATTAAACAAACTCAAAGGAGCATCCACATGGGAGTGGAATACAGAATATCAAACAGCATTTGACAATCTGAAGCAATGTATCACAGAAGAGCCAACCCTAATGCTGCCCCAAAGACAAGGACAATTCCAAGTGGAAGTTGATGCATCAGACTATGCATTAGGAGGTGTGCTATCACAACTACAAGAAGGCAAATGGCACCCAATTGTATTCATGTCATGCACACTCTCACCAGCTGAATGCAATTACAAGATCTATGACAAGGAACTGCTTGCCATCATACATGCTCTGAAGGAGTGGAGACATTACCTACTGGATGCCAAAGAAAAGTTTGAAATATAGACAGACTACAAGAATCTCAAATATTACAGAGAACCACAGAAACTCAATGAATGGCAGGCCAGATGGTACTTGTGACTACAGTGTTGAGACAACAACTACCACCAGCTAAAAGCACAGTGTAGAAAGGTAGTTACTTACAATTTGTAGTGAGCTTGTTTGAGAGAAGAGCTTGTTTGAGTATAAGACGAGTAGAATTGTCTGAAGAACTACATACAACATAGAGGGGTTTATATATGTAGTCCAAGTGGATAATACCCTATGACCTGGTTAGAGGGAGAAATACTATCTACTAGTAGCATAATTGGAGCATACTATAGCACAGTAGTATATATCATCTATACAAGCTATGACCAGTTATACAGTGTACTACAGCACCTTAATTATGATGTGAAGCATTGTAAAGGGCTCAAACCTCTGTAGGGTGAGTTCTCTAGATCTGAAGTGTTTCATCTATAAATAGATGTACATATCTTAGATAGGATTGAGATTCAATATACAGGACTATAACTTCACCCTACAATACATACCCAGGAAGACCAACATGAAGGCTGATCTATCATCCAGAATATATCAAAAGCTGGAAGAATTGGAAGACAAACTAATCACCATAATCAGAAAAAGCTGGATACAAGCTGAACTGGAAAGCAAAGAAAACACTGACAATACAGTTCTACTCTGAGCAGAACTGTTCATTGAGCCACTATTCTTAGAACAGATATAAAGGAACCCCTGGCAAGAAATGATGATTATAACAGAGCTACAGAAGGAAGAATCAAAACTTATGGAGTACAATGGCACTGTCTACAATGGAAATAGCATTTATATACCATCCAACCAAAAACTGCAAGAAGAAATCCTACAACAGTACCATGATGCCCCCAATGTGGGACACCCAGGACAGCATAGAATGAGAGAACTCATCACCAGGGACTATTGGTGGCTGACAATACAGAAGGATGTGAGGAGATACACCTGAGGAATGCCAAGCCTGCCAAAGAAATAAAGCATGAACAGTTCTGCTCAAGTCACCACTATATCCCCTCCCTACACCAAATAGACCTTGGGAAGAAATTATCATTGACCTGATTGGACCACTGCCAGAATCAGAAAGAAAGAATACAATACTCATCATTGTTGATTGTTTCACAAAAGTGATATAACTCATAGCAACAAAAATGAATGTTTCATCCAAGGATGTAGCATGGATTTACTGAGATGAAATATGGAAACTCTACAGAGTGCCAAGGAAAGTGCTTAGTGACAGAGGCCCCCAATTTGTATCAGAATTCACAAAGGAATTATTCAAGGGAATTGGGATAGAATGTAATCTATTGACAGTATACCATCCCCAGACAGATGGACAGACTGAGCATATCAATAGGGAAGTGGAAACCTATCTCTGATTATACTGCAATTATGACCAAGACAATTGGGCTGAATGGCTTTCTATGGCAGAATTCCAGTACAATGACAAATAACACAGAGGAACAGAGAAAATACCATTCTTCCTGAACTATGGAAGGCATCTATGGAAGGGAAAAGACAGTGAAATGACCAACAACCCCATGACCATGGCATTCCTGAAACACCTACAGGCTGCCCAAGACAACACCTCATCAGCACTATGATCATATCAGGAGAAGATGAAGCAACAGCACAACAACAGCAGGCTCCATACCAAGACATACCAAATCAGTGATGAAGTGTGGCTTGAAAACACAAACATCCATACCAATCAAGCATCAAAGAAGCTAGGCCAAAAAAGGTATGGATCTTTCCATATCAAGGAAAAGATAGGAGAAGTGGCATACTGGCTCAACTTACCAGAGGGATGGGCCATCCATGATGTGTTCAATGAACAGCTGTTGACACCAGTACAAAAAGCAGAGTTCCCAAGCCAATGATGAAAGCCAGCACCCAATCCAGTGATCATCAATAATGAAGAGAAGTATGAGGTTGATGAGATCCAAGGACAATGAAAATGGGGACAGGAATATTAATTCCTAGTATATTGGAAAGAGTACAGCAATGAAGATGATACATGGACAGCAGAGTCCAATCTGGGAAACATGAAAGAGGCCATACATGTTATAGTGAGACCTGCTTTGTCCTTCACAGGCCCAATATCTATCACATGGATGATATCAAAGGGGACTCCTTCTCAAAGGCTAGTCAACTATTTATAACTACTTACAATGTAGTTATAGATAGTCTTTAGTCTATGATCAGTCATTTATTAACCTTCAATATATAACCCTTATGAAGTCTTATAGAGTAAGCACAGTTATTGAGAAGAGACTTCTTATGATCAGACTATAAGAGAGGATAATAAGAGTTATAGATTGAGTCTCCACCTAACCAAGTAGAAATGATGAGGTCTACTGGTCAAGTTGAGGGGTTTATATACTACATGTTAAGTGCAGATCATGCAGGTGAGACGACCAAAGTCTAGATGCCTGAGGGTTATGCACGAATGCAGACGAAGGTGGGCAAAGCGGGCAAACTTGGGAGGACTGTGGCTTCAATGTGTGTGTTGTGCCCTCCTGCTGACAAGTGGTCCTAACTTCAGAACAAGGGACGAGGGCAGAGACAGAGGTGAGGACAGATACGGAGGCAGAGGTGGAACAGAAGTAGCATGTCGCTAAGTTGATTTCAGACTAAGGATTACAAGCAAAGTAGCTATGGTTTATATACTTGAGGGAGAGTGGTTCTATGAAAGGAAACTACTATGACTTCATGTGCTGGCCAGGTACAGCCGCTAGATAGAAACACTGGGCATGCAACTAACTAGAAGGAATAAGGTGAAACAGGAACGTCATGAATAGGAAAAAGAGAATTGCAATGGAAATGGGGGTAGGTATAACAACTAGAGAAATGTACAAGGAGGATAATCAGAAATTAATGTCAGATGTCAATAATAAGAATGGAGTGCAGGGGAGGCAGGGATGAGTGGATGAGAGTGAATGGTAACTAAAATATAAATGGAATATAATTCAGGTATGAGCAGGTGAAGTGGGTGAGCATGCATAGGGGTTGTGACACTACAACAGTGTACTATTGTATTGTACTGTATTGTTATGTTACTTGTCTATATATGGTATTTAAAAGTGGTATGACATTCAAAGTGGTATGACTTTAAATTATTACTTAAGCTGTACTATTAATAGTATATTAAAGTTCTAGGTTGTTCTAGTCTTATAGACCTTTCTAGGTATTGTCTAGCTTTGTCTAGAGGTGTCTAGACTATATAGATGTTCTAGAGTCATTGTAACTGTATTTGTAGAACTGTATAGTATTAAGTATTAGGTTAATACTTAATCTATTGTTATTATCTTATCATATAGAATATGCTAAGATATATTGCTGCCTTGAAGTAACTATACTAGTTGTAGTATAATCATTATTAATATGACTTGATGTTGTTAGACTGTTAATGCTAAAACATTTACTGATTGTCTTCAGATTATACAAGTCTTTAGAGATGTGGTATAAATCATCATATAATCAATATATAATATTGATCATTAGTCAGGTGATTATGATGTCATTGATTACATCATTATTCTTGTTGTTAATAATGTCATAAATATTGATGTTCATAACAATACAAGATTACCTGAAAAGGCATCCTGAGGATACCCATAAAAGAGGGAGCAGAAAACCCAAAAAGTCATCCAACAGACCAGCCAATGAACAAGCCTACTAAACAAACATGCCTGCCTCCCAGTCTAACTGCATTGCCATCTCTTCCCTCATCCATCCCACTACCTGAACCTGGCAATAGCAAAGCACCTGCCCCAAATGGCACATGCTTCAACATAGCCACAACACCATTGCCAGCTCAAGGCCTCCTTGAGGACTTACTAAAAGATGTCAACAATATCACCAATGCAGAATTATCTACTATCACCACACAAAATAAATGACTCAATACCAACTGCCTGATCACACTTTCTACTGCATGCATCACCTTTGCTGACATATATGCTGGCTTTGAGAATGTGTCCTCTTTCACCAGCCAGCACATCCCCTCTATATTCTGTGCCCTTGCCCAGTCCTCCCTCACCCCATTAGAACAGGCCTGCATTGACAGCCTACAAAGCAGGATCAACCTTGCCCTTGAGGTATTCAAGAACCTCAATATTGTAGAAATCTTCCTGGAGCTAGGAGATATCACCTCTAGCCTACTTGGCAGAGACACCACCCCTAATGATGCCAGCATGGAAGAACTTGTCAACAGGATCTACACCACCCTCAAGGAACTACAAGACACTGTTAAACCCTCCATTACATTACCCATCCAAGCCAACACCCCCATGGACAAAGAGACCACTGTCTCTATGAAAGAAGAAGTCAACACACTATACAGGTTCATCAAAACCATCACCCCTCCCCAGATCATTTTGGTTTTTCTGCCACCTGCTCACTTCCACACTGTACTACCTGGCCAAGAACAAGACTGACACTACTGGACCTTGATAGTTCAAGACTTAGCCTAAGCTGCAACCTGAGGTCTTATCAGACTAAGGTTGTAACAGTATTTATACTAATAGTCTTTGGAAAAACACCCTACAGCCTAAACAGGGAGTACTGTTATCTACCAATGGCATATACAGAGCATAATGCATACTACAGCATGTATCTGATGGAACATTCTAACCAGCAATACAAGGTGTGGTAAAGTGCTGTATATACTAAAGTCCATATAAAATATACTAACACATAGTCTGTTATTAACTCACTCTGAGAGTGAAGTATTCAAGAACTGTTTTAGCTATAAATAGACTGAACCATTGTAGTGGTATGGATTGAGATTCAATACTCCTCCTCACTTGAGGGAGGGAGGATTAACACTTCAATGATTGAGTGGCAGCCTGCCAAGCTTTGACATTGGAATCAAAAATAAGTCCAAGCTTGGGGCAGAAAAGATTGAACTTGGTTATGCCAAGATTCTTTGTAAAGATATCAGTGGGATTGTTGGCTGACAACACATCACCAATTACAATTGTCCCATTCTCAACTAACTCTTGCACATAGTAGTAATGAATATCTATGTGCTTTAACCATTTTTCAACAATGGGGTTTTCAGTCCAAAATTTAGACCCATCATTGTCACCATAAAGAGTAGGAGTAGGGTGCTCAATACTGAGCTCCTCCAGAAGTTGTGACAGCCATTTCACTTGACATGAAGCATCAGACAACTCTTTGTATTCTACCTTAGTGGATAAAAGAGAAACTGTCTTCTGATGATGTGAAGTCTAGGTGATAGCACTGTTCACAATCATACAGATGTTTCCTGACATGGAGCATCTAGTCTCTGTATCTTGAGCCCAATCCAAATTACTAAGGCATTCTAGGGTTACTTGTGGTTTTCCCATATTGCCCTTGTACCTCAACATGTAATTCCTTGTCAAAGACAAGTACTTAAGCACATGAATACCAGCATGGTAGTGTTCACATCCAGGGTTAGTGGCATGCTGTGCCAGCTTAACTACAGCAAAGGCTATGTCAGGCCTTGTACTAATCATCAAGTACATCAGGAAACCAACTAATTGTTGGTAACATTGATGGAAGAGGCCTAATGCAGTTCCTTTGTTTGAAATAAACTGGAAACCTGCCAGCAAGGGCATTTTAGCTGATGCAGACTGTAGGACCTGGAAGCACACAAGAATTCTATTCAAGTACACAACTTGTTGGATAAAGATGTGATACTTGGAGCAGTTTCTCTGGATTTTCATCCCAAGAAATTCTTCATAGGGCCCACAGTCTCTGCATTCCCACTTTTTAGTGAATTTTCCCTTTAACTTTCTGAGGAGGGGAAAACCTTTCAGATCTAAGAAATTTACATCATTGACATAAACAATGGTGACAACCAGCTCATTAGTCTTAGTGTCTCAGTAAAAGTAAACAGCATAATTGGACTTGTAGCAGGTAAAACCCAGCTCAACCATAGATTGGTGCAATTCCTTTCACCATTGGTGACCAGCTTATTTAAGGCCATAAATCACTCAATGTAGTCTCCACACTTTTCCTTCCTGCCTGGGAAGTCTAAACCCTTTGGGCTGGTCCATATAGATCTCCTCATCCAGTTTTCCATAAAGATAGGCAGTTTTAACATCAACACTGTGCATATCCCAATCATGGATTGCAGTGAGTACAAAGCTTATGCATGCAGACTTATAGCAGACAACTGGAGAGAATAGCTTGTTATAGTCAATGCCTTCAACTTGAGAGAAACCCTTCACTATTAAGCAGGCTCTCAGGCAGCCATCAGACTTTTGGAGGAAGACCCAACAGTTTTTCACTGTTTTCCTGCCTTTTGGCAAATCCATGAGTTCATAAACTCTGTGTTTCTTCAACATGTTGAGCTCCTCGATACATGTAGCCATCCATTTTGCCTTTATAAGCTCAGGAAGCTTAATCATGTCATGGAAGTTTTCAGGCTCTCTGTAGTACAGTATTATATACCATCACAATCAAGTAGTCAATCAATTTTACTCCTTCCTCAGCAACAAGCCTGTCAATGTCCATGTCACTCACATTGTGAGATGTTGGATCATATTCAGGATATTCAGGCATGGGCAGCAGTTCCAGATGAGGTGGTAACTTGAAGGGGGGTAAATCCCAACAAGAAGGAAGCTCAAATGGAGGTAAATCAAAAGGGCATGGCAAATAACACTCAGCAATAGCCCTTTGCCTTACATACTCAGGATAGTTAGTCTGAGCTCTTCTCTCTCTTATTTCCTCTTTGGGAGGGGCATTGGCACAGATATGCTGCCTTTGCCTCTGCTGCTCTTGTCAGTGAGTCCAATTGATTTCTCTCTTGATAGAGATAGGATACCTATGTTCTCCATATGTATTTCCAGGCCTTACAGGTGGCCTGCCCTGTCATTCAGAATGATATGGCTCTACCTAGTCAGGGTCAATAGCACAACACTTGGGGATCTGAGTTGGCTCTTCATCAACTTCTACTGGGTTCTGCCAATCTCAATGATCCTCATACCAATATACATCATCAGGCTCCTCCTCAATGGTTGTTCTGCAGTGAGGCAGCAATGCAGATGGGGTATGCTGTGAATGCAGTTGGTCTCCTGGTGAAGAAGTATATGAAGAAATGCTATCAGGTGATAAAACCTGTTTGGGCTTAGGAGGCATTGGTAGAGAATACTTCAGTTTTGGAGGTGAAACTGGAGGTGATTGTGGAGGAAGGGGACCATTTCCTGCATTATCTGAAGATGGCAGAAAAGGAGGTGAACTCTCTTCACTTTGTGGCAAATTGCTCTCTCTTTTGCAATTAGGCCAGTGACTGCTATCCAGCACTGAATCGGAGTATTTTGGGAAATATCCCTCATCAAATAAGGCATTTGGTAATATAAAAATCACATTGCCTGCCATGTGCTGCATGAAGATATAGTTCTTAGAACCTTTATATCTGAGGAAATTCATCATCTCAGACTTTGTGGACAATTTGTTGGGTGGATTTCATTGGGTAGAAATACATATGTGCTGCATCCAAATACACAGACATGGGACAAATTTGGTTTCTCCCTCAAATAACACTTGTAAGATGTCTTCCACTGCAGATGCTGGACTGGCATACGATTGAATAAATGCACTGCTGTATTCAACACAAACTCCCACCACAAGTCAGGTAGACATGCCTATAGCCTTATAGCTTGGGCTTTCTCAAGTAGAGTACAGTTCAGTCACTCTGCTCTCCCATTCTGCTGATGCACAAAGGGGGCAGTAGTCTCATGGGTGATTCCACACTCAGTGAACCATGCCAATAGTTGCTTGTTGATGTATTCTCCTCCATTATCAGTGTAGAAATGATGGATCCACATACTGGAGAGGTTCTCTAATGTGCTGATCAGCTGAATAAGCTTCTTGGGTGCCTTAGACTTCTTTTGAAGGAGGACAATGTGTGCATGAGATGAGAAGTTGTTAAGTAACATCATCACCCACTTATATTTGTGGTAACTGATGACTGGCAGTTCCATTAGGTCTGAGTGACATAGCTCAAAAACCAAGGATGCACACTTGGGTTTCTCTGGAAAGGAATTATTGTGCATTTTTCCCTTGGCACAGCCCTTACAGAGGGGCTTCTGGAATAGAGGAGGTGAAATTGGCACAATGTCCTCAACATACTTTGGAAGCTTAGAGAGCATGTGATCAGAGGAGTGTCCCATTTGATGATGCCAATCGATATAATCAGGTTGGCATAAGGCCAGTGCAACTGGCTTCTCCTTACTGGAGTGCAAGATATATATGTATACCATATGGATATTATTCATGAATATTGTATGCAGCCAGGCAGATAATATGGCTCTTCTTGATTGATTGTGAATGGTGGTTCCTTTAATGCTTGCCTCAAGAATGTGTCCAGTTCAAAGAATCTGGCCCAAGGACATCAGATGTTCTGTAATTTCCTTGATATAAAAGACCAGTGCAATATGCAAAGTAGTACTACAAGTTTTTTTCCCATTGACAATGTCATGCTGGAAAATGACAGATTCTTGACCTATCATTTCATAGTTCCAGTTCCCAGCTGCTTGGATCAACCCAGAGTGGCCTATAGTGATCTCAGCAAAGTCTGACAGGTAACCAGTGACATGGTACAAGGCCCCTGAATCCAGGAGCCAATCTGCACTTTCTGAGATGTGTTGTTTTTTCTTCCTACAACTAAGACAGTTCATGAGATTACAGATATGATATGTCTTGAGCAAATTAATCTCAAGATTCTCTGCTCTTAACTTCAATTTATCCTTTACTGACATCTCATTGTGAAGTGGGTTTAACACATTTTCCAGCTTAGTTTTCACACTAGCAGAGAAGTAGTGCATGCCCAGCATATATTACAATGTAAAAAATCCATGCAGTAATGACTAGATATTTGTACAGGAGATGGACGGACTAAAGCATCTACATAGCTCCAGCCTGGTCAGCAGAGACTATGTTGTCCCAACTCATCCATAGTATCTCCAAGGCTTCCTGCTCTTTGGTGGACATGCCCTATGTCTGTATCATGCCATCCCATCCATTGACAGGACTGGATCTTTTTGGTATCAGGAGAATCAAGTGAAGTAGAAAGTACTGGCCTGCACTCTCTATCAGAGCTGTAGTCCATCTCATTGTTGAAGTCAATGGTGTACATATCAGTCTCTTTTGGTGCTGGCTTCTTTTTGAGTGGCTTGGGAATCTTGATGATAGCTGGCTTGTCATACACTGGCACTGGCCAAGCCTCTTCCTCTTCAATCATAGTTGTCTGTGGAGTGGTGGAGTTACCCACATCAATCTCCATCAGATCAAACCTCTTCCATGCCTCCTCTAAACTCTTACCTTCAGTGGACTTAGTATTGAGACACTTGTCCCAGCTCTTTAATGCATTGACCTTGGCTTTTACTGAAGGTCAGTGGCAAGATTCAGGCTCAAGTGCAGTGATGTGTGACATGAGCAGAGTGACATTGGCACTAGAAGCAGGAGGTATCAAGTTGTGACACATCTCCTCTATGAGAGAGCATGTGGATGGACACAGAGGCTCTACTCATGCCTGCAACACATAGTCCACATCCTGAATATATCCTAATCCTGATGATGTGGTGGTGGTGTTAGCCCACACACCTGTTACGACCTTAGTCTGAGTAAACCTCAGGTTGCAACTTAGGCTAAGACTTGAGGGCAAGTAAGGAGAGAGGAACTTAAGTAGTTAAGCATACCAAATACAAGAGTATGTATGTATGCTTAAATACAGAAGAGACATCCAGTTGAATGGATGGGGATAGCTACATGAAACATCTGATGACTATGGCATGGTAGTTACGAGTCAGAGCTCGGAGATCGCACAGGCAGGAATAGCTGAAACAGGTACACAGGAAATTGGAATATAAATGAAGTAAGGAACGCAATATGATCGGTGAAAGGTTCACAACAATACCCCCCGATTAGGCTTCATGCCTCAGGAAGCTCATTGAAGTCTCTGTTCACTACTGCAGCAGCGAGTGCTTTTTTAGTGGTGGTGATGAGGAACTTTCCTTCGTTGGAACACACTAAGAAGACGGGTGAGTGGCTTCATCTGTCTTGCCGGATAGGGACTGGGATGCCATTGTATGGGAAGTCAGTGGTAGTGGAGCTGTCCCAGTAGTTCTTGACTATCGAGTTCCAATAGTGTTGGTCCTTTTCTTGTCCTGGCAATACAGTGCAGAATCTTGCGGGTGGAAGAAAAACCGATACAAGTTGCAGTGGTGTGATGGCTTTTATGAAATGGTGGAGGGCGTTGACTTCTTCTTTCATTGAAACTGTGGTTTCCTCATTCATGGGGGTATCAGCGCGGGTTGGCGGTGTAGGGTTGATGGTGTCATGTAGTTCGGAAAGGGTGATATGAGTTCTGTCAACCAAGGTGTTGATGTCAGGGTCTTCATTTGACTTGTCTCTTCCAAGTAGTTTCATGGCTATATCGGCGAGTTCTAGGAATATGTTGGCGATGTTGAGGTGGTTAAAGACCTCAAGGCCCAAATCGATTCGGCTCTGGAGTCCTTGGACATGATCTTTTTCGTTAGGGGTGAGGGTGGACTGGTCTAGTACTTGAAAGATGGCAGGAATATGTTGGTTGGTGGAGAAGGAGGCATTGGTGAATCCAGCGTACATGTTGGCGAAGGTGATGCAAGCAGTAGCGAGGGTAATGTGCTGGTTTACTACCAGTCGTTTGTTCTGGGCAGTAATGTTTTCAATTTTGCTGTTGGTTGCCTTGTCAACGTCTTTGAGCAAGGCTTCAAAGAGTCCTTGTGCAGGGGACAGTGTTTTAGCAAGATTGAAACGGGTTCTCTGGGAGGCAGGTGCTCAGCTGTTGCCTGGTTTGGGGAATGGGAGGGAGGAGATTCTGGTGGGTGTGGGGTGAATGAGGGAGTCGATAGCGATGTGGTTAGATTGGGAGGCAGGCATGTCTGTTTAGTTTTTCTGTCTGGGTTGCTTGTTTGATGCTTTTTTGTGTTTTCTGCCCCCTCTTTTATGGGTATCCTCCAGATGCCTTTTTAAGTAGTCTTTTATGGCATTTTTAGTGTTTTCCAGGTTAGACTCCGCTGTCCACATATCTTCTTCATTGCTGTATCCCTTCCAGTGGACCAGGAATTGATAACCCCTTCCTTGTTTTCATCATCTGCGGATTTCATCTACTTCATATTCTTCTTCATTGTTGATGATCACTGGGTTGAGTGCTGATGGTTGTTCTTGACTCAGGAACTCTGCCTGGTGTGCTGGTGTCAGGAGCTGTTCATTGAATACATCATGGATGGCCCATCTGTCTGGCAGCTTCAGCCGATATACTGCTTCCCCTATCTTTTCCTTAATAAGGAAAGGTCCATACCATTTTTGGCCTAGCTTCTTTGATGATTGATTGGTATGGATATTGGTGTTTTCTAACCATACTTTATCTTCTATTTGATACATGCTGGTATGGATTCTACTGCGGTCATGTTGCTGTTTCATCTTTTCTTGGTATGTCCATAGTGCTGATGAGGTGTTGTCTTGGGCGCGCTGTAGTTGTTCCAGGAATGCTGTGGCGACAGGATTGTTCGTTGTTGGCTCATTCTTGCCTTTCCATGGATTCCTTCCATAGTTTAGGAAAAATGGCGCCTCCTGTGTCCCTCCATGTCGTTTGTTATTGTACTGAAATTCTGTGATAGGGAGCCACTCCACCCAGTCGTCTTGGTCATAGTTGCAGTATAGGCAGATGTAGGTTTCTACTTCTCTGTTGATGTGTTTGGTTTGTCCATCTGTTTGCAGATGGTATGCCGTTGATAGATTTCATTCGATGCTGAGTCCCTTGAACAACTCCTTGGTGAATTCTGATGTGAATTGAGGTCCTCAGTTGCTAAGTACTTTCCTCAGGCAGTCCGTGTAGCTTCCATATTTCGTCTCAGTATATCCTTGCAATGTCCTTTGATGACGCATCTGTAGTTGTTGCTGAGAGTCATATCATTTTTGTAAAGTGGTCCACAATGACTAATATCACGTCCTTTCCTTTAGACTCTGGCAGTGGTCCGATCATGTCGATACTGATTTCTTCCCAAGGTCCATTTGGTATTGGGAGGGGATGTAGTGGCAATTTGAGCGGTGTTGTCCTAGATTTGTTCCTTTGACAGGCTTGGCATCCTCAGGATGTATCTCTTTATGTCCTTTCATATTGATGGCCACCAGTAGTCCCAGCTGATTAGTTCCATCATCCTGTGTTGTCCTGGGTGTCCTGTGTCTGGGGTATCGTGATACTGGACTAGGATTTCTTCTCATAGTTTCTGATCAGGTGGAACATATGCACTATTCTGTCTGTAGATTATTCCGCCATCTTTGGTAAGTTGGGATCCTTGCTTCTTTAGCTCAGTTAGGACTATTGTTTCTCGTTGGGTCCAGTTTCAAATTCAGTTCTAGGAAGTTTGGTTCGATGAATAGTTCCGCTCGTAGAAGTACCGTGCTGTCTGTGCCTTCCATCTGTAGCCAGCTTTCCCTGATCATGGTGACTAGTTTATCTTCTTGTTCTTCTGGCATTTGGTGGATTCAGGATAGTAGGTCGGCTTTTGTGTTTGTTTTCCCTGGTATGTGTTGTAGCGTGAAGTCATAGTCTTGCAGTCACAGATACCACCGTGCTTGTCGCCCATTTAGTTTCTGTGGCTCTTGGTAATACTTCAGGTTTTCATGGTCCGTCCAGATCTTGAATCATTCTTCAGCATCCAAGAGGTAATGTCTCCATTCCTTCAGGGCATGGACAATGGCTAGCAATTCTTTGTCATATATTTCATAGTTTCGTTCTGCTGGTGACAGGGTTCGTGATGTGAAAGCAATGGGGTGCCATTTTTCCTCTTGTAGCTGTAAAAGTACCCCCCCTAATGCATAGTCTGATGCATCGACTTCTACTCTGAATTGGCCGTGTCTTTGTGGTAGTGTCAAGACAGGCTCTTCGGTGATACGTTTCTTGAGTTGGTTGAATGAGTCTTGGTGCTCTTGCATCCATTCCCATGTGGTTGCTCCTTTGAGTTTGTTTAGGGGTCCTGTGATTGTGCTAAAGTTTTTGATGAAACATTGATAATAATTTGCAAAACCCAGAAACCTCTCTATTCCCTTGGTGTTCTTGGGTTTGGGCCATTCCCATACCAATTTTACTTTGTCCTCTTCCATTTCAATTCGTCCATGTCCTACCTGAACTCCTAACATTGGGATCTCTTCTGCATCGAAGATGCACTTGGTCCGTTTGAAGCATAGATTGTACTGGGCTGCTCATTCTAGAAATTGTACTGTCCGTTCCTTTAGTTGCTCCTTAGTGTCTCCCGGGATGGCAAAGTCGTCCATATAGTTTATGATGTCCCTGTTTTGTAAGAGGTCGTGGAAGATGCTTGTCATCATTCTGGTGAACATCCCCGGAGAGTTGCTTAGGCCAAAATACATGACTGTCAGCTTGAAGAGTCCTTCATTGGTGAGGAAGGCAGCTTTCCATTCGTTTCCTTCTTTGATCCTGACATTGTTGTATCCCCAGATATGTAATGTCCAGCTTATTGAAGTATTTTGCTTTTCCAAGCTTGTCGATTACTTCACCAATTCTTGGCAGCGGTGTTTTGTCTTTGACCACCACTTTGTTTAGCTGTCTGTAGTCCTGGATCAGCCTTTTGGATCCGTCTTTCTTCGGGATGAAGAATGTTGGTACTGCATATGGGGATTTCAATGGCCGTATTCGTCCTGATTCTAGGTTTTCCTTGATGAATGACTTGAGTTTGTCTTGCTTCTTAACCATCATGTTGTATGTCCCTGCACTTATTTCTTTTGGGGTGTCCTCTGTTAAGATTATCTCGTGGTCCCATTTGGTTCGTTCTGGGAGCTTGTCAAATGTTGTTTTGTTGAATAAGTGCATGAATGGTTGTACATAGTCTGGTAGGTCTTCCGGTTTGGTCAGGTCTGGCTCGTCTTCTTCTTCCCATAGGTCCTCCATGGTAGCTATGTTTCGTAGTTTTTCAGTGATAGGGATGTTCTGATGGGGGAATTGGCAGCCTGGTGGACACCGGGTGAACTTGATTTCTCCATTGTTCCAGTCTACTTCTGGGTTGTGTTTGACTAGCCAATCGTGTCCTAGGAAGACTTCTGCTCTGTCCTGTAGTTGTATGACTGAGGCCTCAATTTGTTCCTTATGTCCCTGGATGTCAATGTTGATCATGGTGGTCTCTGTTACTTTTCCACCTTGGTTAGGTGTTCCATCTGCATTTAGTACCATTATTTGTCGTTCCAATTTCCGGGTAGGAAGTCCCTCTTCATCTACCAATTTCTTGCTGATGCTGCTGGTTGTACACCCTGAGTCTACGATGGTGTTGACTGTTATCTCTTTCCCTGCCATTTGTATTTTTCCTTTTAAATTCAGTTCACGCTTTCTTCTCTGAGGAATCATGTAGAATTTGTCTAATATCCTAGATACAAGTTTTTTGACTCTTGAGGTAGCGCCTACTCAGAGTCTTCAGAAAAATCCTTTTCTTCTTTGTCAGTAGCCTCTTCTATTCCTCAGACTTGGATCTTCTTGGGTGCAGTGCAGGCTTTGGCTATGTGCCCCTTTTTTCCGCAGTTGTAGCATGTTAACCCCTTGGGCTTTTTGCAATCCTTGGCGATGTGGCCAAAAATGCCACAGTTGTAGCACTTTGGCTTTCCTTTGTCATTAAAGATGTGACACCTGCTTCCTATCTCCATGGGCTCACCCATTCCTCTGTAGGTGGTACCAGTGTTCGTCTTCCTGTCTCCTTGGTATTTGGATGCCTCGTATCCTTGTCCGATGGACAATATGGCTTCTTTCCATTCTGCATATGTGTCTGGCCTGGCTGAGGGTGGGTAGCCTGTGATCGTATGTATGATGTCTTGTTGGGCATTCTTCCTAAGTAGGAATATCGCATGCTTGCTATCAGTCTTGGCTTTGCTTTTCAGTACTTCAAATTCAATTATGTAGTTGGCAGTGTTTCAGTTCCCTTGTTTGAATTTTTCGATCTGCCACTCCGCTTTGCTGTTCAAAGCGTCATCTGAGAAGGTTCTTCTAAATTCCTCAGAGAAGACCTTCGTTCTCTGTATTTGTCCGGGTTCGAGCTCATATACTAGCTTCTGGGTTGTTTCTGTTCAGGCCTGTTTCAGCCTACTCCTTGCAAGGTGAGGTGGGGATGCTTAACCAAATGTTACAACCTTAGTCTGAGTGAACCTCAGGTTGCAACTTAGGCTAAGACTTGAGGGCGAGTAAGGGGAGAGGAACTTAAGTGTTTAAGCATACCAAATACAAGAGTATGTATGTATGCTTAAATATGGAAGAGACATCCAGTTGAATGGATGGAGATAGCTACATGAAATGTCCAATGACTATGGCATGGTAGTTATGAGTCAGAGCTCGGAGATCGCACAGGCAGGAATAGCTGAAACAGGTACACAGGAGATTGGAATGTAGATGAAGTAAGGAATGTGATATGATCGGTGAAAGGTTCACAACAACACCCTTCTTTTTGCCTTTGCCCTTGCCATAAGGACACTAGTGGTGTTTCTTCTCCTCACCTTCTCCTCTGGACAGCTTTTGCTGTTGCTGTTGCTGCTGCTGGGGCTTCTTCTGCCCCTGGGGTTGCTGCTGGCCTTGTGGCCACTGTCCACCCTACTGCTGGCTATGCTGCTGCTGCTGTTGCCCACCCCCTTGATGTGGGGTAAAGTACACTCATTGTGTATGGGTAGTCTGGGAAGAGGAGTAAGTAGCAATGATGCTACTGTGGGCCTTGTCCCAAGTTAAATTATAAAGGGACATATTGGATGTAAGGAGTATCTGTGTTATGAACTTGTGTATTTACTTAGATAATACAAGTTCTAGAACACTCTTAGACTAGAACATACCTAGACTATGCCTAGAACTTAATAGACATAAATAGCACAGCTTATGTCATAATTCAAAGTTGTACCACTTTGAAGTCATACCACTTTTAAATACCATATATAGACATGTAACATACAAATATAGTACAATACAGTAGCATACCACTGTAGTATATAAACCCCTCAACTTGACCAGTAGACGGCATCATTTCTACTTGGTTAGGTGGAGACTCAATCTATAACTCTTAACACTCTCTTATACTCTGCTCTTAAGTCATTGCTTCTAAACTATTAAGTGTACTCTATAAGATGTTAAGGAGTTATACTCTGAGGATAGACCTCTGATCATTAGACTTAAGAATATCCAAAGTAGTTGTATTACTTTGTCTATTCTTTGAGCCTTTGAGAAGGAGTCCCCTTTGATATCATCTACATGATAGATATCGGGTCAGCTTAGTAATAAGCCAATCTCACTATAACATTAAGTAGAAACAATCCTTCTCCAAGGCTAGGAGTCGTTACTGTTGCTGTTTCAGTGCCCACAACTGCCAAATAGAAGTCTATTGGGCAAGCTTCCTATATTCTTCAGAATATAAGAAGATGACAGATTAGACTTGCATTAGGGGCTAGTGTGGATTAGCCTACACCTTCTCTTGTTGGCTAAATTCTGGTAACTCAGTAGGATTAACACCCCAATGGAAACTGGAGACTAGTGTAGACCACACTAGGATAAAATAAACAAGTGCCTAACAGAGCTAAATCTGTAACAAGAGTCTGTTGCCTGATCAGATAAAAATCAGAAGTAGAGCTAGGAATAGTTGTTGAGTAAAGTTAATAAGACCTGATTCTAGAATTAGAATAGGGTGAACAACAACTTAGTTGGGTAAACAGTAAGACTGGCTTCTAGAAGAGAAGAGGCAACCAAAGCTCTAGAATAGTACTAAGTCCTGGAAAGGTGACTATTTGGGTTATTGTCTTGAGGAAGAAATAATCCTTGTGCAAAAACAGAACATCTGAATATAGAAGCTATTCAGAAGAGTTCAAGCACAAAAATAGTAAGTACAATTGGTAAACTGAAACATTTATCTAGGAAAATCAAAATGAAAATCATTAAATTGCTACAATGGCTGAGAAAGAAGAATTATATAGTCCATCTCTCAGTAAAACAGTCTGGAGATATAAAGGACAAGACCCCCACTGGTTATACAATTTCAAAGGACAACCAAGAAGAGTATCAAGTCACAGACAAGATATCCTCAATGAGGAATATAGAGAATTCAAGAGAACTCAATTCGCCACATTATGTCAACAAATCACTACAGGAACAAGCTCTGGAAGAGATACCCCATACAGATCTGACAGAGAACAGTCTAAGGGAAAAGACCCTCAAAGAAGTCAGAAACCTAGTACTACAGTACCTCCACCCAGAGAACCACAACCAGTTCCACCTGTTGCCTCAACTTCTCAATCCGTATATATACCGAGAGTTGAGCCAAGTATTCCAAGAGGAATTGGACAACATCGACAATATTAATCTAGCCCTTATCTGCCAACCACTACTGAAACAAGAGGATTATTGCGTGATACAGGAGATTAAACAGGAAACTCACCTACTGAAAGAGCTTATAGGGATCTTCAACAAGCAGAAAATTCGGACATCTTGGACCCTGAATTTGATAAGAATAGAGGAAACTTATCCCCACTCATTAGCAGACCAAGAACCCCAGTTCTTGAACAGCTGACCACTCAATGAATCTCTGCAATCCTTCCTATCCAACAAACAACTAGTTTTTCTACTATCAAACTGTCAGGAAGAAATACTCCTCCTCCAACAACATCCCAATTACCAGGAATTAATCCACTAGTACAACCACCAACAACAGGAAGCATGGCTGCAGTACAACCAGGATATACCCTCAAATATCCAAAGCCAGAAAGATACTATGGAGATCCAAACCAGTATAGATCATGGATATCTAGCATCAATCTCTACTTCAATTCATTCGGAGTCACCCAAGACAGAGAAAAGTGAAATTATGCCTTGGGATTACTTAAAGGAGCAGCTTTGGCTTGGAGACATAATTACATCGAAACCCATCAAACAGGAGCACAGCATACCTGGGATGAGTTTAAAGAAGCATTGGAACAAGGATTCGCACCAGCTCAACAAACTCATAAAGCTAAACAAAATCTCAGAAACCTTAGACAGAATGGACAATATATCAAGAAATACATCTCAGAGTTCTCTATTCTATCATCACAAGCAGGACTTACTACAGATAACACTGCTGTCCAAGCATACTTCACTCAAGGACTGGATCCAGCAGTCAGACATGAGGCCCTCAGATCTAATCCAACCACAATTGCCAATTGGAAAAATGCTGCTAGAGGAGCTTACAGAATCATTGTGGACCAGCAGCAATATATCACTTCTTCCAAATCTAAATTCAGAAGAAGCAAACCCGGAAGAAATAACATCAAACCCAGATATCAGAATATCAAATCCCAGCCCTTCACCACCCAATTTAAATGAAGTGAACATGACATGGACATCGACAGAATCATGGAATCCATTAGCACAATTGACTTCTATAATGACAAATCAGAATCAGAAGAAGAAGTCGACTACAATGGATTAGAAGACAAAGAATCAGAAGGAATTGACAAAGAAGGAATCTTCCAACTGATTAAATGAAGAAGCACAAACAAAGAACATCAAGCCCTCAAACACATTGTCAATAATGTCCTCACAGATGAACAAAGAGCAGCTCTCTGAGCAGGAGAATGCTTTTTCTGCCAAAAGAAGGGCCATTTCATATGAGATTGTAAGGAGCAGAAGGTTTACCTTAATGCCAGATGTCTGGCCTGGCTGAGGGTGGGTAGCCTGTGATCGTATGTATGATGTCTTGTTGGGCATTCTTCCTAAGTAGGAATATCGCATGCTTGCTATCAGTCTTGGCTTTGCTTTTCAGTACTTCAAATTCAATTATGTAGTTGGCAGTGTTTCAGTTCCCTTGTTTGAATTTTTCGATCTGCCACTCCGCTTTGCTGTTCAAAGCGTCATCTGAGAAGGTTCTTCTAAATTCCTCAGAGAAGACCTACTTAGTAAGGGGAGAGGAACTTAAGTAGTTAAGCATACCAAATACAAGAGTATGTATGTATGCTTAAATACAGAAGAGAATCCAGTTGAATGGATGGGGATAGCTACATGAAATGTCCAATGACTATGGCATGGTAGTATGAGTCAGAGCTCGGAGATCGCACAGGCAGGAATAGCTGAAACAGGTACACAGGAGATTGGAATGTAGATGAAGTAAGGAATGTGATATGATCGGTGAAAGGTTCACAACAACACCCTTCTTTTTGCCTTTGCCCTTGCCATAAGGACACTAGTGGTGTTTCTTCTCCTCACCTTCTCCTCTGGACAGCTTTTGCTGTTGCTGTTGCTGCTGCTGGGGCTTCTTCTGCCCCTGGGGTTGCTGCTGGCCTTGTGGCCACTGTCCACCCTACTGCTGGCTATGCTGCTGCTGCTGTTGCCCACCCCCTTGATGTGGGGTAAAGTACACTCATTGTGTATGGGTAGTCTGGGAAGAGGAGTAAGTAGCAATGATGCTACTGTGGGCCTTGTCCCAAGTTAAATTATAAAGGGACATATTGGATGTAAGGAGTATCTGTGTTATGAACTTGTGTATTTACTTAGATAATACAAGTTCTAGAACACTCTTAGACTAGAACATACCTAGACTATGCCTAGAACTTAATAGACATAAATAGCACAGCTTATGTCATAATTCAAAGTTGTACCACTTTGAAGTCATACCACTTTTAAATACCATATATAGACATGTAACATACAAATATAGTACAATACAGTAGTATACCACTGTAGTATATAAACCCCTCAACTTGACCAGTAGACGGCATCGTTTCTACTTGGTTAGGTGGAGACTCAATCTATAACTCTTAACACTCTCTTATACTCTGCTCTTAAGTCGTTGCTTCTAAACTATTAAGCATACTCTATAAGATGTTAAGGAGTTATACTCTGAGGATAGACCTCTGATCATTAGACTTAAGAATATCCAAAGTAGTTGTATTACTTTGTCTATTCTTTGAGCCTTTGAGAAGGAGTCCCCTTTGATATCATCTACATGATAGATATCGGGTCAGCTTAGTAATAAGCCAATCTCACTATAACATTAAGTAGAAACAATCCTTCTCCAAGGCTAGGAGTCGTTACTGTTGCTGTTTCAGTGCCCACAACTGCCAAATAGAAGTCTATTGGGCAAGCTTCCTATATTCTTCAGAATATAAGAAGATGACAGATTAGACTTGCATTAGGGGCTAGTGTGGATTAGCCTACACCTTCTCTTGTTGGCTAAATTCTGGTAACTCAGTAGGATTAACACCCCAATGGAAACTGGAGACTAGTGTAGACCACACTAGGATAAAATAAACAAGTGCCTAACAGAGCTAAATCTGTAACAAGAGTCTGTTGCCTGATCAGATAAAAATCAGAAGTAGAGCTAGGAATAGTTGTTGAGTAAAGTTAATAAGACCTGATTCTAGAATTAGAATAGGGTGAACAACAACTTAGTTGGGTAAACAGTAAGACTGGCTTCTAGAAGAGAAGAGGCAACCAAAGCTCTAGAATAGTACTAAGTCCTGGAAAGGTGACTATTTGGGTTATTGTCTTGAGGAAGAAATAATCCTTGTGCAAAAACAGAACATCTGAATATAGAAGCTATTCAGAAGAGTTCAAGCACAAAAATAGTAAGTACAATTGGTAAACTGAAACATTTATCTAGGAAAATCAAAATGAAAATCATTAAATTGCTACAATGGCTGAGAAAGAAGAATTATATAGTCCATCTCTCAGTAAAACAGTCTGGAGATATAAAGGACAAGACCCCCACTGGTTATACAATTTCAAAGGACAACCAAGAAGAGTATCAAGTCACAGACAAGATATCCTCAATGAGGAATATAGAGAATTCAAGAGAACTCAATTCGCCACATTATGTCAACAAATCACTACAGGAACAAGCTCTGGAAGAGATACCCCATACAGATCTGACAGAGAACAGTCTAAGGGAAAAGACCCTCAAAGAAGTCAGAAACCTAGTACTACAGTACCTCCACCCAGAGAACCACAACCAGTTCCACCTGTTGCCTCAACTTCTCAATCCGTATATATACCGAGAGTTGAGCCAAGTATTCCAAGAGGAATTGGACAACATCGACAATATTAATCTAGCCCTTATCTGCCAACCACTACTGAAACAAGAGGATTATTGCGTGATACAGGAGATTAAACAGGAAACTCACCTACTGAAAGAGCTTATAGGGATCTTCAACAAGCAGAAAATTCGGACATCTTGGACCCTGAATTTGATAAGAATAGAGGAAACTTATCCCCACTCATTAGCAGACCAAGAACCCCAGTTCTTGAACAGCTGACCACTCAATGAATCTCTGCAATCCTTCCTATCCAACAAACAACTAGTTTTTCTACTATCAAACTGTCAGGAAGAAATACTCCTCCTCCAACAACATCCCAATTACCAGGAATTAATCCACTAGTACAACCACCAACAACAGGAAGCATGGCTGCAGTACAACCAGGATATACCCTCAAATATCCAAAGCCAGAAAGATACTATGGAGATCCAAACCAGTATAGATCATGGATATCTAGCATCAATCTCTACTTCAATTCATTCGGAGTCACCCAAGACAGAGAAAAGTGAAATTATGCCTTGGGATTACTTAAAGGAGCAGCTTTGGCTTGGAGACATAATTACATCGAAACCCATCAAACAGGAGCACAGCATACCTGGGATGAGTTTAAAGAAGCATTGGAACAAGGATTCGCACCAGCTCAACAAACTCATAAAGCTAAACAAAATCTCAGAAACCTTAGACAGAATGGACAATATATCAAGAAATACATCTCAGAGTTCTCTATTCTATCATCACAAGCAGGACTTACTACAGATAACACTGCTGTCCAAGCATACTTCACTCAAGGACTGGATCCAGCAGTCAGACATGAGGCCCTCAGATCTAATCCAACCACAATTGCCAATTGGAAAAATGCTGCTAGAGGAGCTTACAGAATCATTGTGGACCAGCAGCAATATATCACTTCTTCCAAATCTAAATTCAGAAGAAGCAAACCCGGAAGAAATAACATCAAACCCAGATATCAGAATATCAAATCCCAGCCCTTCACCACCCAATTTAAATGAAGTGAACATGACATGGACATCGACAGAATCATGGAATCCATTAGCACAATTGACTTCTATAATGACAAATCAGAATCAGAAGAAGAAGTCGACTACAATGGATTAGAAGACAAAGAATCAGAAGGAATTGACAAAGAAGGAATCTTCCAACTGATTAAATGAAGAAGCACAAACAAAGAACATCAAGCCCTCAAACACATTGTCAATAATGTCCTCACAGATGAACAAAGAGCAGCTCTCTGAGCAGGAGAATGCTTTTTCTGCCAAAAGAAGGGCCATTTCATATGAGATTGTAAGGAGCAGAAGGTTTACCTTAATGCCAGAAGAAAGAAGTTTATGGCAAGCAGAAGCAGCACTGGAAAGACTCCACAACAAGCAAAAGGAAAGAAAACTTTCAAGAAGAAGAAAATAGACCCGAATGCAATGGTCTATGAACTAGAAGAAGATGAAGAAGATGACAATGGAAATTTTTGAATATGGAAGAAGATCTAAATGAAATAGATCTTCATAAATCCAGAACAAAATGCTTATTAGCACTGACAACAATTTATATGAATGGAAGTAAATTAGAAATCAACACATTAATAGATTCTGGAGCAAGCAGAATCTATATCAATACAAAATTCATTGATAAATTGAAACTACCAAGATTCAAACTAAAAACACCAGTTAAAATAACAAATGCAGACAGAACAAGAAATTCAACAGAAAAATGTGTTGAATATACAAAAGTCAAAATTAAAATAAATGACAAAACAATGGAAATAAAACCCAAAATAATAGTTCTAAGCAAACCATTATTCTTAGGAATAATATGGTTACAAAAATATAATCTGGACATAGACTGGGAAAAAGCAACTTTAAAATGGAGAGAAGAAGAACAAATTCTTTCCATGGAAACAATGCTATTAAACGAAAGCATTAATACAATTGAAGAAGATGAATACTTTCTAGACAGTGAAGAAGAAATCAATATGAAAGAAAGTACATCACAAAAACTCTTCAATGAATCAAAGAAAGCCAAATGAGAATCAGACCCATTAAAAGCAGTCCCAAGAAAATTTCACAGATATTTATGAGTATTTAACAAAGAAAAATCTGAGAAAATGCCATCCAGATGAAAATGGGATCATAAAATAGAATTACTTGACACATTTGAACCGAAAATGCATGGAATATATCACTTAACACCAAGAGAAAAAGAAGAAATGAAGAAATTCATTAAAGACAACCTTAGAAAAGGATATATTCAAGAATCGCAATTACCTATGGCATCATCCTTTTTCTTTGTATCAAAGAAAGGAACACATTTAAGACCATGCCAAGATTATGTTTATCTAAATAAATACATGAAGAAAAACACACATCCTATTCCAAATAACTATTTTATTTTGAAATAGGTATAATCTGTTTTCTTCTTTATATTTTGATTTATCCAAAATTTGTGATTCATTTCTTTTAATTTCATCTTTTATTTCTTCAGTGATGAAATTTATGAAATGTTCCTTTGGAAATGCAACAATATTTTCATTATCTTTTTCATCTATTTTGTAGTCTGGTCTTCTGCTTAATGTGTCTGCTAATATATTCTTTTGTCCTGGTAAATGTTTTATTTGATAGTTGAATCATGTCATGTATAATGTCCATCTTGCTTGTCTTCGATTTAGATTTTGGGGAGCTTTCCATCTTGTTAGATTTTTGTGATCAGACCATATAATGAATGGATATGGGATTCCTTCTAAATAATGTCTCCATTCCTTTAATGGTCTAATTATAGCAAGGAATTCTCTATCAGAGGTATGATAATTCTGTTCTGCTGAGTTTAGGGTTCAGGAGTAGTATGTTATGGGATGTTTATCTCCATTGGTATCTCTTTGTAAAAGTACTGCTCCTGTAGTGTTTAAGGATGCATTGCATTCTATTTCAAATGGTTTATTTTTGTCAATCATTTGAAGTATTGGTGCTGTTAAAAAGGCTTGTTTAAGCTTTTCAAATGATTTTTGTGCTTCTGTTGTCCATAAGAAATTTGTTGTTTTTCTTAATAATACATTCAATGGTGTTGCTATTTCTGAATAATTCTTAATGAATTTTCTGTAGAAATTGCAAAATTCTGTAAATTGTCAAATGTGTCTTGCTGTTGTTGGTATTGGCCAATTCTTTATTCCATCCAATTTTATTGGATCCATTTTTATTTTGTCTGGTTTTATTATTACTCCTAGATATTCAAGTTCTTGTTTCTCAAATTCACATTTTTCTGTTTTTAGGAATAAATTATGATCTTGTAATCTTTTGAGAACTTCTTCAGTTAAGAAGTCTAGATCTTTTATGTCTTTTGCATGGATGAGAATGTTGTCTATGTATACAATTACTCCTCCTTTATCTATTAAATCTCTAAATATTGAATCCATTATGCTTTGAAAAGTTGCTGGAGAATTGGTCATTCCAAAGAACATAACAGTCAGTTCAAATAATCCTTCAGTTGTTCTGAAGGCTGCTTTCCATTCATCACCTTCATGAATTCTTATGTTATTATATCCTAGTCATACATCGAATTTTGAAAAATATTTCAATTTTTTAAGTTTATCCATAATTCTTGAAATATTTGGAATAGGATGTGCATTTTTCTTTGTGTGTTTATTTAAATAAACATAATCTTGGCATGGTCTTAAATGTGTTCCTTTCTTTGATACAAAGAAAAAGGATGATGCCATGGGCGATTGCAATTCTCAAATATATCCTTTTCTAAGGTTGTTTTTAATGAATTTCTTCATTTCTTCATTTTCTCTTGGTGTTAAGTGATATATTTCATGCATTTTTGGTTCAAATGTGTCGAGTAATTCTATTTTATGATCCCATTTTTGTCTAGGTGGCATTTTCTCAGATTTTTCTTTATTAAATACTCATAAATATCTGTGAAATTTTCTTGGGACTGCTTTTAATGGGTCTGATTCTCATTTGGCTTTCTTTGATTCATTGAAGAGTTTTTGTGATGTACTTTCTTTCATATTGATTTCTTCTTCACTGTTTAGAAAGTATTCATCTTCTTCAATTGTATTAATGCTTTCGTTTAATAGCATTGTTTCCATGGAAAGAATTTGTTCTTCTTCTCTCCATTTTAAAGTTGCTTTTTCCCAGTTTATGTCCAGATTATATTTCTGTAACCATGTTATTCCTAAGAATAATGGTTTGCTTAGAATTATTATTTTGGGTTTTATTTCCATTGTTTTGTCATTTATTTTAATTTTGACTTTTGTATATTCAACACATTTTTCTGTTGAATTTCTTGTTCTGTCTGCATTTGTTATTTTAACTGGTGTTTTTAGTTTGAATCTTGGTAATTTCAATTTATCAACAAAATTTGTATCAATATAGATTCCACTTGCTCCTAAATCTATTAATGTGTTGATTTCTAATTTGCTTTGATTTGTATAAATTGTTGTTGGTGCTAATAAGCATTTTGTTTTGGATTTATGAAGATCTATTTTGTTTAGATTTTCTTTCATATCTAAAAATTTCTGTTGTCGTCTTCTTCATCTTCTTCTAGTTCATAGACCATTGCATTCGGGTCTATTTTCTTCTTCTTGAAAGTTTTCTTTCCTTTTGCTTGTTGTGGAGTCTTTCCAGTGCTGCTTCTGCTTGCCATAAACTTCTTTCTTCTAGCGTTAAGGTAAACCTTCTGCTCCTTACAATCTCATATGAAATGGCCCTTTTTTCAGCAGAAAAAGCATTCTCCTGCTCGGAGAGCTGCTCTTTGTTCTTCTGTGAGGATGTTGTTGACAACGTGTTTGAGGGCTTGATGTTCTTTGTTTGTGCTTCTTTGTTTAATGAGTTGGAAGATTCCTTCTTTGTCAATTCCTTCTGATTCTTCATCTTCTGATCCATTATAGTCGACTTCTTCTTCTAATTCTGATTTGTCATTATAGAAGTCGATTGTGCTAATAGATTCCATAATTCTATCGACATCCATGTCATGTTTGCTTCGTTTAAAATTGGTGGTGAAGGGCTGGGATTTGATATTCTGATATCTGGGTTTGAAGTTATTTCTTCTGGGTTTGCTTCTTCTGAATTTAGATTTGGAAGAAGTGATATATTGCTGCTGGTCCACAATGATTCTGTAAGCTCCTCTAGCAGCATTTTTCCAATCAGCAATTGTGGTCAGATTAGATCTGAGGGCTTTATGTCTGACTGCTGGGTCCAGTTCTTGAGTGAAGTATGCTTGGACAGCAGTGTTATCTGTAGTAAGTCCTGCTTGTGATGATAGAATGGAGAACTCTGAGATGTATTTCTTGATATATTGTCCATTCTGTTTAAGGTTTCTGAGATTTTGTTCAGCTTTGTGAGTTTGTTGAGCTAGTGCAAATCCTTGTTCCTGTTATAAACTTGCATATTTACTTAGATAATACAGGTTCTAGAATGCCCTGAAGACTAGCATGTATCTAGACAGACCTAGAACATAGCCAGACTCATCTAGAACTTAATACACATAAATAGCACAACTTATGTCATAATTCAAAGTCATACCACTTTGAAGTTGTACCACTTTTCTAATATCATATATAGACACATAACATATGAATACAGTACAATACAGTAGCATACCACTGTAGTATATAAACCCCTCAACTTGACCAGTAGGCAGCATTGTTTCTACTTGGTTAGGTGGAGACTCAATCTATAACTCTTAACACTCTCTTATACTCTGCTCTTAAGTCGTTGCTTCTAAACTAAAGCATACTCTATAAGATATTAAGGAGTTATACTCTAAGGATAGACCTCTGATCATTAGACTTAAGAATATCCAAAGTAGTTGTATTACTTTGTCTATTCTTTGAGCCTTCAAGAAGGAGTCCTCTTTGATATCATCCATGTGATAGATATCAGGTCAGCTTACTATATAAGTTGATCTCACTATAACAGTTCCAATGCTTCTTTAAACTCATCCCAGGTATGCTGTGCTCCTGTTCAATGGGTTTCAATGTAATCCTGTCTCTATACAGAAGCTGCTCCTTCGAGTAATCCCAAGGCATAATTTCACTTTTCTCTGTCTTGGGTGACTCCGAATGAATTGAAGTAGAGATCGACACTAGATATCCAGGATCTATACTGGTTTGGATCTCTGTAGTATCTTTCTGGCTTTGGATATTTGAGGGTATATCCTGGTTGTACTGCAGCCATGCTTCCTGTTGTTGGTGGTTGTACTAGTGGATTAATTCCTGGTAATTGGGATGTTGTTGGAGGAGGAGTATTTCTTCCTGACAGTTTGATAGTGGGAAAACTAGTTGTTCATTGGATAGGAAGGATTGTAGGGATTTATTGAGTTGTTGGCTGTTTAAGAACTAGGGTTCTTGGTCTGCTGACAAGTGGGGATAAGTTTCCTCTATTCTTATCAAATTCGGGGTCCAAGACATCTGAATTTTCTGCTCATTGAAGTTCCCTATAAGCTCTTTTAGTAGGTGAGTTTCTTGTTTGATCTCCTGTATCACATGATAATCCTCTTGTTTCAGTAGTGGTTGGCAGATGAGGGCTAGATTGATATTGTCAATATTGTCCAACTCCTCTTGGATTACTTGGCTCAACTCTTGGTATGTATATGGATTGAGAAGTTGAGGCAACAGGTAGAACCAGTTGTAGTTTTCTGGGTTGTTAAGTGTAGGTCACACAGGTGAGACAACCAGAGTCTAGACACCCGGGATGATGTGTGGATGCAGACGAAGATGGACGAAGCGGGCGAACTTGGGAGGACTGTGGCTTCAACGTATGTATTGCACCCTCCTGCCAATGAGTGGTCCTAACTTCAGAATAAGGGACGAGGACAGAGTCAGAGGCAGAGACAGAGACAGAGAAAGAGGTAGAATAGGAGTAGCATGTCGCTAAGTAGATTTCAGACTGAAGATTACAGGCAAAGTAGCTACGATTTATATATGCGAGGAAATGTGGTTCTACAAAAGGAAACTACTATGACTTCAGGTGCAGGCCAGGTATGGCCGCTAGATAAAAACACCAGGAATGCAACTAGCTAAAAGGAATAAGGTAAAACAGGAACAATATGAATGGTAAAAGGAATTGCAAGGGAAACAGGAGTAGGTATGATGACTGGAGAAATGCACAAGAAGGATAATCGGAAATTAACGTCAGACATAATAGTAAGAATGGAGAGCAGGGGAGACAGGGGAGAGCAGGTGAGAGCGAATGGTAAATAAAATATAAAGTATAGTCTAGGTAAGAGCGGGTGAAGCGGGTGAGTGCGTGTACGGGTTGTGACATGGGTGGAGGTACTGTAGTACTAGGTTTCTGACTTCTTTGAGGGTCTTTTCCCTTAGACTGTTCTCTGTCAGATCTATATGGGATATCTCTTCCAGAGCTTGTTCCTATAGTGATTTGTTGACATAATGTGGTGAATTGAGTTCTCTTGAATTCTCTATATTCCTCATTGAGGATATCTTGTCTGTGACTTGATACTCTTCTTGGTTGTCCTTCGAAATTGTATAACCAATGGAGGTCTTGTCCTTTATATCTCCAGACTGTTTTACTGAGAGACAGACTGTAGAATTCTTCTTTCTCAGCTGTTGTAGCAATTTAATAATTTTTGTTTTGATTTTCCTAGATAAATGTTTCAGTTTACCAATTTTACTTACTATTTTTGTGCTCGAACTCTTCTGAATAGCTTCTATATTCAGACATTCTGTTTTTACACAAGGATTATTTCTTCCTCAAGACAATAACCCAAATAGTCACCTTTCCAGGACTTAATACTATTCTAGAGCTCTAGTTGCCTCTTCTCTTCTAGAAGCCAGTCTTACTGTTTACCCAACTAAGTTGTTGTTCACCCTATTCTAATTCTAGAATCAGGTCTTATTAACTTTACTCAACAACTATTCCTAGCTCTACTTCTGATTTTTATCTGATCAGGCAACAGACTCTTGTTACAGATTTAGCTCTGTTAGGCACTTGTTTATTTTATCCTAGTGTGGTCTACACTAGTCTCCAGTTTCCATTGGGGTGTTAATCCTACTGAGTTACTGGAATTTAGCCAACAAGAGAAGGCATAGGCTATTCCACACTAGCCCCTAATGCAAGTCTAATCTGTCATCTTCTTATGTTCCGAAGAATATAAGAAGCTTGCCCAATAGACTTCTATTTGAGCAGTTGTAGGCACTGAAACAGCAACAGTAACAACTCCTAGCCTTGGAGAAGGATTGTTTCTACTTAATGTTATAGTGAGATTGGCTTATTACTAAGCTGACCCAATATCTATCATGCAGATGATATCAAAGGGGACTCCTTCTCGAAGGCTTAAAGAATAGACAAAGTAATACAACTACTTTGGATATTCTTAAGTCTTATGATCAAAGGTCTATCCTCAGAGTATAACTCCTTAATGTCTTACAGAGTATGCTTAATAGTTTAGAAGCAACATCTTAAGAGCAGAGAGTAAGAGTGTGTTAAGAGTTATAGATTGAGTCTCCACCTAACCAAGTAGAAATGATGCCATCTACTGGTCAAGTTGAGGGGTTTATATACTACAGCAGTGTACTACTGTATTGTACTGTATTTGTATGTTATGTGTCTATATATGGTATTAGAAAAGTGGTATGATTTCAAAGTGGTACAACTTTGAATTATGACATAAGTTGTGCTATTTACATGTATTAAGTTCTAGGTGAGTCTGGCTATGTTCTAGGTCTGTCTAGATATATGCTAGTCTTCAAGGTGTTCTAGAACCTGTATTATCTAAGTAAATATGCAAGTTCATAACACAGGGTGTCTAGTAGAATGATGATTGTGGTATTGTTGGATAATTTGTTGGCAGAGTTTCATGTCTTCCAGTATTACTACTTTTCCCTCAAAAGTCATAAGATATCCATTTGATGTGGGAATGATTCTGGATTTTGAGTCAATTACTTCTGGTAATTCTGATAGAAGTTGCTTTATAGCTTCCATAGTGACTTTATCATATTTTGATGATGTGGTGATTTTGTTTTGTAGGTCCTGGTCAATAAGGGATATGAAGAGGTCATCTGGTAGTATAGTTATTCCATTGATGAAGACTTCTTCTGGCAAGACAACAACATTTTCATTGTCATTATTGCCATCTGGGGTGTGGTCAGGTCTTTGTGAGAGTGTATCTGCAGCTGGTATTTTGGCTCCTGAAACATGCTTGATTGTGAAGTCAAAAGTATAAGAGGAATCCAAGCCATTGGGCTTGTCTTCTAGAGATATTTTGAGGTTTTCTCCAAAAGGTAAGGTTCTTGTGATCAGTTCAGATGGTTACATGGTGTTAGGCTCCTTCTAGGTAATGTTGCCATTCTTCTAGTGCTGTGATAATAGCAAGGTGTTTCCTATCATAGATTTCATAATTTCATTGAGTAGGGTTGAAAACTTTCAATAGAAAGGCTACAGGGTGGTAGTTCCCATTCATGTCTTGTTGGAATAAGACAGCTCCTAGAGCATATTTGGAAGCATCAGTTTCAATACAGAATGGCTTGGTTTGGTCTGGCATTAGTAAAATGGGTTTCTTTATGAATTCTGATTTTAGTTGCTTGAAGGCTTTGTCTGCTTTATGTTCCCATTCAAATTTCTTGGTTTTGGAAAGCAGGGCATTAAGCAGTTGGGAGATGTCAGTGTAATAATGTATGAACTTCTGATAAAAGTTGCAGAAACCCATGAATTTTCAAACATTGTGGGTAGTATGGGATTTAGGCCATTCTTTGATTCCTTTGAGTTTGGTGTTGTCCATTTCAATCTTGTTAGAGGAGATTATCATTGTTATGAATATCAATATTTATGACATTATTAACAACAAGAATAATGATGTAATCAATGACATCATAATCACCTGACTAATGATCAATATTATATATTGATTATATAATGATTTATACCATGTCTCTAAAGACTTGTATAATCTGAAGACAATCAGTAAACATCTTAGTGTTAACAGTCAAACAACATCAAGTCATATTAATAATGATTATACTACAACTAGTATAGTTACTTCAAGACAGCAATATATCTTAGCATATTCTATATGATAAGATAATAACAATAGATTAAGTATTAACCTAATACTTAATACTATACAGTTCTACAAATACAGTTACAATGACTCTAGAACATCTATATAGTCTAGACACCTCTAGACAAAGCTAGACAATACCTAGAAAGGTCTATAAGGCTAGAACAACCTAGAACTTTAATATACTATTAATAGTACAGCTTAAGTAATAATTCAAAGTTGTACCACTTTGAATGTCATACCACTTTTAAATACCATACTTATAGACAAGTAACATAACAATACAGTACAATACAATAGTACACTGTTGTAGTATATAAACCCCTCAACTTGACTAGTAGACCTCATCATTTCTACTTGGTTAGGTGGAGACTCAATCTATAACTCTTATCATCCTCTCTTATAGTCTGATCATAAGAAGTCTCTTCTTGATAACCATGCTTACTCTATAAGACTTCATAAGGGTTATATATTGAAGGTTAATAGATGACTGATCATAGACTATAGACTATCTATAACTACATTGTAAGTAGTTATAAATAGTTGACTAGCCTTCAAGAAGGAGTCCCCTTTGATATCATCTGCATGATAGATATCGGGCCTGTGAAGGACAAAGCAGGTCTCACTATAACAATCATGCTGAGATATTCCAAATGGGTTTTATTGAATTTGCATTTTTCCAACTTAAGGTACAGATTATTGTTTTCAAGATTTGGAGTGCTTCCATGGTAAGTTGGTCCATTTCTTCCTGGGTTTTCATGTAGATGAGGATATCATCTATATAGATTATAATTCCTCCTTTATCAAGCATCTTTCGAGATATAGTGTCCATCATTTTCTGAAAGATGGTGGGTGTTGTGATTTCTACTATTCTTATTGCACTGCCACACTCATTCCATTCCCATTTACCCTTGTACCTGTTTCATACTATTTTAGTCCCAGGATTCTCCAAGTATTGACTCATATACTACCATGCCATACCTATTGGACATTTCATGTAGTTACCCCATCCATTCAACTGGATGCTCTCTTGTACTTAAGCATACATACAACCAGCTGTATTCAGTATGCTTAACCACCTAGTTCTTTCCCCTTACTTGCCCTCAAGACTTAGCCTAACCTGCAACCTGAGGTCTTATCAGACTAAGGTCATAACAGTGGGGAAGTTGTACATTCCAAAGAACATTACATTGGGTTTGTAAAGTCTGATGGGAGTTTTGAATGCAGCTTTCCATTAATTGCCTTCTTGAATTTGGATGTTGTTGTATTTGAGTCAGATGTCCATCTTGGTAAAGAGTTTTGTTCCTTGGAGTTTATCCATGATAGTTGTAATTATTGGGATGGGATAAGCATTTTTCTATATGTGTTTGTTCAGATACTAATAGTCTTGGCATGGTCAGAGTTTTCCATCCTTCTTTCCTATAAAGAAGAAAGAGGACACCATGGGAGATTCAGATTCTCAAATGTATCCTTTTCAGAGGTTTTCAGTGATGAACTTCTTAAGTTCTTTGGTTTCCAGGGGAGATGTTACAACCTCTAAGGGTTGGTACCTCAGGTTGCAACTTAGGCAAGACTTGGGAGCAAAGAGGGAAGAATAACCAAGGTAGTTAAGCATACTGAATACAGGGAGTCATATATATGCTTATATACATGAGAGGATATCAGGTTGAACCAATAGAGTAACCATGTGAAATGTCTGATGAATAAGGCATCATAGTATGTGAGTCAGGTTATGGAGATCACTGGACTATAATAGAGTGAAACAGGTACACAAGGCAGAGGGAATAGAGATAGGTATGGACACAAGGTGAGAGCAGTGAAATCCACAACATTACCCCTCAGTTAAGCTTCATGCCTCAGGAAGCTTGTCAAAATCTCCATGGATGATGGCTGTAGTGAGGGACTTCTTAGTTGCACCTATGAGGAACTTTCTATTGTTGGAGCATGTAAAAAGATGGGTAAGTGGCTTCTTCTGTCTTGTCAGGTAGGGACTGGGATTCCTTCAAACAGGAAGTCAGTGACAGTGGAATTTTCCCAGTAGTTCTTTACTATTATATTTCAATAATGTTGGTCTCATTCTTGGCCAGATAGTACAGTGCAAAATCTTGCAGGTGGCAGAAAAACCAAAATGATTTGGGGAGAGGTAATGGTTTTTATGAAACAATGGAGTACATTGACTTCTTTCTTGATGGAGACAGTGGTTTCTTTGTCCATTGGAGTGGCAGCTTGAGGAGATGTGGCAGCAGGTTTGGCTGAGTTGTAAAGTTCTTTGAAAGTCAAGTTTATTCTATTGATGAGGTCTTTGGTGTTAGGGTCATCTGGCATGGAGTCACATCCAAGTAGATTAACAGCTATGTCATCCAACTCTAGGAATATTTTGGCTATGTTGAGGCTTTTGAATATCTCTAGAGCTAGGTCAATCTACTTTGGAGACTGTCAACTCAAGTTTGTTCTACAGGGGTGAGGGGAGATTGGGCAAGTGCATGGAAGATGGAGGGGATATGTTGGCTGGTGGAGGAGGAAGCATTTTCAAAGCTGGCATACATGTCTGTGAATATAATACAGGCAGTAAAAAGAGTGATCAGGTGGTTGGTGTTTAGTCTTTTGTTCTGGGCAGTGATTGTTTTTAATTCAGCATTTGTAGTGTCATTGACATCTTTGAGCAACATTTTAAGTAGCCCTTGCACTAGTAAGGGGGTAGTGGCCATGTTGAAATGTGTGCCATTTAGTGTAGGTGCTTTATTGTTGCCTGGTTCAGAAAAGGGGACAGAGGAGATTCTGGTGGGGGTGGAGTGGACAAGAGAGGAGATGGCAACACAGTTAGATTGAGAGGCAGGCATATTTGTTAGTTGGTGTGTTTGTTGAGGGTTTTCTTGGATTTTCTGCCCCCTCTTTTATGGGCATTTTCTAGATGCCTTTTTAGGTAATCTTGTATTGCCTTTCTTGCATTTCCTAGGTTAGACTCTGCTGTCCATGTATCATCCTTGTTGCCATATCCCTTCCAATGTACTAGAAACTGATATTTCCATCCTTGCTTTCATTGTCCTTGGATCTCTTCCACTTCATATTCTTCTTTGTTATTGATGACTACTGGTTCAGGTGCCAGGGCATTCCACTGACCTGGAAACTTGGCTTTCTGTACTGGTGATAGTAGTTGTTCATTGAAGACATCATGGATGGCCCATCCTTCTAGCAGGGCAAGCTGATGTGCTGCTTCACCTATCCTTTCTTTGATTTGGAAAGGTCCATACCTTTTTTGACCTAACTTCTTTGACAGTTGATTGGTATGGATATTGGTGTTTTCTAGCCATACTTTGTCACTGATTTGGTATGTTTTGGAATGGAGCTTGCTGTTGTCATGTTGCTGTTTCATCTTTTCCTAATATAACTGTAGTACTGATAAGGCATTGTCTTAGACAGCCTATAACTGTTTTAGGAACTTTGTACTGCTTGGGTTGTTTGTGGTTCCACTGGCTTTTCCTTTCCAGGGGTGTCATCTATAGTTTAGGAAAAATGGTGTCTCTTGTGTTTCTCCATGTTACTTGTCATTGTACTGGAACTCAGCCATTGGCAGCCATTCCAACCAGTCATCTTGATTATAGTTGCAATATAGTTGGAGATAGGTTTCCACTTCTTGATTAATTCATTCTGTCTGTCTATCAGTTTGGGGATTTCAAATGGTAGGCCACTAATAATCTCTGGTGATGAGCTCAGTCATTCTGTGTTGACTGGAATGACCTATGTCAGGGGTGTTATAGTACTGGTGGAAAATTTCTTCTTGTAGTTTTGAGTCTGGTAGTATGTATGCACTGCTTTCTTTGTAGATGATTTGGTCATGTTTGATTAGGTTGGAGTCATTTTTGCCTAATTCTGTTGTCACTGCTGTTTCTGTAAGGGGTTATTCCCCACCCTTTCCATTTTCAGACTTATCTTCATTTCTTTATTGGATGCCATTGTTCCTCACTCTATTTTCCCTTGTTTTGTGACATACAACAAATACAAATTTAAGCACTATATAATACCCTGTATATCAAGCTGTTTGTCATGACCCTGCGCACGTTCGCCCGCTCTCACCCGCTTCCCCCGCTCGTAGTCATCAGTTACCTTAGTCCAGCTGCATTGGGTTGCTCTTCATTCTTTCTGTCAGTCGGTCCGATATCCTGTTTTCTATATTAATCTCTATCCCCTTCAACTTCTCCACTATCGCCTTATAGTTAAAACTTGATTCCAGTGTCTTGTTAGGCGGCCGCCCTCGGCGGCCGTCCATTCTTCGTTCACCATTACTTTCGTACTTCCCGCTTTTCAGACTAGTATATAAACCTAGTCCCCACACTTGTAAATCCTTAGTCTGATTATCGACCACGATTACGCCCTCTGATTCTGTTCCTCTCTGTCTCTGTTCCTCCGACCCTCTGACCCCACTCCCTCCTGAAATACGGACTTCGACAACAGCAGGAAGGTGCAACACATACGTTGAAGCCGCTGAGTCCAAATCTCATACTCGTCTGAATTCACCCGCTCCGTACGTTCTCATCCAACGTCACCTGGCGGCTAACCTCGGCCGATATCCCGCGTAACCCGATCGTAACAGTATAATCAGACTCCACTCCTCTGTCGTTCCTTTGTCCCCTCACCACTGATTACTATGCCTACCATGACCACCAGGTCACAAACCGCTTCCAAAGCCCGGAAGGTTTCTGTTGCCAGAAGCTGGAAGGCCACCACACCACTTTCCTATGTCACCCCTCAACGCAAAGCTTCTCCTGTAGTAGCACTCCAAAGAACCCCCGTCGAAGAGGTCTTGCAGGAAGGGCCCGATCCCGAATCATGAAAATGAGGAGGACTGGTTACCCGACCAAGGTGAGAACCAAAATCAGGACCCTTTCGACGAGGGACCCCCAGATCCTGGTGATGGTGATGATGGTGGTGACGATGGTGAAGCCCCTCCTGACAGTAACGCCGGTGATGGCGGTGCCCCAAATCCACAACGCTGAGGATTGACAATGGCGGATGCCATTGCACTTTTGGCCGACAAGTTAGACGATCGGGCCCGTTCTCAGCCACCCCAAGTACCCTGAACCCCCCGCACCAAGGCCCGTGAACCTAACACGTTCAGCGGTGCTAACCCCAAGGAACTCCATCAGTTCCTGTTCCAATGTCGGCTCTACTTTCGCTCCAACCCCTCGCTCTTCCCGACTGACAATAATAAGGTGAACTTCGCACTCACCTACTTGACTGATACTGCTCTCCGATGGTTTGAAACAGCTATCGACCAAGAGGAGACTCTTGGCACTGTCCACCCGTGGACCTCCGACTGGGACCTTTTCGTCCTAGAGCTGAAAACCAATTTCAGGATTGCAGACCCACACGGCGAATCCGCCTGAGCTCCTAGACAACCTTCAGATGAAACACTCCGACAAAATCACCAACTACAACGTCGAGTTCATGTGGCTGTCGTCACAGCTCAATTGGAATGACAAGGTGCTCTGCCACCAATACTACAAAGGGCTCCCAGATTGTCTCCAGGACTCCCTGTCCAGTCGCCCCACTGGTAAGCCCACCACCTTTGTCCTAATGCGGGAGATTACTCTCCTCTTCGATAACCGTTATTGGGAGTGTCAGTGTGAAAAGACTTGGGCAAAGTCGGCCGCCAAAACAGCGTCCGCTTCTATCAGCAGGAGGCCTGGCCAGAACCCAGTCCTCTTTCACCAACAACACCTACAACACCAGCAGCACCAGCAGCAAGCCCAACAACACCAGCAACAAGGGCAACAACTCCAAACCCCCGACATCCACTGCTACCCCCTCTTCTGCCTCGAAGTCCACTTCGTCGGTGAAGCCTGATTTGACCGACAAGCTTGGCAAGGATGGCAAGCTGACCACCGATGAGCGCAAACGGCGCTTGGACAACAACCTCTGTCTGTTCTGCAGAAACGCAGGACACAAGGTGAGTGAGTGCAGGAAGAAAGCTGCCTCGGCCGTGAAGGCTGTGGCCCGACTCGCTGAGGCGGTCGATAGGAACTCTGATAAGAGTTCGGGAAACTAAGTAGCAGTCCTCAAGACTCTGCACTAGCTGAGGACTGCGTTGTACTCACTTGTGCCACAGAGTGTTTCCGACTCAACGCGTCCGCTCTTTCTGATCCCAACTCCTTTCAACTATCTATCTCCTCCTCGCTCATCCGCTCCCCCTCCAATACCCATTTCAAGGCCCTCATTGATAGTGGCTCTACACACTGCTTCGTGGATATTGACTTTATCCGCTCTCATGACCTCCCGACCTCGCCCATTCCTCCTGTTGAGCTCTGTCTTTTCAACAGTTCTTCTAGTGCCTTTATTACTGAACTTGTGAAAATCCCTGTCACCTTTGGCTGTGGTGAATCTATGACTCTGGACTTCTTCGTCACTCAACTCGACTCTTCTTGCTCCGTGGTTCTGGGATACAACTGGCTCACCCGCTACAATCCGTTGATTGACTGGGCCTTGGGCAGTATTACTTTCTGACCACCACAGCTCGAAATTCCTGTCACTCCTCCCTGTGTTGCGACTGCCACTGCTGCATCCACACATTCCTCGGTGCCCATTTCGGCCGCACCTGCTCCCATAGATCCACAGTCCTCTCTGCCCTCTGGCTCCACGCGTCCCCACATTTCCCTGGTGAACGCTGTTGCATTCCTGCGCGCCACGCAGCATTCCTGGTTCAGTTCAATTCAGTCTTAACCTCAACAACCCATCGATGTCAGCTGCTTTGGCCTGCCATCAATGAGGAACCCGATGATTGGTCTAACATCCCCGAAGCATATCGCGAGTTTGCCGACGTTTTCAGTAAAGCAAAGGCCGACATACTTGCCGAACATAGACCCTATGAACCTCCAAATCAATCTGGAAGAAGGTGGCCAACCTCCCATTGGTACCATCTACTCTCTGTCCCGGACTGAACTGGAGGCCCTCCGTGAATTCATAGAGGAAAACCTTGCCATTGGCTTCATCCGCCCTTCCAACTCCCCTCATGGAGCTCCAGTCCTTTTTGTCAAGAAGAAGGATGGCTCCCTCTGACTCTGTGTCGACTTCCGAGGTCTCAACCATATCACGAAGAAGGATCGCTATCCTCTTCCGCTCATATCTGACCTACTCAACTCTCCACACAAAGCCCGCATTTACACCAAGATCGACCTCCGCCACTGCTTACCATCTCATTCGCATTGCGGCTGGTGACAAATGGAAGACGGCCTTTCGGACCCGCTACAGCTCATTCGAATGGCTTGTTATGCCCTTTGGCCTCACTAACACACCTGCTGCTTTCCAGTGGTTCATGAACGACATCTTCAAGGATCTCCTAGATGTTTGCGTTATGGTCTATCTTGACGATATCCTCATCTACTCTGACAACCTCAGCAACCACTGCAAGCAGGTTAAAGATGTATTAAAGCAGCTCCACAAACATGGCCTCTATGCCCGTGCGGATAAGTGTGAGTTCGAATCCGATACCTGTTGAATACCTTGGATACGTCCTCTCCCCCAAAAGTCTCAGAATGTCTGAGGAAAAGGTCAAGATCATCCAGGACTGGCCCGAACTGAAGAAGGTCAAGGACATACAGTCTTTCCTTGGCTTCACCAACTTCTACCGTCGCTTCATCTACAACTACTCTGACATTGTCGTCCCACTGACCCGCCTCACCCGAAAGGGCATGGTGTGGAAGTTCGGCGATGACTGTCGAGAAGCTTTCAGATCATTGAAGGACGCCTTTATCTCAGCACCTGTCCTCACTCACTGGATACCCGATGCTCAGATTATTGTCGAGACAGATGCATCTGACTACGCGCTAGCAGCCATCCTCTCCATCATTACCGAGGATGGTAAAGTTCACCCCATGGCATTCCACTCCCTGCACCTTCAGTCCGGCCAAGCTGAATTATGATACCCACGACAAGGAACTCCTGGCTATATTTGAAGCTTTCAGGATTTGGCGGCACTACTTTGAAGGTGCCCCTCTTGCGATCGATGTTGTTACTGATCACAAGAATCTAGAATACTTCTGTACCACGAAAATCCTCACCCGCCAACAAGCCCGCTGGTCCGAGTTCCTCTCCCAGTTCAACCTCATGATTCGCTTTCACCCTGGCCAACTGGGGACAAAACCCGATGCTCTTACTAGACGATGGGACGTCTACCCTAAAGGGGGGAATAATGACTACGCTACGGTCAATCCTCACAACTTCAGACCCGTCTTTACTCATGAACAGCTTTCAGCCTCTGTCCTGCGCTACATACCTATATGCCCCTTCCCTTCACGCAGCCACGATCATTGACCTTGATCAACTCCACTCTGATATCCTCTCAGCTCTCCCGCTTGACCCATCCACAGCCGCTCACATAGCTAAACCAGAAGGACGATGGTCTGTCGACTCGGCTGGTTTTCTCTGCCTTGATAACAGGATCTACGTCCCTGATGCTAACAAGTTACGACTTCGAGTCTTACAGTACAAACATGATCACATCCTCTCTGGCCACTTTGGTCAGAACAAGACTCTCGAACTTGTCCGCAGAGACTACACTTGGCCTGACATCCGGTTGGCTGTCAAGGACTTCTGTAAGTCATGCGTCACTTGTATGCGATCTAAACCACAGCGCCACAGGCCATACGGACTTCTCAAGCAACTCCCCATCCCTGAATGACCCTGGAACTCTATCTCTATGGACTTCATTGAGAAGTTCCCTACCTCCTCCGAGTTCGATACTATCCTCGTTATCGTCGACAGACTCACCAAACAATCCCTGTTCATTCCTACCCATGACACGATCACATCGGCCGAGTTGGCCTGACTATTCGTCATTCATGTATTCTCGAAGCACAGTGTTCCCAAACACGTCACTGTCCGATCACGGTTCTGAGTTCGTCTCGCACTTCTTCCGGTCGCTTGGAAAAGCACTGGACATGAAGTTGTATTTCACTTCGGGTTACCACCTGGAAGGCAATGGACAGACTGAACGGACCAACCAGACCCTCGAGCAATACATTTGTGTCTACTGCAATTATCAGCAGGACAACTGGGCAGAATTACTTCTACTAGCTGAGTTCACTTACAACAACGCTCCTAGTGCCACGACTGGTGTTTCCCCATTCTTCGCTAACAAGGGTTATCACCCGAACATCACAGTATACCCCAAGAGAGATTTAGCTTCTAGACGGGCCCGACAATTTGTTGTCAACCTCGACGAACTCCACGACGTGCTAAAGGCTGAGATCAAGCTTGCTCAAGGACGTTATCAGACATCTGCTGACGCTCGCCGACTTCCTTCGCCCGACTTCACTATCGGTCAGAAAGTCTTTGTCAAGGCCAAGTTCTTCCGCATGACTCAGCCATCCAAAAAGCTCTCTGAGAAGTATCTCAGTCCTTACGAGATTATAGCACAACCCGGTTCCGTTTCATTCACTCTCAGACTCCCTGACTCACTTTGTGCTGTTCACCCAGTGTTCCATGTCTCTATGCTAGAACCTGCCACACCCAACACCTTCGACGGCCGCTCTGAGCTGCCTCCCCCGCCTGTTGCAGGTTGAAGGTGAACCGGAGTACGAAATTGCTCACGTCGTTGACTTGAAAATCGACCGCCGTCGAGCTTGCAAGCTTTTGTACAAAGTTATCTGGTTAGGTTATGAAGACACTGAAGAAGAGTCTTCCTGGTTACCTGCTACTGAGCTAGCACATGCGGCTGAACTTCTTGCAGACTTTCATTCCTCTTATCCTTCTAAGCCTGGACCTTTGAACCCTCTATGATTTTTTTTTCCTTACTTAAATTTCTTTCACACTTCATTCACACAGACAAATCAGTTTATTGCACATTATCAACTATCAACAATTATGTAATGTCCAAAATATGAGGAGAAGATGGCCACGGATCACTGGGCAGTTTCACCCGACTCAGCCGCTTCCTCCACTTCTTCCTCCTTTTCCTCTTCACTCTTGTTTCCATTGTCTTCCTCCATCTCCATTACTACCTCCATTTCCTCCTGGGTTTCACCCGGTGCGTGGGCCTCCTCATTGTCATCCTCGTTGTCATCATCATTGTCAGCCAGCCCCAGGGCATCCATCACCTGCTGAACCATCAGTCCAATGCTGCACTGATACCCGCCGTTCTTGATGACTGCGGCCTCAACATTCCTCCCGAGCTCATTCGCCCGCTCCAGCCGTAGCAACTGCTCCTCTCCAACCTCAATCAGCCTATCCGTCCTCACCCCCTGATCCTCCATAATGGATGCGATCTGCTCCAGGATATTGTTTTGGCGAGTAAGGAGAGCCACGAGTTGATCATTGCTGACCCAAGGTACTTGAGTGGCGACAGTGATCGGCTGACGACGGGCAGGTGGAAGGCGACAAGCCTTCTTCAACAGCGAACATTCGAGGCACTTGGTGACCTCGTGACTAGAACGGCCATTAGCACAATCACTGGGAAGCTAAGTGCCACTTACCTTGACATCGACTCCCTGATTGTGCAAGGATCGCCGTTGTCGAGACATCGCTCGCACTTATTATGGCCACCCATCTTGACCTTCTTTCCATCGACTGCAGGTGGCTCATCCTCACCCGATTCCCTCCAGTCTGGGTCTGGCTTGCCCCCGAAATCTGACTCTTCATCAACGCATCTCCTTTTCAACGATGGCGGCACCTTCCCAACCCACTCCTTCGTGATCCTCTGTTGACGTCACTTCTCGGCCATTATCTTCTTATCCGCTTCATCAGCGGCCTTACGCTTTCCTTCACATCTGCTCGCCCGTGCCAACTCCTCACGTTGCTCCTCCTCCCGCGCCGCTCGTTCCTCGCGTTCCTTCCTCTCCCGCTCCTCTTGCTCCTCTTGCTCCTTCTTTTCCCATGCTTCTCGTTCCACCCAGTTCTTACCTCTCTCGCTCCTCGTTCTCCTCCAATTCGTGCAGCTTGTGTTCGGCCTGCCGTTCCGCCTCCTTCTGCCTTTCCAGTTCAAGTTGCTTGCATTCACACATGGCCTCTAACTCGGCCCGTTTCTCCGCGGCAGTTTTCTTGGTAGGGCTGGACATGGTAGTGGTCGAGGTGGTGGTGGTTAGAGAAGAGAATGGGACCAGTAAAATTTCCAAGGTGACGAAATTTACATGCACCATCAAAAGTCTAATTGGAGATTCCCACGGTCCGATTTCACGGCCTCGAGGGCTCGGCCCTAATGGGGGGATACTGTCATGACCCACACACGTTCGCCCGCTCTCACCCGCTTCCCCCGCTCATAGTCATCGTTACCTTAGTCTGGCTGCATTGGGTTGCTCTTCATTCTTTCTGTCAGTCGGTCCGATATCCTGTTTTCTATATTAATCTCTATCCCCTTCAACTTCTCCACTATCGCCTTATAGTTAAAACTTGATTCCGGTGTCTTGTTAGGCGGCCACCCTCGGCAGCTGTCCATTCTTCATTCACCATTACTTTCGTACTTCCTGCTTTTCAGACTAGTATATAAACCTAGTCCCCACACTTGTAAATCCTTAGTCTGATTATCGACCACGATTACGCCCTCTGATTCTGTTCCTCTCTGTCTCTGTTCCTCCGACCCTCTGACCCCACTCCCTCCTGAAATACGGACTTCGACAACAGCAGGAAGGCGCAACACATACGTTGAAGCCGCTGAGTCCAAATCTCATACTCGTCTGAATTCACCCGCTCCGTACGTTCTCACCCAACGTCACCTGGTGGCTAACCTCGGCCAATATCCCGCGTAACCCGATCGTAACACTGTTACAGCTCAACTATTATCTTTTTGTTATATGTACATTTACCTATATACACAGGTCAAGTGTATTTTATGTGACTTAAGATATATAGCCCATAAAGCATCCTGCTTTACACTTTTTTATGCTTGCCAAATATATGAAAATATATACACAGTATGCATCATATATGTCATTCCTAAATGTAGACCTTTCAGAAGATGACTTCTGAACATCAATGCAATATAGGAGATTCCCACAATGAAGCACAGGCCCCTGTGCCTGTGCAACATGTGTGAACAATGGACCAATGCATCTGAGAGGATTCCAATCCTCAAATACCCAGTGCTCTTAATATATAGAGCAGCATACCTGAAGATGAGACATATGGAATACATCTTGACATAGACATGGATGACAATGGCTCAGACATAGGACTTTCCACTCTACACCAAGAGGTAGAAGTCCTCTTCAATGTGGCTAAGGTTACAAAGCCCCATTGACAAGTACAACTCATGGAATATGTGGAATAACTCTTGTCCCACTATTATGCCAATTTATCTAATCCCCTAAATCAGGAGAGTCAGGAATACTGAGAGAGTTACATCAAAACCTTGGAAAAGGTCTTGGCAGCCTACTCCTTGGTATGAGGGATGAAAGCTTCATCTCAAGTGAAGACACCAATGGATCACTTATTGTCACAAATTGACTATTAGTACAAAGAGTATCTGGAATATGCTGAACCCTCTAGACAGGAGGAACAACTGACCACAGTGCCATTATCAATATCTGGCATGAATGCCATGGTCACTACCCACACTCATCTGTTTGGTGAACCTGATGAACACAATGGCCCTATCTGTTATGGTTTTCCACTAATTAAGTCATACTCTATCATCATCTGCATTCCTGTCTACTAGCATATCTGTTTCAGTTATTCCTGTTGAGTGATCTCTGTTTATGACTTGTGTTAACTACTATGCTAGCCTGATTGGACATTTCATGTAGTTATTCCATCCATTCAACTGGATGACCTCCTGTATTTAAGCATACATATATCTACTGTATTTGGTATGCTTAACCACCTTTGTTCTCTTCCCCTTACTTGCCCTCAAGACTTAGCCTAACCTGCAACCTGAGGTCTTATCAGACTAAGGTTGTAACATTTGGTTAAGCGTCCCTACCTCACCTTGCAAGAGGATAGGCTGAAACAGGCCTGAACAGACCAGACAACCTAGGAGCCAGTATATGAGCTCAAACCCAGACAAATACAGAGAACCAAATCTCGAAGTCACCAACAATGAGTCAGAAACATTAGATGAAGAAGAAACAGGGAACCCCAAAGTACCTGAAGAACCAACTGGAGAAACACATGACAAGCCTAGAGTAAACCCAGTAGAAGAAGAAGTACTATCAGAACTTCTAAATGAACTTGACCTAGCAGAGGAAGAGTTAATCCATCAGGAGAACCCAGAACAGGAGAAATCAGACAAATCAAGCTCAGACAAAACAGAATCAGAATCAGAAACCAATCCAGACATGACTGACAATACAGTAGTACCCACAACAGCACCCAGTGGAAAAGGCCTAGTGCTAGATCCTGGATTCTTTGATGGCATCCATACCAAATTTGATAACTAGTGGAGAGCAATGATGCTCTTCATGAAATTCAACAAGATAGTCTCAGCAGACAACAGGGCCATAGCAGTCCTAGCCAGATTACAAGGAGGAACAGCAGGAGCCTATGCAGCCATGAAAGCCCCATAAATCTTAGATGGAGAAGACTCAGTAGATTAGAAAGCATTCTCTGAGGACTTTAGGAAAACCTTCTCCAATGATGCCTCAAACAGTAAAGCAGAATGGCAAATTGAGAAATTCAAACAAGGGAACAAAAACACAGCTGACTACCTCACCAAGTTCCAAGTCCTAAAAAGCAAGGCAAAAACAGACAACAAACATGCAATGTTCCTGCTCAAGAAAAACGCCAGACAGGACATCATCCACACCATCATGGAATACCCCCCCAGTGCCAGACCAGATACCTATGCAGAATGGACAGAAGCCATTCTTGCCATCAGACAAGGGTATGAAGCATCAGAATATTGAGGTGATAAGAAAACCAACACAGGGACAACTTATGGAGGAATGGAAGAGCCAATGGAGATAGGCAGCAGATGTCACATCTTCAATGCAAAAGGGAAACCAAAATGCTACAATTGTGGTGTTTTTGGCCACATTGCCAAAGATTGCAAGAAGCCCAAAGGGCTAACCTGTTATAACTGTGGAAAAATGGGACACATCACCAAAGTTTGCACTGCTCCAAAGAAAGTCCAAATCCAGGCAGTAGAAGAGGCCAACCCAGGAGAACAGAAGGATTTTTCTGAAGACTCTGAGTAGGTGCTACCTCACAAGTCAGAAAACCTGTATCTAGGATATCAGAAAAATACTACATGATTCCTCAGAGATGAAAGCATGAATTAAACCTAAAGGGAACCATTCAAACTCCAAGGAAAGAAATCACAGTTGACACCATCATTGACTCAGGATGCACCACCAGCAGCATCAGCAAAAAGCTTGTAGACAAGGAATGAATCCCCACAAAAAAATTAAAACAAGAAATCATGGTCCTCAATGCCAATGGAACAACAAATCAAGGAGGAAAAGTTACAGAAACAGCCACCATCAAAATGGAAATCAAGGGACACAAGGAAATGATTGAAGCATCAGTAGTTCAACTCCAAGACAGAGCAGAAATATTCCTAGGACACAATTGGCTGACCAAACACAACCCTGAAGTGGACTGGAAAAAAAGGAGAAATCAAATTCACCTGATGCCCACCAGACTGTCATTTCCCACACCAGAATATCCAGGTCACCCAAAAAATCCAAGGCATGGCTGTCATAGAAGATATATGGGAAGAAGAGGACAAACTGGACCTGACTGAACCAGCTGATCTACCAGACTATGTCCAGCCATTCACACATCTGTTCAATAAAACAACCTTCAATAAGCTACTGCAACAAACAGAATGGGACCATGAAAATCTCAAATACTATAGAGAACTACAAAAGCTCAATGGACAGCAAGCAAGATGGTACTTAAGATTACAAGACTATGACTTCATGCTATGACATGTGCCAGACAAGACAAACACAAAAGTGGACCTGCTATCCAGAATTCGCCAAGAGCCAGACAAAGAGAACAACAGACTAATCACCATGATCTGAGAAAGTTGGCTACAAGACAAACCAGAAAACAAAGGAGATTTTGAAGAAACCATTCTACTCCATGCAGAATTATTCATCATGCCAATATTCATGGACCAGATAAAGGCAAACCACCAGAGAGATACAAGCATCACTGTGGGACTTCTAAACAAAGAATCCAATATCATGGAATGCAATGGGATAGTCTATAGGAAAGCCAGCATGTATATGCCACTGGACCCCACACTCCACAAAGAAATTCTACAACAATACCATGACACACCAGATGTGGGACACCCAGGACAACATAGGATGATCAAACTAATCACCAGAGACTACTGGTGGCCATCAATACAAAATGACACCATGTCACAACCCATACACGCGCTCACCCGCTTCACCTGCTCTTACCCAGACTTGTTAAGTGTGGGTCATGCAGGTGAGATGACTGGAGTCTAGATGCCCGGGGATGATGTGTGGATGCGGACGAAGATGGACGAAGCAGGTGAACTCGGGAGGACTGTGGCTTCAATGTATGTATTGCACCCTCCTGCCAATGAGTGGTCCTAACTTCAGAATAAGGGACGAGGACAGAGTCAGAGGCAGAGACAGAGACAGAGACAGGGGTGAAATAGAAGTAGCATGTCGCTAAGTAGATTTCAGACTGAGGATTACAGGCGAAGTAGCTATGGTTTATATACATGAGGAAGTATGGTTCTACAAAAGGAAACTACTATGACTTCAGGTGTGGGCCAGGTATGGCCACTAGATAAAAACACCGGAAATGCAACTAGCTAAAAGGAATAAGGTGAAACAGGAATGATATGAATGGTAAAAGGGATTGCAAGGGAAATGGGAGTAGGTATGACGACCGGAGAAATGTACAAGGAGGATAATCAGAAATTAATGTCAGACATAATAGTAAGAATGGAGAGCGGGGGAGATGGGGGAGAGCGGGTGGGAGCGAATGGTAAATAAAATATAAAGTATAGTCCGGGTAAGAGTGGGTGAAGCGGGTGAGTGCATGTATGGGTTGTGACAGTATTCCCCCCTTAGGGCCGAGCCCTCGAGGCCATGAAGGTGTCGTGGGAAACTGGTGTTGAAAAATTTGATGTAGGCATAAGATCCACACTTTTGAAAAATTTTCCTTTGATTGTCTCTTGACCTCCTACTACCACCATGCCTCCCAAGACCACTGCCCAACTACAAGCTGAACTCGAGGAGAAACGTGAACATGCCAGACTTCAGCACAAGCAGGAGGAAGAGGACAAGCACAGGTTAATTGCGGACCTCACCGCTACTGAAGCCAAAGAAAGAGCAGATAGGGAGAAGCACTGAAGAGGAGGAGAAGAAGAGGTGCAATAAGGAGAGAAAACGAGAGGAGGCGAAGAAATGTGATGAGTGGAAGAAGTGGCTTGAGGAGACGGCACATAAGAAAGGGGAGGAGCAAGAGGAGGAGAATGCGGAGGAACGACAACATAGGAAGGGGAAGGCCCAGGAGGAACTGGTAGTGGGTCCCAGCCGATTGAGGAAACGGCCGAGGGTGGAGGATTCGGACGAAGAGGATGATGCACCAGGATTGTTGGATGAGGAGGAAGAGGAGGAGGTTCAGCTGCAGGTGTGTGTTCCCATAGGTGGGGACAACCCCTGCAAGCACTGCATCGACATGGGTATCAGGTGTCAACCTGGACAGACCTGCTCCAAGTAAGTGCAGGCCTCTTCCTGTTGAATATTAAGCTGAGAAGTCCTTAGCCAGGTTACCACCAAATGCATGACTTGCGTCAAGGGCAAGTGAAAGTGTGAGCCGCCAGGTGGAAGTGCCAAGGTCTCGAATCCCCACATCCTCGTGTGACATCTCGACTGATTCACGACTGCACTTGAAGAGAATACCCTATGCCTTAACAAAATCATTGTTTTATTGTGTCAGCAGAACGTGTGGATGGCACATGAGTCCCGATACCGAGAACATGATACCCACAATTTGGCCGTAATCTTGAGGGAGACCATTGCAAATGGAAAGGAGTTCCGCACCCTCGGCCTGGTGGTGAGTCAATGGTATCCTCCGCACACAGGAAGGACTGAATGTCCAGGACAGATTGCAGAACGGCTGCCTAGGTGCGGATATCTGATGGCATGTGGATGAGGCAAGTGACATCGACATCGAGGACTGGGGTGAGGGGCCATTGCGACCAGTGCGAGAAGGGGGTGAGCAGATGGACTTGGATGAGGAAGAGAAGGGAAATGGTAGTAGTGGAGAGGAAGGAAGTGAAGAAAGTGTGGAGGAGAGTAGAGAAAAAGAAGATGGTGTGGAAGAGGGTGTGGAAGGGGGCCAGCATGAGGATTGAGGGTGTGCGGGTGAATGCGGCTTTCCTCGCTCCTCGTGATTTTGATGTTTAATAAAGTTGAATGTCCAATAAAAGAAGTCTGTCCATGAATAAGAGTGAAAATAAGTCCATTAAGTGTTACAAAGAATGCAAGGGACCAGGCTTAGCAGGATAAGCTGTATGGAAATCTGCCACAAGTTCAGCTGCATGCTCTAATTCAGTAGCAGGCAGCCAAGAAGACTCTTCTTCAGTATCCTCATAACCCAACCAAATGACCTTGTATAATAACTTGCAGGCACGTCGATGGTTGATCTTCAAGTCAACAATGTGGGCGATTTCGTACTCCGGCTCGCCTTCAACTTCAACGGGTGGAGGAGGCGGGTCAGAGCAGCTGTCAAATGGGTTAGGTGTGGCAGGTTCAAGCATTGAAACATGGAATACTGGGTGAATGGCACACATTGAGTCAGGTAAGCATAGAATATAAGAAATGGAACCAGGTTGAGTGATAATCTCATAAGGACCCAAATACTTTTCTGAGAGTTTCTTCAACAGTCAAGTCGTGCAGAAGAACTGTGCCTTAACGAAGACCTTTTGCCCAACTGTGAAGTTAGGTGCAGATGTCTGGCAGGTATCAGTGGTTGACTGGTACCGTTCTTGAGCTTGCTTAATCTCGTATTTGAGTACTGTATGGAGTTTATCGAGGTCAACGATGAATTGACGTGCGTGTGTGGATGCTAAGTCATGTTCCAGGTAGACTGTGATATTGGGATGATAGCCTTTATTAGTGAAGAATGGGGAGACACCAGTAGTGGCACTAGGAGTGTTGTTATAGGCAAACTCAGCTAGTGGCAGTAACTCAGCCCAGTTGTCCTGCTGGTAGTTGCAGTAGATGCGGAGGTATTGCTTGAGAGTCTGGTTAGTCTGTTCAGTTTGTCCGTTGCCCTCAGGGTGATACCAAGAGGTGAAGTGTAACTTTATGTCCAGTGCTTGTTCAAGTGAGTGGAAGAAGTGTGAAATGAATTCGGAACCACAATTGGATGTAACATGTCTGGGAATGCCATGTTTCGAGAATACATGAATGACGAATAGGGGGGTGAGTTCGGCCGAGGTGATGGTATCGTGAGTGGGAATGAACAAAGATTGCTTGGTGAGGCGATCAATGATAACAAGGATAGTGTCGTAGCCGGAAGATGTGGGAAGTTTCTCGATGAAGTCCATAGAGATAGAGTTCCATGGCCATTCAGGAATGGGGAGCTGCTTGAGGTTTCCATAAGGTTGGTGTCATTGTGGCTTAGAGCACATGCAGGTGACACAGGATTTGCAGAAATCTTTGACTGTCATGCAGATTTCGGGCCAAGTATAATCACGTCGGACTAACTCCAGAGTCTTGTTCTGACCGAAGTGTCCAGAAAGGATGTGATTGTGCTTGTACTGTAGAACACGAAGTCGAAGATTGTCAACATTGGGAATGTAGATCCTGTCGTCAAGGCGGAGAAAACTGGATGAATCTACAATCCAGCATCCTTCAGGTTTGGCTAGGTGTTGAGCTGCAGTCGGGTCTTGCGGAAGAGATGAAAGGATGTCGGAATGCAGCTGATCGAGGTCAATGATCATGGCTGCACGAAGGGAAGGGGTATAAAGATAAGTAGCATGGACGGAGGCTGTGAGTTGTTCATGAGTAAAGACTGGACAGAAGTTGTGAGGATTGACCATAGCGTAGCCATTATTCCCCCCTTTAGGGTAGACATCCCATCATCTAGTTAAAGCATCAGGCTTCATACCAAGTTGGCCAGGGCGAAAGCAGATGATGAGGTTGAACTGTGACAAGAATTCAGACCAGCGAGCTTGACGGCAGGTGAGGATTTTAGTGGTGCAGAAGTATTCCAGATTCTTATGATCAGTGACAATGTCAATGGGAAGGGGAGCACCTTCAAGATAATGCCACCAGATCCTAAAGGCTTCAAAGATAGCCAGTAGTTCCTTGTCATGTGTGTCATAGTTCAACTCGGCCGAAGTGAATGTATGGGAATGGAAAGCCATGGGGTGAACTTCACCATCCTCAGCAACGATAGAGAGGATGGCAGCTAGCACATAGTCAGATGCATCTGTCTCGACGATGATTTGAGCATCAGGGATCCAGTGGGTCAGGATAGGAGTGGAGGCGAAAGTGTCCTTCAATGATTGGAAAGCCTCTTGACATTTATCATTGAAGTTCCAAGGAATACCCTTGTGGGTAAGGCGGGTGAGAGGAACTACAATGTCAGAGTAGTTATAAATGAAGCAACAATAGAAGTTGGTGAAACCTAAGAAGGACTGTATGTCCTTGATCTTCTTCGGTTCTGGCCAGTCCTGGATAATCTTGACCTTGTCTTCAGACATCTTGAGACCATCAGGGGAAAGAACATAACCAAGGTATTCAACCATGTCAGACTTGAATTCGCACTTATCCGCATGGATGTAGAGACTGTTCTGCCTAAGCCACTTGAGAACCTCGCAGACTTGTTTGCAGTGTATGCTGATATCGTCAGAATAGATGAGTATGTCGTCAAGATAGACCGTAACGCAGACATCTAAGAGATCTTTGAAGATGTCGTTCATAAACCGCTGGAAGGCAGCAGGTACATTGATAAGGCCAAAAGGCATAATAAGCCACTCGAACGATCCGTAGCGGGTTCAGAAGGCTGTTTTCCATTCATCACCTTCTGCGATGTGGACAAGGTGATAAGCATGGTGTAGGTCAATCTTGGTATAGATGCGGGCTTTGCAGGGCGAATCGAGTAGGCCGGATATGAGAGAAAGGGGGTAGTGATCCTTTTTGGTAATATGGTTGAGACCTCGGAAATCGATGCACAAATGGAGTGAACCATCCTTTTTCTTGACAAAGAGGACAGGGGCTCCGTGAGGGGAGTTGGAGGGGCGGATGAATCTGATAGCAAGGTTTTCATCAATGAATTCACATAGAGCCTCTAGTTCAACCTGAGATAGGGAATAGATGGTACCAACTGGTGGTTGGCCACCTTCTTCGAGATTGATCTGGAGGTCATATGGCCGATGCGGGGCAAGCTTGTCAGCCTTCATTTTACTGAAGACATCAGCAAAATCATGGTACTCTTCTGGAATATGGGACTAGTCATTCTGAGGCTCCTCAACAGAGGCAGAGGAAGCTGTTATAGATGGGTTGTTGAGATTGAGGCTATACTAAACTGAACCAGGGAGGCGAGAGGCATGGAGGAAGGTGGTGGCATTAACCAGTGAGACGTGCAGACAAGCTGCATCAACTGTGCCCATAACAGAAGTGGCAGAAGAAGCAGATGGTGAAGACTGTGAGGTGACAGATGGGGCAGCTGAAGTGGATGCTGCAGAGGATGCAGGTGCAACTGGAATGGACGCACTGTGAGCAGAAGTGGCAGGAAGTTCAGGCTGAAGCGGTCGGAAAGTGATATGGCCCAGAACCCAGTCAATCGGACAGATTGTAGTGGGTGAGCCAGTTATATCCAAGAACCACAGAGCAAGAAGAGTCAAGCCCAGTGACATAAAAGTCCAGAGTCATAGATTCACCACAGTCAAAGGTAACAGGAAGCTTCACTAGTTCAGTAATGTACGCATTAGACGAGCCATCAAAGAGACAAAGTTCAATAGGAGGAATGGACATAGTTGGAAGATCATATGAATGTACAAAGTCAGAGTCCACGAAAGCAATGGGTAGACCCACTATCAACAAGAGCCTTGAAGCGGACAAGATCAGATGAAGCGGATGAAGAAACAGAAGGGGAAGTGAGATAGAGCTGCAGGGAATTGGGGTTAGAAAGAGCAGAAGTATTGAGTCAAAAACACTCTGTGGCACAGGTGAGTTCAACGCGGTCCTCAGCCTGTGCAGAGTCCTGAGGATCACCACTTATTTTTCTGAGCTCTTTTCAGAGCTCTCCCCAACCACTTCGGCCTTGTGGGCAACAGCCTTTGCAGTCAAAGCAGCTTTCTTCCTACACTCGCTAACCTTGTGGCCAGGTGTTGCCACAGAACAGGCAGAGGTTGTTGTCAAGGCAGCACTTGCATTCTTCGGTAGTCAGCTTTCCGACCTTGCCGAGTTTGTCAGATAAGTTGGGTTTAGCAGGGGAGAATGATTTGGCAGGTGTAGAGGAGGATGGGGTAGTGTTGGTGGGTTTGTTTGAGGTGTTGCCCTTGCTGCTGCTGTGGTTGGGCTTGTTGCTGTTGCTGTTGTTGTTGTTGCTGTTGCTGTTGTTGCTGTTGTTGTTGTTGCTGCTGGCCTTGTTTGAGGGAGGTCCTGGGTTGTTACCCGACTTCCTGTTGAGAGAAGCGGACACTGATTCAGCCGCTTCCTTTGCATGGGTCTTCTCACGTTGACGTTCTCAATAGCAATTATTGAGGATGATGGCTGCTTCATGCATTTCATTGAATGAGGTGGGCTTGCCATTGGGGCAAGAAGAGAGGGCATCTTGGAGATGATCAGGGAGGCCTTTGTAGTAGTAGTAGCAGAGGACATCATCGCCCCATCGAAGTTGGGACGAGAGCCGCATGAATTCGACATTATAGGTGGTGATCTTCTCACCATGCTTCATCTTCAGATTCTCCAGGAGTTCGGCCGATTCGCCCTTCAGGTCAGCTACACCGAAGTTGGTCTTGAGCTCAGTGATGAACTCATCCCAGTCGGTGGACCAGGCATGGGATATGCCTTGAGTCTCTTCCTGGTTGATGCCAGTTTCAAACCAGCGAAGAGCAACGTCAGTGAGGAAGGTGAGGGTGAAGTTGACCTTGGTGGTATCAGATGTGAATTGTGTAGGGTTGGCGTGGAAGTAGAGTTGACATTGGAAAAGGAAGCGAGGAAGGTCATCGGGGTTGGCACCACTGAATGGTTCGGGTTCATGGGCCTTAGTATGGGGAGGTCGAGGAGGCTGGGGCAGCTGAGAGCCGGCATGATCGTCTATGGTGTTAGCAAGGGATCTAATAGCATGGGCTAGAGGGCGATCAAGTCCCCGACAGCTGTGCAGCTCACTAGTGCTTGTTTCATCATCACCATTGTCATCATCATCCAATGGTTCCTTGGGTTCATCATTGCCTCCAGGTCCATCGCCTCCACCATCATCAGGATTGGGGTAAGGGTAATCAGCATATTCTAGACCATTATTCTGGTCATCACCATAGTTGTCTTTATCATTAATACCATAGTTACCACCACCAGGGTAGCCAGGATCTCCAGGTGGGACTGTGCCACCTACGCCGTTTCTACTACTCGGGCCCCAAGGTGGGCCGGAGCTATGTTCGGGAAGTTCCTCCCAGATCAGCTCTGCGAAGGGGTTAGGGGAGTTTTGTGGAAAGTTGCCTGGAACAAATAGGTGAGACCGTTTTGATCTCTGAGTTCTGGGGGTGGATTGGGTTGATGAAGGGGTTCATTTGGGATTGTTGTGAAGGGACTGATGAACAGTTGTGCCAGTCTTAGTTCTGACAAATGTAGCCATAGTAAGTGAAGGAATAGAAATTGACAGTAGGAGTTGGGAGTCTGAAATACTGTTAAGTGTGGGTCACACGGGTGAGATGACTGGAGTCTAGATGCCCAGGGATAATGCATGGATGCGGACAAAGATGGATGAAGCGGGTGAACTTGGGAGGACCATGGCTTCAATGTATGTATTGTGCCCTCCTGCCAACGAGTGGTCCTAACTTCAGAATAAGGGATGAGGACAGAGTCAGAGGCGGAGACAGAGACAGAGACAGAGGTAGAATAGGAGTAGCATGTCACTAAGTAGATTTCAGACTGAGGATTACAGGCGAAGTAGCTATGGTTTATATATATGAGGAAGTGTGGTTCTACAAAAGGAAACTACTATGACTTCAGGTGTGGGCCAGGTATGGCCACTAGATAAAAACACCGGAAATGCAACTAGCTAAAAGGAATAAGGTGAAACAGGAATGATATGAATGGTAAAAGGGATTGCAAGGGAAATGGGAGTAGGTATGATGACTGGAGAAATGTACAAGGAGGATAATTGGAAATTAATGTCAGACATAATAGTAAGAATGGAGAGCGGGGGAGATGGGGGAGAGCGGGTGGGAGCGAATGGTAAATAAAATATAAAGTATAGTCCTGTCACAACCCATACATGTGCTCACCCACTTCACCCGCTCTTATCCGGACTATACTTTATATTTTATTTACCATTCACTCTCACCTGCTCTCCCCCAGTCTCCCCCACTCTCCATTCTTACTATTATGTCTGACATTAATTTCCAATTATCCTCCTTGTACATTTCTCCGGTCGTCATACCTACTCCTGTTTCCCTTGCAATCCCTTTTACCATTCATATCATTCCTATTTCACCTTATTCCTTTTAGCTAGTTGCATTTCCAGTGTTTTTATCTAGCGGCCATACCTGGCCCACACCTGAAGTCATAGTAGTTTCCTTTTGTAGAACCACACTTCCTCATATATATAAACCATAGCTACTTCGCCTGTAATTCTCAGTCTGAAATCTACTTAGCGACATGCTACTCCTATTCCACCTCTGTCTCTGTCTCTGTCTCCGCCTCTGACTCTGTCCTCATCCCTTATTCTGAAGTTAGGACCACTCATTGGCAGGAGGGCGCAACACATACATTGAAGCCACAGTCCTCCCGAGTTCGCCCACTTCGTCCATCTTTGTCCACATCCATGCATCATTCCTGGGCATCTAGACTCTAGTCGTCTCACCCGCGTGACCTGCACTTAACACACCAGGAAATATGTCAAAGGATGTCAGAACTGCCAAAGGAACAAACCTCACATAATACCATTGAAAACACCACTATACCTGCTCCCAATACCTAATGGGCCATGGGAAGAGATAAGCATTGATCTCATCAGACCACTACCAGAATGAGAAGGAAAAGATGCTATCTTGGTGGTTGTTGACCAGTTCATGAAAATGATATGACTCATACCAACAAAAACAGACATATCCTCAAAAGGAATCACACAACTTTACAGGAATGAATTATGGAAGCTACATGGGGTACCATGGAAAGTCCTTAGTGACTGAGGACCACAGTTCACATCAGAATTCACTGGAGAATTGTTCAAGGGATTAGGAATAGAATAAACCCTATCAACAGCCTATCATCCCCAAACAGACAAACAAACAGAATGAATCAATCGAGAAGTTGAAACATACCTTCACCTATACTGCAACTATGAACAAGACAACTGGGTGAACTAGTTGCCCATGGCCAAATTCCAGTATAATGACAAGAAACATAGCAGAACACAGGAAACACTGTTCTACCTCAATTACAGGCAACACCCCTGGAAAGGAAAAGACCATGGAGCAATAGACAACCCCAGTAGCACCAAGTTCCTAAAACAACTATGGAATGCAAGAGACAACTCTGTGGCAGCACTACAGTCATATCAAGAAAAGATGAAACAGACCCACGATAATAGCAAGCTGCACATAACATGATATCAAGCCAGTGATAAAGTATGGCTAGAGAATGCAAACATCCATACCAATCAGCCATCAAAGAAGCTAGGCCAGAAAAGGTATGGGCCTTTCCAAATCAAGGAAAAAATAGGAAAAGTGGTATATTAGCTCACACTACTAGAAGGATGGGCCATCCATAATGTGTTTAATGAACAACTGCTAACCCTGGTGCAGAAAGCAGCATTCCCAAGGCAGCAGAGACTACCAGCACCTGAGCCAGTGATCATCAATAACAAAGAAGAATATGAGGTAGAGGAGATCTGAGGATGACAAAAACAGGGATGGGGATATTAATTCCTAGTACACTGGAAAGGATATGACAATAAGGATGATATGTGGACAGCAGAGTCAAATCTAACAAATGCTCAAGATGCAATAGCAGAATACCAAAAGAGGCATCTGGAGGATACCCATAAAAAAGAGGGCAGAAAAACCAAAAAGTCATCACCCAGCCAAAGAAACTAATCAGATATGCCTTCTTTCCAAGCTAACTGCATTACCATCTGCTCCCTTGTCCACCCCAACCCAACCACAATCTCTTCTGTTCCCCTCCCAGAACCAGGTAGTGGCCAAGCACCTGCACCCCAAGGCACTCACTACAACCTTGCTACCACACTGTTCCCAGTACAAGGACTTCTCAAATCTCTACTAAAAGATGTCGACAAAGCCACCAACAGCAAGATAGAAACCATCACTGCCCAAAACAAGTGATTAGTCATCAATCAACACATCACCCTTGCCACCACATGCATTACCTTTGCCAACATGTATGCAGGATTTGCCAATGCATTCTCATCCACCAATCAGCACATTCCTGCCATCTTCTGAGCCCTAGACCAATCCACACTCACACCCAGTGAACAAGACTGCGTCTACAGCCTCCACAATCATATTGACCTCAGGCTTGAAGTATTCAAATGCCTTGATATTGCTGACATATTCCTAGAGCTCACCAACATAGCCATGAATCTACTCAGATGTGACAAGACCACTGAAGACCCAGAAATTGATGCCCTTGTTGACAGAATCCACAGTACCCTTTCCAAATTACACAATACAATCAACTCCATGCCACTGACCCAAGCTGACACACCTATGGATGAAGAAACCACTGTCTTCATGAAGAAAGAAGTCAACTCTCTCTGTTGCTTCATAAAAACCATCACTCCACTACAACTTGTATTGGTTTTTCTCCCATCTGCAAGGTTCTGCACTGTGTTACCAGGCCAAGAGAAGGACCAACACTACTGGAAGATGATAGTCAAGAGCTACTGGGACAATTCTACCACAACTGATTTCCCATTCAATGGTGTCCCAGTTCCTATCTGCCAGAACAGGCAAAGCCACTTACCTGTCTTTTTCGCATGATCAAACAATGGAAAATATCTCATCAGAGCCACCAAGAAAGCCCTTGCCTCTGCTGTAGTCAGTGGCAACTTTGATGAAGCTTCCTGAGACATAAAGCCAAATCAGGGGGTATTGTTATGGTTTTCCACCAATTAAGTCATACTCTGTCATCATCTGCATTCCTGTCTACTAGCATATCTGTTTCAGTTATTTCTGTTGAGCAATCTCTGTCTATGACTTGTGTTAACTACTATGCTAGCCTGATCAGACGTTTTATGTAGTTACTCCATCCATTCAACTGGATGACCTCCTGTATTTAAGCATACATACATCTACTGTATTTGGTATGCTTAACCACCTTTGTTCTCTTCCCCTTACTCACTCTCAAGACTTAGCCTAAGCTGCAACCTGAGGTCTTATTAGACTAAGGTCATAACACTACCAAAGGAATGAGCAGAGTAACTGCTCCTGACCTAGACCCCAATAACTGGCAATAGCATGTAACTTTATGTGCCAAGAGATGGTGTGACCATATTGCTTTTCAATGCTTGAAAGTACATGACCTCTCAAACTTGGGGGAATCCAGAATCAAGGACCAAAGTGCCATACTCAATGGACATTGTACCTTTAATGTGGATCCACATGAAGGGAATGAAAATGATGAAATGCATGAGTTGGCACCAGAGGTGACACTACCTCAGAAAGCAAGACAGACACAGTCTGTAACCATAAACCCGGAGGTGGTAACACATTTACCACCCAAAGCTGTTGAATCTTGACCCATACCACTATATTGGTTCAGTTTATTTATAGCTAAAACAGTTCTTGAATACTTCACTCTCAGAGTGAGTTAATAACAGATTACAAGATAGTACATTTCATATGGACTACAGTACATACAGCACTTTACCACACCTTGTGTTGCTGGTTAGAATGTTCTATTAGATATATGCTGTGTATGCATTATGCTCTGTATATGCTACTGGTAAATAACAGCACTCCCTGTTTTAGGTTGTAAGAATGTTTCACCTAGGACTTTAGTATATAAATCCTATGTAGTATGCATACTTTCTTTAGACAATTCCAGTCTTCGTTCACTCAAACATCTATACTCTTTAGCAGCACTTCACCCCCTCTAATTGTTCTCTTACAATCCCAGTGAGTGTGACTACCCTCTGCCACTAGTGTTAGCTACTGTGGTGTACTTGTCTCAACAAGAACTACTACACCAAGATTGGCTCCCTTGGTCAGAGGGAATTCACAGTGAAATTTGCCACAAATCCCTCACTCCCATTGACCTTCAATGCCTCTTAGTGCTGTGGTATGACACCCATCCATACCAAGGACTCTGGCTAGGGTACCAACTCGAGGTAGTTGGCTCCATGCCTATGCCCATCCTAAATACCCCTAGCAGGTTTGGAATGGCAGGCCATTACTTGATACCTTAAGTAAAAACCTCACTGTCCTCTCCAGGACTGAACTAATTCCTGGGAGTATGCCCAATCCCCCCAGCTGAACCTAACTTAGGTCTTAACTTGATAACAGGACCACTGCTGGCTCAAGACCACACATAGGTGAGAGGTCACTCTCTCACTCACTTGATCCTGAATGCATTACCTGGTGTAATAGAGACACTACAAAGACACAAAGAAAAGATGCATGACTGCATCTGTCAAACAGTACAAGAGTATCTCATACAACCCTTTGAATTCCTGGCAGGATATAAGTCATCCAACCAGAGATTACCTCAGGATAGTGGAGTAGAACCATACTCCAGTAGTCAGAAGTTTAGTGACTTAGAGAATTTCATCTCTTCACTATGTATAGATTTCACCTTATGAGGTATAGAAGGAATAAGCTTTGCCTTGGATTGTCTAAGGCTTCAATTGCTCCCATATTACCTCAGAGGTGAGGCTAAGAACATGGTGATAAGACATGTCATCAATGTCAATCATACAAGATTTGACTGGACATTTGAAGATGTCCTAATTATTCTGCACAATAGATTCATGCCACCAATATCCATGCATGACACATACAAAGGCCTTCGTCATGTGCACTACAACACAACGATTGGAGTACAGGGCCTCTATGATGCCCTTATGGATCACATATAGTGTATGACAGTACACCCCAACAATTATTCACTCATTGAAGTATTCCTGAAAGGAATACCTGAGAATATGAGAACAGATCTACTATTCAATCATGGGTTAACACCCAATGCCAACTCCCTTGATGATCTCCTCACATTCACCATGTGGTATGAGAATAGGTTGAAGGTTAACTCCTTCTATCATAAAAACTTGCAAACTAGCAAGAATAACAGCTCACTTTGGAGCTTCCTAAAGCAAATGGCATCTGCTAAGGCTCCTCATGATCCTTGTTGAAAACTTGTGCCATGTGGGACTACACTAGTCCCTCAAAATGTAGCTAACAGCCACAAATATATACCTGCTAAGGAGGTAAATAAACCTCCTCCTCAACAATATGAACCCAGTCCCTCAAAACCTCAAGACAACTGTAGTAATAGGACGTTTAAACCATCCTGTCCTATGGCACAGCCATAAGAGGGCACTAAGTGGCCTGACAAGCCAGTAGTGTGTTACAATTGTAGTGGCAACTACTATGCCAGTAATTGCCCAAATAAGGGCAAACAGAAATTATTCCTACACACTGCCCACACTGTGATCAGCAATCTTGAGGACATATCTGAGGTTCCTCCTCAGATAGAACTGGAAGAACCAGTGGAGAAAGAGCATGTCTCCATACATGAAAAAGAAATTGACCTTGTCAAAGTTGAGGTATATGACTTTGACTATGTAGAGTCCAAGGCATTGGGTGACTTTGATTTTCTCCATGCAATGAATGACACTGTAGTGGAGGAAGGCCCATAGGTCAAGATAGAACCTTGATGCATCAGATGTGTACAACTTCATGTCAAAAAGAAGCCTTAGATGAGGCCCCAAATACCACCAAGTAAGAAACAGTGTTTTGCTACATATGTCAATGTCAATGGGGTCAATGCTTGGACCCTTTGGAACTTAGGAAGTACCATGACTGGGCTGACACTAGCCTTTGCTCATGCAGCCAATATTGTGGTACACAACCTCACTGACCTGTACAGTTTACAACTGGGCATGGTTGGCAGTTGGTCTGTCATTAAGTATGGAACTAACGTCTCCATGAAGATCAAGTCACACAATATCACCATGTATGTTGATGTGGCCAACTTCAACTGATATGATCTAATAATGGGGGCTAGATTCATGAAAGCACATAATGTTGTGCTCAATTTCATAAATAACCAAGTACATAGTTCTTAGAACCTTTATATCTGAGGAAATTCATCATCTCAGACTTTGTGGACAATTTGTTGGGTGGATTTCATTGGGTAGAAATACATATGTGCTGCATCCAAATACACAGACATGGGACAAATTTGGTTTCTCCCTCAAATAACACTTGTAAGATGTCTTCCACTGCAGATGCTGGACTGGCATATGATTGAATAAATGCACTGCTGTATTCAACACAAACTCCCACCACAAGTCAGGTAGACATGCCTATAGCCTTATAGCTTGGGCTTTCTCAAGTAGAGTACAGTTCAGTCACTCTGCTCTCCCATTCTGCTGATGCACAAAGGGGGCAGTAGTCTCATGGGTGATTCCACACTCAGTGAACCATGCCAATAGTTGCTTGTTGATGTATTCTCCTCCATTATCAGTGTAGAAATGATGGATCCACATACTGGAGAGGTTCTCTAATGTGCTGATCAGCTGAATAAGCTTCTTGGGTGCCTTAGACTTCTTTTGAAGGAGGACAATGTGTGCATGAGATGAGAAGTTGTTAAGTAACATCATCACCCACTTATATTTGTGGTAACTGATGACTGGCAGTTCCATTAGGTCTGAGTGACATAGCTCAAAAACCAAGGATGCACACTTGGGTTTCTCTGGAAAGGAATTATTGTGCATTTTTCCCTTGGCACAGCCCTTACAGAGGGGCTTCTGGAATAGAGGAGGTGAAATTGGCACAATGTCCTCAACATACTTTGGAAGCTTAGAGAGCATGTGATCAGAGGAGTGTCCCATTTGATGATGCCAATCGATATAATCAGGTTGGCATAAGGCCAGTGCAACTGGCTTCTCCTTACTGGAGTGCAAGATATATATGTATACCATATGGATATTATTCATGAATATTGTATGCAGCCAGGCAGATAATATGGCTCTTCTTGATTGATTGTGAATGGTGGTTCCTTTAATGCTTGCCTCAAGAATGTGTCCAGTTCAAAGAATCTGGCCCAAGGACATCAGATGTTCTGTAATTTCCTTGATATAAAAGACCAGTGCAATATGCAAAGTAGTACTACAAGTTTTTTTCCCATTGACAATGTCATGCTGGAAAATGACAGATTCTTGACCTATCATTTCATAGTTCCAGTTCCCAGCTGCTTGGATCAACCCAGAGTGGCCTATAGTGATCTCAGCAAAGTCTGACAGGTAACCAGTGACATGGTACAAGGCCCCTGAATCCAGGAGCCAATCTGCACTTTCTGAGATGTGTTGTTTTTTCTTCCTACAACTAAGACAGTTCATGAGATTACAGATATGATATGTCTTGAGCAAATTAATCTCAAGATTCTCTGCTCTTAACTTCAATTTATCCTTTACTGACATCTCATTGTGAAGTGGGTTTAACACATTTTCCAGCTTAGTTTTCACACTAGCAGAGAAGTAGTGCATGCCCAGCATATATTACAATGTAAAAAATCCATGCAGTAATGACTAGATATTTGTACAGGAGATGGACGGACTAAAGCATCTACATAGCTCCAGCCTGGTCAGCAGAGACTATGTTGTCCCAACTCATCCATAGTATCTCCAAGGCTTCCTGCTCTTTGGTGGACATGCCCTATGTCTGTATCATGCCATCCCATCCATTGACAGGACTGGATCTTTTTGGTATCAGGAGAATCAAGTGAAGTAGAAAGTACTGGCCTGCACTCTCTATCAGAGCTGTAGTCCATCTCATTGTTGAAGTCAATGGTGTACATATCAGTCTCTTTTGGTGCTGGCTTCTTTTTGAGTGGCTTGGGAATCTTGATGATAGCTGGCTTGTCATACACTGGCACTGGCCAAGCCTCTTCCTCTTCAATCATAGTTGTCTGTGGAGTGGTGGAGTTACCCACATCAATCTCCATCAGATCAAACCTCTTCCATGCCTCCTCTAAACTCTTACCTTCAGTGGACTTAGTATTGAGACACTTGTCCCAGCTCTTTAATGCATTGACCTTGGCTTTTACTGAAGGTCAGTGGCAAGATTCAGGCTCAAGTGCAGTGATGTGTGACATGAGCAGAGTGACATTGGCACTAGAAGCAGGAGGTATCAAGTTGTGACACATCTTCTCTATGAGAGAGCATGTGGATGGACACAGAGGCTCTACTCATGCCTGCAACACATAGTCCACATCCTGAATATATCCTAATCCTGATGATGTGGTGGTGGTGTTAGCCCACACACCTGTTATGACCTTAGTCTGAGTAAACCTCAGGTTGCAACTTAGGCTAAGACTTGAGGGCAAGTAAGGAGAGAGGAACTTAAGTAGTTAAGCATACCAAATACAAGAGTATGTATGTATGCTTAAATACAGAAGAGACATCCAGTTGAATGGATGGGGATAGCTACATGAAACATCTGATGACTATGGCATGGTAGTTACGAGTCAGAGCTCGGAGATCGCACAGGCAGGAATAGCTGAAACAGGTACACAGGAAATTGGAATATAAATGAAGTAAGGAACGCAATATGATCGGTGAAAGGTTCACAACAATACCCCCCGATTAGGCTTCATGCCTCAGGAAGCTCATTGAAGTCTCTGTTCACTACTGCAGCAGCGAGTGCTTTTTTAGTGGTGGTGATGAGGAACTTTCCTTCGTTGGAACACACTAAGAAGACGGGTGAGTGGCTTCATCTGTCTTGCCGGATAGGGACTGGGATGCCATTGTATGGGAAGTCAGTGGTAGTGGAGCTGTTCCAGTAGTTCTTGACTATCGAGTTCCAATAGTGTTGGTCCTTTTTTTGTCCTGGCAATACAGTGCAGAATCTTGCAGGTGGAAGAAAAACCAATATGAGTTGCGGTGGTGTGATGGTTTTTATGAAACAGCAGAGGGCGTTGACTTCTTCTTTCATTGAAACTGTGGTTTCCTTGTCCATGGGGGTATTAGTGCAGGTTGGCAGTGTGGGGTTGATGGTGTTGTGTAGTTCAGAAAGGGTGATATGAATTCTGTCAACCAAGGTGTTGATGTTGGGGTCTTCATTTGACTTGTCCCTTCCAAGTAGTTTCATGGCTATGTCAGTGAGTTCTAGGAATATGTTGGCAATGTCGAGGTGGTTAAAGACCTCAAGGCCCAAATCGATTCGGCTCAAGCATCAGCAAGAAATTGGTAGATGAAGAGGGACTCCCTACCTGGAAATTGGAACGACAAATAATGGTACTAAATGCAGATGGAACACCTAACCAAGGCGGAAAAGTAATGGAGACCACCATGATCAACATCGACATCTAGGGACATAAGGAACAAATCAAGGCCTCAGTCATACAACTACAGGACAGAGCAGAAGTCTTCCTAGGACACGATTGGCTAGTCAAACACAACCCAGAAGTAGACTGGAACAATGGAGAAATCAAGTTCACCCAGTGTCCACCAGGCTGCCAATTCCCCCATCAGAACATCCCTATCACTGAAAAACTACAAAACATAACTATTACGGAGGACCTATGGGAAGAAGAAGATGAGCCAGACCCAACCAAACTGGAAGACCTACCAGACTATGTACAACCATTCACGCACTTATTCAACAAAACAACATTTGACAAGCTCCCAGAATGAACTGAATGGGACCACGAGATAGTCTTAATGGAGGACACCCCAAAAGAAATAAGTGCAGGGACATACAACATGATGGTTAAGAAGCAAGACAAACTCAAGTCATTCATCAAGGAAAACCTAGAATCAGGATGAATACAGCCATTGAAATCCCCATATGCAGCACCAACATTCTTTATCCCAAAGAAAGATGGATCCAAAAGGCTGATCTAGGACTACAGATGGCTAAACAAAGTGGTGGTCAAAGACAAAACACCGCTGCCAAGAATTGGTGAAGTAATCAACAAGCTTGGAAAAGCAAAATACTTCAATAAGCTGGACATCATCTGGGGATACAACAATGTCAGGATCAAAGAAGGAGACAAATGGAAAGCTGCCTTCCTCACCAATGAAGGACTCTTTGAGCCGACAGTCATGTATTTTGGCCTAAGCAACTTGCTGGGGACATTCTCCAGAATGATGACAAGCATCTTCCATGACCTCTTACAAAACAGGAGACATCGTAAACTATATGGATGACTTTGCCATCCCAGGAGACACTAAGGAGCAACTAAAGGAATGGACAGTGCAATTTCTGGAATGAGCAGCCTAGTACAATCTATGCTTCAAATGGACCAAGTGCATCTTTGATGCAGAAGAGATCCCAATGTTAGGAGTTCGGGTAGGACATGGACAAATCGAAATGGAAGAGGACAAAGTAAAATCAGTACAGGAATGGCCCGAACCCAAGAACACCAAGGGAGTAGAGAGGTTCCTGGGTTTTGCAAATTATTATTGATGTTTCATCAAAAACTTTAGCACAATCATGGAACCCCTAAACAAACTCAAAGGAGCAACCACATGGGAATGGATGCAAGAACACCAAGACTCATTCAACCAACTCAAGAAACGTATCACCGAAGAGCCTGTCTTGACACTACCACAAAGACACGGCCAATTCAGAGTAGAAGTCGATGCCTCAGACTATGCATTAGGGGGGGTACTTTCACAGCTACAAGAGGAAAAATAGCACCCCATTGCTTTCACATCACGAACCCTGTCACCAGCAGAACGGAACTATGAAATATACGACAAAGAATTGCTAGCCATTGTCCATGCCCTGAAGGAATGGAGACATTACCTCTTGGATGCTGAAGAACAATTCAAACTCTGGACGGACCACGAAAACCTGAAGTATTACTGAGAGCCACAGAAACTAAACGGGCAACAAGCACAGGTGGTATCTGTGACTGCAAGACTACGACTTCACGCTACAACACATACCAGGGAAAACAAACACAAAAGCCGACCTACTATCCCGAATCCACCAAATGCCAGAAGAACAAGAAGATAAACTAGTCACCATAATCAGGGAAAGCTGGCTACAGACAGAAGGCACAGACAGCACAGTACTCCTATGAGCAGAACTATTCATCAAACCAAACTTCCTAGAATGAATTCGAAACTGGACCCAACGAGAAACAATAGTCCTAACTGAGCTAAAGAAGCAAGGATCCCAACTCACCGAAGAAGACGGAATAATCTACAGACAGAATAGTGCATACGTTCCACCTGATCAGAAACTATGAGAAGAAATCCTAGTCCAGTATCATGACACCCCAGATGCAGGACACCCAGGACAACACAGAATGATGGAACTAATCAGCTGGGACTACTGGTGGCCATCAATACGAAAGGACATAAAGAGATACATCCGAGGATGCCAAGCCTGTCAAAGGAACAAATCTAGGACAACACCACTCAAATCGCCACTATATCCCCTCCCAATACCAAATGGACCTTGGAAAGAAATCAGTATCGACATGATCAGACCACTGCCAGAGTCTAAAGGAAAGGATGCAATATTAGTCATTGTGGACCACTTTACAAAAATATACGACTCTCAGTGACAACCACGGATATGTCATCTTGAACATTGCAAGGATATACCGAGACGAAATATGGAAGCTACACAGACTGCCGAGGAAAGTACTTAGCAACTGAGGACCTCAATTCACATCAGAATTCACCAAGGAGTTGTTCAAGGGACTTGGCATCAAACGAAATCTATCAATGGCATACCATCCGCAAACAGATGGACAAACCAAATGCATCAACAGAGAAGTAGAAACCTACATCCACCTATACTGCAACTATGACCAAGATGACTGGGGAGAGTGGCTCCCCATTGCAGAATCTCAGTACAATAACAAACGACACGGAGGGACACAGGAGACGCCATTTTTCCTAAACTATGGAAGGAATCCATGGAAAGGCAAGAACAAGCCAACAACGAACAATCCTGTCACCACAGCATTCCTGGAACAACTACAGCGTGCCCAAGACAACACCTCATCAGCACTACAGACATACCAAGAAAAGATGAAACAGCAACATGACTGCAGTAGAACCCACACCAGCATATATCAAACAGGAGATAAAGTATGGTTAGAAAACACCAATATCCATACCAATCAATCATCAAAGAAGCTAGGCCAAAAACAGTATGGACCTTTCCTTATTAAGGAAAAGATAGGGGAAGCAGCATATTGGCTGAAACTGCCGGATGGATGGGCCATCCATGATGTATTCAACGAACAGCTCCTGACACCAGTACACCAGGCAGAGTTCCCAAGTCAAGAACAACCATCAGCACCTGACCTGGTGATCATCAACAATGAAGAAGAATACGAAGTGGATGAAATCCGCGGACAATGAAAACAAGGAAGGAGTTATCAATTCCTGGTCTACTGGAAGGGATACAGCAATGAAGAAGATATGTGGACAGTGGAGTCTAACCTGGAAAATGCTAAAGATGCCATAAAAGTCTACTTAAAAAGGCATCTGGAGGATACCCATAAAAGAGGGGGCAGAAAACACAAAAAAGCATTAAACAAGCAATCCAGACAGAAAAACTAAACAGACATGCCTGCCTCCCAATCTAACTGCATCACTATTGACTCGCTTGTTCACCCCACACCCACCAGAATCTCCTCCCTCCCATTCCCTGAACCAGGCAACAGCCGAGCACCTGCCCCCCAGGGAACCCATTTCAATCTCGCTAAAACACCATCCCCTGCACAAGGACTCCTTGAAGCCTTGCTCAAAGATGTCGACAAGGCAACCAACAGCGAAATTGAAAACATTACTGCCCAGAACAAATGACTGGTAGTAAACCAGCACATTACCCTCACTATTGCTTGTATCACCTTCACCGACATGTACGCTGGATTCACCAATGTCTCCTCCTCCACCAACCAACATATTCCCGCCATCTTTTGAGCACTAGGCCAGTCCACCCTCATCCCTAATGAAAAAGATCACGTCCAAGGACTCCAGAGCCGAATTGATTTGGGCCTTGAGGTCTTTAACCACCTCAACATCGCCAACATATTCCTAGAACTCGCCGATATAGCCATGAAACTACTTGGAAGAGACAAGTCAAATGAAGACCCTGACATCAACACCTTGGTTGACAGAATTCATATCACCCTTTCCGAACTACATGACACCATCAACCCTACACCGCCAACCCGCGCTGATACCCCCATGAATGAGGAAACCACAGTTTCAATGAAAGAAGAAGTCAACGCCCTCCACCATTTCATAAAAGCCATCACACCACTGCAACTTGTATCGGTTTTTCTTCCACCCGCAAGATTCTGCACTGTATTGCCAGGACAAGAAAAGGACCAACACTATTGGAACTCGATAGTCAAGAACTACTGGGACAGCTCCACTACTACCGACTTTCTATACAACAGCGTCCCAGTCCCTATCCAGCAAGACAGACAAAGCCACTCACCTGTCTTCTTAGCACGCTCCAACGAAGGAAAGTTCCTCATCACTGCCACTAAAAAAGCACTCACTGCCGCAGTAGTAAATAGAGACTTTGATGAGCTTCCTGAGGCATGAAGCCTAATTGGGGGGTATTGTTGTAAACCTTTCACCGATCATATCACGTTCCTTACTTCGTCTACATTCCAATCTCCTGTGTACCTGTTTCAGCTATTCCTGCCTATGCGATCTCTGAGCTCTGACTTGTAACTACTATGCCATAGTCATCGGATGTTTCATGTAGCTATCCCCATCCATTCAACTGGATGTCTCTTCTGTATTTAAGTGTACATACATACTCTTGTATTCGGTATGCTTAACCACTTAAGTTCCTCTCCCCTTACTCGCCCTCAAGTCTTAGCCTAAGTTGCAACCTGAGGTTTACTCAGACTAAGGTCATAACACACTTGACTAAGTACTTTGAGAGAAAGCATCTCAGATTATTGGGAAATGACCTGATAAGGTTGCAATTAAGCTTGATCTTGAACATCTTTGTAACCAGTGGTATAAAGAGTTCAAAGATATCATGCAGGGCATACCTGATAAGCTGCCCCCTCTATGTAAAGTCAATCATGAGATAAATCTCATTGATGACAATGTATGGTATAGTAACTATACCCCTCATTGCCCTCACTCAATGTGGCCTCAAAATTTTATGAAAAAATGGACTGCTATGTGAGAGCTGGCTGGTGGGAGCCTAAACAGGCAACCCAAGCCTTACCTCTACTGTGCATCCCAAAGAAAGATGGTAAACTCAGGACTATTATAGATGTCCACAAGTGCAATGATAACACAGTAAAGAATGTTACACCTTTATCTGACCAGGAAATCATCTGAGAGGATATTGCCCAAGTGAAATTTCACTCTAAAATTGACTTGGCTAATGCCTATGAACAGGTGCAAATTCACCTTGAGGATGTCAGCAAGACTGTCTTTTCAACAATAGCTAGGACATATCTCAGCCATATCATGCAACAAGGGAATTGTAATGCCCCTGCTACATTCCAACAGCTAATGACTGCAATTTTTTATGATGTTATTGGCATATTCCTACATGCCTACTTAAATGACTGTTTCATCTATTCAGACTCAGTTGAAGATCATGAAGTCCACCTTCATATAGTCTTCAAAAGATTAGGAGTGAATCAGCTCTTTATCAAGTGGGCTAAATGTGAGCTGTATGCAGACAGAGTAGACTGCCTTGGCCACATCATCAATGATCAGGGTATTCACCCCAACTACAATAAGCTCAATCAGATAATGGAGTAGCATACTCTACAAGTATATAATGATGTCCAGCATTTTATTGGACTCATCAATTATTTGTCAAACTTCCTGCCTGACATATTAGCCTATACTGGGCCAATGATGTCCATCACCCAGAATGGAACACCATTCCATTGACAACCACTTCACCAGCAGTGCTTCAATATGATAAAACACATCTGCCAGAAAACACCTGTGCTGAAGCCCATAGACCTATGCACAGGAGTATCTATCTGGGTCATTTGCAATGCCTCTAAGACCAGCATTGGAGCAATGTACAGCCAAGGGGATAAATGGATGAAATGTCATCCAGCAGGGCTAATGTAGTGTAAGTTTACACCCATGCAACAAAATTATGCAGTGTATGAGCTGGAAATGCTTGCTATCCTCAAAGCTCTAACATGCTGGGAGGATAAACTCATAGGTTATATGTAAAATCCATGTGAGGTGGATAAACTACCTCATATGGTTCTGGTTTGACATAACATATGTCAAAGGAGAAAAGAACAAGGTAGCAGACTGCTTATCCCACTACTTTAAAAGCAACTTGCTGGGTGAGCCTCATCACCCTGCTGAATATGTTAACATTGATGTGTATATTGACCTAGAATCTGAGGACCTTCCTCAAGACAGAGCTAGAGAAGCCAAGCAGCATAAAGAATATCTCTATGCTATCTAAGTGGAGGGATTGTATTGAAGTTCACAACTTTGAGAGAAACAGGATGCAAAGGCTAATGAAGCCAAAGATCTTGAGAAAGCAGATAAGTGAATTGAGGGAGAAAAGTCTCCCTCTGTGGCCACTACCTCTGGATCAGTTGGTAAAGCAACACTGCCCATAGAACTGACAGTTTTGGATATCCTGAAGAATCAGCATATCTCTGATAAAGTAATAGAAGTCTCAGATGACTTCCCAGATAAGGTGCAGAACAGATACATAAATGATCCATTCCTGTCCAAATTGCTGACTGATGTCAGTCAGCATAATAATAACTTCTCATTAGAGGGGGAACTCCTCTATAAAAAGAACACTGATAGTGAACCAGTATTGTGTATACCAAATGATCATGAACTCATCACAATCTTAATAACCTAAGGCCATGAGATCATGGGTCATTATGATGACCAACAGACAAATGAATACATTCATTGTTGGTATTGGTGGCCAAAAATGACTCATGACATATGCAAGTTTTGCAGATCATGTCAGACATGTCAAACATCTAAGACATCAAATGCAAAACCAGCTGAGAAGCTGCATTCACTTTCTGTACCAACAAAACCTTGGGATTCCATTGGAATGGATTTTGTTAGACTATTCCCAGAATCTGAAGGATTCAACTTTTTATGGGTAATCATTTGTAGAATGACCAGTATGGTCCACTTGATACCTATATACATAAAAATGAAAGTCTCCAAACTCTTATGGATCTACCTTCCAGAGGTAGTGAGACTTCATGGTCTCCCGAAGTCAATAGTAAGTGACTATGACCATGGTTTACATCAGCATGGTGGCAACACCTCCATAAGCTTATGCAGGCAAAGCTACTCATGTCCACATCATTCCACCTGCAAACAGATAATCAAACTGAATGGGCCAATTGGGACATTGGCCAAATTTTTCATGCAGTCATACACTATGACCAGAAAGATTGGGTAAATAAATTACCCATGACAGAGTTCATGATTAACACAAGCATATCTGCCATGACTGGTTATGCACTGTTCAAATTGAATGGAGGGTATATGCTATCTCTGGTTAAAGAATTGCAGAGCAATAAAATTGTCCCTAAAGGAATTGAAATGTTTGCTGAGAATGCACTTGGTAACTTAGCTGAGGCACACAACACTATTATAGAAGCTAGAGTATTCCAAATGCTCAATGCAAACAAAAAGTGAGGTAATGAACCTGCAATTAAGGAAGGGGACTTGGTGTATTTGTCCACCAAGAACCTCAATTTACCTAAGAACAGGGTGTCAAAGCTCTGTTCCAAGTTTATTGGACTGTACAAGGTCCTAAGGGCAAATTCCAGTGTGTCAACATACACACTAGAGTTACCACCAGCACTGGCAAGCAGGAGAATCAACCCTATATTCCATGTAGGGTTGTTAAGACTATTTGTCATGTGAAATGACATGTTACTCCCCAATAGGGCATCCCCTGAGCCCTATGACTTTGGTCTCAATGATGAACATGAATGGTTTGTTGATGACATTACAGTGCACTGTTGTGACAGTCATGACAAGATGGAATTTGAGGTAAAGTGGAGTCTGGGAGACACCACTTGGGAACCTTACAAGGTCTGCAAGAAATTGGCAGCCCTTGACAGATATCTGGAATTGTGCAGCATCTGCCACATAAATCAGCTTCTGAAAAGGAAATGATGGTGTCTTGGGGAGGTGTCATACAATTATGTCCCATCAGGAAAAACTAACCAAAGTCTATCAGCTTTGGTAATATAAGGCCTTGGCAGAATTAGCCACCTTTTTTCCTTCTCCTTACTTACAACCACCACCAAACCTGTTTTTCTACAACAACTACCAACACCCCTATTTGTATTCCCCACTACATAACCATGTCCTCCACCACACTAACACATGGTCATAGTGGACCTTGCTGCCCCTCACAAACACAAGGATGTGGATGCAGAGACCCTGGATGAGGGCCTAGTAGGGGGGGAAGAAGGGAAGAATTGTCTTTCCAACAGAATATCCAACCACCTCCTCCACAACAACAACAACAACAACAACAACCACAATATCCACCACCAGAGTTCAGAGAAGGCAGGCAATATGGCCCTCCTCCACAATGCCAGTCATACAATAATGAGTACATGTCATTATTATATAAACCACCTCAGGGTAGACCTCACAGACCACCACCAAGCACACCATTACCATATGACAAGGAGTACTCCTTGTCATCTCAATCTGCTAGAGCCAGAGGAAAGAAACAGCATTGTAAGTAAAGTCCACCACTAGCCACAAGCTCATCACAATCTTCCAGACAGAAGAGTTATGCTCCTGCCACCACCCAAAATGATGAGGTAATATCTCATCTACTTGAGGCTAGGATTGATGAAAACCTTGTCAAGTTCCTTAACCTTGAAGATCAAGCTAGCATAATGGTAATCATAGACCTTCTGGGTATATTGGACACCACATGAGCTAAGAACAAATGACTCAGTGACAAGGTCAAGATTTTAATGGAGCGAGCCTTTGCTCCCTTGCCAAGACCACAACATAGCATTACAAGGGCTGAAGATGAGAGCAGGAAACTGGATGTATACTTATGTCCCACTATAAGCAATCCTGGACCACCAACATCCAGGATGACTCAACTTAAATCACAAGAATTAACCAGGGTAAGTGATACACTCACCATGTCTCAAATAATTGTGGCCCTGGCAGAGAAAAATCCACCCCCACTAGTTGAACGGGACAATAGCCACTTAGATAAAGACACCCTGATGACAGGCAACACATGGCCACAGGGAATGTGTCCAATGCAAACACTGCCCAAGGTAGCACTACCAGAATGGTTATTTGAGGACCTAATAAGGGTATCTGCTCCCAGAACCCTGGTTCCTCCTCCCCAAATTCAACTCAATGATCATTTGGAATGATCAAAGAAATCTACAAAGAAATGGAGTATGTACAATGAGTCTGACTCAGACTCAGGTGCATCAAGTGACAACAGCAAGGACTCAGAGGAGATGACTTTTCAACAATGCAAGAAGGCTGCCAGGAAGGCAGAACAGCAGAAAAAGGAGCACAAGTGGAAAGTGCACCAAGACCCTGGCCAAATCCCTGATATCTGGGGCATGATCAAAATACACACCAGAGTCACCAAGTACAATAATAAATTGTGCTATATACTGTCATGGAGAGTACATCACTCTCCTCAAATGAATATAGTTGCTGCTAGGGGGTCAAGACTGGTACAATTGAGGGCTAATGTGACTCATGGTCCTTGATATGAGCCCTGAGATGCAGTATATCACACTGCCCCTTGAGGGCTGTCCATGAACCCACATGAAGTTGACCAACTTTGCAGTGTGGTCACTGGGACCCATCATGCTGCAAAGACCCATTTAGAAGCACACATACTTCTCTACAAGTTATACATCATCACATCTAGAACCATGCCTGGGTTCTGTGACTGCACAATGCAGTACATAATAGGCAGCAGCTTCATTGAGGAGAGAGCACACAATGACATACCCACAGACTCTCCTACATTGGCTGACTTCTGTGTACCCATGTACTGGAATTATAGTGGTGCCCTAATGGACAACCAGAACAACCTGAACAAGAGAGCAGGCATGTGCCAGCCTGATATGGTGGAAATGCTCCACATCAATACTGTGGGGCAACATATGATGTTGCATGGCCATCCAGGGATGAAGAATTTCACCAATGGAACTGTCATCAACTTTATGTATGGTGTCCATCAGTGATCTGCCTTTGGATATGGCCTCCTTAGACTGCTCACACCCAAGGATCACAAATTACACATCCCATTCCAACAATGATTCACCATTATCATGGCAAGTCCCAACATGTATCATAACACAATTGGACAATACAATGAAAATCACTCTACTGCCCTATTCCAGGAGCAGTCTGGGCCAGTGTATGTAATTCAGCATGCCATTCTTCCCAAGAACTCCAAGGGAAACATTTCCCTCAACAACATCATGGAGGCCATGATTTACAACCAGATTCCCCCCACATGGATAGACTACGCATATCTGTATGGCCTGCACTTCATGGTCCACTCCTACTCCGGATCTGCACTCTATGATGCCCTCATCCATGAGCATGACAACAAATATTTCCATCATCTCCAGGAGTTCAGTGTGCCCCCTGCCATCCCTAAATGGAATAGGTGGAGATACAGTAAGGGACAAAACCGTTCCAATGTTTTGAACTTTTCAGAAGATCAGCTCATAACTCAAGGACTACTGTGGCTGTGCACTTCCTAATTTAATTGTAGATAGTCCAGTATCTTATCTAATCATATGCAAAGTATGATTATGTAATTCTTTGTTTTGGGGGAGTTATTAATTAATTAATATTTTAAGTACATTGGAACAGTTTTGTCCCTCTCAAATTCTGAGCACATGACTTCGTTTATTGCAATCAAATAAATACAAATAAAATCATGTGACCATGTAGGGTGATGTATAAATGGATGTGCTTATTCTCAGGTGCAAATTAACTCCCCCACTATACCTTTACAACTATATGCGCTCTCTTTCCTCTACTCAGACCAATAGAGTCCTCTCTTACCTGGACCAAGGGAAATCTGCTCATCATATTGCTTCTATTACTGGTCTGGGAGTCAGTACTATTTCTAGGATTCGCTCCAAACATAGATCAACACTTTCCAAATCTGTTGGTGGCCGCCCATCTAAACTTTCTCCCTCTGATATCCACTATTCTGTTCGCCTCATCACCTCTCGCAAGGCTGACAATGCCTCCCAAGTCACCAAATCACTTCAAAATGTTATTGCCCAGCCTGTATCCACCAAAACAGTGCGCAGGGCACTCAGAGGAGCTGGAATGAAGGCTGTAGTCAAGCGGAAACGACCTAAACTTACTGCTGTCCATAGGAGGAAAAGGTTGGAGTGGGCAGAAGCACATGTTAACTGGACCCTGGAGGACTGGAAGAGGGTTATTTGGACAGATGAGTCCAAAATCAATCGGTTTGGATCAGATGGAAGGGTTTGGGTATGGAAAAAGGCAGGAGAGGGGCTGAATGATAGATTGGTTGAGGGAACAGTCAAGTTTGGTGGAGGAAATGTGATTGTCATCTCAATCTGCTAGAGCCAGAGGAAAGAAACAGCATTGTAAGTAAAGTCCACCACTAGCCACAAGCTCATCACAATCTTCCAGACAGAAGAGTTATGCTCCTGCCACCACCCAAAATGATGAGGTAATATCTCATCTACTTGAGGCTAGGATTGATGAAAACCTTGTCAAGTTCCTTAACCTTGAAGATCAAGCTAGCATAATGGTAATCATAGACCTTCTGGGTATATTGGACACCACATGAGCTAAGAACAAATGACTCAGTGACAAGGTCAAGATTTTAATGGAGCGAGCCTTTGCTCCCTTGCCAAGACCACAACATAGCATTACAAGGGCTGAAGATGAGAGCAGGAAACTGGATGTATACTTATGTCCCACTATAAGCAATCCTGGACCACCAACATCCAGGATGACTCAACTTAAATCACAAGAATTAACCAGGGTAAGTGATACACTCACCATGTCTCAAATAATTGTGGCCCTGGCAGAGAAAAATCCACCCACACTAGTTGAACGGGACAACTAGCCACTTAGATAAAGACACCCTGATGACAGGCAACACATGGCCACAGGGAATGTGTCCAATGCACACACTGCCCAAGGTAGCACTACCAGAATGGTATTTGAGGACCTAATAAGGGTATCTGCTCCAGAACCCTGGTTCCTCCTCCCCAAATTTCAACTCAATGATCATTTGGAATGATCAAAGAAATCTACAAGAAATGGAGTAGTACAATGAGTCTGACTCAGACTAGGTGCACTCAAGTGACAACAGCAAGGACTCAGAGGAGATGATTTTTCAACAATGCAAGAAGGCTGCCAGGAAGGCAGAACAGCAGAAAAAGGAGCACAAGTGGAAAGTGCCACCAAGACCCTGGCCAAATCCCTGATATCTGGGCATGATCAAAATACACACCAGAGTCACCAAGTACAATAATAAATTGTGCTATATACTGTCATGGAGAAGTACAATCACTCTCCTCAAATGAATATAGATCTGGGGTTGTATGCTGTGGGATGGAGTGGGGTTTGCCACTAAAATTGAAGGGAAGATGGATGCTGACCTTTATGTTCAAATTTTGGGGGATGAACTAAAGAGGAGCATCAGGTGGTATGGGAAGAATGAGGAGGATATGGTCTTCCAACAGGACAATGACCCCAAACACAAGAGCAAAAAGGCTACAAACTGGCTAGATGAGTCTGAATTGGAGGTTATGGTATGGCCCCCACAGTCTCCAGACCTTAATCCCATTGAACATCTCTGGACTCACCTCAAGAATAAGCTGGGAGAGTATGATACTCCTCCTGATAGCATGAATACCCTATGGGAGAGGATACAAAAGGAGTGGGATGACATAGAACCAGAAGTGTGTCAGAATCTGATAGAGAGTATGCCTAGGAGGGTCCAGGCAGTTTTACAGGCCAAGGGAGCTTATACCAGGTACTAGAATACCCATTTTGTATATAAATTTCAAGAGGGACAAAACTGTTCCAATGCACTTAAAATATTAATTAATTAATAACTCCCCTAAAACAAAGGATTACATAATCATACTTTGCATATGATTAGATAAGATACTGGACTATCTACAATTAAATTAGGAAGTGCACAGCCACAGTAGTCCTTGAGATATGAGCTGATCTTCTGAGAAGTTCAAAACATTGGAACGGTTTTGTCCCTTACTGTATCCCACTCACAAAGACAATCTTCATTTTATGGTAATGACCCATGAAGAAGATGAAAAGCAAATAGACATTGGCTATGGCAATGGCCATATTGGTCAGGAGATTGTATAGCAACTCCCAATGAACAGTATGGTTGATGAATTATTTCGCAACAAGAAATTTTATTGTCAAGCTGGGTATCTACATCCCCTCAGCTTTACAGGGTTACTTGGTCATGCCCTGGGTCATGAGATTGATGAAACTGCATTCCTAAACTGCTGCAAGAAAATTCCTTGCTAAGGCGCAGTGGATGTAGGCTAATGTTAAACTGGTCTTCAGTGAAGATATGACAACTAATCACATCCCGACCCACAAGTATAGGAGCACAAGGATGAAGGAAAACAAAACATTCATGGAGAAGCAAAGGGAATTGAAAGGAAAGGTGTGGGTTAGAATGACATGTGAATGGTGATTAATCAGTTAACCTGTCCTCTTCAGAATCCTCTCCCCTGAAATTGTCACATCTGGAGATACAGAGCTTTTGAGACATTCTGAGGTATATCATGGTGGCTTTCATGGATTTGGGTGATGTAGGGAGGTGGCCATTGTGTGGTAGTAACCAAAGTATATTTGTCCTACCCTACATTGGACAAGGTGGCAATGGCTTCTTGTAGAGGAATCCCTCTACTTCACTCACTTAGCAACAGGTCCAACTTGGACATATCAAATGGTTGATATACTAGTGCTGCCAGAAACTGATGGGGACATGCAATGCGACCTCCCCATCATGTTTGTCCCTCACCTCTCTACCATCAAAGAGGACAGTGATGAAGAATTTGGATCCAACACTATGAATGTAGCCCCAGACAACACCATCCCAATCAATTAGGCAACTGCTACAGTTGCCCCATTAACCACTCCAAACCCCTTGTCAGAGATCTCTGGAGCTCCTACACCCCTAGCTAAAGCCTCACCAACAAGATCAGATGACTCTAATGCCACCATTTGTCAGTCTAAGGCTGTGTAACCATAACCAAAGACTAACAACAAGGTGCCCACTTGCCCACCACATACCTGCCTATCAGCTGGTACTTCTTATTCTCAACCATTGAGTTGTTATGACCTTAGTCTGATAGGACCTCAGGTTGCAGCTTAGGCTAAGTCTTGAGGGTGAGTAAGGGGAGAGAAACTAGGTGGTTAAGCATACCAAATACAAGTGGTTGTATGTATGCTTAAGTACTAAAGGTATCCAGTTGAATGGATGGAGTATGTTGTGAACTTTCGACCATTCCTGTCTGATCCATACTTGTCTACATTCCCTCTTTACATTGTGCCTGTTTCATCTATTCTAGCCCAGCGATCTCCAAGTATTGACTCATAGTATTACCACACCATTATCATTGGATGTTTCATGTAGTACCTCCATCCATTCAACTGGATGCTTACCATATTTAAGCATACATACACACTCCTGTATTCAGTACGCTTAACCACTTAGTTCCTCTCCCCTTACTTGCCCTCAAGTCTTAGCCTAAGTTGCAACCTGAGGTTTACTCAGACTAAGGTCATAACATTTGGTTAAGCATCCCTACCTCACCTTGCAAGGAGTAGGCTGAAAACAGGCCTGAACAGAAACAACCCAGGAGCTAGTATATGAGCTCGAACCCAGATGAATACAGAGAACCGAATCTCGAAGTCACTAACAATGAATCCGAAACATCAGACGAAGAAGAAACAGGGAACCCCGAAGTACCTGAAGAAACACATGGCAAACCTGGAGCAAATCCAGCAGAAGAAGAAGTATTATTAGAACTTCTAAACGAACTCGACCTAGCAAAGGAAGAGATAGCCCATCAGGAGAAATCAGACAAATCAAGCTCGGACAAAACAGAATCAGAAACTGACTCCAACATGACTGACAACACAGTAGTACCTGCAACAATGCCTAGTGGGAAAGGCCTAGTGCCAGACCCAGGATTTTTCAATGGCACCTGCACCAAGTTCGATGACTGGTGGAGAGCAATGACTCTCTTTATGAAGTTCAACAAAATAGTCTCAGCAGATGATAAAGCGATAGCAGTTCTAGCCAGACTGCGAGGAGGAACTGCAGGAGCATATGCAGCTATGTATGAGAGCACCAGCCATCCTAGAATCCGAAGATTCAGTAGACTGGAAGGTCTTCTCTGAGGAATTTAGAAGGACCTTTTCAGACAATGCCTCAAACAGCAAAGCAGAATGGCAGATCGAAAAATCCAAACAAGAAAACTGAAACACCGCCGATTACCTGATCGAATTCGAAGTATTAAAAAGCAAAGCCAAAACCGATAGCAAGCACACCATGTTCCTACTTAGGAAGAATACCCGACAAGATATCATACATACGATCACCAGCTATCCACCTTCAGCCAGACCAGACACATATGCAGAATGGAAAGAAGCCATACTCTCCATTGGACAAGGATACAAAGCATCTGAATACTGAGGAGACAGGAAGACAAATACTGGTACCACCTATGGAGGAATGGGCGAACCCATGGAGATAGGAAGTAGGCATCATGTCTTCAATGACAAAGGAGAGCCGAAATGCTACAATTGTGGCATTTTTGGTCATATCGCCAAAGATTGCAAAAAGCTCAAGGGGTTAATATGCTACAACTGCAGCAAAAAGGGGTACATAGCCAAAGCCTGCACTGCACCCAAGAAAATTCAAGTCTGAGGAGTAGAGGAAGTCACCAATGAAGAAGAGAAGGATTTTTCCAAAGACTCTGAGTAGGCACTACCTCGAGAGTCAAAAAGCTTGTATCTAGGACATTAGACAAATTCTACACAATTCCTCAGAGAAGAAAGTGCGAACTAAATCTAAAAGGGAAAATACAAACAGCAGGGAAAGAAATAACAGTCAACACCATTGTAGACTCAGGGTGCACAACCAGCAGTATCAGCAAAAAACTAGTAGATGAAGAAAGACTCCCTACCCGGAAATTGGAACAACAAATTTTGGTACTAAATGCAGACAGAACACCTAACCAAGGAGGAAGAGTAATGGAGACCACCACGATTAACATCGACATTCAGGGACATAGGGAACAAATCAAGGCCTCAGTTATACAACTACAGGACAGAGCAGAAGTCTTCTTAGGACATGATTGGCTAGTCAAACATAACCCGAAGGTAGATTGGAACAACAGAGAAATCAAGTTCACCCAATGCCCCCTAGGCTGCCAATTCCCCCATCGAAACATTCCTATCACCAAAAAAATATGAAGCATAGCCACTATGGAAGACCTTTGGGAGGAAGAAGATGAACTAGACCCAACCAAACTGGAAGACCTACCAGACTATGTACAACCGTTCATGCACTTATTCAACAAAATGACATTTGACAAGCTCCCAGAATGAACCGAGTGGGACCATGAAATAGTCCTAACTGAAGACACCCCAAAAGAATAAGTGCAGGGACATACAACATGACGATCAAAGAACAGGACAAGCTCAAGTCATTCATCAAGGAAAACCTAGAATCAGGGTGAATACAACCATCGAAATCCCCATACGCAGCACCAACATTCTTCATCCCAAAGAAAGACAGATCCAAAAGGCTAATCCAAGATTACAGACAACTAAACAACGTGGTAATCAAAGACAAAACACCATTACCAAGAATTGGGGAAGTAATCGACAAACTTGGAAACACAAAATACTTCAACAAGTTGGACATCATCTGGGGATACAACAATGTCAGGATTAAAGAAGAAGACGAATGGAAAGCTGCCTTCTTCACCAATGAAGGACTCTTCGAACCGACAGTCATGTATTTTGGCCTAAGCAACTCACCAGGGATGTTCTCTAGAATGATGACAAGCATCTTCCACGACCTCTTACAAAATGGAGATATCATAAACTATGTACATGGATGACTTCGCCATCCCAGGAGACACTAAGGAACAACTAAAGGAATGAACAATACGATTTCTGGAACGAGCAGTACAGTACAATTTATGCTTCAAGCGAACCAAGTGTATCTTCGATGCAGAAGAAATCCCAATGCTGGGAGTTCGGGTAGGACATGGACAAATTGAAATGGAGGGGGATAAAGTAAAATCAGTATGAGAGTGGCCTGAACCCAAGAACACCAAAGGGGTAGAAAGGTTCCTGGGTTTCACAAACTACTACTGATGTTTCATCAAAAACTTCAGCACGATTGCAGGGCCCCTAAACAAACTCAAAGGAGCAACCACATGGGAATGGACACAAGAGCACCAAGACTTGTTCAACCAGCTCAAGAAATGTATTACTAAAGAACCTGTCCTGACATTACCACAAAGGCATGGCCAATTCAGAGTAGAAGTCAATGCATCAGACTATACATTAGGAGGGGTACTTTCCCAGCTACAAGAAGACAAATGGCACCAAATTGCTTTCACATCACGAATGCTGTCACCGGCAGAACAGAACTATGAAATATACAACAAAGAGCTGCTAGCCATTGTCCATGCCCTGAAGGAATGGAGACACTACTTTCTAGACACCAAAGAATGATTCAAAATCTGGACTGACCACAAAAATCTCAAGTATTACCAAGAACCACAGAAGCTAAATGGACAACAAGCACAGTGGTATCTGTGGCTGCAAGACTATGACTTCCCACTATGACATGTACCTGGAAAAACAAACACAAAAGCTGACCTGTTATCCCAAATCCACCAAATGCCAGAAGGGCAGGAAGATAAACTAGTCACTATGATCCGAGAAAGCTGGCTACAGACGGAAGGCATAGACAGCACGGTACTCTTATGAGCAGAATTGTTCATCAAACCAAACTTCCTAGAATGAATTTGAAACCAAACCCAACAAGAAACAACAGTCCTAACTGAACTAAAGAAGCAGGGATCCCAACTCACTGAAGATGGTGGAGTAATCTACAAACAGAATAGCACATACGTCCCACCTGACCAGAAGCTGCGAGAAGAAATCCTAATACAATACCACAACGCCCCAGATGCAGGACACCCAGAACAACACAGGATGACAGAACTAATCAGCCAAGACTACTGGTGGCCATCAATATGAAAAGATGTAAAAAGATACATCCAAGGATGCCAAGCCTGCCAAAGAAACAAATCAAGGATGATGCCACTCAAGTCGCCACTACACCCCCTCCCAATACCAAATGGACCTTGGGAAGAAATCAGTGTTGACATGATCAGACCATTACCAGAGTCTAATGGAGAGGACGCAATACTAGTCATTGTGGACCGTTTCACAAAAATGATACGACTCTCAGTGACAACCATGGATGCCTCATCTAAAGACATCGCAAAGATATATCAAGATGAAATATGGAAGCTACATGGATTACCAAGGAAAGTACTTAGTGACCAAGGACCCCAATTCACATCAGAATTCACCAAGGAGTTGTTCAAGGGACTCAGTATCGAATGAAATCTATCAACGGCGTATCACCCACAAATGGATGGACAAACTGAATGCATCAACAGAGAAGTGGAAACTTACATCTGCCTGTACTGTAACTATGACCAGGATGACTGGGCAGAATGGCTCCCCATCACAGAGTTCCAGTACAATGACAAGCAACATGGAGGAACACAGGAAACACCATTCTTCCTAAACTATGGAAGGAATCTATGGAAAGGCAAGAACAAGCCGACAACAAATAATCCCATTGCCATAGCATTCCTAGAACAATTACAGGCCACCTGAGACAATGCCTCGTCAGCACTACATGCATACCAAGAAAAGATGAAACAGCAACATGACCACAGTAAAACCCACACCACCACATATCAAATAGGAGATAAAGTATGGTTGGAGAACACCATGTTAAGTGCGGGTCACGCAGGTGAGATGACCGGAGTCTAGATGCCCAGGGATGATACATGGATGCAGATGAAGATGGACAAAGCAGGCGAACTCGGGAGGACCGTGGCTTCAACATATGTGTTGCGCCCTCCTGCCAATGAGTGGTCCTAACTTCAGAATAAGGGATGAGGACAGAGTCAGAGGCGGAGACAGAGACAGAGACAGAGGTAGAATAGAAGTAGCGTGTCACTAAGTAGATTTCAGACTGAGGATTACAGGCGAAGTAGCTACAGTTTATATATGCGAGGAAGTGTGGTTCTACAAAAGGAAACTACTATGACTTCAGGTGCGGGCCAGGTATGGCCACTAGATAAAAACACCGGGAATGCAACTAGCTAAAAGAAATAAGGTGAAACAGGAACAATATGAATGGTAAAAGGGATTGCAAGGGAAATGGAAGTAGGTATGATGACCGGAGAAATGTATAAGGAGGATAATCGGAAATTAACATCAGACATAATAGTAAGAATGGAGAGCGGAGGAGACGGGGGAGAGCAGGTGAGAGTGAATAGTAAATAAAATATAAAGTATAGTCTGGGTAAGAGTGGGTGAAGTGGGTGAGCGTGTGTACGGGTTGTGACACACCAACATCCATACCAATCAATCATCAAAGAAGCTAGGCCAAAAACAGTATGGACCTTTCCTTATTAAGGAAAAGATAGGAGAAGCAGCATATCAGCTGACACTACCAGATGGATGGGCCATCCATGATGTGTTCAATGAACAGCTCTTGACACCAGCACACCAGGCAGAGTTCCTGAGTCAAAAACAACCATCAGTGCCCAACCCGGTGATTATCAACAATAAGGAAGAATATGAAGTGGAAGAGATCTGCGGATGATAAAAACGAGGAAGGGGTTATCAATTCCTGGTCCACTGGAAGGGATACAGCAATGAAGAAGATATGTAGACAGTGGAGTCCAATTTGGAAAATGTGAAAGACGCCATAAGAGACTACCTAAAAAGGCATCTGGAGGATACCCATAAAAGAGGGGGCAGAAAACACAAAGAAGTATCGAACAAACAATCCAGACAGAGAAACTAAACAGACATGCCTGCCCCCCAACCTAACCATATTGCTATCAACTCCCTCGTCCATCCCACACCCACCAGAATCTCCTCTCTCCCATTCCCTAAGCCAGGCAACAGCCGAGCACCTGCTTCCCAAGGAACCCGCTATAACCTTGCAAAGACACCATCCCCAGCCCAAGGCCTTCTTGAAGCCCTGCTCAAGGATGTTGATAAAGCAACCAACAGCAAAATTGAGAATATCTCCACCCAAAACCGATGATTAGTCATAAACTGACACATCACTCTTGCTACCGCATGCATCATCTTCGCCGACATATATGCAGGGTTTACCAATGCATCCTCCTCTACCAACCAGCATATCCCTGCTATCTTCCAAGCCCTAGACCAGTCTACCCTTACCCCCAGTGAATGAAATTGAGTCCAAGGACTTCAAAGCCGAATTGACTTAGGTTTCAAAGTTTTCAATCACCTCGACATTGCCAATATCTTCCTCGAACTTGCAGATGTAGCCATGAAGTTACTTGGAAGAGACAAAACAAATGAAGACCCTGACATCAACACCTTGGTTGACAGAATTCACATCACACTCTCTGAACTGCATGACACAGTTAATCCCTCTCTGCATCTCATGCTGACACCCCCATGGATGAAGAAGTCATGGTCTCCATGAAGGAAGAAGTCAATGCCCTCTGATGCTTCATAAAAACCATCACCCCACCACAACTCGCATCAGTTTTTCTTCCACCCACAAGATTCTGCACTGTACTACCAGGACAAGAGAAAGACCAATGCTACCAGAAATCGATAGTCAAGAGTTACTGGGAGAGCTCCACCACCACTGAGTTCCCCTTCAATGGCATCCCAGTCCCTATCTGTCAAGACAGTCGCAGTTATCTGCCTGTTTTCTTTGCAAAATCAAACAATGGAGAATTCCTTATCATGTCCACCAAGAAAGCACTTGCCGCTGCAGTAGTAAATGGAGACTTTGACAAGCTTCCTAAGGCATGAAGCCTGAGCAGAGGGTATTGTTGTGAACTTTCAACCATTTCTGTCTGATCTGTACTCATCTACATTCCCTCTTTACATCATGCCTGTTTCATCTATTCTAGCCCAGCGATCTCCGAGTATTGACTCATAGTATTACCACGCCATTATCATCAAGAGACGTTTCATGTAGTACCTCCATCCATTCAACTGGATGCTTACCATATTTAAGTGTACATACACACTCCTGTATTCGGTATGCTTAACCACTTAGTTCCTCTCCCCTTACTTGCCCTCAAGTCTTAGCCTAAGTTGCAACCTGAGGTTTACTCAGACTAAGGCCGTAACAGAGTAACTACCATGAAACATCTGATGACAATGGCATAGTAATACATAAGTCAATACTCAGAGATTGCTTAAACAGGAATAGGTGAAACAGGCACATAGGAAGGCAGGAATGGAGACAAGTATGGCAGTGCAATAGGAATAGCAAAAACCACAACATTACCCCTCAATTAAGCTTCATGCCTCAGGAAGCTTGTCGAAGTTGCCATGAACTACAGCTGCAGCAAGGGCTTTCTTGGTGGCTCCAATGAGGTACTTTCCATTGTTGAATCATGTAAAGAAGACAGGTAAGTGGCTTTGACTGTCTTGGCAGATAGGGACTGGGACTCCTTTGTAAGGGAATTCAGTGACAGTTGAATTTTCCCAATAGTTCCTGACTATCAAGCTTCAATAGTGTTGGTTACACTCTTGACTGGGTAGTACAGTGCAGAAGCGGACAGGTGGCTGAAAAACTGAAACAATTTGAGAAGGGGTAATGGTCTTGATGAACCTTCATAACACATTAACTTCCTTTTTCATGGAGATGGTAGTTTCCTTATCCATGGGGGTGCCAGCTCAGATAAGTGGCATAGTAAAGGGTTTAATAGTGTCTCATAGTTCTTTGAGGGTAGTGTGAATTCTGTTGATGAGTTCTTCTGTGCTGGCATCATTGGAAGTGGTGTCCCTGCCTAGTAGGCTAGAGGTGATATCTCCTAGTTCTAGGAAGATCTCTGTGATGTTGAGGTTCTTGAATACCTTGAGGGCAAGGTCAATTCTACTTTGCAGGCTATCAGTACAAGCTTGTTTAGATGGGGTAAGGGAGGACTAAGCAAGTACACAGAAGATGGCAGGAATGTGTTAGCTGGTGGAGGCAGATGCATTTTTGAAACCAGCATACATGTTGGTGAATGTGATGCATGTGGTGGAGAGTGTGATTAGGTGATTGGTGTTTAGCCTTTTGTTCTGGGCTGTGATGGTGGTTAACTCCTTGTTGGTGATGTTGTTAACATCCTTGAGCAAGTCTTCTAAGAGCCCCTGGGCTGGCAATGGTGTTTTGGCCATGTTGAAACATGTGCTACTTGGGGAGGGTGCTTTGCTGCTTCCTGGAGCAGGTAGAGGGACAGACAAGATTTCGGTGAGATTGGGATGGACAAGAGAAGAGATAGTGATGCAGTTAGATTGAGAGGCAGGCATGTCTGTTTAGTTGGTTGGTTTGTTGGATGACTTTTTGGATTTTCTGCCCCCTCTTTTATGGGTATTCTCCAGATGCCTTTTCAGGTAATCTCATATTGCCTCCTTTGCATTTCTAAGGTTGGATTCTGCTGTCCACATATCTTCTTTGTTACTATACTCTTTCCAATATACTAGGAATTGATATCCCTGTCCCTGTTTTTGTTGTCCACAGATTTCATCAACCTCATATTCTTCCTCATTGTTGATGATCACTGGATCAGGCACTGGTTTATGTTGTTGGCTTGGGAACTCCACTTTCTGTACTGGTGTCAACAGCTGTTCATTGAACACATTGTGGATGGCCCATCCCTCTGGCAGGTTGAGCCAGTATGCCACTTCTCCTATTTTTTCCTTGATATGGAAAGGTCTATACCTTTTTTGGCCTAGCTTCTTTGATGCTTAATTGGTATGGATGTTTGTATTCTCTAGCCATACTTCATCACCAATTTGATATATCTTGGTATGAAGCCTACTATTGTCATGCTATTGCTTCATCTTTTCCTGATATGATCACAGTGCTGATGAGGTGTTGTCTCAGGTGGTCTGTAGGTGTTTCAGGAATTCAGTGGCTGTGGGGTTATTGGTCACTTCATTGTCCTTTCTGTTATGAACTTGCGTATTTACTTAGATAATACAGGTTCTAGAATGCCTTGAAGACTAGCATGTATCTAGACAGACCTAGAACGTAGCCAGACTTAACTAGAACTTAATGCACATAAATAGCACAGCTTATGTCATAATTCAAAGTCATACCACTTTGAAGTTGTACCACTTTTCTAATACCATATATAGACATGTAACATACAAATACAGTACAATACAGTAGTATACCACTGTAGTATATAAACCCTTCAACTTGACCAGTAGACAGCATTGTTTTTACTTGGTTAGGTGGAGACTCAATCTATAACTCTTAATACACTCTTATTCTCTACTCTTAAGACATTGCTTCTAAACTACTAAGCATACTGCATAAGACAATAAGAAGTTATACTCTGAGGATAGACCTTTGATTGTAAGACTTAAGAATATCCAAAGTAGTTGTAATACTTTGTCTATTCTTTGAGCCTTTGAGAAGGAGTCCCCTTTGATATCATCTGTGTGATAGATATCAGGTCAGCTTAGTAATAAGTTGATCTCACTATAACACTTTCTCTTCCATGGATGTCTTCCATAGTTTAGGAAAAATGGTGTTTCTTCTGTTCCTCTGTGTCACTTGTCATTGTACTGGAATTCTACCATGGGGAGCTATTCAGCCCAATCGTCTTGGTCATAATTGCAGTATAGTCAGAGGTAGGTTTCCACTTCTCTATTGATGTACTCAGTTTGCCTATCTGTCTGGGGGTGATATGCTGTCAATAGATTATGTTTTGTCCCAATCCCCTTGAATAATTCTTTTGTGAATTCTGATGTGAATTGGGGGCCTCAGTCACTGAGCACTTTATGCAGCACTCCATGAAGCTTCCATATTTCATTTCAGTAAATCTGTGCTACATCCTTGGATGAAACATCCATTTTTGTTGCTATGAGTCATATCATTTTTGTGAACTGATCAACAATGACAAGTATCATATCCTTCCCTTCTGATTCTAGTAGTGGTCCAATCAGGTTGATACTAATTTCTTCCCAAGGACCATTTGGTGTAGAGAGGGGGTGTAGTGGCGACTTGAGTAGAACCATCCATGCCTTGTTTCTTTGGCAAGTTTGACATCTTCAGGTGTATCTCCTCATGTCTTTCTGTATTGTCAGCCACCAATAGTCCCTAGTGATGAGTTCTTTCATTCTGTACTGTCCTAGGTGTCCTGTATCCAGGATATTGTGGTATTGTTGTAGGATTTCTTCTTGCAGTTTTTGGTTGAGCAGTACATAGGTGCTACTCCCATTGTAGAGGACACCATCTTGTTCTGTGAGTTTTAATTCTTCCTTCTGTAGCTCCATTGTAATTGCCATTTCTCACTGGGGATTCTTCTGTATCTGTTCTAAGAATAGTGGCTTGATGAACAGTTCTGCCTGGAGTAGAACTGTGTCATCAGTGTTTTCTTCACTTTTCAGTTTGGCTTGTATCCAACTTTCCCTGATCATGGTGATGAGTTTATCTTCTGATCCTTCTAGTTCTTGATATATTCTGGATAATAGATTGGCCTTCATGTTGATTTTCTTAGGTACATATTGTAAGGTGAAGTCATAGTCTTGTAGCTGTAGGTACCATCTGGCCTGTCATCCATTGAGTTTCTGTGGCTCTCTGTAGTATTTGAGATTTTTGTGGTCTGTTTATATTTTGAACTTTTCTTCAGTGTCCAGTAAGTAATGTCTCCACTCCTTTAGAGTGTGTACAATGGCCAGTAACTCCTTGTCATAGATCTCATAATTGTGTTCAGCTAGCAAGAGTCTGCATGACATGAATGCGATTGAGTGCCATTTTCCTTCCTGTAACTGTGATAACACACCTCCTAGAGCATAGTCTGATATGTCAACCTCTACACAGAATTGCCCTTGTCTTTGGGGCAATGTCAGGGTTGGCTCTTCTATGATACATTGCTTTAGATTGTCAAATGCCATTTGATGTTCAGTATTCCACTCCCATGTGGATGCTCCTTTGAGTTTGTTTAGTGGGCCTGCAATCTTGCTGAAGTTTTTGATGAAATAGCAGTAATAATTGGCAAATCCCAGGAATCGTTCCACTCCTTTGGTATTTTTGGGTTCGGGCCAGTCATGTACTAATTTGACTTTTTCCTCTTCCATTTTGATTTGTCCATGTCCTACTTTTACTCCTAACATTGGGATCTCTTCTGCATCAAATATGCATTTAGTTCATTTGAAGCATAGGTTGTATTGGTTTGCCCATTCTAGGAACCATACTGTCTGTTCTCATAGTTGTTCTTTTGTATCTCTGGGAATTGCAAAGTTATCCATGTAGTTTACAATGTCTCCATTTTATAGGAGGTCTCAGAAGATGCTTGTTATCATGTGAGAGAAGGTTCCAGGTGAGTTGCTTAGTCTGAAATACATAACTGTTGGCTTGAAAAGTCCTTCATTGATAAGGAAGGTGGCTTTCCACTTATCTCCTTTTTTGATCCTGACATTGTTGTAGCCCCAAATAATGTCTAGTTTGTTGAAGTATTTTGCCTTGCCTAGCTTATCAATTACTTCTCCAATTCTTGGCAGTGGGGTTTTGTCCTTGACTACCACATTGTTTAGCTGTCAGTAATCTTGGATTAACCTTTTGGATCCATCTTTCTTTGGGATGAAGAAGGTGGGGGCCGCATATGGGGATTTTGATGGCCTTATTTGTCCTGACTCAAGGTTTTCTTTGATGAATGCTTGGAGTTTGTCTTGTTCCTTAACCATTATGTTATATACATTGGCACTTATTTCCTTTGGTATGTCATCTATTAAAACTATTTCATGATCCCACTCTATTTGTTCTGGGAGCTTGTCAAATGTTGTCTTGTTGAACAGGTACATGAATAGTTGGATGTAGTCAGATAGGTCCTCTAGCTTGGTTGGGTCTGGCTCATCTTTTTCTTCCCATAAGTCTTCTGTAGTGGCCATACTTTGAATTTTGTCCATAATGTGAATGTTCTGATGTGGAAATCAGCAGGTTGGTGGGCATTGGGTGAATTTGATTTCTCCCTTATTCCAGTCTACTTCTGGGTTGTATTTTATCAGCCAGTCATGCCCCAGGAATATTTCTGCTCTGTCTTGGAGCTATATGACTAATGCTTCAATTTCCTCCTTGTGTCCATTGATGTTTAGTTTGATGTTTGCCATTTCTGTTATCTTGCCTCCTTGATTTGGTGTTCCATCTGCATTTAGCACCAAGACTTGTTGTTCCAGTTTCTTTATGGGAATTCTTTCTTCATTGATGAGCTTTTTGCTGATGCTGTTGGTGGTGCACCCTGAATCAATGATGGTGTTTACTGTTATTCTTTTCTCCTTGGCTTGGATGTCTCCCTTCAGGTTTAGTTTGCACTTTCATTTCTGAGGAATCATGTAAAATTTGTCTGATATCCTAGATACAAGTTTCTTGACTCATGAGGCAGCACCTACTCAGAGTCCTCAGAAAAATCCTTTTTCTCCTCTTGTTTGACTTCTTCTACTCCTCAGACCTGTATTTTCTTGGGCATGGTGCAGACTTTGGCTATATAGCCAGTCTTGCCACAGTTGTAGTAGGTTAACCCCTTGGGTTTCTTGCAATTCTTGGTGATGTGTCTGAAGATACCACAATTGTAGCATTTAGGTTCTCCTTTGGCATTGAAGATGTGATGCCTGCTTCCTATTTCCATGGGTTCTTCCATTCCTCCATATGTGGTGCCTGTACTAGTTTTCTTATCTCCGCAGTACTCTGATGCTTTGTATCCTTGTCTGACAGAAAGTATTGCTTCTGTCCATTCCACATATGTGTCCAGCCTGGTCCTAGGCAGATATCCTGTAATTGTGTGGATGATATCTTGTCAGGTGTTTTTTCCTAAGTAGGAACATGGTGTGTTTGCTGTTGGTTTTGGCTTTGCTCTTCAAGACTTCAAATTCAATTAGGTAGTTGGCAGTGTTCTGATTTCCCTGTTTGAATTTTTCAATTTGCCATTCTGCTTTGCAATTTGATGCATCGTCCAAGAAGGTTTTCCTAAAGTCTTCTGAAAACACCTTCCAATCTACTGAGTCTTCTCCTTCTAAGATTTGTAGTACTTTCATAGCCACATAGACTCCTGCTGTTCCTCCTCGCAACCTAGCTAGGACTACTATGACCTTATTGTTAGCCAAACTGATCTTGTTGAATTTCATGAAAAGTGTCATGGCTCTCCACCAGTCATCAAATTTGGTGCAGGTACCATCAAAGAATCTGGGATCTAGCACTAGGCTTTTTCCACTGGATGTTGGTATAGGTATAGCATTGTTGGGCATGTCTAAATATTTGTCTGAACTTGATTTGTCTGAGTTGGATTCCTCCTGTTCTTGTATTGGGTTCTCCTAGTGTCTTAACTCTTCTTCTACTAAGTTGAGTTCATTTAAAAGTTCTGATAATACTTCTTCTGTTGGGTTGACTCTAGGTTCATTGTGTATTTGTTCTATTGGTTCTGCAGGTACTTCAGGGTTCCCTGTTTTCTCTTTGTCTGATGTTTCAGACTTATTATCTGTGACTTCGAGATTTGGTTCTCTGTATTCATCTGGATTCAAGCTCATATACTAGCTCCTGGGTTCATTGTTGTTCAGGCCTATTTCAGCCTTCTCCTTGCAAGGTGAGGTGGGAATGCTTAACCAAATGTTATGACCTTAGTCTGATAGGACCTCAGGTTGCAGCTTAGGTGAAGTCTTGAGAGTAAGTAAGAGAAGAGAAACTAGGTGGTTAAGCATACCAAATACAAGTGGTTGTATGTATGCTTAAGTACTAAAGGTATCCAGTTGAATGGATGGAGTAACTACCATAAAATGTCCAATGACAATAGCATAGTAATATACAAGTCAATACTCAGAGATTGCTCAGATAGAAATAGGTGAAACAGGCATATAGGAAGGTAGGAATGGAGACAAGTATGGTGGTGCAATAGGAACAGCAAAAACCACAACATGAGTCTACATAACTGTGTAAAATAAAAATATAAACTAATGTTGAGGCCAGTATATCCACTGTCCTCTCAAATCATCTTGATCAGACTGTGTACCAGTCTCATTGGGGGGCATGTAAGGGGTTATTCCCCATCCTTTCTGTTTTTGGACTTATCTTCATTTCTTTATTGTGTACTATTGTTCCTCACTCTATTTTCCCTTGTTTTGTGACATACAACAAATACAAATTTAAGCACTACATAATACCCTATATATTGAGCTGTTACAGCTCAACTATTATCTTTTTGTTATACATACATTTACCTATATACATAGGTCAAGTGTATTTTGTGTGACTTAAGATATATAGCCCATAAAGTGTCCTGCTTTACAGTTTCTCATTGTGTATTTTCCCTAATTTGTTTCAGAAAATTGGGTTTGATGAACACTTCTGCTCAGAGCAAGATAATATCAGGGTTTTCTTCATTTCTTCATATTCTTTGCATCCAGTCTTTTTGGATCATAGTGATTAGTTTGCTGTCCATTTGTTCTGGTTCTTGGTGTATTCAGGATAATAATCTGCTTTGGTGTTTGTTTTGCCAGGTACATGTCATAAAATGAAGTTGTAGTCTTGCAGTTGTAAGTACCATCTATAAGGACAACCTACAGTCAGGGCAGGTTGAGTGTCACAAGGCTCTCACAAGGCAGGTGAAGTAGACAAGCAGGTAACTGTGGGGGAATCCTTAGTTATATTACAAACATGTGTACAGACTACTTACCTGTGGGGGAATCCTTAGAGAATCAGATAAGGATCCCCTGCAGATGTACAGGTTAATATATACTACTCTGTCAGGGCAACCCCCAACAGTCCCTCCAGACTGTCCCACAACTCCAGGCCCTTACCCACACTCAGCTATACAGATATGAATAACAACTGGAGATCCTGATAGACAATGACAGACTTACATACATAATGAAACAATAGGACAATGGACAGTAGAGTAGTATATATCAACCTGTACACCTGCAGGGGACCCTTATCTGATTCTCTAAGGGTTCTCCCACAGGTACATAGTCTATATAGTTACTTGTAATATAACTAAGGATTCCCCTGCAGTTATCTGCTCATCCACTTTGCTTGCCTTGTGAAAGCCTCAGATCCCTGAGCTGCTCAGACTGTGGGTTGTCCTTACAGAAGAATCAGATCTCACAAGAGACCTAGTTGCCTACTGGGAATGACTCCAAGGAGTTCCCCTCAAATACCTCCCATCAGCTAACCCTGTCTCTACCTACCTGATCTGCCCTCCATGTTGGACCAGCCCCAACTGCAACTACAGCAGGTTCAACTGCAGCCAGTGCAGAATAGCCTGCAGGAGGTGATAAATCATTAGGCAGCATGTAAGAGAAGTAGCAGACTTGGCTCAAGTGGCTGAAGATGCAAAAGAAGTGGATTTTCTGTAGAGCAGCAAATGGAAAGTGCACCCTCACTGCAAAGTGTAAATAAGTTCAGTGTGCTACCTATAAACCAAATAGACAACTCTTCACCCTTACCTACACCTGAACTGAAAGCCACACTACAGAAAACCTCAATGCCTCACTATCCTAAATAGGAAAAACACCTTCCACTCAAACCCGTTATAGCTATGCTAGACTAACATGGGACCTCACTTATGCTGCAAGTGGAACTGGAGACTACAGATACAGTAGAACACCACAGTGTACATGTTCTTGGGAACAGTGGTGCAACCAGCTCTTTTATTGACAGAGACTACATGCAGACCAACAAACTCAACACCTGTACACTCTCTCACCTGCTCACAGTCTATAACATCAATGCATCGGAAAATGAGACTGGTCAGATAACTAAAGTCATAGACATCATCCTTCACTACTGCAACTACTCAGAATGCTTCTTGCTTGCAGTCACTGGACTTGGCTACTAAAACTTGCTCCTTAGATACACTTGGCTCAAACAACACAACTCCAACATCAACTGGCAAATGGGTAAAGTCAAAATATTCCAATGCCTATCCAAGTGTGAAGAGTACAAGGTCAAAGCCAAAGCCAAGGCTTGTTCCTGCTGTCTCCAAATCTACTGCATCTGTACCTACACCTTGGGCTCCTTCCCTGCCTGTGTAGAAGAAGTGGAAGAAAAGAATGATTCACACACCCTACTACCCATTCCTACTGATCTCTATGAGGACAATGACCACATCTTTACTATCAACCTCCTTCCCCATCTGGAAGAGATTCACACAACAGGTACCATATCCCAATGGCTAGCTGAGGCCTTCCACCACAACTCCCAGTCATCTGACTCACCTGCCAGATTTAGAGAAATCATACCCTCCTACCTCCATGACTTCAAAACTATGTTTGCCAAGAAGTCCTTTGACACACTACCTGAGCATTGACCATGGGATCATGCAATTGAGCTCATTCCAGTTGCTGACCTAAAAAGCTGCAAGGTATACCCACTTTCATCCACTGAGCAGCTGCAGCTGGATGAGTTTATTCAGCAGAACCTCTCATCTGGTTGCACCTGCCCCTCCAAATCTCCTATGGCCTCACCCATCTTCTTTATCAAGAAGGATGGATCCCTCTGCCTCATCCAAGACTACCACACTCTCAACACCATTATAGTGAAGAACAAGTACTCCCTCCCACTCATATCTGAACTCATTGCACAACTTCATGGGGCTAAATACTTCACTAAACTGGATGTCTGCTGGGGATTCAACAATGTGCAGATTAAGCCAGGTGATGAGTGGAAGGCTGCATTCTGGATGAATCATGGATTATTTGAGTTACTTGTCATATTCTTCAGCCTCACCAACAGTCCTGCCACCTTCCAAACCATGATGAATGTCATCTTCCATGAGCTCATCATGGAGGGTATTGTTATAGTATACATGGATGACATACTGATCTTCACCAAGACTGTTGAAGAGCACTGGGAGGTCATCTGTCAGGTCTTGCAAATTCTCAAATAGCACCAGCTTTTCCTCAAACCTGAAAAGTGTGAGTTTGAGAAGACCTGTGTCAAGTACCTCAGTCTCATCATATCAGAGAACAGTGTGGAGATGGACCTGGTTAAAGTCACAAAAATCCAAGACTGGCCTGCTCCAGCCAATATAGAGAAAATGCAGGCATTTTTAGGGTTTGTCAACTTCTACTGCTGCTTCATCCATGACTTCTCCTACATAGCCTGCCCACTCTTCAACCTCACTAAGGCAGATACCAAGTGGAAATGGGGCACTGCAGAAGAAGTGGCTTTCCAGGCACTCAAGAATGCAGTCACCTCCTCACCTACTGTATTCTCCTCTTACCCAATGACTCTGCTCCCTTCTGTATTGAGGCAGACAGCTTAGACTTTGCAATGGGTGTGGTTTTCTCTCAGAGGGCAGCAGACTCAGACCAATGGCACCCAGTGGCATTCTACTTGAAATCCCTTACAGTGGTTGAATGGAATTATGAGATCCACAACAAGGAAATACTGGTGATCATCCATGCACTAGAGGAGTGGAGACACTTCCTCAAGGGTGTGCATCACCAAATTGAGATCTGGACAGACTACAAAAACCTAAAGTATTTCATGTCTACCAAGAAACTCAACCATTGCCAAGCCTGCTGGTCTCTTGTACTCTTCTGCTTCAATTTCTGCTTGCACCACTGTCCTGGCCATACTATGGAGAAACCCAATATACTATCCTATAGAGCTGACCATGGCATAGGAGCCCATGACAATGAGAACATCACTCTCCTTCCTGATGGCCTCTTTACCATCCACACATTTAAAGGGATTTCAATGGAAGGAGAGGAGCAGCTCCTATTGAAGGATATTTGCTCCAAAAACTGTATAGGTGAACAAGAGGAGGCAGTTACTAAAGCTGCATGGAAACTCAGGCAGTCATCAACTAAGACTGTGAGGAGTGTGAAATGGGTAGAACAGGATGGTCTACTCCTGTTCTGAGGAAAGATCTATGTCCCAATGGGCTCTGATCTCAGGCAGAGGATAATGGCTCTCCACCATGACATGAAGATTACAGGACATGCTAGGTGATGGAAAATACTAGAACTTGTCTTCCACAACTACTGGTGGCCCTAGATGGCTTGATACATTGGTCAGTACATCTCTACCTGTGACCTTTACATGTGCACCAAGCCCATCTGCCATCTACTGCAAGGAGAACTCCACCCACTCCCCATCCCTGAAGCCTGCTAGGACATGCTCAGTGTAGATTTTGTGGTTGAACTCCTGGAATCCACAGGCTACAATGCTGTCATAACAGTGGTGGACTCCATCTCTAAACAAGCCCACTTCATCCCAATCCACACCACTGTCTCAGCCAAAGACATAGTATGGCTCTTCCTCCACAATGTCTGGAAACTCCATGGACTTCCCAACACTGTCATTTCAGATTGTGGACCACAATTTGTTGCTACATTCATGAAAGAGCTTTACTGACTCTTAGGGATTAAAATGGCTACCTCAACCACCTGGCACCCACAGACTGATGGGCAGACAGAGCAGGTGAACCAGGAACTTGATTAGTACCTCTGCCTCTTTGTAAATGAGCAACAGAATGACTGGTACAACCTCCTTCCACTTGTGGAATTCCAACACAACAACCACATCCATGCTTCCACCCAACACTCCTTCTCCCCCTCAGACACTGGATGTTACCCACACATGGGATTTGAGCCATGTCAGCCACTCTCAAACATTGAATCAGTTAATGAGTTTACAAAGCAAATGGAGTTGATACTAGAGGAAGCCAAATCTGCACTGGTCTGTTACAGCCTTAGTCTGATGAGACCTCAGGTTGCAACTTAGACTAAGACTTGAGGACAAGTAAGGGGGGAGGAATCAGGTGGTTAAGCATATCAAATACAGAAGTGTGTATGTACACTTAAATGCAAAGGGGCATCCAGTTGAATGGATGGAGATAGCTACATGAAACATCCAATAACTATGGCATAGTAGTATATATGAGTCAATACTCAGAGATTGCTTGACAGAAATAAGTGAAATGTGCATTAGCAATGGAGATGAGTGTGGTGATATAATGGAGGTGGTGAAGACCACAACATTACCCCCCAATTAAGCTTTATGCCTTAGGAAGCTTGTTGAAGTTGCCATATACTATGGCTGCAGCAAGGGCTTTCTTGGTGGCACCTATGAGGTATTTTCCATTGTTGGATCATGCAAAGAAGACAGGCAAGTGGCTTCAGCTATCTTGACAGATAGAGACTGGGACTGCTTGGTAGGGAAATTCAGTGGTTGTAGAATCTTCCCAATAGTTCCTGATTATCGAGTTCCAATAGTGTTGGTTGCATTCTTGACTGGGCAGTACAGTGCAGAACCGAGCAGTGGCTGAAAAACTGAGATGATCTGTGGTGGGGTGATAGTCTTAATAAAGCAACAGAGGACATTGACTTCTTCTCTCATGGAGGTGTTAGCTTGGGTGGCTGTCTTAGGTGGGTTGATGGTATCTCAGAGTTCCTTTAAGGTCAAATGGATTCTGTTGATGAGCTCTTCAGTACTGGAGTTATTAGGGGGGGTGCCTCAACCCAGTAGGTTGCTGGTGATGTCTCCCAGTTCTAGGAAGATTTCAGCAATATCAAGGTTCTTAAATACTTCGAGAGTAAAATCAATTCTGCTTTGCAAGCTGTCAACACAGATTTGTTTGGCCAGGGTGAGGGGTAATTGGGTGAGGGTGCAAAAAATAGCAGGGATGTGTTTACTAGTAGAGGTGAAGGCATTCTTGAGGCCTGCATACATGTTGGCAAATGTGATGCATGCTGTAGAGAGTGTAATCAGTTGATTGGTGTTTAGTTTTTTGTTTTGGGTCATAATAATGATGAGCTCAGCATCAGTGGCATTGCTGACATCTCTGAGTAGGTCTTCAAGGAGGCCTTGGGCTGGAGATGGGGTTGTGGCCATGTTAAAATAGGTACCACTCAGAGAAGGGGCTTTATTGTTGCCTGGAGCAGGCAAAGGGACAGACAAGATTCTGGTAGGGTTGGGGTGGACAAGAGAAGAAATAGTAATGTGGCTAGATTGGGAGGTAGACATGTTTGTTTAGGAGGTTGGTTTATTCAATGGTTTTTTGGGTTTTCTGTCCCCTCTTTTATGGGTATTCTCCAGATGCCTTTTTAGGTAATCCTGTACAGCCTCTTTTGTGTTTCCTAAGTTAGACTCTGCTGTCCACATATCATTTTCATTGTTGTATCCCTTCCAGTGTACAAGGAATTGATACCTCTATCTGCATTTTCATTGTCCTTAGATCTCCTTGACTTTGTATTCTTCTTCATTGTTAATGATCACTGGTTCAGGTGTGTCATGACCTGTGCATGTTTGCCTGCTCTCACCCACTTCCCCCACTCATAGTCATAGTTACCTTAGTCCAGCTGTATTGGGGTGCTCTTCATTCTTTCTGTTAGTCAGTCTGATATCTTATTTTCCATATTAATCTCTATCCCCTTCAACTCCTCCTGTTGAATCTCAATCCATACCACTATGTTGGTTCAGTCTATTCATAGCTGAAATGGGTCTCGAGTACCTCACTATTAGAAGTGAGATAATGAGCTATGGACACAGTACTAGACCACACTCTAGATTGCTGGTTACATGATCTATTAGATACATGTGTAGTATGCATTAGCTCTGTATATGCTACTGGCAGATAAGACCTCACCTTTATAGGTAGAATGGTGCACAGACCAGGGACTTTATGTATATAAACCCCATGTAGTATATGTACTCTCCTTAGACAATTAAGTCTTCCTTTCATCCTGCCTCTAAGATATCCTTTAGCAACTGTTTACAATGCACATCTCAACAATCCCAGTAAGTACGATTACCCTCCACTACTAGCACATTAGCTGCCATAGTGTATTCATCTCAACAGGTTATGGGCCCCAACTACCACTCACTCAGACCACATTTAGTGACACTGGTAGAGTGTAGGAGGCTACAGTCATACGCAACCTGGGAGACGGTGGTCCTTTGGTCCACTTAATCCTTTGTTTACCCCATGTTGTGACACATGCATTATGCACTGTAAAAACTGTATAAACTCAGTAACTTGTTATATGCACGAGAACTGTGTATATTAGTCACCTGTATAAACTGGTGATAGAATGAGCTTGCATCTGGCTACAGAAGAAAGGATAACATACCTCAGTAACTTGTTATACACACGAGAACTGAGGTATTCAGCTAATGAGACTATGGTACTTAAGCAATATCATAAAGCAGGGTCATACATGAAAACTTCATGTATCTAAGAGTCATGGCACTATGTTAAGTGTCCATCTACAAAATAGGTGCCCACTGTGCAAGTCTAACTGGCATGACAGTGGGCACTCTGATGGCTAGTATGGCACTCCGGATGTCTCAGAGCAGTTTGGCAAATCAACACTCCCCTTCAAATCGTGGAGAGACCAAGCTCAGAGGCAAAATGCTTCACCTTGGGTGAGGGAAGTGCCTTGGTGAATACATCGGCAACCATGTCTTCAGTTGGGCAGTAAATAAGGCATAGTTTTCCTTCTTCAATGACCCATCAAATGAAGTGATATTGGATGTCAATGTGCTTGGTACAGGCATGAAACTGGTAATCACATGTGAGTGCAATGGCAGACTGGTTATCAGAAAAGAGGGTCGTGGCACCAAGTTGGATGTTAAAGACTTGGAAAATGAGGGAATGAAGCCATAGTGCTTCTTTTGTAGCATGTGTAGCTGCAATGTATTCAGACTCTGTAGTGGACAGAGTTACAAGTTCCTGTTGTTTAGCACTCCATGAAACAGCACTGCCATTTATTATAAACATAAAGCCAGAAGTAGCATGATGATCCTCAGCCATGTTACCATCAGCGTCGGTGTACTCTTGTGGCTCCTTGTTTGAGCCACCATAAGTGAGCCATAGATTACATGTCTTCTTCAAATAATGGAAGACCTGTTTAACGGCCTCCCAGTAAGCCTCCCCTGGGTTCTTGGAGAAATACAATAAGACCTGGACAGCGTACGTGATGTCAGGACAAGTGCTGAGGGCTGCATACATAAGTGTACCAATGGCTTCCTGATATGGGATACAGTAAGGGACAAAACCGTTCCAATGTTTTGAACTTTTCAGAAGATCAGCTCATAACTCAAGGACTACTGTGGCTGTGCACTTCCTAATTTAATTGTAGATAGTCCAGTATCTTATCTAATCATATGCAAAGTATGATTATGTAATCCTTTGTTTTGGGGGAGTTATTAATTAATTAATATTTTAAGTACATTGGAACAGTTTTGTCCCTCTCAAATTCTGAGCACATGACTTCGTTTATTGCAATCAAATAAATACAAATAAAATCATGTGACCATGTAGGGTGATGTATAAATGGATGTGCTTATTCTCAGGTGCAAATTAACTCCCCCACTATACCTTTACAACTATATGCGCTCTCTTTCCTCTACTCAGACCAATAGAGTCCTCTCTTACCTGGACCAAGGGAAATCTGCTCATCATATTGCTTCTATTACTGGTCTGGGAGTCAGTACTATTTCTAGGATTCGCTCCAAACATAGATCAACACTTTCCAAATCTGTTGGTGGCCGCCCATCTAAACTTTCTTCCTCTGATATCCACTATTCTGTTCGCCTCATCACCTCTCGCAAGGCTGACAATGCCTCCCAAGTCACCAAATCACTTCAAAATGTTATTGCCCAGCCTGTATCCACCAAAACAGTGCGCAGGGCACTCAGAGGAGCTGGAATGAAGGCTGTAGTCAAGCGGAAACGACCTAAACTTACTGCTGTCCATAGGAGGAAAAGGTTGGAGTGGGCAGAAGCACATGTTAACTGGACCCTGGAGGACTGGAAGAGGGTTATTTGGACAGATGAGTCCAAAATCAATCGGTTTGGATCAGATGGAAGGGTTTCCTGATATGGGATGTGTGCCATATGAGCAATGTCGGCTGTGGTTTTGGGAGTATGGTCAGAGGTGAGGCAAATGGATGGTTCCATGGGGGAACTGCAGGTTTTGCATCCTCGAGGCCAAAGCAGTGGAGGGATGCATCAATATATGACCATTGGGAGAGTAATAACTTGCCTTCCTCCCAGATCCTCTTCATCTCAATGCCTAATAGCCAATGTAACTCCCCTAGATCTGTCACCTCTACAAAATCTGCCACCTGTTTCTTAACCCAATTGATCCATGTGAGTTTGGTACCTGTGAGTGTGCAGTCGTCAACATGAACAGTGCGGATGATGAGGTCGGGCATGATGTTGAGAATGAACACACATGGGTCACTATCAGATCATGTGAACCCAATGTTGTTAACCAGGATTTCACATAGACGTTGATACCAATGTCACCCTAACTGCTTCAATCCATAGAGAGTCTTGCAAAGTCAGCAGATCTTGTAAGGATGTTCTAGGTCTTCGAAACCAGGTGGTTGCCACATGTAGATTACTTCATCATCAGTCAGCTTCCCATTTAGGTAAGCACCCTTGATATCAATTTGGTGAATCTCCATGTCCTGGGCTGCAGAGACAGCAAGGATCACTTGGATTGATGCGAGTTTTGCAACTGGTGCATAGGTATCAAAATAGTCAATGCCTAGTACTTGGGAGAATCCCTGTGCAATGAGGTGTGTCTTGTAGTGGACAGCATTCCCTTGGGCATCTTTCTTTACTTTGTAAACCCACTTTGATCTGATGACATTTATTTCAGACAGCAAGTCTGCAAGTTTCCACATTCCTGCTTGCATCAGCATAGCATACTCCTCTTTCATCCCACTATGCCACTGTGGCCAGTTTGGCCTCCTCATGGCCTCCTTCAAGGTTTTCAGCTCCATGGACTCTGCTTCATCCATCTCCAATGAGAATGCCCAAACTTCTTCCCAATCCACCTCTTCAACAAAGGTAACAGCACAGCCTTTGAGGATGTCAAGAGCTTTCTGGCTAGGATTTTGGGTTCGACATGGGCATTCTATGGATGTATCATCATCACCATCTGTGTTGGTAGTGACAGGTTTTGGCTCAGGTATAGGGTTGGTGGTGGTGGGTATAGTGGTGGGCTCAAGGGCAGGTGCTGAATCCTTGGTACTTTCCAAGGTGAGCATTGATTCATGTCAAATCTCACTCATTAACTGATTCTCCCCTTCGAGATTTGGGTTAGCAAAGGTAACATTCCACTCAATGTAAACAGCTCCAGTGTCTGGATACAAGATCTGCATGCCATTACTGTTGTCATCAAGGCCCAACCATTTCCCTTCCTTTGCATGTGGATCCAACTTATCACTCCCTCCTTGGAAAACCCAATACACCTCGCCCCACTCATGTAGGTCCTTCAGGTCTGGTCTTCATTTGTATACCATCTCAAAAGGAGTTTTCCCTGGGATCACCCTTGTACTAGTCCTATTCATCAACCATACAATGTACTGGGTACATTCCGCCCATAATGATTTCAGAAACCATGTGACATGGTTGAGTGCTCAAATGCACTTGAGGATAGTATGGTTTCGAACATTCCACTATGCCATTATGCTGTGGAATGTTATGGACAGTGAGTTTGACTTGAGTGCCTCGTGATTGTAGATATTCACGAAAAGCATTCCCTGTGTATTCACCTCCACGGTCTGAGTGTAGTGTCTTGATCCGGGCACAGAATTGTATCTCACACCATGTCTCAAAGGTTTTGTAGGCCTTTGGGACCTCTGACTTTGCTGTAAGGAACCCAATATAGGTCCACCTAGAGTAATCATCAGTGAACATAATATAGTACTTCTTTCCTTTTCGAGTCTTGACTGTCACTGGTCCCCAGATGTCGGAGTGAATTTCAGCAGCAAATTCCTTTGCTCCCTCACCATGGCACTCCTTTGCTACTCCTTTTTGTGTTGACTTCACAAACACGCATGCCTCACAGAAGAGTTTGGTACCCCTATCCACTTCTAGTCTCAATTCTGTCACCATTCCATCCCTGACTAACTTCTTAGCTGCATCAGGTGTGATGTGACCAAGACAGCGGTGTATCAAATCTAGTGTGAGTATCTCTCCAACAGCATTGACTTCCAGTTTGCCCTCGGCCTCTCTTAGAATCCTATACAGGCCCTTTCTGCTTCATGGAATTTCTGTGATGCAGGTCCCACTTGGATCACAGATAACACACTTCCCATTTGTGAAGGTCGTTGTAAATCCTGCCTCATCAAGGTGGCCAATTGACACAAGTGTATAGCTGGCCTCTGGGAAGTATAAAACTTTCTTTAGCTGTAATTTCAAGGTTGTCCCTCCATTCAGTATGACGAGGATAACATCCCCCTTTTCAATAGCACTGAAATTCTGTTTATTTGCAGCATGGAGAGGTCGTGAGGGAGTGCTCTCAAATGTGGTGAAGGCATCACAATATGGGGAAATGTGTTGTGATGTCCCTGAATCAAAAATCTCGATCTGCATTGTGGTAAGTGGTTCCTGGACCTGGCCTACAGTGACTTCATCACTGATATCACACTACATTGGCATCAGAGTTGTCCTCTTTGTTGGCTTCCTCAATAAACCACTCCCCTTCAAAATCACCTATTTCCATTGTTATTGATGTGGACACCCAATCATCATCGTTATCCACCCTAGTATCTGACTCATTATCTTTGGCACCAATCTCTACAGCAAGAGACTCATTGAAGTCATCTTCAACAATGTTAGCCGAACTATTACCACCACCCTTTCCCTTTCCTTGGGGGCCGGTCCCACCACTATGGTTTCTCTCCTGAGTGGTCTTCTTCTTAGGGCATTCACACCACCAGTGCCCAAATTCTCCACATTCATGGCACTTCCCCTTTCTCCCACCCTTCTTTGGCTGCCATGTGTCATGACCCACGCACGTTCGCCCACTCTCACCCACTTCCCCTGCTCATAGTCATCGTTATCTTAGTCCGGCTGCATTGGGTTGCTCTTCATTCTTTCTGTCAGTCGGTCCGATATCCTGTTTTCTATATTAATCTCTATCCCCTTCAACTTCTCCACTATCGCCTTATAGTTAAAACTTGATTCTGGTGTCTTGTTAGGCGGCTGCCCTCGGCGGCCAGTCCATTCTTTGTTCACCATTACTTTCGTACTTCCCGCTTTTCAGACTAGTATATAAACCTAGTCCCCACACTTGTAAATCCTTAGTCTGATTATTGACCACGATTACGCCCTCTGATTCTGTTCCTCTCTGTCTCTGTTCCTCCGACCCTCTGACCCCACTCCCTCCTGAAATACGGACTTCGACAACAGCAGGAAGGTGCAACACATATGTTGAAGCCGCTGAGTCCAAATCTCATACTCGTCTGAATTCACCCGCTCCGTACGTTCTCACCCAATGTCACCTGGCGGCTAATCTTGGCCGATATCCTGCATAACCCGATCGTAACAGTATAATCAGACTCTACTCCTCTGTCATTCCTTTGTCCCCTCACCACTGATTACTATGCCTACCATGACCACCAGGTCACAAACCGCTTCCAAAGCCTGGAAGGTTTCTGTTGCCAGAAGCTGGAAGGCCACCACACCACTTTCCTATGTCACCCCTCAACGCAAAGCTTCTCCTGTAGTAGCACTCCAAAGAACCCCCGTCGAAGAGGTCTTGCAGGAAGGGCCCGATCCCGATCATGAAAATGAGGAGGACTGGTTACCCGACCAAGGTGAGAACCAAAATCAGGACCCTTTCGACGAGGGACCCCCAGATCCTGGTGATGGTGATGATGGTGGTGACGATGGTGAAGCCCCTCCTGACAGTAACGCCAGTGATGGCAGTGCCCCAAATCCACAATGCCGAGGATTGACAATGGCGGATGCCATTGCGCTTTTGGCCGACAAGTTAGATGATCGGGCCCGTTCTCAGCCGCCCCAAGTACCCCGAACCCCCCACACCAAGGCCCGTGAACCTAACACGTTCAGCGGTGCTAACCCCGAGGAACTCCATCAGTTCCTGTTCCAATGTCGGCTCTACTTTCGCTCCAACCCCTCGCTCTTCCCGACCGACAATAATAAGGTGAACTTCACACTCACCTACTTGACTGATACTGCTCTCCGATGGTTTGAAACAGCTATCGACCAAGAGGAGACTCTTGGCACTGTCCACCCATGGACCTCCGACTGGGACCTTTTCGTCCTAGAGCTGAAAACCAATTTCGGGATTGCAGACCCGCACGGCGAATCCGCCGAGCTCCTAGACAACCTTTGGATGAAACACTCCGACAAAATCACCAACTACAATGTCGAGTTCATGCGGCTGTCGTCACAGCTCAATTGGAATGACGAGGTGCTCTGCCACCAATACTACAAAGGGCTCCCGGATCGTCTCCAGGACTCCCTGTCCAGTTGCCCTACTGGTAAGCCCACCACCTTTGTCCTAATGCAGGAGATTACTCTCCTCTTCGATAACCATTATTGGGAGCGTCAGCATGAAAAGACTCGGGCAAAGTCGGCTGCCGAAACAGCGTCCGCTTCTATTAGCAGGAGGCCTGGCCAGAACCCGTCCTCTTCCACCAACAACACCTACAACACCAGCAGCACCAGCAACAAGCCCAACAACACCAGCAACAAGGGCAACAACTCCAAACCCCCGACATCCACTGCTACCCCCTCTTCCGCCTCGAAGTCCACTTCGTCGGCGAAGCCTGATTTGACCGACAAGCTCGGCAAGGACGGCAAGCTGACCACCGATGAGCGCAAATGGCGCTTGGACAACAACCTCTGTCTGTTCTGCGGAAATACAGGACACAAGGTGAGTGAGTGCAGGAAGAAAGCTGCCTCGGCCGTGAAGGCTGTGGCCCGACTCGCTGAGGCGGTCGATAGGAACTCTGATAAGAGTTTGGGAAACTAAGTAGCGGTCCTCGAGACTCTGCACTAGCTGAGGACTGCGTTGTACTCACTTGTGCCACAGAGTGTTTCCGACTCAACACGTCCGCTCTTTCTGATCCCAACTCCTTTCAACTATCTATCTCCTCCTCGCTCATCCGCTCCCCCTCCAATACCCATTTCAAGGCCCTCATTGATAGTGGCTCTACACACTGCTTCGTGGATATTGACTTTATCCGCTCTCATGACCTCCCAACCTCACCCATTCCTTCTGTTGAGCTCCGTCTTTTCAACGGTTCTTCTAGTGCCTTTATTACTGAACTTGCGAAAATCCCTGTCACCTTTGGCTGTGGTGAATCTATGACTCTGGACTTCTTCGTCACTCGACTCGACTCTTCTTGCTCCATGGTTCTGGGATACAACTGGCTCACCCGCTACAATCCGTTGATTGACTGGGCCTTGGGCAGTATTACTTTCTGACCACCACAGCTCGAAATTCCTGTCACTCCTCCCTGTGTTGCAACTGCCACTGCTGCGTCCACACATTCCTCGGTGCCCATTTCGGCCACACCCGCTCCCATAGATCCACAGTCCTCTCTGCCCTCTGGCTCCACGCATCCCCACATTTCCCTGGTGAATGCTGTTGCATTCCTGCGTGCCACGCGTATTCCTGGTTCAGTTCAATTCAGTCTTAACCTCAACAACCCATCGATGTCAGCTGCTTTGGCCGCCATCAATGAGGAACCCAATGATTGGTCTAATATCCCCGAAGCATATCGCGAGTTTGCCGACGTTTTCAGTAAAGCAAAGGCCGACATACTTGCCAAACATAGACCCTATGACCTCCAAATCAATCTGGAAGAAGGTGGCCAACCTCCCGTTGGTACCATCTACTCTCTGTCCTGCACTGAACTGGAGGCCCTCCATAAATTCATAGAGGAAAACCTTGCCATTGGCTTCATCCGCCCTTCCAACTCCCCTCATGGAGCTCCAGTCCTTTTTGTCAAGAAGAAGGATGGCTCCCTCTGACTCTGTGTCGACTTCCAAGGTCTCAACCATATCACGAAGAAGGATCGCTATCCTCTTCCGCTCATATCTGACCTACTCAACTCTCCACGCAAAGCCCGCATTTACACCAAGATCGACCTCCGCCACGCTTACCATCTCGTTCGCATTGCGGCTGGTGACAAATAGAAGACGGCCTTTCGGACCCGCTACAGCTCGTTCGAATGGCTTGTTATGCCCTTTGGCCTCACTAACGCACCTGCTGCTTTCCAGCGGTTCATGAACGACATCTTCAAGGATCTCCTAGATGTTTGCATTATGGTCTATCTTGACGATATCCTCATCTACTCCGACAACCTCAGCAACCACCGCAAGCAGGTTAAAGATGTATTAAAGCGGCTCCGCAAACATGGCCTCTATGCCCGCGCGGATAAGTGTGAGTTCGAATCCGATACTGTTGAATACCTTGGATATGTCCTCTCCCCCGAAGGTCTCAGAATGTCTGAGGAAAAGGTCAAGATCATCCAGGACTGGCCCGAACCGAAGAAGATCAAGGACATACAGTCTTTCCTTGGCTTCGCCAACTTCTACCGTTGCTTCATCTACAACTACTCTGACATTGTCATCCCACTGACCCGCCTCACCCGAAAGGGCATGGTGTGGAAGTTTGGTGATGACTGTCGAGAAGCTTTCAGATCATTGAAGGACGCCTTTATCTCAGCACCTGTCCTCACTCACTGGATACCCGATGCTCAGATTATTGTCGAGACAGATGCATCTGACTACGTGCTAGCAGCCATCCTCTCCATCATTACCAAGGATGGTGAAGTTCACCCCATGGCATTCCACTCCCGCACCTTCAGTCCGGCCAAGCTGAATTATGATACCCACAACAAGGAACTCCTGGCTATATTTGAAGCTTTCAGGATTTGGCGGCACTACTTCGAAGGTGCCCCTCTTGCGATCGATGTTGTTACTGATCACAAGAATCTAGAATACTTCTGTACCACGAAAATCCTCACCCGCTGACAAGCCCGCTGGTCCGAGTTCCTTTCCCAGTTCAACCTCATGATTCGCTTTCGCCCCGGCCAACTGGGGACAAAACCTGACACTCTTACTAGACGATAGGACATCTACCCTAAAGGGGGGAATAATGACTATGCTACGGTCAATCCTCACAACTTCAGACCCGTCTTTACTCATGAACAGCTTTCAGCCTCTGTCCGCACTACATACCTATATGCCCCTTCCCTTCACACAGCCACGATCATTGACCTTGATCAACTCCACTCTGATATCCTCTCAGCTCTCCCGCTTGACCTGTCCACAGCCGCTCACATAGCTAAACCAGAAGGACGATGGTCTGTCAACTCGGCTGGTTTTCTCTGCCTTGATGACAGGATCTACGTCCCTGATGCTAACAAGTTACGACTTCGAGTCTTACAGTACAAACATGATCACATCCTCTCTGGCCACTTTGGTTAGAACAAGACTCTCGAACTTGTCCACAGAGACTACACTTGGCCCGACATCCAGTCGGCTGTCAAGGACTTCTGTAAGTCATGCGTCACTTGTATGTGATCTAAACCACAGCGCCACAGGCCATATGGACTTCTCAAGCAACTCCTCATCCCTGAACGACCCTGGAACTCTATCTCTATGGACTTCATTGAGAAGCTCCCTACCTCCTCCAAGTTCGATACTATCCTCGTTATTGTCGACAGACTCACCAAACAATCCCTGTTCATTCCTACCCACGACACGATCACATCGGCCGAGTTGGCCCGACTATTCGTCATTCATGTATTCTCGAAGCACGGTGTTCCCGAACATGTCACGTCCAATCACGGTTCTGAGTTCGTCTCGCACTTCTTCTGGTCGCTTGGAAAAGCACTGGACATGAAGTTGCATTTCACTTTGGGTTACCACCCGGAAGGTGACGGACAGACCGAACGGACCAACCAGACCCTCGAGCAATACATTTGTGTCTACTGCAATTATCAGCAGGACAACTGGGCAGAATTACTTCCACTAGCTGAGTTCGCTTACAACAACGCTCCTAGTGCCATGACTGGTGTTTCCCCATTCTTCGCTAACAAGAGTTATCACCCGAACATCACAGTATACCCCGAGAGAGATTTAGCTTCTAGACGGGCCCGACAATTCGTTGTTGACCTCGATGAACTCCATGATGTGCTAAAGGCTGAGATCAAGCTTGCTCAAGGACGTTATCAGACATCTGCTGATGCTCGCCGACTTCCTTCGCCCAACTTCACTATCGGTCAGAAAGTCTTTGTCAAGGCCAAGTTCTTCCGCACGACTTGGCCATCCAAAAAGCTCTCTGAGAAGTATCTCGGTCCTTACGAGATTATAGCACAACCCGGTTCCAGTTTCATTCACTCTCAGACTCCCTGACTCACTTTGCGCTGTTCACCCAGTGTTCCATGTCTCTATGCTAGAACCTGCCACACCCAACACCTTCGACAGCCGCTCTGAGCTGCCTCCCCCGCCTGTCGCAGTTGAAGGTGAACTGGAGTACGAAATTGCTCATGTCGTTGACTCGAAAATCGACCACCGTCGAGCTTGCAAGCTTTTGTACAAAGTTATCTGGTTAGGTTATGAAGACACTGAAGAAGAGTCTTCCTGGTTACCTGCTACTGAGCTAGCACATGCGGCTGAACTTCTTGCAGACTTTCATTCCTCTTATCCTTCTAAGCCTGGACCTTTGAACCCTCTATGATTTTTTTTTCCTTACTTAAATTTCTTTCACTACTTCATTCACACAGACAAATCAGTTTATTGCACATTATCAACTATCAACAATTATGTAATGTCCAAAATATGAGGAGAAGATGGCCGTGGCTCACTGGGCAGTTTCACCCGACTCAGCCGCTTCCTCCACTTCTTCCTCCTTTTCCTCTTCACTCTTGTTTCCATTGTCTTCCTCCATCTCCATTACTACCTCCATTTCCTCCTGGGTTTCACCCGGCGCGCTGGGCCTCCTCATTGTCATCCTCGTTGTCATCATCATTGTCAGCCAGCCCCAGGGCATCCATCACCTGCTGAACCATCAGTCCAATGCTGCACTGATACCCGCTGTTCTTGATGACTGCGGCCTCAACATTCCTCCCGAGCTCATTTGCCCGCTCCAGCCACAGCAACTGCTCCTCTCCAACCTCAATCAGCCTATCCGTCCTCACCCCCTGATCCTCCATAATGGACGCGATCTGCTCCAGGATATTGTTTTGGCGAGTAAGGAGAGCCGCAAGTTGATTATTGCTGACCCGAGGTACTTGAGTGGCGACAGTGATCGGCCGACGACGGGCAGGTGGAAGGCGACAAGCCTTCTTCGACAGCGAACATTCGAGGCACTTGGTGACCTCGCGACTAGAACGGCCATTAGCACAATCACTGGGAAGCTAAGTGCCACTTACCTTGACATCGACTCCCTGATTGTGCAAGGATCGCCGTTGTCGAGACATCGCTCGCACTTATTATGGCCACCCATCTTGACCTTCTTTCCGTCGACTGCAGATGGCTCGTCCTCGCCTGATTCCCTCCAGTCCGGGTCTGGCTTGCCCCCGAAATCCGACTCTTCATCAACACGTCTCCTTTTCAACGATGGCAGCGCCTTCCCAACCCACTCCTTCGTGATCCTCCATTGACGTCGCTTCTCGGCCGTTATCTTCTTATCCGCTTCATCAGCAGCCTTATGCTTTCCTTCGCATCGGCTCGCCCACGCCAACTCCTCACGTTGCTCCTCCTCCCGCACCGCTCGTTCCTCATGTTCCTTCCTCTTCCGCTCCTCTTGCTCCTCTTGCTCCTTCTTTTCCCATGCTTCTCGTTCCACCCGTTCTTGCCTCTCTCGCTCCTCGTTCTCCTCCAATTCACGCAGCTCGCGTTCGGCCTGCCGTTCCGCCTCCTCCTGCCTTTCCAGTTCGAGTCGCTTGCGTTCACGCATGGCCTCTAACTCGGCCCGTTTCTCCATGGCAGTTTTCTTGGTAGGGCTGGACATGGTAGTGGTCGAGGTGGTGGTGGTTAGAGAAGAGAATGGGACCGTAAAATTTCCAAGGTGACGAAATTTACATGCACCATCAAAAGTCTAATTGGAGATTCCCATGGTCCGATTTCACGGCCTCAAGGGCTCGGCCCTAATGGGGGGATACTGTCATGACCCTGCGCACGTTCGCCCGCTCTCACCCGCTTCCCCCGCTCATAGTCATCGTTACCTTAGTCCGGCTGCATTGGGTTGCTCTTCATTCTTTCTGTCAGTCGGTCCGATATCCTGTTTTCTATATTAATCTCTATCCCCTTCAACTTCTCCACTATCGCCTTATAGTTAAAACTTGATTCCAGTGTCTTGTTAGGCGGCCGCCCTCGGCGGCCATCCATTCTTTGTTCACCATTACTTTTGTACTTCCCGCTTTTCAGACTAGTATATAAACCTAGTCCCCACACTTGTAAATCCTTAGTCTGATTATCGACTACGATTACACCCTCTGATTCTGTTCCTCTCTGTCTCTGTTCCTCTGACCCTCTGACCCCACTCCCTCCTGAAATACGGACTTCGACGACAGCAGGAAGGCGCAACACATACGTTGAAGCCACTGAGTCCAAATCTCGTACTCATCCAAATTCACCTGCTCCGTACGTTCTCACCCGACGTCACCTGGCGGCTAACCTCAGCCAATATCCCGCGTAACCCGATCGTAACACTTCTGTCCATTCTGCATAGGTGTCTGGCCTGGTGCTAGGTGGGTAGCCTGTAATAGTGTGGATGATGTCTTGCCTGGCATTTTTCTTGAGTAGGAACATCACATGTTTGTTATCTGTTTTTGCTTTGCTCTTTAGGACTTGGAATTTGATTAGGTAGTCCACTGTATTTTTGTTCCCCTGTTTGAACTTCTCGATTTGCCATTCTGCTTTGCTATTCAAGGCATCATCAGAGAAGGTTTTCCTAAAGTCTTCAGAAAATGCTTTCCAGTCCACTGAGTCCTCTCTGTCTAAGATTTGTGGGGCCTTCATTGCTGCATAGGCTCCTGCTGTTCCTCCTCTCAGTCTAGCTAAGACTGCTATGGCTTTATCATCTGCTGAAACCATTTTGTTGAACTTCATGAAGACCATCATTGCTCTCCACCAGTTGTCAAACTTGGTGTGGGTTCCATCGAAAAAACCTGGATCTAGTACTAGGCCTTTCCCACTGGATGTTGTTGTGGGCACTACTGCATTGTCAGTCATATTGGAGTCAGTTTCTGATTCTGTTTTGTCTGAGCTTGATTTGTCTGATTTCTCCTGATGGACTATCTCTTCCTCTGCTAGGTCAAGCTCGTTTAGAAGTCTGATAATACTTCTTCTTTTGCTGGGTTTACTCTGGGTTCATCGTGTGTTTCTCCAGTTGGTTCTTTGGGTACTTCGGGGTTCCCTGTTTCTTCTTCATCTGATGTTTCAGATTCATTGTCAGTGACTTCGAGATTTGGCTCTCTGTATTTGTCTGGATTCGAGCTCATATACTAGCTTCTGGGTTGTCTTTTGTTCAGGCCTGTTTCAGCCTACTCCTTGCAAGATGAGGTGGGGACACTTAACCAAATGTTATGACCTTAGTCTGAGTAAACCTCAGGTTGCAACTTAGGCTAAGACTTGAGGGTGAGTAAGGGGAGAGGAATACGAGATGGTTAAGTGTACTGAATACAGGAGTATGTGTGTACACTTAAATATGGTAGACATCTGGTTGAACAGATGGAGGTAACTATATGAAACATCTGATGACAGTGGCGCAGTAGTTACTGTGAGTCAATACCTGGAGATCGCTGGACTGGAATAGGTAAAACAGGTACAGAATGGAGCAGAATGCAGGCAAGTATAGAATGAGTAAGAATAGATGAAAGTTCATAACATGTACTAATAGACAAGAATGCAGATGTAGACAGAGTATGACTTGATCAGTGGAAAACCATAACATGATACTAGTCATTGTCAATTGGTTCACAAAAATAATATGACTCATAGTGACAACAATGGATGTTTCATCCAAAGACATTGCAAGGGTTTATTGAGATGAAATATGGAAGCTGTATGGACTACTGAGGAAAGTACTCAGCGACCGAGGACCCCAATTCACATCAGAATTCACCAAGGAGTTATTCAAAGGACTTGGCATAGAACAGAATCTATCAACGGCATATGTTATGAATATCAATATTTATGACATTATTAATGACAAGAATAATGATGTAATCAATGACATCATAATCACCTGACTAATGATCAATATTATATATTGATTATATAATGATTTATACCATGTCTCTAAAGACTTGTATAATCTGAAGACAATCAGTAAACATCTTAGCATTAACAGTCAAACAACATCAAGTCATATTAATAATGATTATACTACAACTAGTATAGTTACTTCAAGACAGCAATATATCTTAGCATATTCTATACAATAAGATAATAACAATAGATTAAGTATTAACCTAATACTTAATACTATACAGTTCTACAAATACAGTTACAACAACTCTAGAACATCTATATAGTCTAGACACCTCTAGACTAAGCTAGATAATACCTAGAAAGGTCTATAAGACTAGAACAACCTAGAACTTTAATATACTATTAATAGTACAGCTTAAGTAATAATTTAAAGTTGTACCACTTTGAATGTCATACCACTTTTAAATACCATATATAGACAAGTAACATAACAATACAGTATAATACAATAGTACACTGTTGTAGTATATAAACTCCTCAACTTGACCAGTAGACCTCATCATTTCTACTTGGTTAGGTGGAGACTCAATCTATAACTCTTATCATCCTCTCTTATAGTCTGATCATAAGAAGTTTCTTCTTGACAACCATGCTTACTCTATAAGACTTCATAAGGGTTATATATTGAAGGTTAATAGACAACTGATTGTAGACTATAGACTATCTATAACTACATTGTAAGTAGTTATAAATAGTTGACTAGCCTTTGAGAAGGAGTCCCCTTTGATATCATCTGTGTGATAGATATCAGGCCTGCAAAGGACAAAGCAGGTCTCACTATATAACACAAATCATGGGTTATTTGAGCTGCTCATCATGTTCTTTGGCCTCACCAACAGCTCCACCACCTTCCAAACTATAATGAGTGACATCTTCTGTGAGCTCATCATGGAGGGTGTTGTTGTGGTGTACATAGACAACATCCTGATCTTTACTAAGACTATTGAAGAACAGTAGAACATCACCTGCCAGGTCTTGCAAATCCTTGAACAGCACCAGCTTTTCCTTAAACCTGAGAAGTGCAAGTTCAAGAAGACTCATGTCAAGTACCTTGGTCTCATCATATCAGAGAATGGTGTTGAGATGGACCCAGTCAAAATTTCAGGGATACAAGACTAGGCCACTCTGGCTGATGTGGGGGAAATGCAGGCATTTCTGGGGTTTGTCAACTTCTACTGCTGCTTCATCCATGACTTTTCCCACATAGCCTGCCCACTCTTCAACCTCACTAAGGCAGATACCAAGTGGAAATGGGGCCCCATGAAAGAAACAGCTTTCTAGGCACTCAAGGATACAGTTACCTCCTCCCCTATTCTCCTTTCACCTGATGACTCCACTTCCTTCCACATTGAAGCAGATAGCTCAGACTTTGTGATGGATGTGGCTCTCTCAGAAGGCAGCAGACTTAGACCAATGGCACCTGGTGGCATTCTACTTGAAATCCCTCTCAGTAGTTGAACAGAATTACAAGATCCATGACAAGGAAATGCTGGAAATTATCTATGTACTAGAGGAGTGGAGATACTTTCTCAAAGGTGTGCACCACCAAATTGAGATCTGGATGGACCATAAAAACCTAGAGTACTTTATGTCTGCCAAGAAACTCAACTGTTGCCAAGCCCACTAGGTCTCTGGTACTCTCCTGTTTTGATTTCCACTTGCACCATCATCACAGCTGAACTATGGGGAAACTTGATGCACTGTCCCACAGAGCTGACCATGGCACAGGAGCCCATGACAATGAAAATATCACCCTCTTTCCTAACAGACTCTTTACCATCTGTGCACTCAAAGGAATTTCAATAGAAGGAGAGGAGCAGCTCCTATTAAAGGATATCTGCTCCAGAAACCATACAGGTGAACAAGAGGAGGCAGTCACCAAAGCTGCATAGGAACTCAAGCAGTCATCAACCAAGACCATGAGGAGTGCAGAATGGGCAGAGTAGGATAGTCTACTCCTGTTCCAAGGAAAGATCTATGTCTCAATAGATGCTGATCTTAAGTGGAGGATAGTGGCTCTCCACCATGACATGAAGATTACAGGACATGCTAGGTGATGGAAAACACTAGAACTTATCTCCCACAACTACTGGTGGCCCCAGATAGCTTGATATTACATTGGTCAGTACATCTCCACCTGTGACCTCTACATATACACCAAGCCTATCCACCATCCACTACAAGGAGAACTCTACCCACTCCCCATCCCTAAAGCCCACTGGGATACACTCAGTGTAGATTTTGTGGTTGAACTCCTGGAATCTGCAGGCTACAATACTGTCATAACAATGGTAGACTCCACCTCTAAATGAGCCCACTTCATCCCAACCTATACTATTGTCTCAGCCAAAGGCACAGTATAGCTCTTCCTCTACAATGTCTGGAAACTCCATGGACTCCCCAACACTGTCATTTTGGATTGTAGACCACAGTTCATTGCTATATTCACAAAAGAGCTTTACCAACTCTTAGGAATCAAGATGGCTGCCTCAACTGCCTGGCACCTACAGACTGACAGGCAGATAGAGTGGGTGAACCAAGAACTTGATCAGTACCTCTGCCTCTTCATAAATGAGTGGCAGAACAACTGGCACAACCTCCTCCCACTCATGGAATTCCAACACAATAACTATGTCCATGCTTCCACCCAACACTCCCCCTTCCTCTTAAACACTGGATATCACTTGCACATGGAATTTGAGCCATGTCAGCCACTCTTGAAGATTGAATCAGTTAATGAGTTTATAAAGTGAATGGAGTTGACACTGAAAGAAGCAAAATCCACACTGGTCAAGGTGAAAGATGACATGACCCACTACTACAACCAATGACACACACTTACACCCATATACAAGCCAGACAACAAAGTTTACCTTGAAGTGGGATGACATCCAGACCATCCACCCATCAAGGAAGCTTTCTCACCAATGCCTTGGACTGTATGTCATAGACAAGCAGGTCAATGCTAATGCCTACTGTTTTCACCTCCCCCACTCCATGCAATGCCTTCACCTAGTTTTCAATGTCATCAAACTTACACCTACACCACCCAATCTGATCAAGAACTGCCATACAGAACCCCCACCCAATCCCATCATCATTAATGAAAAAGAGGAATAGAAGGTTGAAGAAGTCCTTAACAGCTGCATCCACTGAAGACAACTTCAATATCTCATCAAGTGGAAAGGCTTCAAAACAGAACACAACTTGTGGAAGCCAGCTAATGGAGTCCATACCCCAGAACTAGTTTAGGAGTTCTACTACAAAAATCCTGGTGCCCCCTGCCTCATCTGTACACTTACCTTCAGCTCACTTCCCTTCCAACCAATCCAGCACCATGCATTGAGATGCTGCAATTTTGGAGGGGGGGTAGATGTTAGGGCAACCCCCAATAGTCCCCCTGAACTGTCCCACAACCCCAGGCCCTCACCTGCACTCAGCCACATAGATATGAACAACAACTGGAGATCACAATAGACAATAACAGACTTATGTACATAATGAAACAATAGGACAATGGACGGTAAAGTAGTATATATCAACCTGTACACCTGCAGGGGACCCTTGTCTGATTCTCTAAGGATTTCCCCACAGGTATGTATATCAGCAAAAGGTTACTTGTCTTGACTGACTTGGATCATCTCATGTCTTGATAAAAAAATCTCATGAATATATTCAAGCCATATCAAGGCCATTAAGTTAGTAAGACATATAAGACCTTTGAAGGCCATATTCAAGGCAGGACCAAAGGCCTGATTCAAGTCAAAACTGAAGACTGGATTTAAGACAATATCAAGTCAAAAATAAAGACATAAGTTTAAGACAGTATCAAGTCAAGGAACAAAGACATAAGTTTAAGACAGTATCAAGTCAAGGAACAAAGACATGTATTAAGACTATACAAAGTCCCATAAAACAAGAGCCAGCTTTGAAAAGTTACCCTTTCATGGATGGTCCACTTTTGATAGGGGCAGGGTGTTATGACCTTAGTCTGAGTTTACCTCAAGTTGCAACTTTGGGCTAAGACTTGAGGGCGAGTAAGGGGAGAGGAATAAAAGGTGGTTAAGCATACCAAATACAGGAGCATGTATGTATGCTTAAATACAAGAGGCATCCAGTTGAACAGATGGAGTTAACTACATGAAATGTCCAATGATAATGGCATAGTAGTTCTATGAGTCACTACTTGGAGATCGCTGGGGCGTGAATAGCTGAAACAGGTATAGAAGGTGATTGGAATGCAGACAAGTACAGAGCTGATACAGTCAGTGAAAGTTCACAACAATACCCCCCAGTCAGGCTTCATGCCTCAGGAAGCTCATCAAAGTCTCCATTAACTATGGCAGTGGCAAGGGCTTTCTTGGTGGCTGCAATGAGGAATTTTCCACTGTTTGATTGCATGAAGAAGACAGGTAAATGGCTTCAGCCATCTTGGCAGATAGGGACTGGGACACTGTTGAATGGGAAGTCAGTGGTGGTGGAGCTGTCCCAGTAATTCTTGACTATTGATCTCCAGTAATGTTGGTCCTTCTCTTGTTCTGGTAGTACAGTGTGGAATCATGTGGGGGAAAGAAAAACCAATATGAGCTGTGGTGGAGTGATAGTTTTTATGAAGTGTTGGAGGGAATTGACTTCTTCTTTCATGGAGACAGTGGTCTCTTCATCCATCAAGGTGTCACTACGGGGTGGTGTGGGGTTAACTGTGTCATGTAATTTAGAGAGGGTGATGTGGATCCTGTCAACTAGGGTGTTGATGTCAGGGTCTTCAGCTGATTTGTTCCTTCCAAGTAGATTCATAGCTATGTCAGCAAGCTCAAGGAATATATGTATTGGCAAGGTTGAGATGTTTGAAAACTTTGAGTTCTAAGTCAATTCAGCTTTGGAGACTCTGGTACAGTGTCATTTGCTGGGGGTGAGGGTGGATTGGTCTAGGGCTCTGAAGATGGCTGGGATGTGTTGGCTGGTAGAGGAGGATGCATTGGTAAATCCTACATACATGTCAGCAAAGGTGATACAGGCAGTGGCAAGAGTGATGTGGGAGTTCATGACTAGTTGTTTGTTTTGGGCAGTGATGGTTTCTAGTTCACTGTTGGTTGCTTGGTTGACATCTTTGATGAATGCCTTGAGGAGTCCTTGTGCTGGGGATGGCGTGTTGGTGAGGTTGTAACGGATTCTCTGGGGAGCAGGTACTTTTCCATTGCCTGGCTCTGGAAATGGTAAAGAGGAGATTTTGGTTGGGGTAGGGTGGATGAGGGAGTCAATGGCAATTCAGTTGGATTGGGAGGCAGGCATGTTTTTTAATTTCTTGGTTCAGCTGGTTTGTTTGATGCTTTTTTGTGTTTCTTGCCCCCTTTTTTATGGGCATTCTCCAGATTGTTAAGACGAGTACACCACGGTAGCTTGCGCTAGTGGCGGAGGGGAGTCGTACTCACTGGGTTTGTTGAGATGTGCGTTATAGACTGTAGCTAGAGGATATCTTAGTGGAATGATGGGCAGAGGATAGACTGGATTGTCTAAAGAATATACGCATACTACATAGGTCTTATATATCTAATGTCTCTGGTCTGTGCGCCGTTCTACCTAATACAGGTGAGGTCTTATCTGCCAGTAGCATATACAGAGCATACTGCGTACATTGTTCTATTTAATAGACCATGACCAGCAACCTAGAGTGCGGTCTAGTACATTGTTCATTATCTCTCTTCAAGAGTGAAGTACTCAAGAACCCGTTTCAGCTATAAATAGACTGAACCAACGTAGTGGTACAGATCGAGATTCAACACAGATGCCTTTTTTGGTAGTCCTGTATGGCGTCCTTCACATTTTCCAAGTTGGACTCTACTGTCCACATATCTTCTTCATTGCTGTACCCCTTCCAATGGACTAGAAACTGATAGCCCCTTCCATGTCTCCTTTGTCTGCAGATCTCCTCCACTTTGTACTCTTCTTCATTGTTGATAATGACTGGGTTGGGCACTGATGGTTGTCTCTGGCTCGGGAACTCGGCCTCATGAGCTGGTGTCAGGAGTTGTTCATTGAATACATCATGGATGGCCCATCCTTCTGGTAGTGTTAGCCAATATGCCACTTCTCCTATCTTTTTCTTAATAAGGAAAGGCCCATACCATTTCTGGCCTAGTTTCTTTGATGTTTGATTGGTATGGATGTGGGTGTTTTCTAGCCACACTGTATCATCTATCTAATATATCTTGGTGTGGGTTTTACTGCGGTCATGTTGCTGTTTCATCTTTTCTTGATATGTCTGTAGCACTGATGTGGCATTGTCTTGGGCAGCCTGGAGGTGTTTTAGGAACTCTGTGGTGATGGGATTGTTTGTTGCTGGCTTGTTCTTGCCTTTCCATGGGTTTCTTCCATAGTTTAGGAAGAATGGCATTTCCTGTGTTCCTCCATGTCGTTTATCATTGTACTGGAATTCTGCAATGGGAAGCCACTCTGCCCAGTTATCTTGATTGTAATTGCAATATAGGCAGATGTATGTCTCCACTTCTCTGTTGATGTGTTCTGTCTGTCCATCAGTTTGTGGATGGTATGCTGTTATAGTGAGACCTGCTTTGTCCTTCACAGGCCTGATATCTATCATGTGGATGATATCAAAGGGAACTCCTTCTCAAAGGCTAGTCAACTATTTATAACTACTTACAATGTAGTTATAGATAGTCTATAGTCTACAATCAGTTGTCTATTAACCTTCAATATATAACCCTTATGAAGTCTTATAGAGTAAGCATGGTTGTCAAGAAGAAACTTCTTATGATCAGACTATAAGAGAGGATGATAAGAGTTATAGATTGAGTCTCCACCTAACCAAGTAGAAATGATGAGGTCTACTGGTCAAGTTGAGGGGTTTATATACTACAACAGTGTACTATTGTATTGTACTGTATTGTTATGTTACTTGTCTATATATGGTATTTAAAAGTGGTATGACATTCAAAGTGGTACAACTTTAAATTATTACTTAAGCTGTACTATTAATAGTATATTAAAGTTCTAGGTTGTTCTAGTCTTATAGACCTTTCTAGGTATTGTCTAGCTTAGTCTAGAGGTGTCTAGACTATATAGATGTTCTAGAGTTGTTGTAACTGTATTTGTAGAACTGTATAGTATTAAGTATTAGGTTAATACTTAATCTATTGTTATTATCTTATTGTATAGAATATGCTAAGATATATTGCTGTCTTGAAGTAACTATACTAGTTGTAGTATAATCATTATTAATATGACTTGATGTTGTTTGACTGTTAATGCTAAGATGTTTACTGATTGTCTTCAGATTATACAAGTCTTTAGAGACATGGTATAAATCATCATATAATCAATATATAATATTGATCATTAGTCAGGTGATTATGATGTCATTGATTACATCATTATTCTTGTCATTAATAATGTCATAAATATTGATATTCATAACACCAGTGCATGTTTTGATTACACCCCAGATGTCAGGGATCTGGCCAGGGTCCTGGTGCACTTTCTGCTCATGCTCCTTTTTCTGCTGTTCCACCTTCCTGGTAGCCTTCTTGCATTGTTGAGGAGTTATCTTCTCCAGGTTCTTGCCATTGTCACTTGATACACCTGAGTCTGAGTCAGATTCATTGTACATGCTCTATTTCTTTGTGGTTTTCTTTGATTGTTCCAAATGATCATTGAGTTGAATTTAGGGAGGAGAAACCAGGGTTCTGGAAGCAGATACCCTTATTGGGTCCTTAAATGACCACCCTGGTGGTGTTGCCTCAGGCAGTGTTTCCATTGGATGCATTTCCTGCAGCTGTGTATCATCTGCCATCAGGTTGTCTTTTTCTATGTGGCTGTTGTCCCATTTGACCAGTGGGGGCAGATTTTTCTTTACCAGGGCCACAGTCATTCAAGACATGGTGAGTGTATTACTCACCCTGGCTGATTCTTGCAATTTAAGTCAAGTCATCCTGGATGTCAGTAGTCCAGGGTTGCTTGTAGTGGGACATGAATACACATCTGGTTTCCTACTTTTGTCTTCAGCCCTTGTAGTGCTATATTGTGGTCTCAGCAAGGGAGCAAAGGCTTGCTCCATTTAAATCTTGACCTTATCACTGAGTTGTTTGTTCTCAGCTCATGCAGTGTCCAATACATCCAGGAGGTCTATGATTACCATTACACTGGCTTGATCTTTGAGGTTAAGGAACTCGACAAGGTTCTCATCAATCCTAGCCTCAAGTAGACAAGATATTACCTTGTCATTTTGAGTAGTGGCAGGAACATAACTTTCCTGCCTGGAAGATTGTGATGAGCTTGTGGCTAGTGGTGGGCTTTGCTCACAATACTGTTTCTTTCCTCTAGCTCCAGCAGATTGAGATGATGAGGAGTACTTCTCATCATATGGTAATGGTATGCTCAGTGGTGGTCTGTGAGGTCTACCCTGAGGTGGTTCATATAATGATGATGTGTACCTGTCATCATATAACTGGTATTGTGGAGGAGGGCCATATCACCCACCTTCTCTGAATTCTGGTGGTGGATATTGTGGTTGTCATTGTTGTTGTTGCAGGGGAGGTGGTTGGGTATTGTTATATGTATTACCTTACTTTACAACCAGGCCCAGATCATCTCTACTCAGGGAGAGGTTCAATGCTATAGCCCAGGAGTATTGGCAAGTTTCAATGACCTCTGTGTAGACTTTGGATTGCTCTCTTGAGTAGAAGCTCATGCTTGTCTAAGAAGTCTGAGTTAAGTGCCACTGCAATTCCCAAGGTTGTTAACCTTGTAGCAGATGAGTGAAGATAAGGAAGCTTATTACTAGAATAATCTAAGGTGTCATGACCTACACACATTTGCCTGCTCTCACCCACTTCCCCTGCTTGTAGTCATTGTTACCTTAGTCTGGCTGCATTGGGGTGCTTTTCATTCTTTCTGTTAGTCAGTCCAATATCCTGTTTTCCATATTAATCTCTATCCCCTTCAACTCCTCCACTATCACCTTATAGTTAGAACTTGATCCTGGTGTCTTGTTAGATGGCTGCTGAGAGTGGCCATCCATTCTTCATTTACCATTACTTTCATACTTTCTGCTTTTTAGACTAGTATATAAACCTAGTCCCCATACTTGTAAATCCTTAGTCTGATTATTGACCATGATTACACCCTCTGATTCTGTTTCTCTCTGTCTTTGTTCCTCTGACCCTCTGACCCTACTCCCTCCTGAAATATGGACTTCGACAACAGCAGGAAGGTATAACACATGCATTGAAGCCACTGAGTCTAAATCTCATACTCATCTGAATTCACCTGCTCCATACATTTTCACCCAACATCACCTGGCAGCTAACCTTTGGCTGATATCCTGCATAACCTGATCATAACATAAGGTAATACAAAGGTACTACTTAGTGTTATATACTAGCTACATATAAGAGATGAGTAATTACATAGTAAGAGGGTATGAGTCAATGAGAGACTACTGTTGAATCTCGATCTGTACCACTACATTGGTTCAGTCTATTTATAGCTGAAATGGGTCTTGAGTACTTCACTATTAGAAGCGAGATAATGAGCTATGGACACAGTACTAGACCATACTCTAGGTTGCTGGCTACATGGTCTATTAGACACATGTGTAGTACACATTATGCTCTATATATGCTACTGGCAGACCTCACCTGAATAGGTAGAATGGTGCACAGACCAGAGACTTTAGATATATAAACCATATGTAGTATGCATACTTTCCTTCAGACAATTAAGTCTTTCTTCCATCCTGCCTTTGAGATATCCCCTAGCAACTGTCTATAGTGCACATTTCAACAATCCCAGTGAGTATGACTCCCCTCCACTGCTAAGTATAGTGCTAGGTAGTGTACTCATCTCAACAGGTTATGGACCCTGACTGCCAGCTCACTCAGACTGTGTTTAGCGACGCTGGTAGAGTGTAGGAGGCTACGGTTGTATGCAACCTGGGAGACAGTGGTCCTTTGGTCCACTTGATCCTTCATCTGCCCCATGTTGTGACGTGTGCATCATGTACTGCAGTCTGACATGATACTAACACATGTTTACCCCTTCTTAGATATGTCTAAGCCAAACTCCACTCTGCCAGGGTTTGTCCAAACTCCCAGCAGGCAGCTTCCCATCCTTACAGAAACAGGTAACTACACCATCTGGTCCCTTCACCTTTGCTCTGCACTTATGTGCATTTCCCTAAATGACTGTACCTGGACCACATGGGATTTTTCTGGAGCTCCTGTGGAACTACCACAGTACAAGCAGTTATATAGTTCTGACTACCCTGTAGTTGCAGTGACCTCCACTTTGCCGGCCCATCCATCACATCTGGGATCTCTGATCCCAATGACTGTGGATGAGCACTGCAGTGTTGGTATGGCTAACAACCTCTGGATATGTGCACTTGGGTTGATTGAGTCTACTCTCCCCAATAGTATGCTGAAGCACTCCGCTTGTAATGCTCATGTGCTCTAGTTGCAGCTGGCCAGCTCTTACAGCTTACCTGGGCCTGCACAGGTGTACAACGAATTCATTCATGCAATCACATTTGAAATTCCACTCAGCAGTGATCCCTCACTCAAGATGAGTGAGCTTTAGCAGATCTTTGGGCAGCTTGATGCCATGGATAGTGGCATCGCCCCAGAGATCAAAACCATGGTCCGTCTCTACTCCCTCCACCTGTCTTTGAGCTACATAGCTCAGACACTCCTCACTTCGAATATGTTGCTTCATGAGCTGATGTGGGATAAGGCCCAAAGTAGCATTCTCACTGCTTACACATCCAACCAGACTGCCCACATGCAATGAGCACGCTTTACTCCATGCCAAGGAGGTGGGCAGCAGTAGCAACGAGGTCAGCAGCAAGGCAGGCAGCGACTGTAAGGTCAGCAGCAGCCTTTGGGGTCTAAAAAGCCCCAGCAGCAGCAGCAGCAGCAGCAAAAGCCCTCTGGTGGTGATGGTGAGAACAAGAAGCACAGATGGCGCCCTCATGGCAAGGGGAAGGGAAAAGGGAAGAAGGGTGCACAGGCTAATGCTGCCACCTCCAGTTATATCTAGGACATGTATTTTGCATCGCAGGCTAGAGAGAAACCACTGCAAGCCACTCATGTCCTTGTGGAGGAAGTGCGTTGAGCCAAGACATCTCCCACTTCTTTCGGATCCACTGCCACTGGCAGCAATACTACTCTGCTCACATTGCACATTACTGCGCCTGAGCCTGAACATCATTGCAGGCCTTCAGTGAAAGCTAAGGTTACTGCATTGAAGAAGTGGGACAAACATCTCAACACAACTTCTTCATTGGGTGAGAGTTTAAAGGAGATGTGGAAGCATTTCAACCAAATGGAAGTTGATGCACTGATGAGTGCTCCTTCAATGGTCACAAGGGAGGAAGACACGATCACATGGCCAGCACCAGAGTATAGTAGTGTTGAATCTTGATCTATACCACTATGTTGGTTCAGTCTATTTATAGCTGAAATGGGTCTTGAGTACTTCACTTTCAGAGGGTTGATAATAACAGACATCTCATATAGACTATGGACTATGTACAAGAGTAATATACCACACTATAGATAGCTGGTTAGAGAACTCCACATGGAACCTTCTAGTACATGCATCGTACACAGTATGCACTCTTTATGCTACTGGTAGATAGTGTTACCTCCCTGTTTCAGGTGTATGGTCACATCACCTAGGACTTAGTATATAAGTACCTTTATGTAGTATGAGATATGTATGCCCTTTGGGTAGGCCTTCTTGGCTATAGACACCCCTTCATTCTTCAAACATCTCTCTCTCTCTTAAGCATGCTTCACTGCTACTATACCCTCCTCTATGGAGTAGATGGGTTAGTACCACTGGTATAAGACACTCTGGATCTTTTGGATCTCCTTGGACCATCTCCGGGTGAGTATGACTACCCTCCACTGCTCGCACATACATTAGTGTAGTAGTGTGATTATATTGGGATGTTATCTCGTTCTCTCAACAAGTAGGCCAGCAATTATCAAGAAACCCAAGCTGCTCAAGAAGAAGCAGGTGCCAAAGGTTTCAGAATCAGTTCTAGAGTCCATCCTTGAGGACAGTGACTTGGATACTGACTACAGATCCAACAGAGGGTGTGGGTCAGTAATTTCATCTGACTATTTCTCTTTTGAGAATACTGATGAAGACGTACAGTCCTGTCAATGGATGGGACAGGATGATTCAGATGCAGGGTTTGTCCACCTCAGAGCAGGACGCCTTGGAGATTCTGCAGATGAGCTGAGATGAGCAGGTGGCTGCCAAAGAGAATGGCATGGCACCTATGCAGATGTAGCTGCATATCCGCCTCCTGTAGGACTATGTCATAGGCATCATTGTATGAACTTTGTAGATTGTGAAATATACTGGAAGCACACTGGTGGCACTTCTTCTTTTGCTTATTCTGCTAGAGAACCTAAGCTGGAAAGTAAAATGCATCCACAAATCACATATCAGTACTCTGAAAAAGAGAAAGAGCGCCTCAAAGAGAAATGCTCCAAGATAAATTCGTTCAAGACATATCACATTTGTAATCTTGTGAATTGCTTGTCTTGTCAGAAAGAAGTGAACAAACACATAGTGAATGATGCAGACTAGCTCCTAGATTCTGGAGTATCATACCATGTCACTGGTTATCTCTCTGATTTTGTGGAGTTAAAGATGGGCCACTTCGGCATAATTCAAGCCGCTGGCAACCAGAACTATGAAATGACTGGATGAGGTACTGTCATCTTCCAGCATGACATGGTAGATGGAGGCAAAACCAGGAGCACTACTTTGTGTATTGCACCAGTTTTTTATATCAAGGAAATTATGGAATGGCTTATGTCCTCAGGCCAGATCCTTCAGACTGGACATATCCTTGAGGCTACCATTAAAGGGACCACCATCCATAATAAGTCAGGACAAGCTGTATTGTCTGCCTGGCCTCATCGGTTGTTTATGAACAACATACATACAGTGTACACATATATCTTGCATCACAGCAAGGAGGAGCAAGTTGCGTTAGCTTTACACCAACCTGACTATATCAATTGGCATCGTTGAATGGAACATCCCTCAGATCACATGCTCTCCAAGCTTCCTAAGCATGTTGAGGGCATTGCGCTGATTCCTGCACTTTCTTCTCAGAATGGCATATGCAATGGCTGTGCCAAGGGGAAAATGCATAATAACCCCTTTCTGATTAACTCCAAGTGAGCCACTGCAGTCTTTGAGCTATGTCACTCAGACTTGCTGGAACTGCCCATCATCAGCTACCATAAATATAAATGGGCTATGATGTTCTTAGATGACTTCTTTTCTCACATGCATGTAGTCCTCCTTCACAAGAAGTCTGAGGCTTCTGAGAAGCTGATAGAGCTAATCAGCACATTAGAGAACCTCTCTGGCATGTATGTCAAATGACTTTGCATTGATAATGGAGGAGAATATGTCAATGAGAAATTATTGGCAGGACTCGCAGTGCATGGAATCACCTATGAGACCACTGTTCCCTATGCACATTAGCAAAATGGGAGAGCAGAGCAACTGAACTGCACCCTACATGAGAAAGCCCAAGCTATATGGCTACAGGCATGTCTACCTGACTCATGGTGGGAATTTGCATTGAATACAGCTGTGCATTTATATAATTGCACACCAGTCCAGTGTCTGCAGTAGAAGACACCTTTTGAGTGTTATTCGAGGGAAAAGCCAGACTTGTCCCATATCCATGTATTTGGATGTGGTGCATACATATTTTTACCCAATGAAATCTGCCCAAACAAATTGTCCACAAAGTCTGAGATGATGATATTCCTTGGTTATAAAGGTTCCAAGAACTACATCTTCATGTGGCACACAGCAGGCAACATGATCTTTATATCACCAAATGCCTTATTCGACGAGGGATTTTTTCCTAAATGCATCGGTTCAGTGCTGGATAGCAGTAACCAGCTAAATCATGGAGGAGAGAGAATGTTATAGTGAGACCTGCTTTGTCCTTTGCAGGCCTGATATCTATCACACGGATGATATCAAAGGGGACTTCTTCTCGAAGGCTAGTCAACTATTTATAACTACTTACAATGTAGTTATAGATAGTCTATAGTCTACAATCAGTCATCTATTAACCTTCAATATATAACCCTTATGAAGTCTTATAGAGTAAGCATGGTTATTGAGAAGAGACTTCTTATGATCAGACTATAAGAGAGGATGATAAGAGTTATAGATTGAGTTTCCACCTAACCAAGTAGAAACAATGAGGTCTACTGGTCAAGTTGAGGGGTTTATATACTACAACAGTATACTATTGTATTATACTGTATTGTTATGTTACTTGTCTATATATGGTATTTAAAAGTGGTATGACATTCAAAGTGGTACAACTTTAAATTATTACTTAAGCTGTACTATTAATAGTATATTAAAGTTCTAGGTTGTTCTTGTCTTATAGACCTTTCTAGGTATTGTCTAGCTTAGTCTAGAGGTGTCTAGACTATATAGATGTTCTAGAGTTGTTGTAACTGTATTTGTAGAACTGTATAGTATTAAGTATTAGGTTAATACTTAATCTATTGTTATTATCTTATTGTATAGAATATGCTAAGATATATTGCTGTCTTGAAGTAACTATACTAGTTGTAGTATAATCATTATTAATATGACTTGATGTTGTTTGACTGTTAATGCTAAGATGTTTACTGATTGTCTTCAGATTATACAAGTCTTTAGAGACATGGTATAAATCATTATATAATCAATATATAATATTGATCATTAGTCAGGTGATTATGATGTCATTGATTACATCATTATTCTTGTCATTAATAATGTCATAAATATTGATATTCATAACAGAGAAACCTGCCAGACAGAAGAAAAGAGGTTCCATCTCCTTTTCTGCCATCTCCAAATGACACTGGAAATGTTCCACCTCCCCCTAAGGAACCAGTTTGTTTACCTCCAACTTCTCCACCTTCCAAACCAAAATATTCTCCACCAACACCTCCATTACCCTGGCATGAACCTTCACTGCCAGACAGCATTTCATCACACACTCCTTCACCAGGAGACAGTCTGCCACCTTGGGTACCCCCACCTGAGTCACCATGTTTGCATGGAACAATCATTGAGGAGGAGCCTGAGGATGATAGCAGAGACTAGCAAGTGGATAGGGAAGTATGGGATCATACAAATGAAGATTTCCCAATTCCCATTCCTAAGCATTATGCTGTTGGTCCAGACCAAGTAGAGCTGTGTCATTCTGAACAACAGGGCAGGCCACCTGTAAGACCTGGTAATACTTATGGAGAGCATTGGCATCTAATTTCTATTGAAAGAGAAATCGATAGGACTTACTGACAAGAGCAGCAGAGGCAAAGGCAGTATGTTCACACCAATGCCCCTCTGGATGAAGTAATCCATGAGTGGAGAGCAAGGACTAACCATCCTGAATATGTGAGATAGAGGGCTCATGCTGAGCAGGTATCTACCACAACCCTTTAATTTACCTCCATTTCAGCTCCCTCCATGTCTGGAACTGCTGCCTATGCCTGAAAATCCACTGTATGATCCAATGTCTCACAACACATGTGACATGGATATTGATAGGCTTGTTGCTGAGGGAGGAGTATATTTAATCGACTTCTTGATACAGATGGTTCATAACACCACACATGGAGAGCCTGAAACTTTCTGTGACATGCTTAAGCTTCCTGAGCCTGTTAAGGCAAAATGGATAGCTGCATGTATCGAGGAACTTGACGTGTTGAAGAAACACAGAGTGTACAAATTGGTAGATTTACCAAAAGAAAGGAGGACAGTTAAAAACTGTTGGGTATTTCTCGAGAAGTTAGATGGCCACCTGCGAGCTCACTTAGTTACGAAGGGATTCTCGCAAGTTAAAGGCATCAACTATAATGAGTTATTCTCTTCAGTTGTCTGCTATGAGTCTGCACACATAAGCTTCACACTCACTGCAATCCATGATTGGGATATGCATAGCATTGACATAAAAACTGCCTATCTTTATGGCAAACTGGATGAGGAGATATACATGGAACAGCCTAAAGAGTTTTGACTTCCCAGGCAAGAGGGGAAAGTATGGAGACTTAAGTGTGCCATATATGGCCTTAAACAGGCTGGCCACCAGTGGTGGAAGGAATTGCACCAATCTATGATTGAGCTGGGCTTTACCTGCTACAAATCTGACTATGCTGTGTATTTTTACAGACATCTGAAGACTAATGAGCTGATAGTCACCATTGTCTATGTTGATGACATAAATTTCTTGGGTCCAAAGAATTCCCCCCTCCTCAAAGAGTTGAAGGGAAAATTCACCAAAAAGTGGGAATGCAGAGACCATGGTCCCTGTGAAGAATTTCTTGGGATGAAAATCTCAAGGAATTGCTCCAAGCAACAGGTCTTCATCCAGTAGGTCAAGTACCTGGATAAGATTATTGTGCACTTCCAGGTTCCGCAGTCTGCTGCAGCTAAAACACCATTGCCTGCCGGCTTCCAGTTCATGCTGAACAAGGAGACTGCTTCTGTCCCCTTCTGTCAAAAGTACCAACAATTGGTTGGTTCTTTAATATACTTGATGATTGGTACTAGGCCCGACATAGCCTTTGCCATAGTTAAGCTGGCACAACATGCCACTAACCCTGCACCCAAGCACTATCATGCTGGAATTCATGTATTAAAGTACTTGTCTATGACAAGGAACTATGTGTTGAAATATGAAGGCAATACTGGGAAACTGATGGTGATGTTGGAATGCCTCAGTGACTCAGATTGGGCTCAAGATACTGAAACCCACTGATCTGTTTCGGGAAATGTTTGTATGCTTGTGTCCAGTGCTATCACCTAGACTTCACAGCGACAAAAGACAGTTTTGCTTTCATCCACTAAGGTGGAATACAAAGAACTGTCTGACACTTCATGTCAAGTGAAATGGCTGTCACAGCTTCTGGAGGAGCTCAGCATCGAGCACCCAACTCCTATTCTCTATGGCAACAATAATGGGTCCAAATTTTGGACTGAAAATCCCATTGTTGAAAAATGGTCAAAGCATGTGGATATTCATTACCACTATGTGTGAGAATTAGTCGAGGAGGGTATAATTATTATTGGTGACATGTCTTCACAAGACAATCCCGCTGATATCTTTATGAAGAATCTTGGTGTAACCAAAATAAACCTCTTCTGTCCTGAGCTAGGACTTATTTTCAGTTCCAACATCGAAGCATGGGATAAAGCTGCTCAATCGTTGAAGCATTGATTTCCCTTCCTCAAGTGAGGAGGAGTGTTGAATCTTGATTTGTACTACTATGTTGGTTCAGTCTATTTATAGCTGAAACAGGTCTCAAGTACTTCACTATTAGAAGCAAGATAATGAGCTACAGACACAGTACTAGACTGCACTCTAGGTTGCTGGCTACATGGTCTATTAGACACATGTGTAGTATGCATTATGCTCTGTATATGCTACTGGCAGATAAGACCTCACCTGAATAGGTAGAATAGTGCACAGACCAGAGACTTTAGATATATAAACTATATGTAGTATGCGTACTTTCCTTCAGACAATTAAGTCTTTCTTCCATCCTGCCTTTGAGATATCCCCTAGCAACTGTCTATAATGCACATTTCAACAATCCCAGTGAGTATGACTCCCCTCCACTGCTAAGCATAGTGCTAGGTAGTGTACTCATCTCAACAACTACTACAGGTTAATTGGTAATCCAAGGAGTCATAGGGGATAAGTGATAAATAGAGAAGATGGAATGTGAGTCACAAGAAGAGGGATATGAGTAAATAGAAGTCTGGTAGTGGGAAATACGAGGTATAAAAAGAAACATGACTCTTCCTGAGTCATAAGAAGATAGACTAGAAGTACATATGAGGATAAATAAAGAATGGAAGGGGTAAGTCTGGAGAAAAGAGATAGTCTGATACAAGATAAGGTTAATATGTTAATAAAAAGAGTCCAGGAATATGGTAAGTTTGTAACAGTTATTTTGTTGGGAAGACAATTCTTTCCTTCTCCCCTCCCTACTAGACCCTCATCTAGGGCCTCCACATCCACATCCTCATGTTTGTGAGGGGTGGCAAGGTCCACCATGACCACATGTTGGTGTGGTGGAGGACATGGTTGTGTAGTAAGAGATGTGAATGGGGGTGTTGGTAGTTGTTGTAGAAAATGGGTTCAGTGGTGGTTGTAAGTAAGAAGAAGGAAAAAAGGCAGCTGATTGCCAAGGCCTCATATTACCAAAGCTGATAGACTTTGGTTAGTTTTTTCTGACAGGACATAATCATATAATACCTGTAGAAAATCTGTATAAACTCAGTAACTCGTTATATGCACAAGAACTGAGGTATTCAGCTAATGAGACTATGGTACTTAAGCAATATCATAAGGCAGGGTCATATGTAAAAACTTTGTGTATCTAAGAGTCACAGCACTATGTTAAGTGTCCATCTATGAAATAGGTGCCCACTGTGTAAGTCTAACTGGCATGACAGTGGGCGCTCTGATGGCCAGTATGGCACTCCACATGTCTCAGAGCGGTTTGGCAATTCAACACTCCCCTTCAAATCATGGAAAGACTGAGCTTGGAGGCGAAATGCTTCACCTTGGGTGAGGGAAGCACCTTGGTGAATACATCAGCAACTATGTCTTCAGTTGGGCAGTAAATGAGGCGTAGTTTTCCTTCTTCAATGACCCATCAAATGAAGTGATATTGGATGTTGATGTACTTGGTACAAGCATGAAATTGGTGATCACGCATGAGTGCAATGGTGGACTGGTTATCAGAAAAGAGGGTCATGGCACCAAGTTGGATGTTGAAGACTTGGGAGATGAGGGAATGGAGCCATAGTGCTTCTTTCATGGCATGGGTAGCTGCAATGTATTCGGACTCTGTGGTGGACAGGGTTACGAGTTCCTGTCATTTAGTACTCCATGAAACGGCACCACTGTTTATCATAAATGTGAAGCCAGAAGTAGCATGGCGATCCTCAGCCATGTTACCATCAGCGTTGGTGTACCCTTGTGGCTCCTCGTTTGAGCCACCATAAGTGAGCCATAGATCGTGTGTCTTCTTCAAATAACAGAAGACCTGTTTAACAGCCTCCCAGTGAGCCTCCCCTGGGTTCTTGGAGAAACATGATAAGACTTGGACAGCATATACAATGTCGGGACAAGTGCTGAGGGCTGTATACATAAGTGTACCAATGGCTTCCTGATATGGGATGTGTGCCATACGAGCGATGTTGGCTGTGGTTTTGGGAGCATGGTCAAAGGTGAGGCAAATGGATGGTTCCATGGGGGAACTGCAGGTTTTGCATCCTCGAGGCCAAAGCGGTGGAGAGATGCATCAATATATGACTGTTGGGAGAGTAGTAACTTGCCTTCCTCCCGGATCCTCTTCACCTCAATGTCTAACAGCCAATGTAACTCCCCTAGATCTGTCACCTCTACAAAATCTGCCACCCGTTTCTTAACCCAATTTATCCATGTGAGTTTGGTACCTGTGAGTGTGCAGTCGTCAACATGAACAGTGCGGATGATGAGGTCAGGCGTGATGTTGAGAATGAACACACATGGGTCACTATCAGATCATGTGAACCCAATGTTGTCAACCAGGATTTCACATAGATGTTGATACCAACGTCACCCTGACTGCTTCAATCCATAGAGAGTCTTGCAAAGTCGGTAGACCTTGTGAGGATGTTCTGGGTCTTCAAAACCAGATGGTTGCCACATGTAAATTACTTCATCATCAGTCAGCTTCCCATTTATGTAAGCACCCTTGATATCAATTTGGTGAATCTCCATGTCCTGGGCTGCAGAGATAGCAAGGATTGCTCGGATTGATGTGAGTTTTGCAACTAGTACATAGGTATTGAAATAGTCAATGCCTGGTACTTGGGAGAATCCCTATGCAACGAGGCATGCCTTGTAGCAGACAGTGTTCCCTTGGGCATCTTTCTTGACTTTGCAAACCCACTTTGATCTGACGACATTTGCTTTGGATGGCAAGTCTGCGAGTTCCCACATTCCCGCTTGCATCAGCATGGCATACTCCTCTTCCATCCCACTATGCCACTGTAGCCAGTCTGGCCTTCTCATGGCCTCCTTCAAGGTCTTTGGCTCCATGGACTCTGCTTTGTCCATCTCCAATGAGAATGCCCAAACTTCCTCCCAATCTGCCTCTTCAACAAAGGTAACAGCACAGCCTTCAAGGATGTCAAGAGCTTTCTGGCTAGGATTTCAGGTTCGATGTGGGTGTTCTATAGGTGTATCATCATCACCATCTGTGTTGGTGGTGACAGGTTTTGGCTCAGGTGTAGGGTTGGTGGCAGTGGGTGTGGTGGTGGGCTCAAGGGTAGGTGCTGAATCCTTGGTACCTTCCAAGGTGAGCATTCATTCATGTCGAATCTCACTCATTAACTGATCTTCCCCTTTGAGATTTGGATTAGCGAATGTAACATTCTGCTCAACATGAACAGCTCCAGTGTCTGGATACAAGATCCACATACCATTACTGTCATCATCAAAGCCCAACCATTTCCCTTCCTTGGCACGTAGATCCAACTTATCACCCCCTCCTTGGAAAACCCAACACACCTCGCCCCACTCATGTAGGTCCTTCAGGTCTGGTCTCTGTTTGTATACCATTTCAAAAGGAGTTTTTTCTGTGATCACCCTTGTACTAGTCCTATTCATCAACCATACAATGTGCCGTGCACATTCTGCCCATAATGATTTTGGAAGCCATGCAATGTGGTTAAGTGCTCGAACACGCTTGAGGATAGTACAGTTTTGACATTCTGCTACGCCATTGTGCTGTGGAGTGTCATGGACAGTAAGTTTGACTTGAGTGCCTCGTGATTGTAGATATTCATGGAAAGCATTCCCTATATATTTGCCTCCATGGTCTGAGTGTAGCGTCTTGATCTGGGCATGGAATTGTGTCTCACACCATGTCTCAAAGGTTTTGTAGGCCTTCGGGACCTCTGACTTCGCTGTAAGGAACCCAATATGGGTCCACCTAGAATAATCATTGGTGAACATAACATAGTACTTCTTTCCTTTTTGAGTCTCAACTGTCGCTGGTCCCCAGACATTGGAGTGAATTTCAGCAGCAAATTCCTTTGCTCCCTCACTATGGCACTCCTTTGCTACTCCTTTTCGTGTTGATTTTGCGAACATGCATGCCTCACAGAAGAGTTTGGTACCCCCATCCACTTCTAGTCTCAATCCTGTCACCATTCCATCCCTGACTAACTTCTTAGCTGCATCAGGCACGATGTGACTGTGATGGCAGTATATCAAATCTAGTGTGAGTATCTCTCCAACAGCATTGACTTCCAGTTTGCCCTCAGCCTCTCTTAGAATCCTATACAGGCCCTTTCCACTTCATGGAATTTCTGCAATGCAGGTCCCACTTGGATCATGGATAATACACTTCCTGTTTGTGAAGGTTGTTGTAAATCCTGCCTCATCGAGGTGGCCAATTGACACAAGTGTATAGCTGGCCTCTGGGAAGTATAAGACTTCCTTTAGCCATAATTTTGAGGTTGTCCCTTTATTTGGTATGTCGAGGATAACATCTCCCTTGCCAATAGCACTGAAATTCTGTTTATTTGCAGCACGGAGAGGTTGTGACAGGGTGCTCTCAAATGTGGTAAAGGCATTGTGATATGGGAAAATGTGTTGTGATGTCCCTGAGTCAAAAATCTTGATCCGCATTGTGGTAAGTGGTTCCTGGACCTGGCCTACTGTGACTTCATCACTGATATCACACATATTGGCATCAGAGTTGTCCTCTTTGATGGCTTCCTCAATGAACCACTCCCCTTCAAGATCACCTATTTCCATCATTATCAACATGGACACCCAATCATCATTATCATCCACCCTGGTATCTGCCTCGTCATCTTCAGCACTGATCTCTACAGCAAGAGACTTGTCAAAGTCATCTTCAACAATGTTAGCCAAACTACTACCACCACCCTTTCCCTTTCCTTGGGGGCCAGTCCCACCACTGTGGTTTCCATCCCAAGTGGTCTTCTTCTTAGGGCATTCACACTGCCAGTGTCCAAATTCTCCACATTCGTGGTACTTCCCCTTTCTTCCACCCTTCTTTGGCTGCCATGCTGGCTTGCCTCCACCTCTGACAAACATGGCATCGTCTGCATCCAGCTTGGATAAGGATTTCCCAGAATGGTTAGATCGGGTGCACTCCCATTCATCACTGATCAGAATGATCAAAATATCAGGGTCTATAGTATAGTTAAAGGATGAGTGAAGGCGGGCAGCCGAGAGCTGTCCAGATGTGAAATTTGAGAGCCAATGAGGTAGGGAAGATATAACTGTGCTTCGGTAGTCATTGTCACTGATTTGGACACTGACAGCTGACAATTCATTTCACTTTGCACTAAGGCCATTCAAGAAGAGTCAAACATCACCCTTGTCTGGGCAATGGGATGCCATGAAGTCACAATGAAGGCATGCCTGTGAGAAGGCACCCTTGTAAGTGTATTCCTGAACAATGTTATCCCACATCATTTTGACACTGGAGCACCAAGCGATGGTCATAAGGGTTGAGTTGGGGATTTTTTGGAATAACAGGGATCTCATGACATGCTCGTTTTGGTCCCATGTGTCAATCATCTCCTGGGTGACTGTAGGTGCAGGAGGTGTCAGAATGGCATCAGGTGAAGGTGAAGGGGTTGTTGATCCCTCTGGTGCCTTTAGTATACCAGAGGTACTCGCAGAGGGTGAGGGCTTAGCCAGGGTGGGTCCAGGGAGCTTCATGTGCTTCTTTGTTCCATCAAAGTGGCCCCAGAGGCCTCTCATCTCGACTTTGGTCATGAACCTGAGTGAAAACACAGCCCAGTTTGTACCTGCCAGCTCGAGTTTGGGAACAGAAGAGGGGAGAGCATTATTCATGGTTAAGGCCATAATGTTTGCGCAAGCAATAATCTGTATTAGAATAGCAACAGGTTGGGGCCCATAACCTGTAGAAAATCTGTATAAACTCAGTAACTCATTATATGTATGAGAACTGTATATATTAGTCACCTGTATAAACTGGTGATAGAATGAGCTTGGGTCTGGCTATGGAAGGAAGGATAACATACCTCAGTAACTCATTATATGCATGAGAACTGAGGTATTCAGCTAATGAGACTATGGTACTTAAGCAATATCATAAGGCAGGGTCGTATGCGAAAACTTTGTGTATCTAAGAGTCATGGCACTATGTTAAGTGTCCATCTATGAAATAGGTGCCCACTGTGTAAGTCTAACTGGCATGACAGTGGGTGCTCTGATGGCCAGTATGGCACTCCACATGTCTCAGAGCAGTTTGGCAATTCAACAATACCTCTCTGAGGCACCATCATTTTCTTTTCAGAAGCTAATTTACATGGTGGATGCTACACAATTCCAGATATCTGTTGAGGGCTGCCAATTTCTTGCAGACCTTGTAAGGTTCCCAAGTAGTATCTCCCAGACTCCACCTTACCTTGAATTCCAGCCTGTTGTGATTGTCATGATGGTGCACTGTGATCTCATTGATGAACCATTCATGTTCATCATTGAGACCAAAGTCATAGGGCTCAGGGGACACCCTATTGGGAAATAATATGTCATTTGAGGCAATAAATGGTCTTAACAACCCTACATTCCATGTAGGGTTGATCCTCCAGCTCACTAGCACCAGCAGTAACTCTAGTGTGTATGTTGACATACTGGAATTTTCCCTTAGGACCTTGTACAGTCCAATAAACTTGGGACAGAGCTTTAATGCCCTGTTCTTAGGTAAATTGAGGTTCTTGGTGGACAAATACACCAAGTCCCCTTCCTTAATTGCAGGTTCATCACTCCACTTTTTGTTCACATTGAGCATTTGGAACACTCTAGCTTCTATAATAGTGTTATGTGCCTTGGCTAAGTTACCAAGTGTCAGGGCAACCCCCAACAGTCCCCCTAGACTGTCCCACAACTCCATACCCTCACCTGCACTCAGCTGTGTGGACATGAACAACAACTGGAGATCCCAATGGACAATGATGGACTACATACATAATGAAACAATAGGACAATGGGCAGTAAAGTAGTATATATCAACCAGTACACCTGCAGGGGACCCTTATCTGATTCTCTAAGAATTCCTCCACAGGTATGTAGTCTGTACACATGTTTGTAATATAACTAAGGATTCCCCCACAGTTATCCACTCATCTGCTTCATCCACCTTGTGAGAGCCTTATATCCCCAAGCCACTCAGACTGTGGGTTGCCCTTACACCAAGTACATTCTCAACAAATGCTTGAATTCCCTTAGGAACAATTTTATTCCTCTGCAATTCTTTAACCATAGATGGCATATACCCTCCATTCAATTTGAACAGTGCATAACCAGTTGTGGTAGATATGCTCATGTTAATTGCAAACTCTGTCATGGGTAATTTATTTACCCAATCTTTCTGGTTATGGCACATGACTGCACAAAAAATTTGGCCAATGTTGTTATGATCAGGTTACATGGAATATCGGCTGAAGGTTAGCTGCCAGGTGATGTTGGGTGAGAATGTACAGAGTGGGTGAATTTGGACGAGTATGAGATTTGGACTCAGCAGCTTCAATGTATGTGTTGCACCTTCCTGCTGTTGTCAAAGTCCATATTTCAGGAGGGAGTAGAGTCAGAGGGTCAGAGGAACAGAGATAGAGAGGAACAGAATCAGAGGGCATAATCATAGTCAATAATCAGACTAAGGAATTACAAGCATGGGGACTAGGTTTATATACTAGTCTGAAAAGCAGGAAGTATGAAAGTAATGGTAAATGAAGAATGGATGGCCATCCTCAGCAGCCATCTAACAAGACACCAGGATCAAGTTCTAACTATAAGGTGATAGTGGAGAAGTTGAAGGGGATAGAGATTAATGTAGAAAACAGGATATTGGCCTGACTGACAGAGAGAATAAAAAGCATCCCAATGCAGCTGGACTAAGGTAACAATGACTATAAGTGGGGGAAGTGGATGAGAGTGGACAAATGTGTGTGGGTCATGACAGTATCCTCCCATTAGGGCTGAGCCTTTGAGGCTGTGAAATCAAACCATGAGAATCTCCAGTTAGACTTTTGATGGTGCATGTAAATTCTGTCACCTTGGAAATTTTATGGTCCCATTCTCTTACTCTAACCACCACCACCTCAACCACTACCATGTCCAGCCCTATCAAGAAAACTGCCATGGAGAAATGGGCCAAGCTGGAGGCTATGCACAAATGCAAGCAGCTCAAGCTGGAAAGGCAGGAGGAGGTGGAATGGCAGGCTAAACACAAGCTGTGCAAATTGGAGGAGAGCAAGGAGTGAGAGAGGCAAGAATGGGTGGAATGAGAAGCACAGGAAAAGAAAGAGTGGGAGGAGTGAGGAATAAGAGGTGCGGGAGGAGGAGCAATATGAGAAGTTGATGTAGGTAAGTAAACATGAAGGAAAACATAAGGCTGCTGATGAAGTGGATAAGAAGATAGCAGCTGAGAAATGATGTTAATGGAAGATTACGAGACAGTGGGTTAGGAAAGCACTACCATCATTGAAAAGGAAACACATTGATGAGGAGTTGGATTCCAGAGGCAAGCCTGACCTGGACTGGAGGGAATCAGGCAAGGATGAGCAACTAGTGGTCAATGGAAAGAAGGTCAAGATAGGTGGCCCTAATAAGTATAAGTGATGTCTCAACAATGGCAATCCTTGTACAATCAGGAAGTCGATGTCAAGGTAAGTGCTACTTAGCTTCCCAGTAATTGCACTAATGGCCATTCTAGTTACAAGGTCACCAAGTGCCTCGAATGTTCCCTGTTGAAGAAGGCCTGTCATCTTCCATCTGCTCATCATTGGCTGAACCCTGTTACTACCCAAGAACCTTGGATCAGCAATGATCAACTCACAGCTCTCTTTACTCACCAAAACAATATCCTGGAGAGGATCACATCCATTATGGAGGATCAGAGGGTGAGGATGGATAAGCTAATTGAGATTGGAAAGGAGCAGTTGCTGTGCTGTGGCTGGAGTAGGCAAATAAGCTCAAAAGGAATGTCAAGGCCATAGTCATCAAGAACAGTGGGTATCAGCACAGCATTGGACTAATGGTTCAGAATATGATGGATGCCCAGGGACTAGCTGACAATGATGATAATGACGAGGATGACAACAAGGAGGCAGGCCCATTGGGCAAAATCCAGGAGGAAATGGAGGTAGTAATAGAGATAGGGGGAAGACAATGGAAACAAGAGTGAAGAGGAAAAGGAGGAAGAAGTGGACAAGGAGAAAGTAGTAGAGGTAGAGGGAGAAGTGGAGGAAGTAGCTGAGTCAGGTAAAGCTGCTTAGTGATCCACAGCTGTCTTCTTCTTGTATTTTGGACTTTATATATTTTTGATAATTGATGCTATGCAATAAACTGATTTGTCTGTCTGTGAATGAAGTATGGAAGAAATTTAAGTAAGGAAAAAATCATAGAGGGTTCAAAGGTCCAGGCTTAGAAGAATAAGAGAAGTGAAAGTCTGTGAGAAGCTCAGCTGCATGTGCTAGCTCAGTAGCAGGTAACCAGGAAGACTCTTCTTCAGTGTCTTCATACTCTAACCAGATAACTTTGTACAAAAGCTTGCAAGCTTGACATCAATCAATTTTTGAGTCAATGATGTGAGCAATTTCATACTCCAGTTCACCTTCAACCATGACAGGTGGGGGAGGTGGCTCAGAGCAGCTGTCAAAGGTGTTGGGTGTGGCAGGTTCTAGTATAGAGACATGGAAAACTAGGTGAACAGTGTGAAGTGAGTCAGGGAGTCTAAGAGTGAATGAAACAGAATATTACAACCCATATGCATGCTCACCCACTTTACCTGCTCATACCCAAACTATATCCCATTTATATTTTATTTACCATTTGCTCTTACCTGCTCTCCCCCATCTTCCCCACACTCCATTCTTATTATTGACATCTGATGTTAATTTCTGATTATCCTCCTTGTACATTTCTCCAGTTGTTATATCTACCCCCGTTTCCATTATTCCTTTTAGTTAGTTGCATTTCCAGTATTTCTATCTAGCAGCCATACCTGGCCAGTACATGAAGTTGTAGTAGTTCCCTTTCATAGAACCACCCTCCCTCACATATATAAACTATAGCTACTTTGCTTGTAATCCTTAGTCTGAAATCAACTTAGCAATATGCTACTCCTGTTTCACCTCTACCTCTGTCTCTGTCCTTGCCTCTATCTCTGCCCTTGTCCCTTGTTCTGAAGTTAGGACCATTCATCAGTAGGAGGGTGCAACATATACATTGAAGCCACAGTCCTCCCAAGTTCACCCACTTCACTCACCTTTGTCTGCATTTGTGCATAATCCTCAGGTATCTAGACTTTGGTCATCTCACCTGTGTGACCTGTGCTTAACACAGAACCAGGTTGTGCTATAATCTCATAAGAACCAAGATACTTCTCAGAGAGCTGTTTGGATGGCCAAGTTGTACAGAAGAACTTGGCCTTAATGAAGACTTTCTGACCAATGGTGAAGTCAGGTGAAGGAAGTCTGTGGGCATCTGCAGATGTCTGGTAATGTCCTTGAACAAGTTTGATCTCAGCCTTTAGCATGTCATGGAGTTTGTTGAGGTCAACAACAAATTGTTGGGCCTGCCTAGATACTAAATCTCTCTCAGGGTAAACTGTGATGTTCAGGTGATAACCCTTGTTAGCAAAGAATGGAGAAACACCAGTCATGGCACTAGGAGTGTTGTTGTAAGCAAACTCAGCTAATGGAAGTAATTCTGCCCAGTTGTTCTACTAATAATTGCAGTAGACACAAATGTATTGCTTGAGGGTCTGGTTGGTCCATTTGGTCTGTCTGTCACCTTCAGGGTAATAACCCAAAGTGAAATGCAACTTCATGTCCAGTGCTTTTCCAAGTGACCAGAAGAAGTATGAGACAAACTCAGAGCTGCAATCAGACATGATGTGTTTGGGAATACTGTACTTTGAGAATACATGAATGACAAATAGTTGGGCCAACTCAGCTGATGTGATTGTGTTGTGGGTAGGAATAAACAGGAATTGTTTGGTGAGTCTGTCAATGATAATGAGGATAGTATCAAACTCAGAGGAGATAGGGAGCTTCTCAATGAAGTCCATAGAGATAGAGTTCCAGGGTTGTTTAAGGATGGGGGAGTTGCTTGAGAAGTCCATATGGCCTGTGGCACTGTGGTTTAGATCACATACAAGTGATACATGACTTACAGAAGTCCTTGACAGCTGACTGGATGTCAGGCCAAGTGTAGTCTCTATGGATGAGTTCAAGGGTCTTGTTCTGACTAAAGTGGCTAAAGAGGATGTGATCATGTTTGTACTGTAAGACTTGAAGTCATAACTTGTTAGCATCAGATATGTAGATCCTGTCATTAAGGCAGAGAAAACCAGCTGAGTTGACAGACCATCATCCTTCTGGTTTAGCTATGTGAGCAGCTGTGGACAGGTTAAGCAGGAGAGCTAAGAGGATATCAGAGTGGAGTTAATCAAGGTCAATGATTATAGCTATGTGAAGGGAAGGGGCATATAGGTATATAGCATGGACAGAGGCTGAAAGCTATTCATGAGTAAAGATAGGTCTGAAGTTATGAGGATTGACCATAGTATAGTCATTATTCCCCCCTTTAGAGTAGATGTCCCATCATCTAGTAAGAGTGTCAGGCTTTGTCCCTAGTCAGCTAGGGTGAAAGTGAATCATGAGGTTGAACTGGGAGAGGAACTCGGACCAGTGGGCTTGGCAGCGGGTGAGGATTTTCATGGTACAGAAGTATTCTAGACTCTTGTGATTAGTAACAACATTGATTGCAAGAGGGGCACCTTCAAAGTAGTGCTGCCAAATCCTGAAAGCTTCATACAGTATAGCCAGGAGTTTCTTGTCATGGGTATTATAATTCAGCTCAGCCAGACTGAAGGTGTGGGAGTGGAATGCCATGGAGTGAACTTCACCATCCTCAGTAATAATGGAGAGGATGGCTGCTAGTGCATAGTTGGATGTGTCAGTCTCAACAATAATCTAAGTGTCGGGTATCCAGTGAGTGAGAATAGGTGCTGAGATAAAGGCATCCTTCAATGATCTAGAAGCTTCTTGACAGTCATTGCTAAACTTCCACACCATGCCCTTTCAAGTGAGGTGGGTTAGTGGGATGACAATATTAGAGTAGTTGTAGATGAAGTGACAGTAGAAGTTGGTGAAGCTGAGGAAGGACTGTATGTCCTTGACCTTCTTTGGTTCAGGCCAGTCCTGGATGATCTTGACCTTTTTCTCAGACATTCTGAGACTTTTGGGGGAGAGAACATAGCCAAGGTATTCAATGGTATCAGATTCGAACTCACACTTATCCATGCAGGCATAGAGGCCATGTTTGTGGAGCCACTTTAATACATCCTTAACCTGCTTGTGGTGGTTGCTGAGGTTGTCAGAGTAGATGAGGATATCATCAAGATAGACCATAATGCAAACATCTAGGAGATCCTTAAAGATATTGTTCATGAACCACTAGAAAGCAGTAGGTGCGTTAGTGAGGCCAAAGGGCATAACAAGCCATTTAAACAAGCCATAGTGGGTCTGAAAGGCCATCTTCCATTTATCACCAGCCGCAACACAAACAAGGTGGTAAGCATGGCAGAGATTGATCTTGGTGTAGATGTGGGCTTTGTATGGAGAGTTGAGTAGGTCAGATATGAGTGGAAGAGGATAGTAATCCTTCTTCATGATATGGTTGAGACCTTGGAAGTCAACACAAAGTCAGAGGGAGCCATCCTTCTTCTTGACAAAAAGGACTGGAGCTCCATGAGGGGAGTTGGAAGGGTGGATGAAGCCAATGGCAAGGTTTTCCTCAATGAATTCATGGAGGGCCTCCAGTTCAGTCCAGGACAGAGAGTAGATGGTACCAATGGGAGGTTGGCCACCTTCTTCCAGATTGATTTGGAGGTTATAGGGTCTATGTTCAGCAAGTATGTTGGCCTTTGCTTTACTGAAAACATTGGCAAACTCACAATATACTTTGGGGATGTTAGCCCAATCATCAGGTTCCTTGTTGATGGCAGCTGAAGCAGCTGACACCAACAGGTCATTGAGGTTAAGGCTGAATTAAACTGAACCAGGAATGTGTATGGTGCACAGGAATGCAACAGCATTTACCAGGGAGATATGGGGATGCATGGAGCTAGAGGACAGAGAGGACTGTGGATCTATGGGAGCAAATGCAGCTGAAATGGGCACCAAAAAGTGTGTGGATGCAGTAGAGGCAGTTGCAACACATGGAGGAGTGACAGGATTTTCAAGCTGTGGTGGTTGGAAAGTAATACTGCCCAAGGCCCAGTCAATCAATGGATTGTAGTGGGTGAGCCAGTTATATCCCAGAACCATAGAGCAAGAAGAGTCAAGTCAAGTGACAAAGAAGTCCAGAGTCATAGATTCACCACAGCCAAAGATGACAGGGATTTTTGCAAGTTCAGTAATAAAAGCACTAGAAGAACCATTGAAAAGACAGAGCTCAACAGGAGGAATGGGCAAGGTCAGGAGGTCATGAGAGCAGATAAAGTCAATATCCACAAAGCAGTGTGTAGAGCCACTATCAATGAGGGCCTTGAAATGGGTATTGGAGAGGGAGTGGATGAGTGAGGAGGAGATAGACAGTTGAAAGGAGTTGGGGTCAGAAAGAGTGGACGTGTTGAGTTGGAAACACTCTATGGCACAAGTGAGTACAATGCAGTCCTCAGCTAGCACAGAGTCTTGAGGACTGCTACTTAGTTCCTGTTGACTGCCTCAGTGAGTTGGGCTACAGCCTTCACAGCTGAAGCAGCTTTCTTCCTGCACTCACTCACTTTGTGTCCTGCATTTCCACAGAACAGACACAGGTTATTGTCCAAGCACTGTTTGTACTCATCAGTAGTCAGCTTGCCATCCTTGCTGAGCTTGTCGGTCAAATCAGGCTTTGTTGATGAAGTGGACTTTGAGGCAGAAGAGGAGGGGGTAGCAGTGGACATCAAGGGTTTGGAGTTGTTACCTTTGTTGCTGGTATTGTTGGGCTTGTTGCTGGGGCTGCTGGTGTTGTTGGTGTTGTTGGTGGAAGAGGACAGGTTCTGGCCAGGCCTCCTGCTAAAAGAAGTAGATGCTATTTTGGTGGCCAACTTTGCCTGAGTCTTTTTACACTGATGCTCCCAATAACAGTTATCAAAGAGGAGAGTAATCTCCCACATCAGAATGAAAGTGGTGGGCTTACCAGTGGGGCAACTGGACAGGGAGTCCTGGAGATGATCCAGGAGCCCTTTGTAGTATTGGTGGCAGAGCACCTCATCATTCCAGTTGAGCTGTGACAACAGTTGCATGAACTCAATGTTGTAGTTGGTGATTTTCTCAGAGTGTTTCATCTGAAGATTATCCAAAAGTTCAGCAGATTTGCTATACAGGTCTACAATCCCGAAATTAGTTTTAAGCTTCAGGACAAAAAGGTCCCAGTCAGAGGTCCACAGGTGGACAGTGCCAAGAGTCTCCTCTTGGTCAATAGCTGTCTCAAACCATCAGAGAGCAGTATCAGTCAAATAGGTGAGTGCAAAGTTCACCTTATTATTGTCAGCCAGAAAGAGCAAGGGGTTGGAGTGAAAGTAAAGCCAACATTGGAACAGGAACTAATGGAGTTCCTTGGGATTAGCACTATTGAATGTATTAGGTTCACAGGCCTTGGTGTGGGGGGTTCAGGGTACTTGGGGCAGCTGAGAACAGGCCCAATCATCTAGCTTGTCAGCCAAAAGTGCAATGGCTTCTGCTATTGTCAACCCTCAGTATTGTGGATTAGGGGCACCATCATCACTGGTGTTACTGTCAGGAGGGGCTTCACCATTATTACCACTATCATTACCATCTCCAGGATCTGGGGGTCCCTCATTGAAAGGGTCCTGATTCTAGTTCTCATCTTGGTTGGGTAACCAGTCCTCCTCATTTTCATGATCAGGATTGGGCCCTTCCTACAAGACCTCTTCAAAGGGAGTTCTTTGGAGTGCTACTATGGGAGAAGCTTTGTGTTGAGGGGTTCCATAGAAAAGTGGTGTGGTGGCCTTCCAGCTTCTGGCAACAGAAGCCTTCTGGGCTTTGGAAGCAGTTTGTGACCTGGTGGTCATAGTAGGCATAGTAATGAGTGATAAAGGGACAAGGGAATAACAGAGGAGTGGAGTCTGATTATACTGTTATGATCAGGTTACATGGGATATTGGCTAAAGGTTAGCCACCAGGTGATGTTGGGTGAGAACATATGGAGTGGATAAATTCAGATGAGTACAAGATTTGGACTCAGTGGCTTCAACATATATGTTGTACCTTCCTACTGTTGTCAAAGTCTGTATTTCAGGAGGGAGTAGGGTCAGAGGGTCAGAGGAACAGAGACAGAGAGGAACAGAATCAGAGGGCATAATTGTGGTTGATAATTAGACTAAGGAATTACAAGCATGGGGACTAGGTTTATATACTAGTCTGAAAAGCAGGAAGTACAAAAGTAATAGTGAACAAAGAATGGATGGCCACCAAGGGCGGCCATCTAACAAGACACCAGGATCAAGTTCTAACTATAAAACAATAGTGGAGAAGTTGAAGGGAATAGAGATTAATGTAGAAAACAGGATATTGGCCCGACTGACAGAAAGAATGAAAAGCATCCCAATACAGCCAGACTAAGGTAACAATGACTACAAGTGGGGGAAGTGGGTGAGAGCAGGTGAACATGTGCAGGTCATGACAAATGTCCTGATTGGCCCATTCAGTTTGACCATCTGTTTGTGGGTGGAATGATGTGGACATAAGTAGTTTTGTCTGCATAAGCTTATGCAGGTGTTGCCACCATACTGATGTGAACTGTGGGTCATGGTCACTTACTATTGACTTTGGGAGACCATGAAGTCTCACTCCCTCTCAAAGGTAGATCTATGAAAGTTCAGAGACTTTCATTTTCATGTGTACAGGTTGAATCTAGCCCCCATTATTAGATCATATCAGTCAAAGTTGGTCATGTCAATGTATGTGGTGATATTGTGTGACCTGATCTTCATGGAGACATTAGCTCCATACTTAATGATAGACTGACTGCTGACCATGCCCAGTTGTAAACTGTGTAGGTCAGTGAGGTTGTGTACTACAATGTTGGCTGCATGAGCAAAAGCTGGTGTCAACCCAGTCATGGTACTTCCTGAGTCCCAGAGAGTCCAAGCATTGACCCCATTGATGTTGATATATGTAGTAAGACACTGTTTCTTGCTCAGTAGTATTTGGGGCCTTGTCTGAGGCTCCTTTTTGATGTGAAGTTGTACATGTCTGACATGTTAAGGTTCTATCTTGACCTGTGGGCCTTCCTCCACTGCAGTGTCATTTGTCACATGGAGAAAATCAAAGTCACCTAATGTCTCAGACTCTGCATAGTCAGAGTCATATACCTCAACTTCAACAAGGTTGATTTCTTCTTCATGTATGGAGGCATGCTCTTCCTCTGCTAGTTCTTCCAGTTCTACCTAGGGTTCCTGTTATAAATATCAATATTTATGACATTATTAACAACAAGAATAATGATGTAATCAATGACATCATAATCACCTGACTAATAATCAATATTATATATTGATTATATAATGATTTATACCATGTCTCTAAAGACTTGTATAATCTGAAGACAATCAGTAAACATCTTAGTGTTAACAGTCTAACAACATCAAGTCATATTAATAATGATTATACTACAACTAGTATAGTTACTTCAAGACAGCAATATATCTTAGCATATTCTATACAATAAGATAATAACAATAGATTAAGTATTAACCTAATACTTAATACTATACAGTTCTACAAATACAGTTACAACAACTCTAGAACATCTATATAGTCTAGACACCTCTAGACTAAGCTAGATAATACCTAGAAAGGTCTATAAGACTAGAACAACCTAGAACTTTAATATACTATTAATAGTACAGCTTAAGTAATAATTCAAAGTTGTACCACTTTGAATGTCATACCACTTTTAAATACCATATATAGACAAGTAACATAATAATACAGTATAATACAATAGTACACTGTTGTAGTATATAAACCCCTCAACTTGACCAGTAGACCTCATTGTTTCTACTTGGTTAGGTGAAGACTCAATCTATAACTCTTATCATCCTCTCTTATAGTCTGATCATAAGAAGTCTCTTCTCAATAACCATGCTTACTCTATAAGACTTCATAAGGGTTATATATTGAAGGTTAATAGATGACTGATTGTAGACTATAGACTATCTATAACTACATTGTAAGTAGTTATAAATAGTTGACTAGCCTTTGAGAAGGAGTCTCCTTTGATATCATCTGCATGATAGATATCAGGCCTGTGAAGGACAAAGCAGGTCTCACTATAACAGTTCCTCCTCAGGTATGTCCTAAAGATCACCAATCACAGTGTGGGTGGCATATAGGAATGATTTCTGTTTGCCCTTATTTGGGCAATTACTGGCATAGTAGTTACCACCACAATTGTAACACACTATCAGCTTGTCAGGCCACTTAGTGCTCTCTTGTGGCTGTACCACTGGACAGGGCAGTTTAAATGTTCTATTACTATGGTCATCTTGAGGTTTTGAGGGGCCAAGTTCATATTGTTGATGAGGAGGTTTATTTACCTCCTTAGTAGATATATATTTGTGGCTATTAGCCACATTTTGAGGGACTAGTGTAGTCCCATGTAACACAAGTTTTCAACAAGGATCATGAGAAGCCTTAGCAGGTGCCATTTGCTTTAGGGAGCTCCAAAGTGAGCTGTTATTCTTGCTAGTTTGCAAGTTTTTATGATAGAAGGAGTTAACTTTCAACCTATTCTCATACCATACAGTGAACATGAGGAAATCATCAAGGGAGTTGGCATTGGGTGTCAACCCATGATTGAACAGTAGATCTGTTCTCATATCCTCAGGTATTCCTTCCAGGAATACTTCAACAAGTGAATAATCATCAGGGTACACTGTCATGCACTATATGTGATCCATAAGGGCATTGTAGAACCCCTGTACTCCAATCATTGTATTGTAGCACACACAACAAAGGCCTTTGCATATGTCATGCATGGACATTGGTAGTATGAATCTATTATGCAGGGTAATTAGGACATCTCCAAATGTCCAGTCAAATCTTGTACAATTGACATTGATGACATGTCTCATCACTATGTTCTTAGCCTCACCTCTGAGGTAATATAGGAGCAATTGAAGCCTTAGACAATCCAAGGCAGGGCTCATCCCTCCTATGCCTTGTAAAGTGAAATCTATACATAGTAAAAAGACAAAATTCTCTAAGTCACTAAACTTCTGACTACCAGAGTACAGTTCTACTCCACTATCCTGAGGTAATCTCTGGTTGAATGACTTATATCCTGCCAGGAACTCAAAGGGTTGTATGAGATACTCTTACACTGTTCAACAGATGCAGTTATACATCTTTTCTTTGTGTCTTTGTAGTGTTTCCATTACACTGGATGATGCATTCAGGACCTCACAAGCAAGAGAGTGACCTCTCACCTGTGTGTGGTCTCAAGCTGGCAGTGGTCCCATTACTGAGTTAGGACCTAAGTTAGGTTTAGCCAGGGGGATTGGGTGTACTCCCAGGAATCGGTTCAGTCCCAGAGAGGACAGTGAGGTTTTTACTTGAAGTGTCAAGTAATGGCCTGCCATTCCAAACCCACTAGGGGTATTTAGGACAGGCATAGGCATAGAGCCAACTACCTGAGTTAGTGCCCTAGCTGGAGTCCTTGGTATGGATGGGTGCCATGCCACTGTTATGACTTCTTATTCTAGCATTGCCTCTTACAGACTCATTTTCCTTTCTTGTCTAATTTTATTTAACACCCCCTTGTATGTACATTAGTTAACTTCTCTCCTCTCCCCTTTTTGTATGGAAGACTCACCATCATTCCCCTCTCTACCTTTCTGGTCTTGTAGTTATGTCCTTCTCATTATGGACTTATTCTTGTTGTAATGAGCAGCAGGGATCTAAAGTGAGATAATACACTCAGAATCGTAGAATGAGACTATAAATATATTAAGAAATACCTAGAGTGAGATAATATACTATAGGTCATATAAGTAAAAGGTATAATGCAGTTAAGCATAATGTAACTCACCTCAGAATTGTAAAACGAGACTGAGGTGTACAAAAGTACAGTAAAGCTCGAAAATAGAGTGATTACATAATGGCTGATGTAATGAGTGGAACTGAAGAATAGTCCAAAGTAAGTCCTTACAAAGAGGGTATATGCACAACACACCCACTCAGTGAACATTCATTTACATGAGACCAAGAGCACAAGTGAAAACAGAGAACTTTGCATGAGGAAGAGCCTTAGTAAGAATGTCAGCAGGCTGTTCATCAGTGGGAATGTAAGAAGTTGCAATGTGACCAGTGTCATTGCGATCACAAATGAAGCAGTACTTGGTATCAATGTGCTTGGTGCACTCATTGATGTTGCCAGTGGTAATGAGTTGAATAGTAGACTGATTGTTGCTATGAAGAGGAGTGGGGGATGTGATTGGAAGATGGAGAGAATCAAAGAGATTTCGGAGCCAGAGGGCTTCCTGACATGCAGAGGCAGCTGTAATAAATTCAGCTTCAGTAGTCGAGGTTGATACACAGTTTTGCTTCCATGATGCCCAAGTGATAGCACCACCTGCGAGACAAGAGACATAACCAGTAATAGACTTGCAATCAGTACAATTACCAGCCCAATCAGAGTCAACATACAGAATGGGCTCATTAGGACCTTCACCAGCTTGATAGACAAGCTTGTAGTCACTAGTGCCTCAAAGGTAGCGAAAAATATGCTTTACAGCCTTAACATGGACATGACCAGGGACTGCCACATGACGAGATACAATGCCCACTGCATAGGCAATGTCAGGGTGAGTGCAAACCATTGCATACATGAGCGATCCAATCATGTGTTGATACTCAGTAATGTCAACTTCAGGCTTAGAGAGCATAGGAAGAGAAAGGCCAGACTCCATAGGGGTCTTGACTGGGCGACAGTCAGCCATACCATGATGTTCAAGAATGTCTTCAATGTATTGGGACTGTGAAAGAGTAACCCGTTTATGATCTTCACTCTGAGTAACCTCTATTTGGAGAATTCATTTCATCCTCACCAAGATCCTTCATGTCGAAACATGACTGAAGATTGGACTTGGTGTTGTTGATGATGTTGAGATTAGTGGAGATAACAAGGAAATCATCAATGTAGACAGCAATGATGATAAGGGTACCATCTTCCAGCTTCATGAAAACACCATGATCAGAAGCACTTCGTATGTAACCCATAGACTCTAATTCCACCCGAACCTTCTTGTACCACTCACAACCGGCCTGCTTGAGGCCATAGAGTGCTCAGTTGAGCAGCCAAACATAGCCATCAGGGGTGTCAACACTGGGAGGGACCTTCATGAAAATCTCCTCATCAAGATCTCCATTTAAGAAGGCAGACTTCACATCCATCTGGTGAATGTGCCAGCCATGCTTTGCAGTGAGGGCAAGGAGTGTTCAGATCGTGGAGTGCTTGGTCACAGGAGCATAAGTTTCATTGTAGTCAATACCTTCAACTTGTGAAAAGCCTTGGGCAACCAAATGAGCCTTGTAGTGTTCGACCTGACCATCGGCACCAACTTTGCATCTGAAGACCCATCTACAGCCAACAATATGACGGCCATTAGGTTTTGCAACTTTGGTGTACAGTCCCTTCTTCACAAACTCCTCTAATTCCTCTACCATGGCCTGCTTCCAGTATATTGCATTGGGGCGAGCCATCACCTCCTCATACATGACCAGATCACATTCAAGTGATGCAGTTTGGGCCGATTCATTGCCCACTGAAGCCTGAGCAGACCTGGGAGATGTCCCAGGAGTGTCCTCATCTTCAACCTCCTCTACAGCTGTCGTACCCTTTGGAGTGCCTGGATTTTGCTGGTAGGAGCTTCGTTAATACCTTGAATCATCATTCTGTACAGGTGTGTGCCAGTTTCTCAGAGAACGACAGACTTCGGGAGATAGGCACAGGAATTAGATAAGGAGAGGTAGAAGTTGATGAATTGGCCAGTTTCTTGATGTTTCCAGATGTGGTGGAGGTGTGTACCCCCGTTTTCGAAGCTGCCAAATCCGAATCTGAGGTCAGTTTGGCCGTGCATACAGCCATTCTTGTGTTGGAGCAATTTGAGCAATCTGGAGTAGGGGGAGAAGGATTTGCGATTTCCGGGGCATCGGCTCGTAATTTCGGGGCGGTTTTGGTATTGTTAGAGACGCCTGAAGCTGCCAAATCCGCCGCAATTTGTTTCATGTTTGTAGCCACGCTAGAATCGAAGTTATTGCCATCCGAAGTTGGCCCTTCTTTCCCCTCTTCTCCTTTCACCTGGAAAATCGCGTTTTCATCATCTGGAGCACCCAGAACATCAGGATTTACATCAATAACCACCCTAGAATGTTCCACCTCACTCCCTTTATCAAACTGAACATCCCGCAATTCAAAAATCCAACCTGAGGGACAATAGAGGAGGATATAGGCCTTCTTGTGTTGAGAGTAGCCAAGATGTATACAGTGCAGGGACTTTCAGCTGAACTTGGCTCTCTTAGACTTCGGAATGAGTGCGTGAGCATCACAACCGAATACTCGAAGGTGAGCGATGGAGGGTTTGTTGCCAGTATAGGCCTGGTGGGGTGTAACGTTGTTGTCGAGGGCTCTAGTGGGAACTTGGTTGAGGATGTAGGGTGCATATATGACGGCATGTGACCAGCATGACTCCGGGAGTCCTGATTCCTTCAACATAGTCCGAGCCATGTCAAGGATGGTCCTATTCATACGTTCGGCTGCTCCATTTTCCTGGGGAGTGTCCAGGTTGGTAACCTCGTGGTGAATCCCTTGTGACGCAAAATACTGCTTAAGTGATACTGAGGCATACTCCCCACCTCCATCTGTATGAAAATGGTTCAGCCTTTGTCCTGTCTCGACTTTGGCATGTTCAATGAGCTGCTTGAGATGCTCCTCAGCTTCGTCTTTTGATTTTAGCAATACGACCTTGAGGTGGTGTGAGTGTCCATCAAGGAACATCATAAAATAATGTTCCCCTCCTCATCCTCATGGTTCGATAGGTCCGACAAGATCTGAGAATACCTGATGCAATATGGAAGGGTTCTGGACAGTTGACTCCTTCGGAATGGTGGCTCAAGTCTGTTTCCCTTCAAGACAGGCCTTGCACATCAGTCAGATCATAGTCTTTGTCATCATTGAGATCCATTCCCTTCACCATTTTATTTGGAAAACATCGATATGGAAGAGTTCTCTATCAACAATGAACTCATATTCAATTATACTCCACAAGAACTTGAAATAAATGCAAAAATCACTACTGCTGCAAAATTAAGCAGTAAATATACCCCAGTTAATGTGGATAAACTTTCAATAAAATTTCACAAGTACAAACACCTATTTGATGCAAAGAAAGCAAAACAATTTCCACCAGATTGACCTTATAACCATAAAATTGACCTCAAGCCATTCTTTGAACCACAACTTAGAAAAACTTACCCATTATCTCCCAAAGAAACTGAGGAACTACAATCCTTCCTAGACAACAACATGAAAAAAGGATACATCAGAGAATCTGAATCACCTATAGCCTCTTCCTTTTTCTTTGTTGGAAAGAAAGATAGAAAACTTTGACTATGTCAAGACTACTGATACCTGAATTCTCATACCATCAAAAACACCTACCCAATACCTATGATTACTACCATCATGGACAAACTTAAAGGTGCAAAACTGTTTACCAAAATGGATGTTCATCTGGAATACAACAACATTCAAATTTTAGAGGGAGACCAATGGAAAGCAGCCTTCAAAACCCTCTTAGGACTTTACAAACCCAACATAATGTTCTTTGGCATGTGCAATTCACCCACCATCTTCCAAAAGATAATGGATACAATATTTGACAAGATGGTTCATAAAGGGAAAATCATCATTTATATGGACAACATTCTACTCTTCACTGATACTCAAGAAGAGTTGGACACCCTTATCCTTGAAGCATTACAAATTCTGAAGGATAACAATCTCTTCCTGAAACTAGAAAAATGTGAATTCAACAAAACTCACTTAGAATATTTGGGAATGATTATCACTCCCAACTATGTCAAAATAGACAATACCAAACTCAAGAGAATCCATAAATGGCCCATTTCCAAAACAACATGTGATGTTCACAAGTTTATAGGCTTTTGCAACTTCTATCACAAATTCATTCATCACTATTCTGATATTTCCAGACCCCTAAACAATCTTCTTTCTAAAACAAAGAAATTTGAATGGACAACTTCTGCACTAGACACCTTCATCAAACTAAAACAGAAATTCATGAAATGACTTGTACTACAAATGCCAGATCAAACCAAACTGTTCAGCATTGAGACTGACATGTCTAAATATGCATCCAGAGCAATACTCACCCAGAAGGATACCAATGGCAATAGTCATCCTATCACTTACCTATCAAAATCCTTCACTCCAGCAGAAAGAAATTACAAAGTTCATGACTGAGAACTTCTTGCTATAATTCAAGCATTAGAAGAATGGAGACACTACCTTGAAGGGTCTCCACATGAAACCCTTATCTGAATGGACCATCAAAACTTAACATTCTGGTGAAAACCTCAAAATAACTCTAGAAGACAAGCAGAATGCCTTCAATTCTTATCAAGATTCAACTTCAAAATAGAACATGTCACCAGAACAGAAATACCCACTGCAGACGCACTTTCCAGACAACCTAATCATGAAATAAATGACAACAATAATGAAGATGTCACTGTATTGCTGGAAGAACTATTCCTACACCACATCACTGTGCTACCTGACAAACTCTTCATCAACCTAATCAACCCCATATTACAAAATGAAATTACATCTTCCACTAAATATGACAACAAATCAATCAAAGCCTTCAAACAACTACAATTAAAAGAACCAAACACCATCAATTCTAAATATAACCTGTTTCCAACAAAAACAGGCCACCTTCTAATGTTTAACAGGAAAATCATTATTCTGAATGATCTTCTGCTCAAGAGATGAATTATTCAATGATACCATGACTACATATCAGCTGAACACCCTGGTGAACAAAAAACTTACTGACAGGCCAAGCAAGAAGTATATTGGCCTAGTCTTGCAACATTCATCAAAAACTATGTCAAGGGCTACACATATTGCCAACAATTCAAAATAAATCAACATCCTACCCATCCCTTATTACAACTAATTGAACCTGCCATATTGTTAAGCATAGATTATGCAGGTGAGACAACTGAAGTCTAAATGCCCGAGGGTTATGTGCGAATGTGGATGAAGGTGGGCAAAGTGGGCAAACTCAGGAGGACTGTGGCTTCAATGTGTGTATTGCACCCTCCTACCAATGAGTGGTCCTAACTTCAGAACAAGGGACGAGGGCAGAGACAGAGGCGAGGACAGATACAGAGACAGAGGTGGAACAGAAGTAGCGTGTCACTAAGTTGATTTCAGACTGAGGATTACAAGCAAAGTAGCTATAGTTTATATACTCGAGGGAGAGTGGTTCTACAAAAGGAAACTACTATGACTTCATGTGCTGGTCAGGTACAGCTGCTAGATAGAAACACCGGACATGCAACTAACTAGAAGGAATAAGGTGAAACAGGAATGTCATGAATGGGAAAAAGGGAATTGCAATGGAAATGGGGGTAAGTATAATAACTGGAGAAATGTACAAGGAGGATAATTGGAAATTAACATCAGACATCAATAATAAGAATGGAGTGTGGGGGAGGCAGGGGAGAGTGGGTGAGAGTGAATGGTAACTAAAATATAAATGGAATATAATTCGGGTATGAGTGGGTGAAGCGGGTGAGCATGCATAGGGGTTGTGACACATATCTACAAGACTATTCTCACAATTTTCAATGGACTTGCTAACAGATCTACCCAAATCCTGTGGTTTTAATGCTATACTATCTGTAGTGGATCATGGACTTATGAAGGGGGTAATTGTAAGGGCAACCTGTAGTCTGAACGGCTCAGGGATGTGAGGCTCTCATGAGGTGGGCGAGTGGGTAACTGCGGGGGAATCCCTAGTTATATTACAAACATGTGTATGGACTACTTACCTGCAGGGGAATCCTTAGAGAATTGGATAAGGGTTCCCTGCAGGTGTACAGGTTAATATATACTACTTCTCTGTCCATTGTCCTATTGTTTCATTATGTATGTAAGTCTGTCATTGTCCTTTGGAATCTCCAGTTGTTACTCATGTCTGTGCAGCTGAGCGTGGGTGAGGGCATGGGGTTGTGGGGTGGTCTGGAGGGACTGTTGGGGGTTGTCCTGACATCTACCCCCCCTCCAAAATTGCAGTGTCTCAATGCATGGTGTTGGATTGGTTGGAAGGGAAGTGAGCTGAAAGTAAGTGTGCAGATGAGGTGAGGGGTGCCAGGATATTTGCAATAGAACTCCTGGACTAGTTCTAGGACATGGACTCCATTGGCTAGCTTCCACAAGTTGTGTTCCATTCCGAAGCCTTTCCACTTGATGAGATATTGAAGTCATCTTTGGTGGATGCAGCTGTTAAGGACTTCTTTAACCTCCCATTCCTCTTCTTCATTAACAATGATGGGATTAGGTAGAGGTTTTGTGTAGCAGTTCTTAATTGGATCAGGTGGTGTGGATGTGAGTTTAACAATGTTGAAAACAGGGTGGAGGTGTTGTATGGAGTAGGGGAGGTGAAGACAGTAGGCATTGGTATTGACCTGCTTGTCTATGATGTATAGTCCTAGGTGTTGGTGAGAAAGTTTCCTTGATGGGCAGATGGTCTGGATGTTGTCTGCTTCAAGGTAAACTTTGTCACCTGGCTTGTATGTAGGTGTGGGTGTATGTCATTGGTTATAGTAGTGGGTCATGTCATCTTTCACCTTGACCAGTGTGGATTTCACTTTCTCTAGTGTCAACTCCATTTGCTTCATAAACTCACTAACTGATTCAATCTTTGAGGGTGGCTGACATGGCTCAAATCCCATGTGTGGGTGACATCCAGTGTCTAAGAGGAAGGGGGAGTGTTGGGTGGAAGTGTGGACATGGTTGTTGTGTTGGAATTCCACAAGTGGGAGAAAGTTGTGCCAGTCATTCTGTCACTCATTTACGAAGAGGCAGAGGTACCGATTGAGTTCCTGGTTCACCTGCTCTGTCTGTCCATCAGTCTGTAGATGCTAGGCAGTTGAGGCAGCCATCTTGATCCCTAAGAGTTGGTAAAGCTCTTTTGTGAATACAGTGATGAACTGTGGTCCACAGTCTGAAACAATGGTATTGGGGAGTCCATGGAGTTTCCAGACATTGTGGAGGAAAAGCTGTGCTGCACCTTCGACCAAGACAGTGGTGTAGGTTAGGATGAAGTAGGCTTGTTTAGAGATAGAGTTCACCACTGTCATAATGGCATCGTATCCTGCAGATTCCAGAAGTTCAACTACAAAATCTACACTGAGCATGTTCCAGTGGGCTTCTGGAATGGGGAGCAGGTAGAGTTCTCCTTGCAGGAAATGGTGGATGGACTTGGTGTGTATGCAGAGGTCACAGGTGGAGACATACTGACCAATGTATCAAGCCATCTGGGACTACCAGTAGTTGCAGAAGACAAGTTCTAGCATTTTCCATCATCCAGTATGTCCAGCAATCTTTGTGTCATAGTGGAGAGCCACTATCCTTTGCCTAAGATCAGAACCCATTAGAATGTAGATCTTTCCTTGGAACAGGAGTAGACCATCCTGCTCTGCCCATTCTGCACTCCTCACAGTCTTGGTGGATGACTGCTTGAGTTTCCATGTGGCTTTAACAACTGTCTCCTCTTGTTCACCCATGCAGTTTCTGGAGTGGATATCCTTCAACAGGAGCTGCTCCTCTCCTTCCATTGAAATCCCTTTGAGTATGCAAATGGTAAAGAGTCTGTCAGGAAGGAGGGTGATGTTCTCATTGTCATGGGCTCCTGTGCCATGGTTGGCTCTGCAGGACAGTGTGTTGGGTTTTCCCATAGTTCAGCCGGAATGATGGTGCAAGTGGAAATCAAAGTGGGAGAGTACAAGAGACCAGTGGGCTTGGTAATAATTGAGTTTCTTGATGGACATGAAGTACTCTAGGTTTTTGTGGTCTGTTCAGATCTCAATTTGATAGTATGTACCTTCGAGAAAGTGTCTCTATTCTTCTAGTGCATGGATGATTGCCAGCATTTCCTTGTTGTGAATCTTATAATTCTATTCAACTATAGAGAGGGATTTTGAGTAGAACACCACTGGGTGCCATTGGTCCAAGTCTGCCACTTTCTGAAAGAGAACCATACCCATCACAAAGTCTGAGCTGTCTGCTTCAACACAGAAGGAAGCAAAGTCATCAGGTGAGAGGAGAACTGGGGAGGAGGTAACTGTGTCCTTGAGTGCTTGGAAAGCCATTTCTTCCACAGTGCCCCATTTCCACTTGGCATCTGCCTTAGTGAGGTTGAAGAGAGGGCAGGCTACATGGGAGAAGTCACAGATGAAGCAGCAGTAGAAGTTGACAAATCCTAGGAATGCCTGTGTTTCCCCCATGTTGGCCAGAGCAGGCCAGTCTCATATCCCTGCAACCTTGACCAGGTCCATCTCCACACTGTTCTCTGATATGATGAGGCCAAGGTACTTAATGCAGGTCTTCTCAAACTCACACTTTTCGGGTTTAAGGAAAAGCTGGTGCTGTTCAAGAATTTGCAAGACCTGGTGGGTAACCTCTCAGTACTCTTCAATTGTCTTCATGAAGATCAGTATATTGTCCATGTATACCACAACAATACCCTCCATGATGAGCTCATGGAAAATGTCATTTATCATGGTTTGGAAGGTGGCAGGGCTATTGGTGAGGCCAAAGAACATGACCAGTGGCTTGAATAATCTGCAATTCATCTGGAATGCAGCCTTCCACTTGTCACCCAGTTTAATCTGCACATTGTTGAATCCCCATCAAACATCCAATTTAGTGAAGTACTTGGCTTTATGAAGTTGTGCAATGAGTTCAGATATGAGTGGGAGAGGGTACTTGTTCTTCACTGTAATGGCATTGAGAGTGCAGTAGTCCTGGATGAGACAGAGGGATCCATCCTTCTTCTTGATGAAGAAGACAGGTGAGGCCATGGGGGATTTAGAGGGGCAGATGTGACCAGATGAGAGGTTCTCCTGGATAAACTTGTCCAATTACAACTGCTCAGTGGGTGAGAGTAGGTATACCTTACAGCCCTTTAGGTCAGTGCCTAGGATGAGCTCAATCATATGGTTCCATGGTTGATGCTCTGGCAGTATGTCAAAGGACTCCTTGGTGAACACAGCTTCAAAGTCATGAAAGTAAGAGGGAACAATTTCCCTGAACCCAGTGGGTAAGTCAGGTAACTGAGAGTTGCAGTGGAAGGCCTCAGCCAGCCATTAGGACATGGTACCCATTGCACAAATCTCTTCTGGATGTAGGAGAAGGTTGATAGTGAAAATTCAGTCATTGTCCTCATAGAGATCAGTGCGAGTGGGTGGCTCAGTAGGTAAATTATCCACTTCTTCCACTTCTTCTACATAGGCAAGAAAGGAGCCCAGAGTGCAGGTGCAGATACAGTGGGTTTGGAGATGGTGGGCATAGGCCTCAGCTTTAGCTTCAACCTTGCACTCTTCATACTTGAATGGGCATTGGGACATTTTGACTTCACCAGTCTGCCAGTTGATGTCAGAGTTGTGTAGTTTTAGCCAAGTATATCCAAGAAGCAAGTCTTGGCAGCCAAGTTCAGTGACTGCAAGCAGGGAGCATTCTAAGTAGTTGTGGTAGCAAAGGATGATGTCTACAACTTCCATTATCTGACCAGCCTCATTTTCTGATCCATCAACATTATAGACTGCAAGCAGGTGAGAGAGTGTATGGGTGTTGAGTTTGTTGGTCCACACATAGTCTTGGTCAATAAAAGAGCCAGTTGCACTGCTGTCTATGAGAGCACATATGCTACAGCATTCTGCAGTGTCTGTAGTCTCTAGTTTCACTTGTAGTATAAGTGAGGTCCCACATTGGTCTAATGTGGCTATGATGGGTTTGAGTGGCAAGTATTTTTCCCATTTAAAATGGTGAGGTATTGAGGTTTTCTGTAGTGCAGCTTTCAGTTCAGATGTGGGTGAGGGCAAAGAGTTGTCTATTTCATCTATAGGTAGCATACTAAACCTATTTACACTTTGCAATGAGGGCACATATTCTACTTGCTGCTCTACAGAAAATCCACTTCCTCAGCTGCTTGAGCCAAGTCCACTGCTTCTCTCATGTCCTTCTTGGCTAGGAGTCTTATCAGGAGGTCATCCTCCTTCTCTGCAGTCAGGTAGTGGACATTGTGTCTGAGAGGACATTCAGACTTGACATGCCCAACCTTCTTGCAATGGTAGCAGATGGGTGGGAGTGGAGCAGATTTGTGAGAGGTGCCTACCTCTATAGGTGTAGGGGCGCTGGGAGACAGTGTGGGTTGAGTGGGTGGAGGCAGAGCAGTGACTGGTGGGAGTGGGAGGGAATAGAGGGGTTTGGATTTCGAGAATGTTAGGTCAGAGCAGATAGTGGCTTGGAAGGCATTATTGGCAGCTCTTGCCTAGTCAATGCACTAGCTGCCATGTACCAGCCCTCAGTGTCATTGTCTCTGGAATGCTCCAAAACCATAGTAGCTACTGTATTCTGGATGGTTGGCCAAAGTCCACAGTGGAATTTGACAACTACCATCTTCAGATTAGTGTACCCTGAGTCCAAAATAAGGTTGTGGAAGTCATCTAGGTAATTGTCAACATTCCGGTTGCCTTGGTGGTATTCTGTGCCCTCCAGGACATTGACTATAGTAGCTTCCACATCCACAGGGAAAAAGTGCCAATAGAACTCAGTGGAGAAGTCTTTCCAGCTGAGGAAGTGGGTCTGACCTGGGTGCTGCTCTTCCCAGCACATTATGTTTTTGGCCCACTTAGCTGCACAGCTGCTCTTCATGTATGATAATGCCCACAGGATTTAGGTATCTTCATCCCTGAATTGGTCTTTGCACAACCAGAGGTAAATGTGACAGGAGTTGAGGAATGCATGACCTCAGGAGTAGTCTCTGTCAAAGTCAGATGGAGTGGCAACCTTGGCCCAGGTGGATATGGAGTGTGGCCAAGGTGTGGGAGTGGGAGTGTAATTGGTAGGGGGTTGTAGAGCTCAGGAGTTGGGGGTATCTGTGGCAGCTACTGTACTGATTTGGTTTTGGAGTGATGAGAGGGTTTTATACACTCTCATTTCAGACACTGCCTGATGGTTTATCACCTCTTGCAGGCTAATTTACAGCTGTGCAAGTATTTGCTCTAGAGGGGGCATACTTTGCTCTGGCTGCAGCTGAGCCTACTGTGGTTGCACCTGCTACTGTCATGGCTGGGGCTAGTCTAATATAGGGGCAGGTCAGGCAGGTAGAGGCAGGGTTCACTGATGGGGGATGTTCAAGGGGGGCTCCTCAGAGTTGTTCCCAGTGGGTGACTGGGTCTCTCATGAGATCCAGTTCTTCTATAAGAGCAACCCACAGTCTGAACAGCTTGGGGATGCAAGGCTCTCATGAGGTGGGCAAGTGGGTAACTGCAGGGGAATCCTTAGTTATATTACAAACATGTGTACAGACTACTTACCTGCAGGGAAATCCTTAGAGAATTGGATAAGGGTCCCCTGCAGGTGTACAGGTTAATATATACTACTTCTTTGTCCATTGTCCTATTGTTTTATTATGTACATAAGTCTGTTATTGTCCTTTGGGATCTCCAGTTGTTACTCATGTCTGTGTGTGTTACGTGCATTACCTTACTTCACAACTGGGCCTGGATCATCCCCACTCAGGAAGAGGTTCAATGTTATAGCCCAGAAGTATATGACAAGTCTCAAGGACTTCTGTGCAGACTTCAGATCACTCCCTTGAGTAGAAGCTTGCACTTGTCTGAGAAGTCCAAGTTAAGTGTCACTGCAGTCCCCAAGGTTGTTAACCTTGTAGCGGATGAGTGAAGATAAAGAAGCTTGTTACTAGAATAACCTAAGGTAATACAAGGTACTACTTAGGGTTTATATACTAGCTACACATAAGGGGTGGGGAATTACATAGTAAAGAAGAATGAGTCAATAAGAGACTGCTATGGGTTAATTGGTAATCTAAGGAGTCATAGAGATGAGTAACAGAAGTGGTACAAGTCATAAAGGAGATGGAGATGAGTAAATAGAAGTCTGATGAAGGTAAAACAGAAACATGATTCTGTATGAATCATAAGAAGTAAAGAGTAGTAGTACATATGACAATAAATAAAGAACAGACCAGGGTAAGAGACAAAAGGAATTCCAAGAAAGGAAGTTAATATGTTAGTAGAGAGAGTCCAGGAGTGTAGTAAGTTCATAACAGTGTGGCTGAGTGCAGGTAAGGGTGTGGGGTTGTGGAGCAGTCCAGGGGAACTATTGTTATGGTTTTCCACCGATCAAGTTGTACTCCGTCTACATCTGCATACCTGTCTACTAGTACATCTGTTCCAGCTATTCCTGTTGAGCAATCTCCATCTCTGACTCATGTTAACTACTATGCCAGCCTGATCAGATGTTTTATGTAGTTACTCCATCCATTTAACTGGATGTCTCCCTCTATTTAAGCATACATACATCTACTGTGTTCAGTATGCTTAACCACCCTTGTTCTCTCCCCTTACTCACCCTCAAGACTTAGCTCAAGCTGCAACCTGAGGTCTTATCAAACTAAGGTTGTAACATTTGGTTAAGCATCCCCACCTCACCTTACAAGGAGTAGGCTGAAATAGGCCTGAACAAAAACAAGGCAATCCAGGAGCTAGTATATGAGCTCGAACCCAGACAAATACAGAGAGCTAAATCTCAAAGTTACCAACGACAAATCCGAAACATCAGACAAAGAAGAAACAGGGAACCCTGAAGTACCTGAAGAACCAATTGAGGAAATACACAACAAACCTGGAGCAAACCCAGTAGAAGAAGTACTATCAGAACTTCTAAATGAACTCGACCTAGCAGAGGAAGAGTTAACCCATCAGTAGTTCAACTCCAAGACAGAGCAGAAATATTTCTAGGACATGATTGGTTGACCAAACATAACCCTGAAGTGGACTGGAAAAAAGGAGAAATCAAATTCACCTGATGCCTGCCAGACTGCCACTTTTCACACCAGAGTATCCAGGTCACCCAAAAAATCTGAAGTATGACCATCACAGAAGATGTATGGAAAGAAGAAGATGAGCCAGACCCAACCAAACCAGCAGATCTGCCAGACTACGTTCAGCCATTCACACACCTGTTTAACAAAATGACCTTCAATAAGCTACCACAATGGACAGAATGGGACCACGAAATAATTCTAACTGAGGATGCACCCAAGGAAATAAGTGCCAGGACATACAACATGACAATCAAGGAACAGGATGAACTCAAGTCTTTCATTAAGGAGAACCTCAAGTCAGGACACATACAACCATCAAAATCTCCATATACAGCCCCCACCTTCTTCATACCAAAGAAAGACAGTTCAAAATGATTAATCCAGGACTACAGACAATGTTATGAATATCAATATTTATGACATTATTAACAACAAGAATAATGATGTAATCAATGACATCATAATCACCTGACTAATAATCAATATTATATATTGATTATATAATGATTTATACCATGTCTCTAAAGACTTGTATAATCTGAAGACAATCAGTAAACATCTTAGTGTTAACAGTCTAACAACATCAAGTCATATTAATAATGACTATACTACAACTAGTATAGTTACTTCAAGACAGCAATATATCTTAGCATATTCTATACAATAAGATAATAACAATAGATTAAGTATTAACCTAATACTTAATACTATACAGTTCTATGAATACAGTTACAACGACTTTAGAACATCTATATAGTCTAGACACCTCTAGACAAAGCTAGACAATACCTAGAAAGGTCTATAAGACTAGAATGACCTAGAACATAGCCAGACTTATTTAAAACTTAATGCACATAAATAGCACAGCTTATGTCATAATTCAAAGTTGTACCACTTTGAAGTCATACCACTTTTAAATACCATATATAGACAAGTAACATAATAATACAGTATAATACAATAGTACACTGTTGTAGTATATAAACCCCTCAACTTGACCAGTAGACCTCATTGTTTCTACTTGGTTAGGTGAAGACTCAATCTATAACTCTTATCATCCTCTCTTATAGTCTGATCATAAGAAGTCTCTTCTCAATAACTGTGCTTACTCTATAAGACTTCATAAGGGTTATATATTGAAGGTTAATAGACGACTGATTGTAGACTATAGACTATCTATAACTACATTGTAAGTAGTTATAAATAGTTGACTAGCCTTTGAGAAGGAGTCCCCTTTGATATCATCTGCGTGATAGATATCAGGCCTGCGAAGGACAAAGCAGGTCTCACTATAACAGATGATTAAACAATGTAGTAGTAAAGGACAAAACACCACTACCCAGAATCAGAGAAGTTATTGACAAATTGGGAAAAGCAAAATACTTCAACAAGCTTGACATCATTTGGGGATACAACAACATCAGAATTAAGGAAGGAGATGAATGGAAAGTGTTATGGTTTTTCACTAATCAAATCATACTCTGTCTTTGTCTGCATTCCTATACCACTAGTATATCTGTTTCACCTATTCCTGTCAAGCGATCTCCATCTATGACTCATGTTAACTACTGCACCAACCTGATCAGACGTTTCACATAGTTACCCCATCCATTCAACTGGATGGCTCCCTGTATTTAAGCATACATACATCCACTGTATTTGGTATGCTTAACCACCTTTGTTTCCTCTCCCCTTACTCGCCCTCAAGTCTTAGCCTAAGTCACAACCTGAGGTCTTATCAGACTAAGGTCATAACATTTGGTTAAGCATCCCCACCTCACCTTGCAAGGAGTAGGCTGAAACAGGCCTGAACAAAGACAACCCAGGAGCTAGTATATGAGCTTGAACCCAGATGAATATAGAGAACTGAATCTCGAAGTCACCGACAACAAATCTGAAACATCAGACAAAGAAGAAACAGGGAACCCTGAAGTACCTGAAGAACCAACTAGAGAAATACACAACAAACCTGGAGCAAACCCAGCAGAAGAAGAAGTACTATCAGAACTTCTAAATGAACTTGACCTAGCAGAGGAAGAGTTAATCCATCAGGAGAACCCAGGACAGGAGAAATAAGATGAATCAAGCTCAGACAAAACAGAATCAGAAACTAACTCCAATATGACTGACAACGCAGTAGTACCTGCAATAGCGCCCAGTGGGAAAGGCTTAGTGCCAGACCCTGGTTTTTTCAATGGCACCTGCACCAAATTTGATGACTGGTGGAGAGCAATGACACTCTTCATGAAATTTAACAAATAGTCTCAGCAGATGATAAAGCTATAGCGGTCCTAGCCAGGCTAAGAGGAGGAACAGCAGGAGCCTATGCAGCCATGAAGGCCCCACAAATCCTAGATAGAGAAGACTTGGTAGATTGGAAAGCATTTTCCGAAGACTTTAGGAAAACTTTCTCTGATAACACCTCGAACAGCAAAGCAGAATGGCAAATCGAAAAATTCAAACAAGGGAACAAAAACACAGCTGACTATCTAATCAAGTTCCAAGTCCTAAAAAGCAAGGCAAAAACAGACAACAAACATGCAATGTTCCTACTCAAGAAGAACACCAGGCAGGACATCATCCACACCATCACAGGCTACCCACCTAGTGCCAGACCAGACACCTATGTGGAATGGACAGAAGCCATTCTTGCCATAGGATAGGGGTACAAAGCATCAGAATACCAAGGAGATAAGAAAACCAACACTAGAATGACCTATGGAGGAATAAAAGAACCAATGGAGATAGGCAGCAGACGCCACATCTTCAATGCAAAGGGGGAACCAAAATGCTACAATTGTGGCATTTTTGGCCACATTGCCAAGGACTGCAAGAAGCCTAAAGGGCTAACCTGTTACAACTGTGGAAAAACAGGCCACATTGCCAAAGTTTGCACTGTGCCCAAGAAAGTACAAATCTGAGCAGTAGAAGAAACCAGCCCAGGAGAACAGAAGGATTTTTCCGAAGACTCTGAGTAGGCACTGTCTCGTGAGTCAAACAAACTGTATCTAGGATATCAGAAAAATATTATATGATTCCTCAGAAACGAAAGTGTGAATTAAACCTAAAAGGGACCATTCAAACTCCAAACAAAGAAATCATGGTCAACACCATCATTGATTCAGGATGCACCACTAGTAGCATCAGCAAAAAACTTGTAGACAAAGAATGAATCCCCATGAAAAAACTAGAACAAGAAGTCACAGTCCTCAATGCTGACAGAACAACAAACCAAGGAGGAAAGGTCACAGAAACGGCCACTATCGAGATGGAAATCAAGGGGCACAAGGAAACGATTGAAGCATTAGTAGTCCAACTCCAAGATAGAGCAGAAATATTCCTAGGACACGATTGGTTGACCAAATATAACCCTGAAGTGGACTGGAAAAAGGGAGAAATCAAATTCACCTGGTGCCCACCAGATTGCCACTTTCCACACCAGAATATCCAGGTCACCCAAAAAATCCAAAGCATGGCCATTACAGAAGACATATGGGAAGAAGAGGACAAACCTGACCCAACCAAACTAGCAGACCTGCCAGACTATGTTTAGCCATTCACATACCTGTTTAACAAAACTACCTTCGATAAACTACTGCAATGAATGGAATGGGACCATGAAATAATCCTAACTGAAGACATACCCAAAGAAATAAGTGCTGGGACATATAATATGACAATCAAGGAACAGGATGAACTCAAGACCTTTATTAAGGAGAACCTCGAGTCAGGACACATATGACCATCAAAATCTCCATATACAGCCCCCACCTTCTTCATACCAAAGAAAGATGGATCAAAATGACTAATCCAGGACTATAGATGATTAAACAACATAGTAGTAAAGGACAAAACACCACTGCCCAGGATCGGAGAAGTTATTGACAAATTGGGAAAGGCAAAATACTTCAACAAGCTCAACATTATTTGGGGATACAACAATGTCCAAATCAAGGAAGGAGATGAATGGAAGGCAGCATTTTTGACCAATGAAGGATTGTTTGAACTAACTGTAATGTACTTCAGGCTAAGCAATTTGCCTGGAACATTCTCCAGGATGATGACCAGTATCTTTTGAGACCTATTGCAAAACAGAGACATCGTAAACTACATGGATGACTTTGCAATCCCAGGAGACACCAAGGAACAACTAAAAGAAAGGACAACACACTTCTTAATGTGAGCAGCTGAATACAACCTCTGCTTTAAATGGACAAAGTGCATATTCGATACTGAAGAAATTCCCATGTTAGAAGTAAAAATAGGACATGGACACATTGAAATGGAGGAGGAGAAAGTCAAGGCCATACGGGATTGGCCAGAACCCAAAAACAAAAAGGGAGTGGAATGCTTCCTAGGTTTCACAAACTACTACCACCAGTTCATCAAGAACTTTAGTAAAATTGCAACCCCACTCAACCAGCTCAAAGAGGCTGTTGAATGGAAATGGGAAGAAGAACACCAGTCAGCATTCAACAAATTAAAGCAAAAAATCCCACCCTCACACTGCCACAAAGAAAGGGACAATTCCAAGTAGAAGTCAACACCTCAAACTATATACTAGGAGGAGTCCTATCACAAGAACAAGACAAGAAATGGCATCTGATTGCATTCATGTTACAAACTCTCTCCCCAGCAGAACGAAATTACAAGATCTATGACAAGGAATTACTGGCCATTATCCATGCCCTAAAAGAATGGTAACATTATCTACTAGACATAGAGGAAAAATTCAAAATCTGGATGGACCATGAGAATCTCAAATACTACAGAGAACCCCAGAAGCTTAATGGATGACAAGTGTTACGACCTTAGTCTGAGTAAACCTCAGGTTGCAACTTAGGCTAAGACTTGAGGGCGAGTAAGGGAAAGAGAACAAGAGATGGTTAAGCATACAGAATACAGGAGTATGTATGTATGCTTAAATATGATAGACATCTGGTTGAACAGATGGAGATGACTACATGAAACGTCCAATGACAATGGCACAGTAGTTACTGGAGGTTAATACCCAGAGATTGCTGGACTAGAATAGATGAAACAGGTACAAGATGCAGTAGAATGCAGACAAGTACAGAGCGAGTAAGAACAGGTGAAAGTTCACAACAATGCCCCCTGATTTGGCTTCATGTCTCAGGAAGCTTCGTCAAAGTCACCATTGACTACGGCAGAGGTGAGGGCTTTCTTGGTGGCTCCGATGAGGTACTTTCCATCATTGGATCACACGAAGAAGATGGGCAAGTGGCTTCAACTGTCTTGACAGATAGAGACTGGGACACCATTGAATGGGAAGTCAGTTGTGGTGGAGTTGTCCCAATAGTTCTTGACTATCATTTTCCAGTAGTGTTGGTCCTTTTCTTGTCCTGGCAACACAGTGTGGAATCTTGCGGGAGGGAGAAAAACTGATACAAGTTGTGGCAGAGTAATTGTTTTTATGAAGCAGCAAAGTGAGTTGACTTCTTCCTTCATAAAGATGGTTGTTTCTTCATCCATGGGTGTGTCGGATTGGGTTGGTGGTGTGGGGTTGATTGTGGTATGGAGCTTGGAGAGGGTGTTGTGGATCCTGTCGACGAGGGCATCAATTTCTGGGTCTTCAGTGGTCTTATCATGTCTGAGTAGGTTCATGGCCACGTTGGCAAGCTCCAGGAAGATATCAGCAATGTCGAGGTGTTTGAATACTTCTAATCTGAGGTCAATGCGGTTATGGAGACTGTGGACATGGTCTTGTTCGCTAGGTGTCAGTGTGGATTGTTCTAGAGCTCAGAAGATGGTGGGAATGTGTTGATTGGTGGACGAGGATGTGTTGGCAAACTCTGCATACATATCGGTGAAAGTAATGCATGTAGTGGCAAGGGTGATGTGCCTGTTGACAACTAGCCATTTATTTTGGGCAGTGATGGTTTCTATTTCATTGTTGGTGGCCTTGTCAATATCTTTTAGTAGAGATTCAAGGAGTCCCTGTGCTGGAGATGGCGTGGTGGCTAGGTTGTAATGAGTGTCTTGGGGGGCAGGTACTTGGCTATTGCCTGGCTCTGGGAGGGGGACGGAGGAGATTGTGGTCAGATTGGGGTGGATGAGGGAATGAATAGTGATATGGTTGGCTTGGGAGGAAGGCATATTTGGCTACTTTCTTTGGTTTGGTGATGATTTTTTGTTTCTTCTACCCCCCTTTTTATGGGTATCCTCCAGATGCCTCTTTTGGTAGTCTGCTATTGTGTCTTGAGCATTTGTCAAGTTAGATTCCACTGTCCACGTATCTTCTTCATTGCTGTATCCCTTCTAGTGGACTAGGAATTGATAGCCCCTTCCACGTTTCCTTCATCTGCAGATTTCCTCTACTTTGTATTCTTCTTCATTGTTGATGATGATCGGGTTGGGCACTGATGGCTGTTTCTGGCTCAGGAACTCGGCCTTGTGGGCTGGCGACAGGAGCTGTTCATTGAATACATCATGGATGGCCCATCCATCTAGCAATGTTAGCCGGTATGCTACTTCTCCTATCTTCTCCTTAATAAGGAAAGGGCCATACTGTTTTTGGCCTAGCTTCTTTGATGCTTGATTGGTATGGATGTTTGTGTTTTCCAGCCACACTGCATTACCTATTTGGTATGTTTTGGTGTAGGTCTTGTTACGGTCATATTGCTGTTTTCGTCTTTTCTTGGTATACTTGTAGTGCTGATGAGGTGTCATCTCAGGTGGTCTGAAGTTCCTTTAGGAAGTCTGTGGCTGCTGGATTGTTTGTCAGTGGTTCACTTTTTCCTTTCCATGGGTTTCTTCCAAAGTTTAGGAAGAACAGTGTTGCTTGAGTTCCTCCATGCTGTTTGTCATTATACTGAAATTCTGCAATAGGGAGCTATTCTGCCCAGTCGTCCTGGTTATAATTGCAGTATAGGTGGATGTACATTTCTACTTCTCTGTTGATGTGCTCTGTTTGGTCATCCATTTGTGGGTGGTATGCTGTTGATAGGTTGCACTGTATGCCAAGCCCCTTGAATAGTTCTTTGGTGAATTCTGATGCGAATTGAGGTCCTCGGTCACTGAGTACTTTCCTTGGTAGTCTGTGTAGCTTCCATATTTCATCCCAATATATCTTGCAATATTCTTGGATGAAACATCTGTGGTAGTCACTATAAGCCGTATCATTTTTGTGAAGCAGTCTATGATGACCAGTATTGTGTCTTTCCCCTTTGACTCCAGTAGTGGTCTGATCATATCAATGCTGATTTCTTCCCAAGGTCCATTTGGGACTGGGAGGGGGTGTAGCGGCGATTTGAGCAGTGTTGTTCTTGCCTTATTCCTTTGGCAGGCTTGGCACCCCTGGATACATATATTTTTTCATGTCCTTTTGCATTGTTGGCCACCAATAATCATGGCTGATTAGTTCCATCATTCTGTGTTGGCCCAGGTGGCCCACATCTGGTGCATTGTAGTACTGTGTTAGGATTTCTTCTTGTAGCTTTGGGTTGGGTGGGACATATGCACTATTTTGTCTGTAGATGATTCTGTGTTCATTGGTAAGCTTGGACTCCAGCTTTCTTAATTCAGTGAGGACCGTTGTCTCATGCTGGGGCTTGTTTTGGATCTGTTCTAGGAATGTTGGTTTGAGGAATAGTTCTGCTCATAAGAGTACTGTGTCATCTGTGTTCTCCTTTTGCAGCCAACTTTCCCAGATCATGGTAACTAGTTTGTCTTTCTGTTCCTCTGGCATTAGGTGGATTCATGATAATAGGTCGGCCTTCATGTTTGTTTTCCCAGGTATATGTTGCAGTGTGAAGTTGTAGTCCTGTAGACACAGGTACCATCGAGCTTGTCATCTGTTCAGCTTTTGTGGTTCCCAGTAGTATTTCAAATTTCATGGTTGGTCCAGATTTCAAATTTTTCCTCTGCATCCAACAGGTAGTGTCTCCATTCTTTTAGGGCACTTTTAGGGCATGGATGATGGCTAGTAGCTCCTTGTTGTATATTTCATAATTACATTCTGCCAGTGATAGTGTTTGTGATATAAAGGCAATTGGGTGCCATTTGCCCTTCTGTAACTGGGATAGCATGCCTCCTAACACATAGTCTAATGCATCGACTTCTACCCTGAATTGCCCTTGTCCTTGTGGCAGGGTTAACACAGGTTCTTCAGTAATGCATCTTTTAAGGTGATCAAAAGCTGTTTAGGTGTTCTTGGTTCCATTCTTATGTGGCTTGCTCCCTTGAGTTTGTTTAGTGGTCCAGCGATCTTGCCGAAGTTTTTTATGAAGCATCAATAGTAGTTGGCAAAGCTGAGGAACCTTTCTACTTCTTTTGTGTTTTTTGGCTCTGGCCAGTCTCATACTGATTTGACCTTTTCTTCTTCCATTTCAATTCACCCATGTCCTACTTTAACTCCTAACATAGGGATTTCTTCTGTGTCAAAGATGCATTTAGTTCATTTGAAACACAGATTGTATTGTGTTGCATGCTCCAGGAACTGTACTGTCTGTTTGCTTAGTTGCTCCTTAGTGTCACCAGGAATGGTGAAGTCGTCCATATAGTTCACAATATCTCCATTCTGTAGTAGGTCATGGAAGATGCTTGTCATTATTCTGGAGAAGGTTCCTGGTGAGTTGCTGAGTCTGAAATACATGACTATTGGCTCAAAGAGCCCTTTGTTGGTGAGAAACGCAGCTTTCCATTCATCTCCTTCCTTGATCCTAACATTGTTATATCCCCAGATGATATTGAGCTTGTTGAAATACTTGGCCTTTCCAAGTTTGTTGATTACCTCACCAATTCTTGGCAGCGGCGTTTTGTCCTTGACTACCATGTTGTTTAATTGCCTATAGTCCTGAATTAATCTCTTTGATCTGTCCTTCTTGGGGATGAAGAAGGTTGGTGCTGCATATGGGGATTTCGATGGCCTGTATTTGTCCTGATTCTAGGTTCTCTTTGATGAATGCTTTGAGTTCGTCCTGTTCTTTGACTGTCATGTTGTAAGTTCCTGTGCTTATCTCCTTTGGGGCATCCTCCATAAGGATTGTTTTGTGATCCCATTCAGTTCGTTCTGGGAGTTTGTCGAATGTTGTTTTGTTGAACAGATGCATGAATAGTTGTACATAGTCTAGTAAGTCCTCCAGTTTGGTTGGGTCCAGTTCATCATCTTCTTCCCATAAATCTTCTGTAGTGGCCATACTCCATATCTTTCCTGTAATGGAAATGTTTCGGTGGGGGATTTGGCAGTTCTGTGGACACTGGGTGAATTTGATTTCTCCATTATTCCAATCTACTTCTGGGTTGTGTTTGACCAGCCAGTCATGTCCTAGAAAGACCTCTGTACAGTCTTGTAGTTGCACCACTGACACTTCAATCTGTTCTTTGTGTTCTTGAATGTCTATGTCGATTGTGGCTGTTTTCATTACTTTTCCACCCTGGTTTGGTGTCCCATCTGCATTTAGTACTAAGATCTGTTGTTTTAGTTTTCGAGTGGGGAGTTTTTCTTCATCTACCAGTTTTTTGCTGATGCTGCTGGTCGTACACCCTGAGTTGACGATTGTGTCCACTGTTATTTCTTTTTCCGCCATTTGTATTTTTCCTTTTAGGTTTAGTTTGTGCTTTCTTCTCTGAGGAATCGTGTAGAATTTGTCTGATATCCTAGATACAAGCTTTCTGACTCTTGAGGTAGCACCTACTTGGAGTCGTCGGAAAAATCCTTCTTTTCTTTGTCAACCTCCTCTACTCCTCAGATTCATACCTTCTTTGGTGCAGTGCAGGCTTTTGCTATGTGGCCTATTTTTCCATAGTTGTAGCAAGTCAGCCCCTTGGGTTTTTTGCAGTCTTTGGCCATATGTCTGAAAATGCTGCAATTATAGCATTTAGGTTTTCCTTCAGCATTGAAAATGTGATGTCAGCTTCCTATCTCCATTGGTTCTCCCATTCCTCTATAGGTGGTGCCAGTGTTTGTTTTCTTGTCTCTGCGATACTTGGATGCTTCATATCCTTGTCCAACAGAGAGTATGGCTTCTTTCCATTCTGCATATGTGTCTGGTCTGGCTGAAGGTGGATAGCCAGTGATCGTATGTATGATATCTTGTTGGGCGTTCTTCCTAAGTAGAAACATGGCATGCTTGCTATTGGTCTTGGCTTTGCTTTTCAAAACTTTGAATTTGATTAGGTAGTCGGCAGTGTTTCAGTTTCCTTGTTTGAATTTTTCGATCTGCCATTCTGCCTTACTGTTTGAGGCATTATCTGAGAAGGTCCTTTTAAATTCCTCAGAGAAGACCTTCCAGTCTACTGAGTCTTCGGATTCTAGGATGGCTGGTGCTCTCATGGCTGCGTATGCTCCTAGCAGTTCCTCCTCGCAGCCTGGCAAGGACTGCTATAGCTTTGTCGTCTGCTGAGACTATCTTGTTGAACTTCATGAAGAGTATCATTGCTCTCCACCAGTTGTTGAACTTGGTATGGGTGCCATCAAAAAACCCCAGGTCTGGCACTAGGCCTTTCCCACTGGGCATTGTTGCGGGTACTACTGCATTGTCAGTCATGTTGGAGTCGGTTTCTGATTCTGTTTCATCTGAGCTTGATTTGTCTGATTTCTCCTGATGGACTAACTCTTTCTCTGCTAGGTCAAGTTTGTTTAGAAGTTCTGATAAGACTTCTTCTTCTGCTGGGTTTACTCTGGGTTCGCTGTGTGTTTCTTCAGTTGGTTCCTCAGGTACTTCAGGGTTCCCTGTTTCTTCTTTGTTTGATGTCTCGGATTCATTGTCAGTGACTTCAAGATTTGGTTCTCTATATTTGTCTGGGTTTGAGCTCATATACTAGCTCCTGGGTTGCTCCTGTTCAGGCCTGTTTCAGCCTACTCCTTGCAAGGTGAGGTGGGGACGCTTAACCAAATGTTACAACCTTAGTCTGAGTAAATCTCAGGTTGCAACTTAGGCTAAGACTTGAGGGCGAGTAAGGGAAAGAGAACAAGAGATGGTTAAGCATACAGAATACAGGAGTATGTATGTATGCTTAAATATGATAGACATCTGGTTGAACAGATGGAGATGACTACATGAAACGTCCAATGACAATGGCACAGTAGTTACTGGGGGTTAATACCTGGAGATCGCTGGACTAGAATAGGTGAAACAGGTACAAGACGCAGTAGAATGCAGACAAGTACAGAGTGAGTAAGAACAGGTGAAAGTTCACAACAACAAGCAAGATGGTACTTAAGATTACAGGACTATGACTTCACACTACGACATGTGCCAGGCAAGACAAACACAAAGGCAGACTTATTGTCCAGAATTTTCCAAGAACCAGATGATGAAAGCGATGGAGTAATCACCATGATCCAGGAAAGTTGGCTATAAGACAAATCAGAAAACAAAGAAGAATCTGAAGAAACCATTCTACTCTGTGTGGAATTATTCATCACACTGACATTCATGGACTAGATAAAAGCAAATCACCAGAGGGATACGAGCATCACTACAAAGCTTCTAAACAAAGAATCTGACATCACAGAACAAAATGGAATCATCTACAGGGAAAACAGCATGTATGTGCCACCAGACCCTGCACTTCATGAAGAAATCCTACAACAATATCATGATGCACCAGATGTAGGACACCTAGGGCAACATAGAATGATTGAACTAATCACTAGGGACTATTGGTGGCCATCCATACAAAATGATGCCAGGAAATACGTCAAAGGATATCAGAACTGTCAAAGAAACAAACCTCGCATAGCACCATTAAAAATGCCACTACACCCACTCCCAATACCAAATGGGCCATGGGAAGAGATAAGCATTGACCTCATTGGACCACTACCAGAATCAGAAGGAAAAGATACAATCCTGGTAGTTGTTGACTGGTTCACAAAAATGATATGACTCATGCCAACAAAAATAGACGTATCATCAAAAGGAATTGCGCAGCTCTACAGAAATGAAATATGGAAGCTACATGGGGTACCATGGAAAGTCCTCAGTGACTGAGGACCATAGTTCACATCAGAATTCACTGGGGAACTGTTCAAAGGATTAAGAATAGAACGAACTCTATCAACAGCCTACCATCCCCAAACAGACGGACAAACAGAATGAATCAACCAAGAAGTCAAAATGTACCTTCACCTATACTGCAACTATGAACAAAACAATTGGGTGAATTGGCTACCCATGGCTGAGTTCCAGTACAATGACAAGAGGCACAGTGGAACACAGAAAACGCCATTCTACCTCAATTATGGGTAACACCCCTGGAAAGGGGAAGACCATGGAGTAACGAACAACCCCAGTAGCACCAAATTCCTGAAACAACTATGGAATGCAAGAGAGAACTCTGCAGTGGCATGACAATCATATCAAGAAAAGATGAAACAGACCCACAACAACAGCAAGCTGCACACAACATGATATCAAATTGGCAATGAAGTGTGCCTAGAAAATACAAACATCCATACCAATCAGCCATCAAAGAAGCTAGGCCAGAAAAGGTATGGGCCTTTCCAAATCAAGGAAAAGATAGGAGAAGCAGCATACCAGCTCACATTGCCAGAAGGATGGGCCATCCATGATATATTTAATGAGCAGTTGTTAACCCTGGTATAGAAAGCAGCATTCCCAAGACAGTGGAAGCTACCAGCGCCCAAGCCAGTGATCATCAATAATGAAGAAGAATACAAGGTAGAGGAGATCCAAGGATGATGAAAATGAGGACAGGGCTATCAATTCCTGGTACACTGGAAGGGGTATGACAACGAGGATGATACATGGATAGCGGAGTCAAACCTGACAAATGCTCAAGATGCAATAGCAGATTACCAAAAGAGGCATCTGGAGGATACCCATAAAAAGAGGGGCAGAAAAACCAAAAAATCATCACCCAGCCAAAGAAACTAACCAGACATGCCTTCCTCCCAAGCCAACTGTGTCACTATCTGCTCCCTCATCCACCCTAACCCAACCACAATCTCCTCTGTTTCCCTCCCAGAACCAGGCAACAGCCAAGCACCTGCCCCCCAAGGCACTCACTATAACCTCACCACCACACCATCTCCAGCACAGGGACTTCTTGAAACCCTACTAAAGGATGTCGACAAAGCCACCAACAGTGAAATAGAGACCATCACTGCCCAAAACAAGTGACTAGTTGTCAACCAACACATCACCCTTGCTACCACATGCATTATCTTTGCTGACATGTATATAGGATTCACCAACATGTCTTCATCCACCAATCAGCATATCCCCACCATCTTCTGAGCCCTAGACCAATCCACACTCACACCCAGCAAACAAGACCATATCCACAGCCTTCACAATCACATTGACCTTGGGCTTGAGGTATTCAAACACCTCGATATTGCCAACATATTCCTAGAGCTTGCCAACATAGCCATGAATCTACTCAGACATGACAAAACTACCAAGGATCCAGAAATCGATGCCCTCGTTGACAGAATCCACAGTACTCTTTCTGAATTACACAATACAATCAACCCCATACCACCAACCTGATCTGACACACCTATAGATGAAGAAACCACTATCTCTATGAAAGAAGAAGTCAACTCCCTCTGCCATTTCATAAAAACCATCACTCCACTGCAACTTGTATCAGTTTTTCTTCTGCCTGCAAGGTTCTGCACTGTACTACCAGGCCAAGAGAAGGACCAACACTATTGGAGAATGATAGTCAAGAGCTACTGGGACAACTCCACCACTACTGATTTCCCATTCAATAGGTGTCCCAGTCCCTATCCACTAAGATGGTCAAAGCCACTTACCCATCTTCTTCATGCATTTGAACAATGGAAAATATCTCATCAAGGCCACCAAGAAAGCCCTCACCTCCACTGTAGTCAATGGCGACTTTAATGAAGCTTTCTGAGACATGAAGCCTAATTGGGGGGTATTGTTATGGTTTTCTGCTGATCAAGTTGTACTCTGTCTACATCTGCATACCTGTCTACTAGTACATCTGTTCCAGCTATTCCTGTTGAGTGATCTCCATCTCTGACTCATGTTAACTACTATGCCAGCCTAATCAGATGTTTCATGTAGTTACTCCATCCATTCAACTGGATGTCTCCCTCTATTTAAGTGTACATACATCTACTGTGTTCAGTATGCTTAACCACCTTTGTTTTCTCCCCTTACTCACCCTCAAGACTTAGCTCAAGCTGCAACCTGAGGTCTTATCAGACTAAGGTTGTAACAACTGTCAGGAGTTGTCCTGACAGTAATTTTATGCCCAACTATGAAGATGGCAACTGCCAAAGACATTGCCAATCTATTTTTAGAAAAAGTCTATGCCAGATTTGGTCTACTGGACAAAATCATCTCTAACAGAGACCCTTGATTCATGGTGAAGTCAATAAAAACACTCTTCAAACAGTTAAATGTAGAACAATTGTTCTCATTAGCTTTCCACCCCCAATTGGACAGAACAATGGAATGATTCAATCAAGAAATCACAGCCTATTTATCAATATACTGCACTCAAAACCCTACAACCTGGATAGACAACATGCCAATACTAGAATTTGCACATAATTCAAGACTACATTCAGAATGGAAATAGACACCCTTTGAACTCATGTACAGAAGTAAACCCAACAGAATACCAACCATCATAGAAGAAACTAAAATCAAGTCCACTAAAGAACAAATAGAAGCTCTTGACCAAGCAAGGAGAGAAGCTATTACAGTGCATAAACTAGCTACTGAACAAATGGAACAAAGAATCACCTCTCACTTTGAACTCTTCACCCTAGGCCAACAAGTATGGCTAGAAACAAGGAATCTACATCTTCCATTCAAATCAAAAAAGATATCTCCAAAACAGCTTAGACCATATCTGATAACCCAAGTTATTTTCCCTTTGAATTACAGACTAGAACTACCCAAAAACTGGAAAATTCACAATATATTCCATGCTATGCTTCTAATGCCCTATACAGAAAATGACATCCATGGGCCAAACATGGAATTACCCTCCCCTGAACTCATAAAAGGAAGTGAAGAATACAAAATCAAAGGAATTCTCAATCATTGGACCAAAAATGGAACAGATCAATTTTATGTCAAGTGGAAAAACTTTAATTACAAAGAGAACTCTTGGGAAACTGAGGAAGAACTTGTGCCCCATACCTTACCACTCCTGAACCAGTACAGGAAAGAACACAGGTTGAAACTTTTCAATAAAACTTGGGAATTCAAGACATCTAGACATATAAAAGTGGCTCCAGTTCAACAATAATTCCCTATTCCACTGGTCATCTCAACCATTGGATTCTAGCTACTATCTGACACTATCACCACTCCCCAACAATCCACACTTTCACCCAAATCAAACAGTCTCTACTTACCTGCCAGTAAACCCCAATCCTTACAATTTTCATCATGTTGGAATATTAAATTTCAAATGCCCAGAAATTCCAAAGCTAAAGCCTGCAAATCCACCCAAGCTAAGAAAACTATTCTTAGCAAATCCTCTTCCCCCAAGCCCCCCACAAATGATCCTCTCCCCACCTCTTCATTTTTAGATACCCCTGACAATGTCCTAAGGCATCAGCTCAACCTCCCTTCAATCTACATTCCCCCTGGAGTCTTCACTCTCAACAAGCTCCAATAAATGGCCAACAAACATCCCTACAAATGGTTGGAGGTGTTCCTTGGACAAGGAGAATACTTTGAGATCCTCCCCTCCTGGGTCTCCTTACCTGCCCTTCAATTCAATGGGAATGAGTCCCTCTTTTTGCAACAGCCCTACATGGGCCCAGAATACCCTGGACAAATGGAATTCATCTCCGAAGGAGTAGAAGGAAATGTCTCCTTCTCCAATGAACTCCCTCTTTCTGAAGCCAATGACAGGGATGACCCCCTATATAAACAATGAGTGGAGTCCCCTCCACAACTCCCTAGTAAAGAACTGGGAGGACTCTCCCCTAGACCAGGAACTCCTGGAGACTATGGACTGGAACAAAGCTAGTCATACTTACATATCTTCAAGAGTCCTACCCTCAGTCGCCTTGCCTGATGTCAGGCCAGACCTCACTGAATTGTTGTGAACTTTCACTGATCATATCGCGTTCTTTATCTGTCTACATTCCTATCTCCTGTGTACCTGTTTTAGCTATTTCCTACTGAGCAATCTCCGAGTATGACTCTAACTAACTACAATGCCATCCCTATCAGACGTTTCATGTAGTTCCCCATTCATTCAACTGGATGTTCTTGTAGTATTTAAGCATACATACATACTCATGTATTCGGTACACTTAACTACCTAGTTCCTCTCCCCTTACTCACCCTCAAGACTTAACCTAAGCTGCAATCTGAGGTCTTATCAGACTAAGGTTGTAACATTTGGTTAAGCGTCTCCACCTCACCTTGCAAGGAGTAGGCTGAAAACAGGCCTGAACAGAAGCAACCCAGGAGCTAGTATATGAGCTCAAACCCAGACGAATACAGAGAACCAAATCTTGAAGTTGCTGACAATGAGTCTGAAACATCAGATGAAGAAGAAACAGGGAACCCCGAAGTACCTAAAGAAACATACAATGAACCTGGAGTAAACCCAGCAGAAGAAGAAGTCTTATCAGAACTTCTAAACGAACTCGACCTAGCAGAGGAAGAGATAGCCTATCAGGAGAAATCAGATAAATCAAGCTCGGACGAAACAGAATCAGAAACCGACTCCAACATGACTGACAATGCAGTAGTGCCTGCAACAATGCCCAGTGGGAAAGGCCTAGTGCCAGACCTGGGATTTTTCGATGGCACCCACACCAAGTTTGATGACTGGTGGAGAGCAATGACGCTCTTCATGAAATTTAACAAGATAGTCTCGGCAGATAATAAAGCCATAGCAGTTCTAGCCAGACTGTGAGGAGGAACTGCAGGAGCATATGCAGCTATGAGAGCACCAGCCATCCTGGAATCTGAGGATTCAGTAGACTGGAAGGTCTTCTCTGAGGAATTTAGAAGGACCTTCTCAGACAACGCCTCAAACAGCAAAGCGGAATGGCAGATCGAAAAATTCAAACAAGGAAACCGAAACACCACCGACTACCTAATCGAATTCGAAGTGTTGAAAATCAAAGCCAAGACTGATAGCAAGCATGCTATGTTCCTACTTAGGAAGAATGCCTGACAAGATATTATACATATGATCACAGGCTATCCACCTTCAGCCAGACCGGACATATATGCAGAATGGAAAGAAGCCATATTGTCTGTTGGACAAGGATATGAAGCATCCAAATACCGAGGAGACAGGAAGATGAACACTGATACCACCTATGGAGGAATGGGTGAACCCATGGAGATAGGAAGCAGGCATCACGTCTTTAATGATAAAGGAGAACCTGAAGTGCTACAACTGTGGCATTTTTGGCCACATCGCCAAGGATTGCAAAAAACCCAAGGGGTTAATATACTACAACTGCAGAAAAAAGGGACACATAGCCAAAGCCTGTACTGCACCCAAGAAAATCCAAGCCCAAGGAGTAGAAGAGGTCACCAATGAAGAAGGGAAGGATTTTTCCAAAGACTCTGAGTAGGCACTACCTTGAGAGTCAAAAAGCTTGTATCTAGGATATCAGACAAATTCTACACAATTCCTCAGAGAAGAAAGCATGAACTAAATCTAAAAGGAAAAATACAAATGGCAGGGAAGGAGATAACAGTCAACACCATCATAGACTCAGGGTGTACAACCAGTAGCATCAGCAAAAAACTAGTAGATGAAGAAAGACTCCCTACCTGGAAATTAGAACAACAAATTTTGGTACTAAACACAGACGGAACACCTAACCAAGACAGAAGAGTAACGGAGACCACCACAATCAACATCGACATCCAGGGACATAAGAAACAAATCGAGGCCTCAGTCGTACAACTACAAGACAGAGCAGAAGTCTTCCTAGGACATGATTGGCTAGTCAAACATAACCTGGAAGTAGATTGGAACAACGGAGAAATCAAGTTCACCTGATGCCTGCCAGGCTGCAAATTCCTTCATCAAAACATTCCTATCACTGAAAAAATATGAAGCATAGCCACTATGGAAGACCTATGGGAGGAAGAAGATGAACCAGACCTGACCAAGCTGGAAGACCTACCAGACTATGTACAACCATTCACGTACTTGTTTAACAAAACAACATTCAACAAGCTTCCAGAATGAACCGAATGGGACCACAAGATAGTCCTAACCGAAGATGCTCCAAAAGAAATAAGTGCAGGAACATACAACATGATGGTCAAAGAACAGGATGAACTCAAGTCATTCATCAAGGAAAACCTAGAATCAGGATGAATATGGCCATCAAAATCCCCATATGCAGCACCAACTTTCTTCATCCCAAAGAAAGACGGATCCAAAAGGCTAATCCAAGACTACAGATGACTAAACAATGTAGTAATCAAAGACAAGACACCATTGCCAAGAATTGGTGAAGTAATCAACAAGCTTGGAAAGGCAAAATACTTCAATAAATTGGACATCATTTGGGGATACAACAATGTTAGGATCAAAGAAGGAGACGAATGGAAAGCCGCCTTCCTCACCAATGAAGGACTCTTTGAACCAACAGTCATGTATTTTGGCCTAAGCAACTCACCAGGAACATTCTCCAGAATGATGACAAGTATCTTCCATGACCTTTTGCAAAATGGAGACATTGTAAACTACATGGATGACTTTGCCATTCCAGGAGATACTAAAGAGCAACTAAAGGAACGGACAGTACGATTTCTGGAACGAGTGGCCCAGTACAATTTATGCTTCAAATGAACCAAGTGTATCTTCAATGCAGAAGAGATCCCAATGCTAGGAGTTCAGGTAGGACATGGACAAATCGAAATGGAAGAGGATAAAGTAAAATCGGTATGGGAATGGCCTGAACCCAAAAACACCAAAGGGGTAGAAAGGTTCTTGGGTTTTGCAAACTACTATCAGCATTTCATCAAAAACTTTAGCATGATCACAGGACCCCTAAACAAACTCAAAGGAGCAACTACATGGGAATGAACACAAGAGCACCAAGACTCATTCAACCAACTCAAGAAAAGTATCACTGAAGAACCTGTCCTGACATTACCACAAAGACATGGCCAATTCAGAGTAGAAGTCGATGCATCAGACTATGCATTGTTGAGAGAACGAGTAGACATCCCAATATAAGTTCACACTACCTAAGCGTGTAGGCGTCAGCGGTGGAAGGTAGTCGTATTCATCCGGGAGACGGTTCAATAGGAGAGGCGCGTGGTAGCGGACATAGTCCTGCTTATACCAGCGTACTCAGAGAGTCTTGAGGAGAGGGGAAGCGATGCTTAGAGAAGCTAGCGTAGAGAAGAGAAGACATAGTGTCTTATGCCAAAAGGCATACCCGAAAGGGTCTACATACTACAATGCTACATAGGGTATATATACTAATATCCCTGGTCTGTGCACTCTAAACCCTTATACGGGTGAGGTCTAACTACCAGTAGCATAATTGGAGCATACTGTGTACGACGCATGTACTAGAAGATTCCATGCGGAGTGAATAACCGACTACCTGAAGGGCGGTACAACTACTGCGTACGTAGTCCGTGATGGTCCGTTATTATCGACCCTCTGAAGGTGAAATACTCGAACCCCGTTTCAGCTATAAATAGACTGAACCAACGTAGTGGCACGGAGCGAGATTCAACACTCCTCCTCACTTGAAGGGGGGAAGATTAACGCTTCAATAATCTAGCGGTATTGAAACCAGACTTAGATATTGGAATCTTCAACAAAAGAGCGGCAGTGCCGAACACCAAATGTCGGAGTCATCAACAATCATATGGATTTAACCAGCTTTTGAAAGTTGGAAACGCATTCCTGTAGTGGAGAGGAATTGATGCTAGCGTTTGCTATGATGGCCATAAAGGACGCAACGACAATTGCTTTTGAGCTATCAAATGTCCTTTAACTCACTTTTAAACTCCCGCGACTAACTCGCTGCGACTTTCGTCTAAGAGTAAGGAGTAGGAAAGCCTAAAGAGGCTCCTCCAGAAATTGTAAACGGCAATTCTTTCGAAGCGTTTAACAAGTCTGTTTTTCCGCGTAGGTGCGAAATGTAAAAACCATTTTTGCTTATTCAGCGTGCGATTATTGTGAGATCAGGAAAGCGGCAGTATTAAGCCAGCGTAACCAAGGCCATCACTTTTGCGGTTATGTAGATCAATCAGCCGCGGCAGTCCTGTGAGCCGGCGAAGCAATGAAGCTACAAGCCTTGTTCTGATTTTTAACTCGAACAAATTCCAAATTAATGGATTCGCAAATGGAAGTGGTCTCATGCAATTTTCCTCCATGCAAAAGGCATTTCGGCCGATGCGGATTAAGGATTCAGTCCCAAGGAATGCATACACACTTTTTGTTATTTCCCATCAACTCCAAAAAGGAGGGGAGGAACAATTAAGTCCCTTATTTGTTTTTCCATACAACTCTGAAGAGGTGGAAGGATCTTGAAATTGACCCTGTATATTTTTCCGGACTCTCGAATTGAGGCGGATGGATAAATTCCATGTAGATGTTTTACCGTTGACTCACGAAGAGGCGGAAGGTTACATTCAAAACCTATGAATTTTTTCCTCAATCTTGTAAAAGAGAGAAAGGATTGTTAGACCCTATCTTATTTTTATCATACGAAAGGAATAAGTTCCTGCCATATTTTTACAGTCGACTCTTGAACGAGTATGAAGGAATATGTTCCTGATTTATTTTATCCAACAACTCATAAGAGGTGGAAAGGTAAAAGCGTAAACCTTATAATATTTTCTCCTACTACTCGCTAGAGGAGGAAGGAATAATTTCCTAATGTTATTTTTGCCTAAGACATCTTGAGACGTCGGCGGGGATAACTCCCCAGTTGTTTTATCAGCGACTCACAAGAGGCGATAGGAACAATTGAAAGTCCTATGAATATATTTTTCCAGTGACTGTGGCGGAAAGGAATATTTCTAAACCCTTTGTATTTTCCCATCGGCTCCGAAGAGGAGGGCTCGCGATGACGTAGGAATCAGGATCATGTTGCGGCAGTCACTTGAGCCAGCTAGACAACGCATTGCGGCAGTCACTCGAGCCATCTAATTGCGAATCCAATAGTCTTTATTGTCAAAGCGAGGTTGACGAAGTGGTTTTGGAAAATGCGGATAAGATCCAGCGTAATCACATGAAGGCGGATTAAATCCTGCTCAATCAAGGATTGGAGATTCCTTCCACGTAACACGTATAGTGCTCGTCTGGTGTCATTCAAACTCTCTTTCTTATCTGGTAAGCCGAAGCCCGTCAGATTATTCCGGTGTATCTTCTCATCCAGTCTGCAAAAGCAGTTTTGTCATCAACGCTAAGCATTTCTCACATGCGCGGATAACTGGAGAATTGAATCACAAAAGCGATGCCTTCGACTTTATGAAGTTCCTTTGCTGTTAAGCGCAGGATAAGGCGGTCATCGGATTTGGAGTAAGAATACTGTATCCGTTGTTCTCCTCCATGCTTTTCAGCATGTTAAGTTTCCTAATACATGTTACTCCATCATATCGCTTTTTAGGGCTTAGAGAGTGTTTATCATGTTACGAACCACTGCGGCGCACATCAATTAAGACGGACCGGCGAAGTGTAGCCATTGAAAGCTTTAATCGTATGCGGTTGTTCACCAGCGATTAAGAACTTGTTTTACTGTACTCCTCCCTCAGCGACGAGTGTTTTTCGATTTAAATGTCAACGCGCATCGTTAATGGCGGATCATTATCGATGCAATTCCAGAAATAAAAGAATTTTCTCGCAAGTTTGTTAAGCTATGCGAGGCGTAAGCTCATATGGAGGTATAACCATCACATATTTTTAGGATGATATATCCGAGCTATTGCGCTTTTCTGGTAGACGCTAGCGTGAACGCGTAGCAAGTCTTATGCTTATCCAACTCTAGTCGGTGAGTCCAAACGAGTTCTTCTTGAAATTGAACGCCTAATCCATTATAGTCTCCCTGTAGGTGACCCGCGTAATGAACAGTGCGGTCTTTCCTAGTCAGGTTCAATTGTGCAATGCGTTTCCACCAGCGTTTTCAAGGCCATCACTTTTTACGGTTATGTAGATCAATTAGCCGCGGCAGTCACTTGAGCCGGCGAAGCAATGATACTACAAGCCTTAAAAGCGGTAGGTATCCTGTAAAGGATGCGCAAATTATGCATCAAATTGGCGAATATGTCAGCGTAAGACATAGGATATGATAGGCGGAGATTTCTTGAATGGAAATGGAAAGGAATCAGGAGGTGATCGTGGAGTGTAATGGAATATATCCTGCGACATCTAAAGATGGCGGATAAAGAAATTGCTATCTCTTGCTTCGTGCAGGTTTTGCTCTCTTCTTTGCAAATGAACTGGTTTTACTGCTATCCAGTTGCTGAATCATGACGTTTAAGGGTATATTCCCTCATCGAGTAAGGCATCCAAATGTGGATAATTCGTAGAACGTTAAGCCTTTCTGTGTGCCGCTTGAACTCAAAAGTTCTCGTTGATCAAACGATCGAGGTATGTTACATCCCGAATAAGCGATCATGTTTGGGCGGTCATCATGTTAACTGATGCGCCGCGAAGCCAAACCCACAGTACAGAACCAAATTAATGGTTTATCCCTTGATTTACACGATTAAGTGTCTTCCACTATAAACGCTTGGACTGGCGCGTTACGCTATAGTCAACGCTAACTATCACTGAGACGGGTAAGACATTCCCGTTGCCGTAAAGCTTTTAGGCTCTCAAAGTGTAGTGCGGATCAGTCCTTCTACATCAACCGTTGCGAAAGCATTGGGAGTAGGAAGTTTTAAGTGGGTTATTCATGCCACGAATATTTGCTATTGCTCTCATTTAGACAAACTCTCCTCCATAATCAGTTGCGACATTGGCCGTTGTCAGCTATACTGTAGAGGTTTCTCTAATGAATCTTAGAGCCTCATAGCTTCTTTCGAAGGAGGACAACTATCATCATGAGATAAGAAGTCATAGAGTAGCGTCGTAGACGACTAGCAATTCCATCAAGTCCGAGTATTACGCTCAAGGACGAGGATATTCGTTTAAAAGATTCTGGATAAAGGTACTGATGCAATTTCCCTTGTGAAATAATCCAGAGTGGCGATGAAATAATGCAACATTTCGACAAGTCATTAAAGACGAGTGGAAAAGGCATAATCATGGGAAGTTCTGTTCGATGATGTCAATCGATATATGTAGTCTAGTAGGCGTAATGTTCAACAACCAGACATCTCCTTGCTTATAATCGCAAGTTCGTGTACAACGATGAGATTGGGTGAACTAAAACAGCTCTGCATGACTTATTGCAAAGGTGGTGACCTTCAACGATTGCCTCAAAAGCATTACGCTCGAGGACATACGTTATAAGATTTTCTTGATATAGATCGGCTGCACACGGATGTGGCGCTACAAATCTTTCTCCCTAATGTCATAGACTAATGCTGGAATATAAAAGCAGTTCAGATACTTGTCGTTCCCGTAGGATTCCAGTTTCTTGCCTCAAGCCTAATGTAAAGCGGCGAGGTCTAAGAATTAAACTTGGTGACATAGTACTGAAGCTCAACCGTTATACGTTGGGAGCTATTCTGCTAATTCCTAGACGTGTCATAATTTCCTTTCTTTGTAATGATGCGATTCACGAGATCCTATAAAGGATATTCTTCTCTAGTGAATAGAGCGTCGTGCTCCCGCTATCATCTTCATATAACCCATAAGGATTTCTCACTTGTTGCGTAGAAAAGGTTTTATAGCCAGCGCTTACATCTCACGCGGCACACCGTTATTCGTAGCATTTATCAAGGAGTATGAAGTCGAAAGTACTACCGTATATCCTTCCATTGGTATCAAGGTCAGCGACATCCGAAGATGGCGACTCAAGAACTCCTCCGGCGCCAAGCTCCGTAAAGAGCGGTCTAAAGGATTTCTTCAGGAATTCGTCGGCGTGTTGCATCGTATGGTGCTATACACATCCTCTTTCTCAATTATAGTTGCTAAATGGTGCGCTCAAGTCCTAATTGTGGACGGCGACTTCCATGAAGTCAAACTTCCTTAAAGCAATCATTGTTATTCCTGTAGTTGGCGGACAAAGCATTTTTAACGTGCTCATCCATGCTCTGACTTAAACAGGTCTTCAAACTTGGGCGCGTGGACATGCGCTCAACACAAGTGAAGGAACGTTGATGCTAGAAGCAGGGCGCGATATATAGCGACGCGGCTCCTCTATAAGAGAAATAGTATATGGCGGCAATTGCTCAAGCCAGCGGCATATTTAAACTATATTCTGAAGTATTTCTTGAAACGACATAATGGCGGTATTACCGGCTCATTATCCTTCTCCCCTTATTTCCCAGCTGCAAGGACGCGATAAGCGTTCTCCTCCTTGCTGTCTTCTTTGGATATTTTTGCGAATGCCACAAATGCAGCGGCCCACTGTCTTAGCGTGGCATAAAGCGCTTATAGCGCGTGGGCTATCCGTAGAAAGAGTAAAGTGGTGGTCGAATAGACGTAGAAGGGGTAAAGCGTTGAAGCCTAAGGCGAAGGAACGAACGGCGGACTTCTCAAGGATATTTTCTATATCCCAGCTTTATTGATTAAGCGGGCCTTAGCGGCTTGTAACTGCCAGCTTAAGTGGGTCAAATAGCTCAGGTATATGCTCGTGGTGTGTTTTTCTACTCAAGGCGGGACTTGCCCAGTCAACTTGGAACACAAGAACACAAGGCTTATAATTTGCCTGACACTGCGGTATTTATTGCGGTCACTAAGACCAGCTAATTTACCAGCAAAGCGGAGCGTAGTGCTCAGCGTAGATGATACATCATATAGTAAATTTCTGAGGTGGATCTGAAGAGAATCCCAGAAAGCCCAAAGCGTTATCGTCGATCAAAGAGAGAATACTAGAACAGAGGTGGAGCAACCAGAGCGGAACAGTTCTGCTGCAACCCAGAATGGGGAGCGGACCTAAAGCGGTCGAACCAGACCGGAGATGACGGTTTGCCAGATCAAAAACCAAGAACGGGTAACAACGTGTCAGCATCATGTAGGACTGCTGTGCGTAGTGCACGTGTTCACAACATGGGTCAGACAGGGTATCAAGTGGACCAAAGGCACCACTGTCTCCCAGGTTGAAAGCGACCGTAGCCTCCTCAAACTCTACCAGCGTGCTAACGCGGTCCGAGTGAGCGGCGGTCGGGGCCCATAACCTGTTGAGAGAACGAGTAGACATCCCAATATAAGTTCACACTACCTAAGCGTGTAGGCGTCAGCGGTGGAAGGTAGTCGTATTCATCCGGGAGACGGTTCAATAGGAGAGGCGCGTGGTAGCGGACATAGTCCTGCTTATACCAGCGTACTCAGAGAGTCTTGAGGAGAGGGGAAGCGATGCTTAGAGAAGCTAGCGTAGAGAAGAGAAGACATAGTGTCTTATGCCAAAAGGCATACCCGAAAGGGTCTACATACTACAATGCTACATAGGGTATATATACTAATATCCCTGGTCTGTGCACTCTAAACCCTTATACGGGTGAGGTCTAACTACCAGTAGCATAATTGGAGCATACTGTGTACGACGCATGTACTAGAAGATTCCATGCGGAGTGAATAACCGACTACCTGAAGGGCGGTACAACTACTGCGTACGTAGTCCGTGATGGTCCGTTATTATCGACCCTCTGAAGGTGAAATACTCGAACCCCGTTTCAGCTATAAATAGACTGAACCAACGTAGTGGCACGGAGCGAGATTCAACATGCATTAGGGGGGGTACTCTCACAGCTACAAGAAGAAAAATGGCACCCCATTGCTTTCACGTCACGAACCCTGTCGCCAGCAGAACAGAACTATGAAATATACGACAAAGAGTTACTAGCTATTGTCCATGCCCTGAAGGAATGGAGACACTACCTCTTAGATGCCGAAGAATGATTCGAAATATGGACTGACCATGAAAACCTGAAGTATTACCGAGAGCCACAGAAACTAAATGGATGACAAGCACGGTGGTATCTGTGGCTGCAAGACTATGACTTCATGCTACAACATGTACCAGGAAAGACAAACACAAAAGCCAACCTACTATCCTAAATCCACCAAATGCCAGAAGAGCAAGAAGATAAACTAGTCACCATGATTCGAGAAAGCTGGCTACAGGCAGAAGGCACAGACAGCATGGTACTCTTACAAGCAGAATTGTTCATTGAACCAAACTTCCTAGAACGAATTTGAAGCCGAACCCAATGAGAAACAATAGTCCTAACTGAACTAAAGAAGCAAGGATCCCAACTCACTGAAGATGGCAGAGTAATCTACAAACAGAATAGCACATATGTCCCACCTGACCAGAAACTATGAGAAGAAATCCTAAAACAGTACCATGACACTCCTGATGCAGGGCACCCAGGACAACACAGAATGACAGAACTAATTAGCTGGGACTACTGGTGGCCATCAATACAAAAGGACATAAAAAGATATATCTGAGGATGCCAAGCCTGTCAAAGGAACAAATCAAGAATGACGTCACTCAAATTGCCACTACACCCCCTTCCAATACCAAATGGACCTTGGGAAGAAATCAGTGTCGACATGATCAGACCACTGCCAGAGTCTAAAGGAAAAGACGCAATACTAGTCATTGTGGACTGCTTCATGAAAATGATATGACTCTCAGTGACAACTACAGATGCCTCATCTAAAGATGTCACAAAGATATATCAAGACGAAATATGGAAGCTACACAGATTACCAAGGAAGGTACTCAGTGACTGAGGACCTCAGTTCGCATCAGAATTCACCAAGGAGCTGTTCAAGGGGCTTGGCATTGAACGGAACCTATCAACAGCATACCATCTACAAACGGATGGACAAACTGAACGCATCAACAGAGAAGTGAAAACCTACATCTGCCTGTACTGCAACTACAATCAGGACAACTGGGCTGAATGGCTCCCCATTGCAGAATTCCAGTACAATGACAAGCAACACAGAGGAATGCAGAAAACACCATTCTTCCTAAACTATGGACGGAATCCATGGAAAGTGTTATGAGTTTTCACTGATCATAACGCGTTCCATGCCATTCTCCATTCATAACTATCTGCGTACCTGTTTCAGTTATTCTAGTCCAGCGTTCTCTGAAGATATGACTCACACCAACTACCACGCCTTGACCGGACGTTTCATGTAGTTACTCCATCCATTCAACCGGATAGCTTTAGACATATTTAAGCGTACATACACCCTGCTGTATTCGGTACGCTTAACCACCTTCTGTTCTCTTCCCCTTACTCGCCCTCAAGACTTAGCCAGAGCTGCAACCTGAGGTCTAAACCGACTAAGGTCATAACATTTGGTTAAGCGTCACCACCTCACCTTGCAAGAAATAGAGTTGAAAAAGACTCGAACCACGACAAACCTAGGAGCCATTATATGAGCTCGAACCCCAACGAATACACAGAACCCTAGCTCAAAGTTACGGACAACAAGCTCAAAACAGACAGTGAAACCGACTCATCAGACGAAGAAGCAGAGAACCCCGAAGTACCTGCAACAGTTGTAACAGACAACGAACCCAGAGACACCATACAAGGAGTAAACCCAACAGGAGTAGAAGCAGTTATATCAGAACTCTTCAATGAACTCGACATAGCAGAAGAACAGCTAGGACAAATGGAGAACCAAGACACCGAGACAGAATCAGAATCAGGAAATTCAGAAATGACGGACAATACTGCACCCACCACAACACCTAGCACAAAGGGGCTCGTACCCGACCCAGGGTTCTTCGATGGAACCCGAACCAAATTCGACGACTGGTGGAGAGCCATGACACTCTTCATGAAATTCAACAAAGTTATCACGGCAGACGACAAAGCCATAGCAGTCTTAGCTAGACTGAGGGGAGGAACAGCAGGAGCATACGCAGCGATGAAAGCACCACAAATTCTGGAAGGAGAAGACTCCATAGACTGGAAAGTCTTTGCTGAAGAATTCAAACGAACCTTTTCAGACGATGCCATGAATGCGAAGGCGGAATGGCAGATCGAAAAATTCAAACAGGGAAATAGGAACATGGCCAACTACCTCATCAAATTCGAAGTACTTAAAAACAAGGCGAAAACTGACAACCGACACGCCATGTTCCTGTTGCGGAAAAACGCCCGACAAGATATTATCCACACCATCACAGGCTACCCTCCAGCTGCTCGACCCGACACGTACCCAGAATGGAAGGAGGCCATATTAGCAGTTGGACAAGGATATGAGGCATCCGAATACCAGGGAGATAAGAAAACTAACTTGGGAACTACTTATGGGGGAATGGGAGAACCCATGGAAATAGGAAGCAGGCGACACGTGTTCAATGCAAAAGGGGAACCCAAGTGCTACAACTGTGGAATATTCGGACATATGTCCAAGGACTGCAAAAAGCCCAAAGGATTAACATGCTACAACTGCGGCAAAATCGGACACATAGCCAAAGCTTGCACCGCACCAAAGAAGGTACAGATCCGAGCAATAGATGAAGCCAAGCCAGAGGAACACCAGGATTTTTCCGGAGACTCCGAGTAGGCGCTGCCTCAAGAGTCAAGAAACTTGTATCTAGGATATCAGAAGAATATTACACGATTCCTCAGAAACGAAAGCGTGAACTAAACCTAAAAGGAAAAATCCAAACCCCAACAAAAAGGATAACAGTAAACACCATAGTCGACTCGGGGTGCACCACCAGTAGCATCAGCAAGAAACTGGTAGACGAAGAAAAAATCCCTACAGAAAAATTAAAACAAGAAATCACAGTACTTAACGCAGACGGGACGACAAACCAAGGAGGAAAAGTCACAGAAACAGCTACTATACAGGTGGAAATTGAAGGACACGAAGAAACAATCGAAGCATTGGTCGTACAACTCCAAGACAGAGCAGAAATATTCCTAGAACACGACTGGCTCACCAAACACAATCCAGAAGTAAACTGGCGAACAGGAGAAATAAAGTTCAATCGGTGCCCAAAGGACTGCAGGTTCCCGCACCAGAACATCCAGGTAACAGACAAGATCCGAAGCATGGCCACCACTGAAGACATATGGGAAGAAGAAGAAGAACCCGACCCCACTGAGCCATCAGACCTGCCAGACTACGTCCGACCATTCACACATCTATTCAACAAAACCACATTCGACAAACTACCCGAACGAATGGAATGGGACCACGAGATAATCCTAACAGAAGACGCACCCAAAGAAATCAATGCAGGAACTTACAACATGACAATCAAGGAGCAGGACGAACTCAAAGCATTTGTTAAAGAAAACCTCAAGTCAGGACGAATACGACCGTCGAAGTCACCATATGCCGCACCCACCTTTTTCATCCCAAAAAAGGATGGCTCAAAACGACTCATTCAAGACTACCAACGGTTGAATAACGTAGTCATTAAAGACAAAACACTGCTACCTCGGATCGGAGAAGTCATCGACAAATTAGGAAAAGCCAAATACTTCAACAAACTAGACATCATTTGGGGCTACAACAACATCCGCATCAAAGAAGGAGACGAGTGGAAAGCAGCCTTCCTAACCAATGAAGGACTATTCGAACCCACAGTCATGTTCTTCGGTCTCAGCAATTCGCCAGGAACGTTTTCAAGAATGATGGCGAGCATCTTTCGAGACCTATTGTGCAACGGAGATATAGTAAACTACATGGATGACTTCGCAATTCCAGGTGACACCAAGGAACAACTGCGAGAACGAACGATCCGATTCCTGGAAAGAGCGGCTGAACACAACCTATGCTTCAAACAATCCAAATACATTTTCGACGCCGAAGAAATCCCAATGCTAGGAGTAACAGTAGGACATGGACGTATCGAAATGGAGGCCGAGAAAGTAAAATCAGTATGAGAATGGCCCCAACCGCACAACAAAAAAGGAATAGAAAGATTCCTCGGTTTCACCAACTACTACTGCCGATTTATAAAAAACTTCAGCAAGATAGTGGCCCCATTGAATAAACTAAAAGGATCAGAAGAGTGGGAATGAAGAGTAGAACAGCAATCTGCGTTCGACAAACTAAAACAACGAATCACAGAAGAACCCACCCTAACACTGCCCCAAAGAGAAGGTCAATTCCGAGTAGAAGTCGATGCATCGAACTACGCATTAGGGGGAGTACTCTCACAAGAACAGAATTTGAAATGGCACCCAATCGCATTCACATCCCGTACACTATCACTGGCAGAATGAAATTACGAAATCTATGACAAAGAGCTGCTGGCAATCATGCACGCATTAAAAGAATGGCGACACTACCTACTGGACGCAGAAGAGAAATTTGAAATCTGGACCGACCATGAGAACCTGAAATACTATAGGGAACCCCAAAAACTAAATGGCCGACAAGCAAGATGGTACCTACAGCTACAAGATTACAATTTCATATTGCACCACATACCAGGGAAAACGAATACAAAAGCAGACCTCCTCTCCAGAATCTACCAAGAACCAGACCAAGAAGAAGAAAAACTAGTCACCATGATCCGAGATGCCTGGTGGATGAGCAAAAACGACAACGAACCATGGGAAGGGACCATCCTACTCTGCGCCGAACTATTTATGGAACCAACCTTCAAAGAACGAATCAAGGCGAACAAAAGAAGAGAAACGGCCATCACCAAAAAAATACGCGACCAAGACCCTGACATCACTGAACACGACAGAATAATCTACAAAAATACCAGCATGTATGTGCCACCCGAACTGGCACTCGGAAAGGAAATACTACACCAATACCACGATGCCCCCGACACAGGACACCCGGGACAACACCGAATGATCGAGTTGGTAACCAGAGATTACTGGTGGCCGGCAATCCGAACGGATGCTCAAAAGTACATCAGAGGTTGCCAAAGTTGCCAACGAAACAAGCCATGCAAGACACCTCTGAAGACACCTCTACATCCGCTTCCCATCCCCAACGGTCCATGGGAAGAAGTGAGTATCAACCTCATTGGGCCACTGCCCGAATCAGAAGGAAAAGACGCCATCCTAGTCATTGTCGATCGATTCTCAAAAATAATACGACTCATAGCGACAAGAACGGATGTTTCCTCAAAAGAACTAGCACAGCACTACCAGGATGAAATATGGAAGCTACACGGAATGCCGAGGAAAGTCCTTAGTGACCGAGGACCACAGTTTGCATCCGAATTCACTGGCGAACTATTCAAAGGACTAGGGATAGAACGAAACCTGTCAATGGCCTACCACCCACAAACTGATGGACAAACAGAAAGGATCAACAAAGAAGTCGAAACATACTTGAGGATATACTGCAACTACGACCAAAACGACTGGACAAAATGGCTACCCATGGCCGAATTCCAATACAATGACAAGAAACACAGCGGCACACAGGCGACACCGTTCTACCTAAACTATAGCAGACACCCCTGGAAAGGAAAGGAAAATAGAACGACGAACAACCCTAGCAGTACGGAGTTCCTAAAACAGCTCCAAAACACAAGAAATAATGCTGCTTCCACACTATGATCATATCAAGAAAAAATGAAACAGACACATGATAACAGCAAAATGAACACGAGGACATACCAGATCAACGATGAAGTATGGTTAGAAAACACCAACATCCATACCAATCAGCCATCAAAGAAGCTAGGCCAGAAAAGGTATGGGCCTTTCCGAATTAAGGAAAAAATAGGAGAAGCGGCATATCAGCTAGCAATACCAGAAGGATGGGCCATCCATGATGTATTCAATGAACAGCTGTTAACCCCGACACAGAAAGCATCATTCCACATCCAGAAAGAAGCACCAGCACCCGAGCCAATGATCATCAACAACGAAGAAGAGTACGAAGTAGAAGAAATCCGAGGGAAGCGACAAAAAGGAAGGGGATATCAATTCCTCATACAATGGAAAGGATACAGCAACGAAGAAGATATGTGGATAGTGGAGTCAAAATTGCAAAACGCCCGAGATGCAATAACGGAGTACCACAAAAGGCATCCGGAGGATACCTATAAAAAGGGGGGCAAGAAATCCAGAAAACCATCAGCCAAGTCAACCCCCAGACAGAAACACTAGCCAAACATGTCCTCCCAAGCCAACCGCATCTCTATCAACTCCCTCATCCACCCCAACCCAACCACGATCTCCTCAGTCCCCCTTCCAAAGCCAGGCAACAGCCACGCGCCCGCACCCCAAGGTACCCATTACAACCTCGCAACCACCCTGTCCCCGGCACAAGGACTCCTCAAGGCCCTCCTCAAGGATGTCAACAAAGCCACAAATGACGAAGTGGAAACAATCACGGCCCAAAACAAACGGCTCACAGTAAACCGTCACATCACCCTCGCCACCACTTGCATCACCTTCGCAGACATGTATGCTGGGTTCGCCAACGCATCATCCTCCACAAGCCAGCATATCCCCACCATCTTCCGCGCATTAGAATTATCCACCCTTACACCCAGTGAACAAAACCGGGTTCACAGTCTTCAAAGTCGTGTTGACCTCGCTCTAGAGGTATTCAACCACCTCGACATCGCCGACATCTTCTTAGAACTTGCAGATGTCACGATGAACCTACTAGGACGCGACAAAACCACAGAAGATCCAGACATTGATCAACTTGTTACACGCATCGGAATCACTCTCGCCAACCTACACACCACCATCTGTTCCCCACCAGCCAAACGAGCAGACACGCCCATGGATGAAGAAACCACCGTCTCGATGAAGGAGGAAGTCAACGCACTCCGACGATTTATAAAGACCATCACCCCACCACAGATCATATCGGTTTTTCTCCCACCAGCAAGATTCTGCAGTGTACTACCAGGCCAAGAAAAGGACCAACATTATTGGAAAGCGATAGTCAAGAGTTACTGGGACAACTCAACCATCACTGAGTTCCCCTTCAATGGAGTCCCAGTCCCTATCCGTCAAGATGGCCGCAGCCACTTACCTGTCTTCTTCGCACACTCCAATGAAGGAAAGTACCTCATCAGGGCCACCAAGAAAGCCCTTGCCGCTACCGTAGTCAATGGAGAATTCGACGAACTTCCTGAGGCATGAAGTCTAATCGGAGGGTATTGTTATGAGTTTTCACCGATCATAACACGTTCCATGCCATTCTCCATTCATAACTATCTGCGTACCTGTTTCAGTTATTCTAGTCCAGCGTTCTCCGAAGATATGACTCACACCAACTACCATGCCTTGACCGGACATTTCATGTACAGTAGTTACTCCATCCGTTCAACCGGATAGCTTTAGACATATTTAAGCATACATACACCCTGCTATATTCGGTACGCTTAACCACCTTCTGTTCTCTTCCCCTTACTCGCCCTCAAGACTTAGCCAGAGCTGCAACCTGAGGTCTAAACTGACTAAGGTCGTAACAGAAAGGCAAGAACGAACCGACAATGAACAACCCTGTTGCCACAACATTCCTGGGACAATTACAGGCCACCTGAGACAACACCTCATCAGCACTACAGACATACCAAGAAAAGATGAAACAGCAACACAACTGCAGTAGAACCTACGCCAACACATATCAAATAGGAGATAAAGTATGGCTAGAGAACACCAACATCCATACCAATCAATCATCAGAAGCTAGGCCAAAAATGGTATGGACCTTTCCTTATTAAGGAAAAGATAGGAGAAGCAGCATATCGGCTGACATTACTGGACAGATGGGCCATCCATGATGTATTCAATGAACAACTCCTGTCATCAGCACACCAGGCAGAGTTCCTGAGTCAAAAACAGCCACCAGCACCAAACCCAGTGATCATCAATAATGAAGAAGAGTATGAAGTAGAAGAGATCCGCAGACAATAAAAACGGGGAAGGGGTTATCAATTCTTGGTCCATTGGAAGGGATACAGCAATGAAGAAGATATGTGGACAGTGGAGTCCAATTTGGAAAATGCGAAAGACGCCATAAAAGACTACCTAAAAAGACATCTGGAGGATACCCATAAAAGAGGGGGCAGAAAACACAAAAAAGCATCGAATAAGCAACCTAGACAGAGAAACTAAACAGACATGCCTGCCTCCCAGTTTAACTGTATTGCTATCGACTCTCTCATTCACCCCACACCCACTAGAATCTCCTCCCTCCCATTTCCCAAGCCAGGCAACAGTCGAGCACCTGCCCCCCAGGGAATCTGTTTCAATCTTGCTAAAACACCATCCCCTGCACAAGGCCTCCTTGAAGCCTTACTCAAAGACATCGATAAGGCAACCAACAGTGAAATCGAAAACATTACCACCCAGAACAAATGACTGGTAGTAAACCGGCACATTACCCTCACCACTGCTTGCATCACCTTTGCCGATATGTACACTGGATTCACCAATGCCTCCTCCTCCACCAACCAGCATATTCCTGCCATCTTCCGAGCACTAGACCAGTCCACCCTCACCCCCAGCAAACAAGATTGCATCCAAGGACTTCAGAGCCGAATCGATCTGGGCCTTGAGGTCTTTAACCACCTCGATATCGCCAACATATTCCTAGAGCTCGCCAACATAGCTATGAAATTACTTGGAAGAGACAAGTCAAACAAAGACCCTGACATCAACACCTTGGTCAATAGGATTCACATCACCCTTTCCGAACTACATGATACCGTTAACCCCACACCACCAACCCGCACTGATACCCCCATGGACGAGGAAACCATAGTTTCAATGAAAGAAGAAGTCAATGTCCTCCGCCGTTTTATAAAAACCATCACACTGCCACAGCTTGTATCGGTTTTTCTTCCACCCACAAGATTCTGCACTGTACTGCCAGGGCAAGAAAAGGACCAACACTATTGGAACTCGATAGTCAAGAACTACTGGGACAGCTCCACTATCACCAACTTCCCATACAATGGCATCCCAGTCCCTATCCAGCAAGATGGATGAAGCCACTCACCCATCTTCTTAGTGCATTCCAACAAAGGAAAGTTCCTCATTGCCACCACTAAAAAAGCACTCGCCGCCACAGTAGTAAACAGAGACTTTAATGAGCTTCCTGAGGCATGAAGCCTAATCAGGGGGTATTGTTGTGAACTTTCACTGATCATATCATGTTCTTTATCCGTCTACATTCCTATCTCCTGTGTACCTGTTTCAGCTATTTCCTACTGAGCGATCTCCGAGTATGACTCTAACTAACTACAACGCCATCTCTATCAGATGTTTCATGTAGTTCCCCATCCATTCAACTGGATGTTCTTATAGTATTTAAGTGTACATACATACTCATGTATTTGGTATGCTTAACCACCTAGTTCCTCTCCCCTTACTCGCCCTCAAGACTTAGCCTAAGCTGCAACCTGAGGTCTTATCAGACTAAGATTGTAACATGAATCTAACTTTTCCCAACCCTAGAAGTCAAAACACACTGGAAGAATACAACCTCCAACTCCTTGACCACAAACTTTTGGAGATCCTGCCACTCCATTTAACTCCACTGCCCCCATTCAACCCTTTCCTCTCCAAGCCTTTACCACACCTGGAAACCCAATTCCTCTGATTGGATCCCTTCATGCTGAGTCAACCCAACTCCATGAGTCCTCCCTGACACATGCCCCCCAAATTTGGGAACTGGATGGGCTTCAATCACCATCCTTACAGTGTGGATTCACCCTTATCACCACCTCTCTGGACCAATTACAATGAAACATCCAGAGAACAACAGGTTTCTACAAGAAACTCTCCTAGGTATAGCTATACTCCATCAGACTATCTATCAAAGAGGTCCTCTCTGTTCTCTCCAATTCCAGACCACCCAGTCCTACCAAAATGACCTCACTTGGAAATACCCATGAGGAACTCCTCACTACTGCCCTCTCCAACTACATTCAACCTCAACACATCCCCACTGACACTGCCTCTTTCCCTCTTCCTGACAGTCAATTTAGATTAGAGTCACATTGGCCTGGACCTTATCAACTTACTATGGAAGCCATTGGCCAACTGGCAAGCTTGCCCTCTGATTTCAATTGGATCAGATGAAAGTATTTACATAATGATGCTGAGCAAGTACACTGGCACACTATCTGAAACACTTTTATCAGGCTTGACAATCTTTGTCAGAGTTATACCAACACAACCCATCTTGCCCAATTATTTATCAACTCAGTAGCCTCTAGTGGACTTCCACAGGCTCTCTTCAATTTCAACAACCAAGCTGGCTGATCTTGTGGAGTGGATGCCTGAGGACTTATCCAAATCCTATTATCCACAATTCCTTCTGTCCCACTCTCCCATGCCTAGATTGCCCCCCCTACCAATTCCTTGTCCAATCAACCAGTCTTAGCTTCTGGACAAAAACCATCAATAAGTCCTTCATCAACTCAACCTTCTCCTAGCTTATCCTTTGCTGCAGCAGCAACTTCTGTCTGACACCTACCTAACCCACTTCCTCAATACACTCCTCCAGCTGTACAATACCCCACTTCCTCTAACAATGGCCCCACTAACAACCAAATCTGCTGAAGATGCAAGATTCTGAAAAGGCCATACATTGGTCACTACACTTTAGATTGCATCTATCAAAAATGCAAAGCCTGTAAGCAATTCACTACCAGACATTATACTTAAATGTGTATCAAGTATGTCTGCTGCCATTGTGGGAAAACAAACCCTCAGTATTGACTGACTGACTGCCTCAATCATATGGAACAATAATGGGAATGAGCCTGGAAGAAAAAAGAAGAGTATGAAACCAAACTTCACTGAACTGAGTTGTATGATGGACATGGGGACATAGACAAAGATGGATACCCCAATGACATGTCAGCAGTCTCAGCTAAGTAAAAAGAGACTTTTTCCCTTAGTAGGAGATAATGTTATGACTTCTTATTCTAGCATTGCCTCTTACAGACTCATTTTCCTTTCTTGTCTGATTTTATTTAACACCCCCTTGTATGTACATTAGTTAACTTCTCTCCTCTACCCTTTTTATATGGAAGACTCACCATCATTCCCCTCCCTACCTTTCTGGTCTTGTAGTTATGTCCTTCCCATTATAGACTTATTCTTTCCCTATAAGGTCCATGTTCAACACATGAACATATCCTTTGTCTTTATCTTTCTTCCAACTTATCTAGTATAAGTAGCCAGTTAGATACTCATTGTATTCAGTAGTTTGAAATAGGCTACACACCCTTACCTCCCTCTTTTGCCTGAACTAAGGCTTGTCTCTGGACTTGCCTTCCTTCTTGACTGACTATATATAAAGACAAGTCCCTGAGTAGATCCCCTCTATATATAGATCCCCAAGTTAGACCATTGGGAGTAAGTCTGTATAGATGCCCTTTGAGAAGACAACCTCAAGGTGAGTGTGCACATAACAGCCACAGCACTAAGAGGCATTGAGGGTCAATGGGAGTGAGGGATTTGTGGCTAATTTCACTGTGAATTCCCTCTGACCGAGGGAGCCAATCTTGGTGTAGTAGTTCTGGGTGGTGAATGTATTACCACCTCCAGGTTTATGGTTACAGACTGTGTCTGTGTGGCATCAACATACTCAGGCAACACACCATGATGACCAGTGGGGGTTGACCAACCCGAACCATAGAGACGACCATCCTATCTTATCAACCTTGTTGCTCTGTGCGTTCCCTCCCCTATCTCTCACTCAACACTGTACAACCCTCGTGATTCATTCTGCCTGCTGTCCTAATTCATTGGCCTAATTGCGAGCGATTAACACATGTTCCGCAAACTCAAAAGAGCCCGAGCTGGAACATGAGCTGGAGTTAGAACGAGGTCGAGATCTAAGTCGAGAGTGGGATTTGGCACGGACGTATCTCTTGGGATTCAAATGTGGTTTTGAGTGATGTAAGTCTGCACGCAACCCATAAGCTGACATCCAATAAAAACGCGGGTGTGACCTCCCGATTTGGACCTTTCTGATCTCTATAGTGGTCAATAGAACGAAAATCTGAGAGAGGGTATAGGGTTGAGGTAGGCTAGTTTCCATTTGGTTCTCGGTCAATGAGGGCCACAGGAGGGAAGACTGGACGTGGGTGCAGGTGGCTTGCGACCGTGAAGCAGAAAGAACCGATGTACAGAGTGAGGGATGAGCTAAGGGAGGGATATTAGCACTACTCGCAATGGAGATTTAACAGAAAGACCAACATAAGAATTGTTACAGTGATGGCCACACAAAATTACTACCATTGCCACCCAGAATCACTCCCATTGCCATATCAGGGGGAATTACGTCTGAATGACGGTAACCTGGGTACTGCGATCCTTCACAGCGCTTGCGAGTAGCTTCAATGAATGGCGTCAATGAAGGTGAGCCGGCTAAGGATGAAGTGTTTGCTTGTGTTTGAACCGGAGAGGGGCGCTTTGAAAGGGGGTTGCCAGAAACACTGGAACGCGCTGAAGTTGGCGGCTGTTGGAGGGGGTTGGAGTAGACGCTTTACAGGAGGATTAATAATGACACCAATGGCGGTGGGTTTACGGAGGACGCACGGAAGGACAGGCTTGACGAAGATGAGGACTCGGAGGACTTGGAGGTATAGGGCTTGAAGAAAAGCGTTTTTTGGGTTTTGGGTGCATGATTCGACTTCACCGTCGGAATTGGAGGCGAGGGATTGAACGTGGGCTGATGGGTCATGTGAACGTGATAAAGCCGCTGACGTTAAAGTAGAAGGGGACGATCTCCGGGTTAGAGTAGAGGGTTTACAGGAGGCATATTATGATCCCAGGAGGGAGGGTTGACAAAGGACACACATACTAAAGATCGGCTCGACGACGATGAGGACAAGGAGGACCCAGACGCCAGCTGTTGCACACTAGCAACGGTGACCCTCAGAATTTAACTCAGCACCATATCAAGCGGAAGTTGATAAAGGCAGGAATGAGCGCTTGAGCAACGATAGAAGGTGGTGATCACGGGGCGAAAGCAACTTCAGTGGGGGCGGGTTCATGAAGTGATTGCATGTGCTTGAAACGTTAACGTTAACGGTGACGACTTGAACTCAAGCGCTCGCCTTCTGCGTCTTCACCACCGTCAAGGAAGGCCAGGTATGGCAACCAATAGTTATCCGGTCAACTGACTCACCATCTCTCTCCCAAAACGGGGCATCGACAACATGTTCTAGGATTCTTCTATGGTGTACGCAAGGGTATACCCACAGACGCCCAAGGCGGTAAATCTCATCCGTGTTTCCGCCTATCAACGCGACGTGAGTCACACTCACGCAGACTATTTCAGAGGATAGCTGTGATGCGGAGGTGTTTCTAAAGCCGATATCGGAGGCAGTCGTTTCGGATTACTACGGTGGTACGTCATTGCAGTCCGATATGCCCTAACTGACAGCTCAAGCTGTTATGTCTGACAGATAATCACCCAACGACAGCCGACCGTGGAACGGCGTACGATCCGTAGCATCCTTCCCTGTTCCTTTAACCCCAGATGAGTCGAAAAGTGAAAAAATTCTATCCACAGTTAGCACCGGCACGATCCAACACCCTACTCGCCCCCTTTTATTCATTTAGTCCCCTGTCTTCTGAACACCAAACCGCTCCCCCTCATCTTCATTACCGCCGTACCGGTCACCACCTTCGTCAGCAATACCTCCACAGGAATCGACAAAGGCCCATCAACATATGACACACTTGGAGGTTATGATCGAGCAACGAAAGGGATTCGATATACACTCGCAAACGAAGAAACGGAAGAGGGCGGTGTTGCTGCTGCTGCAGCTGCTGGAGGCCTTCTGGTCTTTTATGTGCCAGTGCATATGACCTTGCCACAGAAAGCGCGACCACTGCAGCAGCTGGTGATGAGATTTCGGATGGGAAGCTGGATGAGAAATTGTGGGTTATGACGATATTCGAGGAAAGGAAAAGGGGAAAGAGAGGGTGACGAAGTTGGGAGGTATTGATGTGGACGCATGCAATGGGCCAACCGGAAGGTTTGGGGGAGGTTGGAATTCAAGGTACGCGATGACTCTTGACTTATTTAATCGTCATTGTCGCTGACTTGTTTGTGAAGAGACGTTGCGAGTTAGACTGGATGTATCCGCGTATATGACGGAAGTAACTTTCAACTGTTGGTCTAGCTATCAAGCTTTTGCGCGAATTCCTCAGTGGCTACTGACTATGGCACTTGAGGTACCTGAGGTAAGCTATCTTGGTTTGGCTCACCACCGTCGTGGCTCATGATTCCCTCAGAGGACCATCCTGCGTACTGTGTTTGAAAGCGGTAACACAAAGGCTCAGTGCCTGCAGAAATATATTAGCGACTACGTGGAAAGGCACCCGACGAGATTAAATGAACCAGAGAAGGAGATCGTCGGTGCCGGTTCAGAAGATGGTGGGTATGTGTAGCTGGTTACTCGCTGCGACGCGATTGTTGTTGTATAGCCTTTCTTTGAATTATGCGCATGGGTTCTGGATGTATGCGGTCGGCTGGACTACGCACTGCACCTAAAGATCTTCTTTACTCTCGGTGTCTGCTCATCATACACGGTATCCTGACCGGAGATCGCGGCGTCTCAGTGCAATCGGAAAACCTACGGACGGATTGAGAATCTACTGTTGAACGGTCAATCTAGTGTGGGAGATATACGGCACCATGATCAATCCCAGTGAAGAATCCAAGTCTGCAAACATGACCAACACCGCAACCTTCACACTTCTGAACCCTCCCTTGGCCAGATTTCCCTGTTAACCAGGTGTCCTTGACTTTTGCACTCGCGTACTCCTCCTCCTTGCATGGGACATGCCCTCTCAATCCTTTACCCGGCCCCATGTAATCCTTCGATCCGACTTTCATGACCCAAACCTCTTCCCAATTGGGACTCTAAGGTCAAACCTCCCCATGAACAATGTAGTGGCATGCCGGGACAGGCACAGATGCCGTATATGTGGTGATGGGTCGGTGGTCGAAGTGCTTAAACTCAACAGTTACGCGTTGTCTTGCTTCGACACAGGAAAAATCGGTTCTTCGGTCCAGGCTTTCGGGTTACGAAGCCTTCTGCTTAAATTTTGGGGCACGACTGGATTGGAAAATGACATCAGACCCACTATCGACGTTGCGCCTCAAGGAGCCTGAGTCCGATGAGGCTTTTGTAACTGGTTGTTAGTAGAACATGGGAGTTTAGGTACATGTAACATCGTTCCCTCGATGTTCAAGTGCAAGGTGCGTTGCATAAGGAAGCGATAGCTCTCCTGATTCCGGAGGGGGGGTTGAGAGCTTTGCCAACATTGTGGGCACGCGACCTGTTGGGTAAGGAGCGGATGGAGATTACTGCAAGCTGGGCATGAAGTATTTGCATGTGTTTGAATCTGGGGGTACTTCGGTAGCACGGGGTCCACTGGTATCACCGCCGCAGTACTCCGTCTACAGGCTCATAAGGGGTGATGCTGGGTCCCCGACAGACCGTCTCCTCACCACACTGTTAAGGGAGGCTAGGCATATGCATGAACCCTTCTCCGGTAAACTGACCCATACCATGTCCATCCAGAAGCAGGGCATTGGCAACACCTACAATCCATTGGAGGGTCTCTGCTTGACATCAGGACGATAACTCTCGTCTGTAACTCTAATTATCACAATGACGCCCAGAAATTCAAGTTCCACCGCGCACTACCGCAATTATGGGTATTGGGCGGCTTTCTCATCATCATTGTAACGTGACACCGAAGATCTGGAGCACCGCCCTTGCCTCATAGGGGCGTATGCTCATTCTCAGGCTCTAGTTCACACAGCAACCCACATTGCCTGTGCTTCGTTTCTTCCCCTCCCAACACCATCTATTCCTACATTGAATGACTCCCTTCGACAATCCCCTCGCGATTACTGGGTCTATACAATGTCACTCTTCACCAACGCCCATGGGGTTGAGGTCACTGGCGGCCAGTTTACGGCAACCACTGCCATCACCAACAACAATACCTACCTCAGTGGCCCAACTGGTACGCTTTGTCAACATGGGCGAGCCGATAAGCTAATCTCAGACTAGGCATTGATATCCTGCGCGAAGCATCCGCTCCTGAAGCGGCCCATGATTCCTCCGCTCGTTCGTACTCCCCTCGGTGTTTCCCTGGAACACGTAAACAGTATATTGAAGATATCGTACGCCGGGCTATCCCTTCCCTCAGTGACATCCCTCTCCCAATATACTGGATGAGAGGCCCAGCTGGAGTCGGAAAATCTGCCCTTGCTCAAACGTGCGCTGAGGAACTTCAGAAAAAGGGGGCACTTGGTGCCGCGTTCTTCTTCTCGGTCAACGGGCAACGCATGCCGGAGAAGTTCTTCCCTTCCATAGCGTACCAGCTCTCCACCATTCATCCCGCCTACCATGACCTCATCGATCGAAAGCTCCGGCGTGACAAGACCATCGTTGGCAAGGCTATGCGGTTCCAGTATCAATATCTGATTGACGAACCACTGCGGGAACTGGAGAAAAATGGAAGGGGGATTAGGAACGGGCTCCAGGTATTCGTTGATGGGCTCGACGAGTGTGAGGGGGTGGACGCCCAATGTGAGATCATCCGTATCGCTGCTGCAGCGGTGTCAAACGGAGTCATTCCCTTACGCTGGGCTTTCTTCAGTCGTCCAGAGCGTCATCTCGAGACGACGTTCTCCAGAACTAGTGTATTCCCGTATTGCTACAAGACGATCTTGCCAATCTCAAGAGACGCTGATGGAGAAATCGAACTGTATCTCAGGAACTGCTTCGACAACATCCTCCCACGTCACAACACTTCAACACAGACTCTGTGGCCCTCCGCTGAAGAAATGAAGACAGTCGTTGCTGCTGCGTCTGGGTCGTTCATCTACGCAACAACGGTTGTTCGATTCGTCGGTCGTTTGGGTTTGCTCAGCCCTCAGAAGCGTTTACTTGCGATAATTGACGTGATTTTGGATCATCGCTCTCGTGCTGGTACCAGCGCTGATGCACCGTTTGCCGAGCTGGATGCATTCTACATGTTGATTTTGCAACGCATCCCTACAGAAATCTTCCCATCTGTCCATCTACTACTTGCTTTGATGTGTCGACTTGGAGTTTCGAGTGCAATACGGGCTGCCCACGCCTTGAAGCTGTCTAAAGATGAATTTGAAAATGTCTGTAACCATGTGGGGCTGTGATCCACTTTGAGGACCCAGGCAAAGACCTTGAGCTCGACTCCACCATCGACACCAGCTGTGCATACACGCAGGCCAGCCAACTCTCTCCAGAACTTTATCTACAAATTTATCGTGACCTCGGAGGGCGGATCAACTTCTATCACAAATCCTTCTACGACTTCCTCCTTGACCCAGTGCGTTCGGGTAGTTATTGTGTCAAGCCCTCAGAAGCGCTAGCAAAACACTATGTCAAAATTCATCTCGACTATGATCGAAGCTTTTGCTGGCGTGGCTCAGGTGGGTTTACACCAACACGTCTCTTTTACATATGGTTCTGACTCCTTATGTCCCTAGAATTGGTTCTTGCACCTGGTGTACCTGATTCGGCGGCCTCTCTTTCCTATCCGTACACAAATGAATTGGTCAACTCAATCCTCAAAGCTTGGGTCTATATTCAGGTTGGTTATGAAGACCTACACAGTTTTCCTGCACCTCCAACAGCGGGAGGATTGGATGCTGACCGTAATTTCCGCAAGCATCTGCACGTCGACACAAATATTGACGTCCGCAGTTCTCTGTATCACCGCCTGATTTGGGGTTGTGTATCTCAGAGACCAGTGTCTCCGGGAATTTGGATTGATTATATTTCATGCGATAAATTTGCTGAATTTAATGTGGTTGAATTCAAATCGGTAAACATTTCCACTTCGACATACAGTGACCCTGATTTGACCATAAATCTTAAGATGATCAAACAGCGGGAGCGAGCAAATGTGATCCGACAATACCATCCCACCTTGACTTCGAGGGTCAAGTCTCTCTTTCGCAACAAATCCCGGGAAGGTGTTGAGTCGGCCTTGTATCGCATGGGACATGGCGAGAAGTCGATCTTTTGGTATTGGGAAATCAATGCAATATTATCGGTCGTTCCGTGCAATTGATTTAGCGGAGGGAAAGAAGAGATTTCGAGAGGAGGGTTTTGATTCATGACCCGGGTATGGGGATGCGGATGGAAGTGATGGAGGGGACAAGAACGAGCACAGGAACGAGGAAGGGGACAAGAACGAGAATACGAACGAGGAAGGGAACATGACTCGGAACGAGGGCAGATCCTAATAAGTAGCAATGGGTGGGCGGGGGGGATAAAATGAGCACCGCTATGGATGTTTCTGTTGTTGGACTCAATGCTATGATACATATTTACAGTGTTGCAAGCTATGGAGTCGTTATCATCTCATTTTGCTAACTACCGCAAGAACGCGGAGCGGGGGAGACGTAGGAGGGGTGCTCCGAAGGAAGTGCTCAACCTTATCCGTTCAGCGCCTCTACCCTCGGGCGACGTGGTTGTGGTAGTGAACAATTTTCTTGAGATTTAGATATTAAGTGAGATGAAGAGGTCAGATACTGGGTGTCAATATCGGGCGTTGAATCCGCAGACCGGCGTGGACTCATTACAGGTAACTTGAAAGCTAAGACGAATTCTCAAATCCTATCTACGGGGACTTAACAATAAGGTCAATTTCCTATGGTACTGGATTATCGAAACAGCAAAGAGTATACTCAATCAGCCTAACGTGGTTTCCCAAGGTCTTTCACTTGACGATCACATGAGTTTGGCAAACGACTATCAGCGATGTAACGTAACCAAGGGCACACCAACGATCCAAATGCATGCCCTGCACTGGCCCAGAACTGCAGTTACCGCAAACCAAGCCGTGCAACCCTGATATTGCATATGTCACTAAGTGATCAAGGACAGACTGGATGGTACGATCATAAGCACTCCGTGAAAACCACTGACGAGTGGAGTGGATTTGAAAAAGGTGAGGTTTGAAGACCGAAAGCTTGCAGAGCACACTCGGCGTTTGGCACGGGTAGGGGGGGAGAGTTCGTATGCTGGTTGGGGGCAAAAGGGGTTTGTAGCCGGATGCATACAAGATCTAGTACTTGTCCTGCGACGCAAACCACACTCACCAAAGGATCCTCCGATGGAAATCAATGAAATCAAAAGCACACTGGAACGTAATATCCAAGGATCCGGCTGCGGTACTCGCAAACGAAGAAACAGAAGTGTGCGACGCCACCGCCACTACTGCTACGGTATGTACTACCGCTCCGGCCACTCCAGTGCTGGCGTCCTTGACCTTGTCATCCAATGTTCGACCACCGCGACGACCGACGACGGGGTCCCGAATGAGAAAGCGGATGAGATGTTGTGGGTTGTGGGTTATGACGGTACCTGGGGAAGGGAAAGGGAAGGGAAAGACAAAGGGAAGGGAAAAGAGAAGATGGTGAGGGTATGAGTTGTTGAAATTGGGGAGAGGAGTGCGTTGAGGGTTCGTGCAGCGGGCTATTTGGAAATTTTCGGGGTGTTATGTTTCAGGTGCACTTAAACCTCAGCTTGTTTAATTCTTTATTCCCCTGACTCGTCGTTTGTGAAGGGGCGTTGTGATCACACTGGAGCACACGTATTGCGACGGAGTTGCTTTTCGATGTAGGCCGAAATATTAGGTTTTTGTATGATAGGTACTCGATGATTATGACACCTAAGGTAAGCCACCCTGACCCAGCTCACCGCTGCTGAGGCTAATGATTTCCTCAGTAGATTATTCTACATACATTCATTGTTTGGAAGCGGTAATTAAAAAATTCAAGATGTGGAGAAATATACTCGCGACAACATGGAATGGTATTCAAGGAGACTAAACAAGCTAAAGAAGATCATTAGTGACCATCACGATTGAACGGCAAGCATTTTATGACTCTCAACAATCTCAGACAGCTGGGGGCAAGGGCCCAATGATGAAGTAGGTGAGGAGGAAAAGAGTACACTGGCTGCGTACACATCCCTCGCATCTGAAACCTTGGCCGTACTGGTTTTTCCCAGTGGCGAGTTTGTGTAGACCTTCTCAGAAAAGATTCCCTGGGCTTCCATGAACTTAGTATCAGCAAATTCGGAGCGTCGTCTCAATACACCCCGAAAGCTCCTCAAGTCAAGAAAAACTTGTGCAAGCCAGCGACTGCGAAGCCCAGTGACCTCCACCATACTTGCCTCCACCGTCCTTTGCGCAGCTCGCATCGAACAAGTTAGACGATCAGATTGGATGACTGATGTATTGTACAAGCAGGTTTGCGGCGCTGCTGCTACTTCACTATCTCCGTCACCACAATTTACAATAAAATATAAGAAAATATAAGAATTGCACCTCGAACCACTCCCAAGGTCATCTACAAACTTGCTCCCCACAATCCAAGTCGGCAAGAACAATTACACAGTATCCTCACGCCCACACCCGCACCCATGTAACCCTTGGTTCGACGATCACAACGGAAACCTCTCCCATCGGGACTCCAGGGCCGAAACCCCTCCGTGCCCGCCACAGAACAGATACCGTATACCTGACAACGGTTATGCATGTTCTCGGATGGTTATTTCAGCGGAAGTGAATGAAGTACGTATTACGTCGGCGCGAAAAAAAAACAGTTTTTGGTTCTGGGTTTCGAGCAACAAAATCTTTTGCTCAGATTCGGAATGCAACTGGCTTGACGTGGCGCTTCGTAAGTATAGATCTGTCTGTTGGTAGAACCTGGGAGTTGGGTAGAGGTAACATCATTCCTTCGACGTTCGTGCGTTGCATGAGGAACCGACAGCCTCTCTGATTCCGAGGCAGTGTCACGAGCTTTGCTGACGCTGTGGACATGGTGGAAGTGCTGGTGAAGGAAAGCATAGATGTGACTGCTTGGATTAGACAGTTGGGTTATAAGGAGATCTTAAGCGTCATCTTGGCATTGAAGGGGAGTATCCAAAGTGTAGCCAACAGGAAGGTTAATATGCTGGAGAAGGGGAGAAGGGACCATCCGATCGGGAAGGCTTTAGACTAAAGGTTGGTCCAAGTATGCTAGATGTCTGACATTGGCAACAGGGATTTCATATGTGGATGGTAAGCAAAACAGGACGTAAAACAGTAAAACAGGATGTATATAAGCTCTCATAGACTGACGAGCAATGAGCGAATCAGCAACGGAACATTGAATATGCCGACATGTAATGTATGCATGGGAGGTCACCTCAAGAGCGGTACGCTGTTACGTTCCATGAGCAACTGATCGACGATCCCGACAGTTTGTCTTTGGTCTGCTATCCGAATTATATCCCGAAAGACCAGTCCTGGCTTTTGTCTGCTTGTTGGTAGAACTCGGGAGTTTGGTGTAACGTCATTCCCTCTGTGTCCCAACGTTCTGTGCAAGGAGCGACACTATTCCTGATGATGCCAAAAATGGTGTCATGGTTTTTGTCGACGTCGTGGATGTGGGAGTGCTGGGAAGAGAGTGGGTGGGCACGACTGCGTGCTTGGGCTGGGCGGTCTGTTGGAAGTGGGCATTGGGCAGAGGAGCATGGGAGAAGTGATGTGAGCCCATTGAAGAAAGAAAAATGTGTGCAATATTACCCGTTCAGCACCCCTACTTCCAAGACAACTCAGTTATACCAGAAAGTGATGTTCCCGAGAATTATTATGCATAAGCCCAGTAAATCGGAACGGGGCACACTATTGTAAAACAAAGCTTCGGATGCTACTGAGTGGGAAGGGACAGACTGGATTGTATGATGGGCTCCATGAGAATTAACAAGCGCAGCGAATTCGAGAAAGACTTTAAAGTAAGGGTTTTAGTCTGAATGTACTGGGCATTTGATAGGGAACAAAAGAGGTGATTAAACAGGTTGCGCACGGAATCTCATAGACTGGTGGGTAATGAGCAGATCAGCAGCGGGATGTTTAAACGGGTTGAAATATTGGAGAAACGAAAGCGTCGGGGGACATCTAATTGGAGGAGGGTGCAGAACGGGTGACGGAATCCACCCTATCTACAAGCTCCAGATGATGCCGGAAGTGGCGTCGCAGGTTTTTTCAGCGGTGTGGATATGGGAAGCATAGGGAAGGAGCGGATAGGGATGATAACACCTTGAATTGGACAATCTGTTGGAAGTGGACCTTGAGTAGAGTATTAGCGCCGAAGGGAAACGCCCAAAGGTGTAGCCCACAGCGTGCGTGAATCCGTAGAAGAAAATGAACTAACCTACACACTTTGTAGAGCTCGAAGCGGAGTGGCGCCGGGGAAGCATAGAATCAAATGATAAATTAGCATGTCGCACCAATGAAAACGGGGATTCTGCGACTCACGAATCACTTCGCCGTTGCCGTCAGTGACGGAGTCCCGGGTCGTGATACGTTTGTGTGCGCTGGTGTGATTACTGGTGCAGGAACAACAAGCACGAAATAAACCTGGATCTTAGGCGAGAGTGAGAGTTGGCATTGGACGTTTCTTGAAGTTCGGATACAACTGAGAAATGCGCATTGTGAGCCCGTGGAACATGGGTATAGGAGGGTATGTGGGAATAGTCGAAGCCAGTTCCTTTTTGGTTCTAAATTCTGAATCCATGATTCGGTGTCATCGTCAGAATCGGAGGCAGGGAAAATGGCCTAGGCGAATGTGGTGAAACTGGCAAACTTGAGACAGGGGATGCCAGTACGTGTAATGAAGTAGATAGTTTACAGGGGGAGTGTTAGTGACCGCCAGTAGTGAAGAGTCCACGGAGGAGGCTTAACGAGAATATTGACAAGGAGGACCCAGGCGCCGATTAGCACCTAGTGGTTACGAAGACCCGGAATTCTGCCCAGCTACATTCAAGCGAAAGTCCATGAGGACAGGAGAGAGCAGCGATCGACGATGGTATCCAGGGGATGTGAACAGTGTTGGTGACGTCGTTAGTGGAAGACCCAAGGGAGATCATGACCCAGGAGGATAAATGTTTGCACGTGCTTGAACCGGGGACATCAGCTCAAGCGCTCAAAGCCCTTCACTACTGCCAAGGAAGGCCAGGTATGTCGACCAGGCAACTGGCTCAACGCCCCCCTTCCGAAACAGACCATCGACAACAAGCTCCTGGACTTCTCCGAAAGATGTGCTCAGGAACCTCCTGCTAGACGTCCGCGATGATCACTCTCATCCATGTTTCCACTTATCGACGCAATGCGAGTCGCACTCATTCTGGCCGTCTCAGAGGATAGCTATGGTGCAAAAGTGTTTCTAAAGCCGGTAGCAAAAGCACTAGTTTCGGATTACTACGACGGTATGTTATTGCAGTCGTACGTTATTGCAGTCTGATATGCCCTAACTGACGGCTGAAATAGTCGTTATGTCTGGCAAATAATCACCCAACGACAACCAATTGTGGGACTGTGTGCGATTTGTAACGCCCCTCCCTGTCTTCTTAACGTTAACCCTCGACGAATCCAAGGACGAAAATCCAATTTGCGGTGGACGGTGGCACGGGGTATCGCCTGCCAATAGCGTCCCTCCAATTATTTAGTCCTGTGTCCTCTGAACATAAATTCCTTCCTTCCTCCTCGTCTTCACTATCACCGTACCCATCATCACCCCCACCACCACCACCGTCGTCGCTGATATTTTGATCGCCGAATTCGAAGCGACAGAAGAAACAAAGGGATGCTTCCGCGGATCGGCGAAGTTCTACCTATGTACGTCGAGAATCCGAAAGCACACTCGAATGCGGACGAACGTCAATACCCGAGGAATTTAGGGGACCTGACATACACATGCGAATTTCACAGCGTCGTACACTAATATACACGCGAATGGAGAAATGGAGGAGGGCGTCTGCTGCGAGAGGTCCTACCGCTCCAGCTAGTCCTCCAAGCGCTGATGCCCTTGACCTTGCCGCGGGAAAGTTTGGTCACAGCAACAGTTTACGACGGGAACCTGAACGAGATTTTTAATGAGGGGTTGTGGGTTATGGCGATATGTGGGGAAAGGGAAAGGAAAAAAGGAGGTGGCGACTGACCACAAGATTTGGGCGCATATTGAGTTTCAAGGTGCGCTTGGTTCTTAACTTATTTTATTTTTGTTGACCCGTTCATGTAAAGGGGTCGGGAAAATCACCCGTTTTGCTTACAGCCTTTATGACGGAGTATCTCTTCAATCAGATTTTGTGATGAGTATCTGATGATCGTGGTGCCTGAGGCGAGCCACCTTTGTTCGTTTACCACCCCCATGGCTAACGATTCTGTCAGGAAATTGTTTCACGTGCATTCCTCGAAACTGGTAGTTCAAAGATTCGGGATCCGCAGAAACGTATCATGGGATGGTGAGTATTGTTGCGTTTGCTGCCCCACCCTGCCCTCAACAACCCCAGACAGCTGGAGAAGCCCGGAGGGGGCCTGGATGAGGAACTTTGATTCGAGGAAGAGGACAGGGACGAGACGGGTACACTGGCTGTGTACATATCCCCTGCATCCGCCGCTTGGGTTATATTGATTACTTTCCCGGCAACGGATTCGCAGAACACCTGCCTCAGCTCGGAGAACTTGGTTTCATGGTGGGACTCGTAGCGTCGCCTCAACACAAATTTGCTCAAGGCCGCAGAAAACCAGTGCGAGCCAGCGACTTCCACCAGACCCGCACCCACCATCGCTTGAGCGGCCCACGTCGAACAAGTTGAACGACCAGATTGTATTCCTGAAGTCGTACTTTACATATATGCGATGCCTTTCCGGTCAACCGACCCACGCCTGTCCATCCAGAAACAGAGCATTGGCGACAAGTTCTTGGACACATACAATGCGCCATTCCACCTTAGGACGATAACTTTTGTCTGTCCTTCCACCTATCTCCAGGACTAGAGCCACACTCACAGTGATTTACCGCAGGATAGCCTCAGTGCGTAAGTGTTTCCCCAAGTGGGACCGAAAGCGGGATTTGTGGTATGTCATTACGTTCCAAAGGGATCCTGTTCATGCTTTGACAGATGGCATTAAGGACGACGATTCAACCTCGTTCTGTTTTACAATAATTCAAGAGGTGAGCTGTTCAAAAATAGTTCTTTGGGTGAATGAGCTGGGGGCAATGGGTGTTTTGTTTGGGCCCTTTAACTGCAACCGACATTTCAATCGAACTGCAGGCTCGCCCACCCAACCTATCCTATGAATTTAAAGTAATCCTACCTCAAAATACGGGATGGAAGTAAAGGCGGGTCGGTCTATCGATGTTCGCCGATGTCGCTTCCTCTACGCACGGTCATTGAGGGACACTGACCGTAAAAGCGTGTCAAATTCATAATGCCCTACCCCATTCCCTTAACTTCCGACCAGTCGAAAAACGAAATATTCAAAATATGGCAAGCGGCTGAGTGAGCACGAAGGCCCTCCCCTTCATCTTTCTATCATCGGTCCTACTGCCACTCCTACCGCCACCATCTTACCTCAATCAGCGAAATCGAAACGACGGAAACAAAGGGGTGTTTTCCCAGAAGTCAACCAAGTAAGTGAGTGCACTGTCCATCCGAAAGCGCTCCCAAATCCGATGAACACCATATTAAAGCAACGCAAAGGATTCAGTATACGTATGCGCCTCTCACAGCGTCAAATGATATGACACGAACAAACGAGGAGATGGAGGAGGGCAGTGTTGGTATTTGCGAGGGGACCGTGTTGTAGTGCTAAACACTCTCAAGGCCGCTTATAAACTTGTCCGCTGCAGTCCAAGTCAGCAAGAACAACAATATGATCCCCTCGTGCCCAAACCCCACCAGTGACGTGTCCTCTCAAGACTCAATCCCTCATCCGACCCCGTGTGATTCCTCAATTCGACATAACACTGGAAGAAACCCTGTCCTAACGAGGGCTCTGGGGCCGGTTGTTAATACCATAACATAGACACTATCTGACAACGGGTTGATCGTCGATCCAACAGTTACAATGGACAAAGAACGCGACTACTTGGATTCATATACGAATTGTGCCAAGAACATTCCACTCGCGTGTTCCCAAATTTCGTCATCGCCGGGTTCCTGACGAGTTTGTTTCTGTTGGAACTGGGCTAAATTGGCTACTTCGGAATCACGGGCATCACTCCTTGCGAGGGGGATTGGCTTGACCGACATTATCAAGTCATCTTCAGACTCGGACATACCAATCACATCCCGCATAAGCCAACGCATGAACCGCCTGGCAAATCGATATAAAATTTTGAATCCCTCACGAGGTTTGTAGTCTCCCATGTCGTCCAGAAAGGCATGCCTCGCATCATAACTGTGCGCTAGAATATGCCATTTCCTGAGTAATTCAAGATTCTCGGGGGAAGAGTCATCCAGGCAGATGTAAAGCAGACACCAACCAAACGACTCCATGTCGTGTCGGTATTTGCGCACATAGGGCTTGTCACGACGCTTGACTAATTCGAGGGAGGCGAATGGAAGTGTGCCCGTCCGTTTCCCCCTAGCACTCCCTGCAGCGTCGCCATGTTCAGGCCTACGCGACGTAGCCAGGTCCCAGTCATTCAGAATCCCCACAATCTGATCAACTCCACTCCCGTCATTTTTGCGGTACATCAGATTGTAGATGCTAATATCGCCGTGTTCATAACCTGCTTTCCACATCTCGCGGTGAGCTAGGGAATGAAGTTAGTATAATCTGTTCTGTAGATCCCATAAAAAAGGCTCACCCCTCAAGCAGTCCATCCACACCTGGGCGACCTGGCCGAAATCAGTCAGCGAAGTGATGTCGTCCAACGGTTCAAAGACGATGATCCGACGCTTCTGGGCACATCCTTCGTCGAAGTTCAGGCGCGTGCGAATGTCGCTGGTTCGGCATCCAATGTCCTCAGCGTAATAGACCTTGGGAAAGTAGTCCTTTGTACTAGTTTTCTGTCCCTCACTGATGAAGAATTGCTCTCGAAGTCGCCGAACTTCCGGATGAGATATCTTGACAATCACAGGTTCCTCGGAGGCGCGGTCACACAGTTTCCCCCGGAGCACCATTGTCCCTCGACCGTGCAGAGTAATGCGATGGCAGATTGGCCTGGCCGTCATATCGATCTGCAAGGTTTTACCATCCCGAAGGCGATACTTAATCTGGCCGTCCTTAGGATAGAGCTCGGTTGCAACGCCCCAGTCCTGAAGAGAGAATCGGGAGAGAGCGACAATCGAAGCGACGAATAAGTCAAAATTTTCGACAATTTTGAATTCTTCGGTGGAAATTGTGGTCTGGCGGTCGAACCAACAAATTTGCATGGTATCATCTGGAAATACTACGTCATGCATTGGGGGAGATGAAGAAAAAAAGAACACGCTTTTTATTTTGATTCCGACATTGTGTGTTACGTATGGTCCGCGCGAGAGAAACTCGCAAGCATAGTTCCCGAGCTGTGCAAAATGAGCGTTCGGTGTGTTCGACGATGCACGAGATCCCGACGACGTTCTGCTGTATTTTTGAGAGCTAGGAACCTCGAGCCGACTCGAAGCGGACTTCCTCTTACGAGAGCCTTGCAACAAAACTCAGCTCACCTACAATACAAATGACCGAAAGAAAACACTCACTTGGGACCCCTGATACTTGCGACAATTCTGACTCCTGGCTCAAAAGGGAGTGCGCCCTGTCGAGTCCATCGCCGAACTTACGTTCCCGTTTCACTTCAATGCAGCCAAGTACGTCCTTGACCCTTATCCGGGGACCATTTTCGTCAGCCTCGGGAGCATCACCAGGATCAAAAGACTGATCATTTACACCCTCCTTTTTGCCCTTCAACATCGCTTGGTTGTCCGTGTAGTCCTTTATGGCATTCTTCATCGCGATCAAGATATCGGGTTTGAGAGTTAGTGAGCGTGGAGCTGCAGGTCCTCCGTTTTTCGACCTCGAAAGCCAGTCGTAAACCAGGGGGAGGGTATCGTAACGGACAAACTCGATCAGGTGGGATGAATCCTCGGGCTGCAAAACTTCATCCAGCTCGGTCGCAACCCCTGACCCTCGTATCGTGCTCAACACTTTGTTGTAGAGGTCAACCAATGGTTTGTAACTATCCCTTTCTGTGAGACCACTCTTCATACTAATCGTCGAAGAGCAGTCAGTCCATGCCTCACATCTGGCCGACGGTAGACTCACTAGCTGGTCAATGCTTGTTGAAGCACACTACCTTTACATGGCTCTGCAACAATGCCCAGAACAGAGTTCAGGATATCATTGCCTTTGCGTTTATTGTCCTTCGCTACCCTCTTGAAGAAATCGGACAGAAGTTTCTGGGGGGTGACCTCGGGGACACGATCATCCATATCTTTCCTAACCCTCTGGGTAAGATCCTGCGCTTTTCTGATATTTGACTTTGAATCTATTTGATACCAAAGAATATTCAGAACTTACGCGCGGGACTTCTCGTCGTGAAAGGTGGCAGCCGATGTTGTTCCGAAGGCGTGTGGTGATCCTGTGCGCGGTTCGACCGGCGCATCCGGGTTGGTAGGCAGCCCAGTGAGTCTCCCACGGTCATGTGCCCCAGCCGGTTGTGGTTTGGACTCCATAAGTTTGCGTGATCGGCAACTCAGAAGCTGAAAAGGTCTGACGGAGTGTGCATTAGAAAAAAATCAGCCAAATCTCAGGGTTTTTATAACAGCACAAGGCTCATAATTATTGTGTGGCGGATGTGCGTCCCACATGGCCGCAGTTCGGGGCTTGAATTGCGAGACAGGCCACGCCCAATTGCTTCCGGGTTCAAAACAAAGCAACCGCCCTTGCTGTTGTGCAAGGAATTTGGGTCCCTGTGCCCACCAGATAATCGATAACTCAAATATGGATAAGTGACTCGGAAATTGCTACACCCCGCCAGAACCTGCCACAGGCTCCTTCTGATCTCACCTTGTGTTTTCTGCAACCCTTGATGGCGGGCCCGCATAACTTGCTGTCCCTCTAGTGAAAGGGGTTAATTATGAGCATGGAAAGGAGACATTCGGGAGAATGCTAGATTTTGGCTGTAGATCCACAGATGGATCGATAACCTATCGAAGAACGGCCGACCCACACTTGCCAGCGAGATCTACAGATGCATTATCAGGTCCAAAACTCCCAGCCAACATAATTTAAGTCGGCAAATGATGATGCCTATTCTTTTTCTGAGGCCCAACGGGACCCTGTCGCAATCGCGGTTTGAATACAAACCCAGACAATGGGACATGATTTACATATATAACGATTAGCCAATGATCCGAGTCCTTCAATTCGAAAGTTGTGTGTTCCCGCTCTGGACACCTATCCCAGAGGTGGGGTACATGTCACTTTGGCATAGAGGGAACCAATTTAGTCCAAATGATTGAGTGACGAAAGTTTGCACTCATATTTTGAAGTGCAATGAGGTCGAAAACATTTCCCATGTTCGCCATCTCAGGCTAGGTTTCCCACGTACGATGCCGTCCCTCAGGTATTCGGGCGCCCAGTGCGACAACAATCCTGAGGAACCAGAAGTGATGATGTGGACTTTGGCGTCGCTAAGGATATTGAAAATGTTGGAGAGAGATCGAGGGTGACCTAAATTTGGACAGTCTGCTGAAAGTAATCCCTGAGGTGACCAGAAGGAGAGCGCACACAAAGTGTACCCCGCAGTACGAATATCTCGGAGCAAAGGAGAATAGCCAATTCTACGCTTTTGAGGTGATTGAAGGTGAACGCTACAGAGGGTAGTAGGTCCAGGGAGACACAATGAAGAAGCAACCTGAGGTTCAGGAAAGGATCAGGGATACCAGACCATGAGCATCACGAAAGTAGCTTCAGTCGGGACAACAAAACGATGAGTCTGTCGACATATTTTTGGTGCGAATTTTTGTGCCGTAATTCTCTTCGGCGTAGGGATCCAAGAAATCGTCCGAAGGTCAAAAGGGGAAAGTACGTGATATGACCGAGCTCTTGGAACGTTGGCGGAGAAGGGAAGTCGTTTGAAATTGCAAACCTGTGCACTGTTGTCGGTATGAATACTAACTTAGCAAAATACGCATTCCAACTTTGCGCTGCCACTCTGGATGTTATCAACCAAAAACCTTTCCAACTCCCGCGAAGTTAAGTAATCTGAACGGTGTGCCGGACATGGGTTGAGCCTCGTCACCTACGAAGGGTGTCGGAGTTAGGCCTTTGAGTTCCTATTGAGGAGTGGCGGGTTCTGTTTCCTTATCGCCGCAGCCACTCCTTTGTCCAATTCATACAACATGACTTATCCGACGACTAAGAACGACTTCACACAAAAGGCGATCTCAGAATTGATATTGTTGTTGTAGAGCCTTGCGAATAACAAATGTATAGAGTGAGCCTATCCGATATCGTATGGGGCTCTCAAAGGTTCTTGTTGAAGTCTTCCTTGAGAAAACCGAGTATGCCCTCCCAAACTTTGTTGTCGTCTGGTTTTTGCCAGGTGGCGTTCTTGACCTGAAACAAGTCTACCACCTCGAATATGAGCCAACGTATAAGTACCCGGGCGGACACATATAAGCCATCGAATCCCGTACGAGGTTTGGAGTTTGCCATGATGCTCAAAAAGGCGATCCTCTCAGCATAACTTCGTCCTAAAACATGCCATTTCCTGAGTAGTTGGAGATTCTCGGGGCAAGAGTCACCGAGGCAGATGTAAATCAGACACCAACCAAACGACTCTCGTGGACGACGTTGGCGAGGAGGATGAACGAGTTGCTCCTCATCGTCCGCAGAGCTGAGCTCACCTCCATCATCACAGAACTTACTCCGCACACCCACAGAGATCAGTGTCAAATGAGTACTCTGAGAGATGGTGACGGTATGTTTGCACATGCTGGAACGAGGGGACATTGATCTCACCTGTGCTCCCACTTATCCCTACGACGCGAGTCACGCTCACCCTGATTGTCTCAGGGGATAGCTATGATGCCGAGGCGTTTCTCAAGCCGATATCGGGGGTGTTGGTTTCGGAATACCTTGGCGGCACGTCATCCAAGTCTAGCGACACGCCGTTCATGCCCAACTACTAGCTCAAATAGTCGTTATGAATTTCAATTTCTCCTGTGGTGGATAATCAATAACCACCTAACAACAGCCAGCTGCAGAACTGCGTGTGATTTACATCGTCCTACCCTTTTCCCCTACCCTCCGACGAACCGAAGAAAACATCCGAATCATGGCGGACGGCAGCATAAATCCAATCTCTTGCTTGCCATCGGATCCCCAATCCTATTCTGTCCCCATCCTCTCCGCACAAAGCACGTCCTCCTCAATTTTGTTGCGTTTATCATCCCTCCCTCACCGCCATCACCACATCAACGTCAACCACCAAAAATCGAAACGCCAGGGGGGATGAAAGGATTCTCCGATTAACATTGATGAAAATTCACCCACGCACACCGACAATCCAAAAGCACACCCAAATGTAATATTCAAGAATTTGGCATACAGGCGCGAAATTCTCAACGTTGAACGCTACGATACCCGTAAACAAGGAAACAGAAGACTTCAACGTTACCCCTACCACCGCTCCGACTACTCCTCCAATGCTGACTTCCTTGACTCTGCCATTGAAAGTTCGACCACCATAGCGACCGACGGCGGGGTCCCAAATGAGACAGTGGATGGGAGGTTGTGTGTTGTGTTGTGATGGTACCTGGGGAAAGGGAAAGGGAAAGGAACAGAGAAGATGGTGAGGGTCTGAGTTGTGAGATGGGATCGGAGTGTAACGTATACATTGTGGATCATCTAATTAGCGGAAGGTATGTGTTCCATGCGTGCTTGAGCAGCCAATCTACGATCCCCACATTATCATATCAGACATACCATGCCAGTTGCATCCCAAAAGATCTGGCCCGATATGGCTTTTGCAACATGCAATCCGCTTATTGGTGGAACTTGGGAGCTTGGGCGCATACGTCGCTCGTTATGTGTTCGAATGTGTTGTGTGAGGAAGCGGTGCTGTTTTTGACGATGTCGGAAGTGGTGTCGTGAATTTTATCGGTGTCGTGGACGTGGGAAGCACTGGGAAGGGAGTGGGTGGGCGTGACGGCGTGCTCGGTTTGATTGATTTGTAGGAAGTAGATATTGAGAAGAGCATCGGCAAGGAAGGGGAACGTCCAAGGCGTGAACGTAAACGTGACGAAGGATCCCTCCTGTATCCTTATGGGAGCTTGGGGTTAAACGGCGACAGGTGGGAGCAGGGGGGGAGTTGACGGGAGATGCGGTAGTATGGGCTATAACAATGGTCAAATCAAACAAATGCGATCGAGGATTTTTTCAAACTCTCTAACAACCTCGTATGGACATCAGCTAAGGCTAGACGTCAAGCAAAATGTTCTCAACATGTGCTACCATGATTGTTAGCACAAGGAAGAGCTGTAACAACTACGTACTATCCCAACCCATCGCCCCCTCCCTCTCTCCATTATCGCCACTTGTCCACCGCTGTCCGACCCCTCCGCACCGCCATATGCTCTTTATCCCGACGATGGTCGAAAAAGCGCGTTCTGCAAGTCCACGGTGGCGGTAGCAGGACCCAGAGCCAAAACTGGAGTGAGAGCTAAGATTAGAACGAAATCTGGGTCGAGGTCAGAAGTAGGATTTGACGTTGGGCGTTTGTTTGAATTCAAACATGATTTTAAGAGATGCGAGTCTGCATGCAACACATAAGCTGACATTCCACCGACTAAGCCTTTGGCATTGCAACGGTGGCCAATAGAACGTGAATCCGAGAAAGGTATAGGGTTGGAGAGCGGCGTCTTTAGTTCTGAGCGAATGATTCAACTTCGTCGTCAGAGTCACAGGCAAGGAGATCAAACGTGAAGGTCCATGTGAATGTTGTGAACAGTGGATTGCAAGCGCCGGCGAGGATGAAATATCTGCACGTGTTTCAGCTTATCAACACGACGCGAAGGACACTCACCCTGGCTGTCTCGGAGGATAGCTGTGATGTCGAAGCATTTCTCCAGCCAGTTTCGGATTACTATGATGGTGCGTCACTGCAGTCGATACGGCGTATGCCCTAACTGGCAGCTCAAATAGTCGTTATGTCCGGCAGGCGGGCACTCAACGACAACAAACTACAGCCCCATGTGCGATTCGTAACTCCTTACCCTGTTCCCTCAACTCCCGAAGAACTGAAGGACGAAGAATTTAATTAACGATGGGCGGCGGCACCATCCAATACCCTGCCTACCAATGGCGCCCCTCCAGTTCGTTTGGTCCGAGGTCCTCCGAACGCAATGCCCGCTCCCTCCCGCCTTCGTCATCGCCGTACTTGCCACCACCGTCTTTACCATCATTATCATTGTCGATACCTTAAACGCCAAAATTGGAACGACAGAAGAGATAAATTGATGCCCCCAGGAAAATCGACAAAATTCCACACATACTGACCACCCGAAAGCACACTCGACTGTGATACTAAACCGATGGCAAGGACTTGACATACACACACAAAAATCACGGCGTCAAACCACTCCGATACTCGCGAATGAAGAAATGGAAGAGGACCACCACATTACTGCCGCGGGAGGCCCTATTATCATGCCTTAGTCGACTGGTAGCTATACTGGACGTGCCCGCGTATGTTATGAAAGAAGTAACATTCAAATGTTGGTCTAGCTATCAAGTTTTTGCGTGATAAATACTAAGCGATTATAGCACCTGAGGTAGCTATCTTGGTCTGGCTTACCACCGCTATGGTTCCCTCAGAAAACCATCCTGCATACAGTACCTGAAAGCGGTAACCCAAAAGCCCAGGGGTCTGCGGAATTAGATCCACGATGACATAGAAAGGTACTCGACGAGATTAAACGAACCAGAGAAGAAGATTTTAAGTGGCCGTTCAGAAAATGGTGAGTATGTGAAGCCGGTTACTCGCTTTGACGCGATTGTTACTCTATAACTTTTCTTTGAATTATGTGCACGGATTTTGGGTAGATGCGATCGGTTGAATTACACACTGTACCGAAAGATATTCTTTATGTCCACTGTTTTTCCTGTTATACACAATATCCTGACCGAGAGATCGCAGCGTCTCAGTTATTTTAACACATGTCCGGCAGGCTCACGCAACAACAACATTGGTGGTTGAAAGCCCAAGCTGGAACTGGGACCTTGAGCCAGAGTGAGGTTGAGAGCTAAGGCGGATTTGGCATTGGAAGTATCTTGGGATTTGGACATGGTTTTGAGCGATGGCGACACGTAACCCGACACTCCAATATGGAGGCAGGTGTGATCTGCCGATTCGAGCCTTTCTGAGTGCAGTGGTGGTCAATAGGACGAATATACAGGAGAGGATATAGGATTGAAGAAGGCCAGTTTCCTTTGGTTCTTGGCGGGTGCCGGCCAAAGGAGGGAAGATGGAACGCGGGTTCAGGTGAACGTGATCACAACTACGAGGCAGAAAAGAGGGACATATCATGTAAAGGGATGAACTACAGAAGGGATATTAGCGATACCCACAACAAAGGGTTGATATGCCAAAGAGGGGGAAAAGGAACAAATATATGCCCTTTGCGGGGACGGGGAGGAAACCAACGAGCAGGCAGTGCAGAAACATTGACTAAACTGATAAATTAATAACACGAAAGAAATCGAGGATTTCGCGACTCACCAGTTGCTTTGTCGTAACCGTCAGCCAGAGCCTGGGCAGTAGCAATTCATACAACGTGCTTGCTGTATGTGCTGCCACGATAGCTGGCACGGGAATCGTCCTATCGTACCACCCTCTCGCTCTCCCCCATCTCTTGTTCAACGCTGTACGACCTTGTGATGCCAAATTCTGTTCATCGTTCTGATCGTGAATTAATGGTGTGCTGTGAGATCGGACGGCACCTGACACTGAAAAGTGTCATGCACGCGTCCTCCTCCCACTACTCCACTTCGCCGACAACGCCTTTCACTTCCGAGAACGATGACCAAGACACCGACCCCGAAAATCCCATTTCCGAGCCATCCAGAAGTCCGGATCATACACGATTTCCTAATTAGGAAGTCCCGACCACGGAAGCTCCAACCTCTGAACTCCACCTCGCCTGCCCGTACTTCTCATTTCCGACTCAAAAAAAACTGACGGACCGCTTTCCTATTCAATTATTATACTTTTTCTACATTCCTCATAATTTAGAATGAGCTTCCGGCCCGTTTTCATCCCCGCTAGTATGTTTTTCTTTGTTCTCTCTCTAAAATTTACATTCTCCTCTTTGTAATTCGGGCGCACAGCCCACCATTTTCCTCTATAAAAACCTGTATACTTTGTTGTAGTCAGGTAGCTACGAATTAGCCAAGTCTCGCCTCGAAGTCTCTGTCTCTAGTTATTTCTCTAATCTATTTCTTGCTTTCTCTCTTCTCTCTCTCGTCTCGACACCGGATCGCCACGTAATCGTAAAAAAACGCCGCCTTCCGAACGTTCAGTAATCGCTCTCGACACCTTTCCGGACCCTTCTCTTATCGTTCCGAGCCTTCGGAATAGAATTATCCATCGTTCCGTTGTCTGATCATTTTCGTGATCTCCACTCCTACCCGCTCTTTCCAACCCAATCCCTTTGGTCAAGAACAACGTCGGACGGACGCCGACGTGCTCGTGTATCTAGCCGTAATCCCCCTCTTCAGTGCATTCCGTAGGCTGGTGCAACAACAACGTTGGTGAGATCAAAGGCCCGAGCCGTAACCGGACCTTGAGCTCGAGCGAGGTGTAGATCTAAAACGGGAGTAGGATTTGGCATTGGATGTATCTTGGGATTCAAAGATAGTTTTAGCAATGCGAGCCTGTATGTAGCCCCCGGGCCAACAGATTCCAGTACACAACCAGGTGTAACCCCCCAATTTAAGCCTTCCTGATTGCAACAGTAGATAATAGAATGAACATACAGGAGAGGAGCGATTACAGGTTAGAGGAGATGAAGTACGGGCCCATTTGTTGAAGGAACTAGATAAAATATATTGGGAGGCAAAAGAGCAGGGATACATCAACATGAACTACCGTATTTATAGGATTCGGGTATGTCTAGCACCTAATGTCTAATGTCTAATGGGACCCACAAGGGGACGATGGGGTGTACGGACATTGATCCGATTGTCCATGGGAATCATGGATTCCAACACCATTGCCATACTGAGTGGGTATCCATTGAGATATGAATGGGTAACAGTGGGGCGATGAATGGTGGTGGCCGGAGTACTACAATCCTTCACCATGCTTGCAGGTAGCTTCAATGAATGGCGTCAGTGAAGGTGGGCAAACTGGGGATGAAGTATTTGCATGTATTTGAACCTGGGGGTTACTTCGGTACCACTGGGTTCACTGGTATCACCACAGTACTCCATCTACAGGCTCATAAGGGATGATGCTGGGTCCCTGACAGACCATCTCCTCACCACACTGTTAAGGGGGGCTAGGCATGTACATGAGCCCTTCTCTGGTAAACTGACCCATACCATGTCTATCCAGAAGCAGGGCATTGGCAACACCCACGATGCATTGGAGGATCTCTTGCTTGACATCAAGACAATAACTCTCATCTGTGGCTCTAATTATCACAATGACACCCAGAAATTCAAGTTCTGCCCCACACTACTGCAATCATGGGCATTAGGCACCTTTCTCATCATCATTGTAACGTGCCACCAAAGATCTGGAGCACTGCCCTTGCCTCATGGAGTGTTATGACTTCTTATTCTAGCATTATCCTTTTACAGACTATTTCCTTTCTTGTCCATCTGTTTATTTAATATCCCTGTATGTACTTTTAGTTCGCTTCCCTTCTCTTCCTCTCTTGTCTCTGGATTCACCACTATTCCCCTTCCTTCTTGATATAGTGTTTGTGTTTCCTTTCCAGTTCTATCTCTCCCTATATGGTGGATGTTCAACACATCCACATATCCTTTGTCCATTATCTTTCTTCCGACTTATCTAGTATAAGTAGTTAGTTAGATACTCCTTGTAGTAGACAGTTTGAACTGGCTACCAGCCTCTTATCTTCCACAATCCTCTTGCCTGAACTAAGGCCTTGTCTAACAAGTGACTCACCTTACTTCTTGACTGACTATATATATAGACAAGTCCCTGAGTGGATCCCCTCTATATATAGATCCCCATGTTAACTCTATTGGGAGTAAGTCTGTATAGACACCCTTTAGGGAAGACAACCTACAAGGTAAGTGTGCATGTAACATTAGTTCAAACTCCAACCTACAGTACTATTTACTGCCACGTAACTAGGGATACCTCTACAGTTACCTAGAATGTTAGTGCCTGATTGTGGGCTAGGTTGTTCTCATAAGCCTATTGAGGCTTCAACTCATTAGTCTATTGGGACTAGCCTACTGTGGCACTATCTATTGGGGCATGGTTGTTCATAGCCCTATTGTGGGCTCGACTCAAATCTATAGTGGTTTTTATTATACTTTACAGATATTGGATGGTATTGCAGATTGCTGCAATCAACGGACGATAGCTATATCTTGGTATTGCATATTGTTGCAATCAACAAGTTATTAGTACCCTAATACAAAGGAGAGTCATGTACTACAGACGTGCACAATTCACCAAGGACAAGTGATTCAAAACGCCTCCCCGAGACAAGGGAAAAGGGAAGGAGCCACCACTACCTGAAAGACAGTGAAAATACTATACACCAACAACTGGAGACACCCCAGCTCCACTACAAACACCAGCTAGATCAAGAGACTAGCCCCTGCACCAAGAACCACAAAGAACACACCCTGCAAGGACATATGCACCCCCAGTTACTCGATCTCAAGCGAGACAAGTAACTTTCCAAGAAGCAGTAACAGTCGCACCCCTACCTACCCCCAGCCCTCACAGAATCCAGTCTATCTGATCTCGAAGAAACCCCTACTTCCTCTCCTCTCTCTGAACCATCTCACCTTGAAGAACTTGGGTCAAATCAGACACCACCTGAGACACCACAGACAAATCAGTATGGCTTCTTGCCTGAACCGGAATTTGATGATACACCACCTGACTCCCCTAGTACACCACCCACTCAATTCCCCTCTCCCCCATTTATCTTTACCCCAAGGGAAGGACATATCATCAGAGACCCTGGACCATGAATTGCCCCAGGAACCTTTTTCAATCCAGAAACTCAAGTATCATTCAATCTGGCCAATCAATTACCCCCACACAACGGAAATACCTTTGATACTATCCCTGGACCAAGCTCGAATTATTCTAACAAAGACGAAGAACCAGTAATCTATTCACTAGATACCCTCATCTACCCTCTACCTGGAGAGATCTTTAATACCCTTTTACAAAGATCCCCACAGCCCTTACCACCTTTACTTCCATTACCAATGGCAGGAGTACAACCTGTACCAGCTCCCACAGCCCCTGCTGCACCTAAACATCAATATGCACCAATTCCCATGATTGCAGCCAACCCAAATTACCAACGAGAAATCAGTCGACTTCCCAAACTATTTAGAGGAGACCCAAAAGACTTTAATGTCTGGTGGGTTTCAGTAAAGAACTACATTGGATTAAATCCAAGCGCATACCCCAATGAAAACATTCGAATTCGATTGGTACTTTCCATGATACTGCCAGGCAGAGCATCAGGAAATTTTGCAGCCCAATATTGGTTCAAAAGAACCCACGAAGAAGATGGAACCCCAGCTGCAAACAGCTGGAGAGATGATACATGGAGAAACTTTGAAGAAAGAATCAGAGAATACTTCATACCTGCAGATAAAGAAATGAATGCCCTTGATCAATGGAAAGAATTACAACAAGGACCAAGGAAAGCAGCAGAGTTCAACATGCAATTCCAACGCCTAGCCACCGAAGCAGGAATTATATGCGATAAAGAACTTATCAATCAATATAAAAAGGGGCTTAACCGAAAACTTGCAAAAGCAATTTACATCCTGAGAAGCAGGAGAACCAAGAACCATTGCAGAATGGTATGCCGAGGCTATCCAATGAGATAACGTCAAAAAACGAGCCTTAGCCATGTTCGGAGAAAGCAAGAAAGAAAGAAACAGGTTTATTCCTCAATGGAGGAATGGATGGAATTATGCAAAACCCCTACCACCCCAAAGGCAATCAACCTGAGACCCTTGGGCAATGGATGTTGATAATCTCGACTATGACAGTGATGATTCTTCAGAAGAAGAACCTCCTGACTCTCAAGAATATTACACTGAAGATCCTGAACCTAATCCCTGAATCGCAAATTCAGCTAAATGCTATCTTTATGCCTATGCAATACAACTGATACAGAAATCAACTATACATCAGATGTGGATTGGACAAACACTTCATCAAGGATTGTCCTAATCCAGACAAAAACCTTTCAAAAAGTTACCAATCCAAAAAGAAATTCATGAACCAGCCATAATGACAGTTCAATCATGGACCTCCTCGACTACCCCCACAAAATTTCCCACCTAGACTCGTTCAGCAACCACGACCTTCAACTAAACCATCATTTCCTCCAAAGAAGATTTCTGCTTTAGAAATCCAAGCGATGATAGAAGAACTACCTCACTAAAGAACAGGCTTCATTCAGGAACTCCTATCTCACCAAACAAGCCATAAAACCCTTGTCGGATTTTTAGTTAAAACTCCTGAAGAACCCAATCCAACTTCAGGAGTCTCTACCATCATAAATCAAATTTGACTTCCCACCTTGGAAAATAAAGCTTCAATTTATGTATCTTCCAATTTGACTAAAGCAAAAACCCTCCTCAAAAACCATTTCCCTCACTGCATTAATTGATTCAGGAGCTCAAGGAAACTTCATCTCTGAAAAATTCGTACAAACACATCAATTTAAACAAAACATGGTCAATCAACTGATCAAAGTTTCTAACATTGACAGATCACCCAATCAGCGTGGATCAATCAATGAATTCATCGACTTAAACGCCATCATTGATGGAAAAGAATGCAAGATCAAAGCCTACGTCACTGGCTTAGGATCAAAAGACCTTATACTAGATTACCCATGGTTGGAAACACACAACCCTGACATAAACTGGTCAAAGAAAACCTTCAAATGGAGAAATCAAAACCAGATATTACCTCTTATTGCAAAAAATCAGCAAATGGACCAATGACTATCAACAAGGTAGTCCTTGACACTATAGCACAAATGGATCAGGAAGATCAACAAAATGTAGATCAAATCACCCTGAAACTTTTCAAAGCAACCATAATGGAAGAAAATGATGACTTATCAATCAAAGAACTACAACTATATCTCGAGAATATCAATATGGACAATTTCTCTATTGAAGATGAACTAGGATTCAACCTGACTCCCCTCGAACTTGAAATTAATGCAAAAATCACTACTTCTGCACAAGTAAGCAGTAAATATGCCATGGTCAACACCAATAAACTTCCAAAGAAGTTTCACCAATTCAAACATTTGTTTGATCCCAAGAAAGCAGAATGATTTCCACCAGATCGACCATACAACCTATAAAATCAATCTAAAACTCTTGTTTGAACCACAATTGGGGAAAACCTATCCATTATCTCCCAAGGAAACTGAAGAATTACAAACCTTTCTCAATGACAATCTAAAGAAAGGATATATTTGAGAATCCTGAGTCACCCATGGCCTCATCCTTCTTCTTTGTTGGAAAGAAAGACAGCAAACTATGACCATGCCAAGATTACCGATACCTCAATTCGCATACAGTAAAAAACGCCTACCCTATTCCTATGATCACAACGATCATGGACAAACTTAAAGACGTGAAGTTATTCACCAAAATGGATGTCTGACTAGGATACAACAACGTCCGTATTTGTGAAGGAGAGTGGCCTTCAAAACACCATTAGGACTTTACGAGCCAAATGTAATGTTCTTTGGAATGTGCAATTCCCCCACCACATTTCAGAAGATGATGGATACTATATTCAAGAAAATGCTTCATAAAGGAAAAATCATTATCTATATGGACGACTATCCTACTCTTCACTGAAACCCAGGAAGAACTAGATGTGTTAACCCTGGAAGCCCTACAAATTCTGGAAGACAACAACCTCTTCCTGAAACTAGAAAAATGAGAATTTGACAAAACCTGACTCGAATACCTCGGAATGATCATTACACCTGATTATATCGAAATGGATAATACCAAACTCAAAGGAATTAACAAATGGCCAGTTCCTAAAATGACTTGAGACATTCGCAAATTCATGGGATTTTGCAATTTCTATTGGAAATTCATTCATCATTATTCTGACATCTCTTGACCACTTAACACCCTATTATCTAAAATAAAGAAGTTCAAATGGAATCCCACTGCACAAGATGCCTTCACAAAACTAAAACTGGAATTCACCAAACAACCAGTATTACAAATGCCGGATCAGACTAAACCCTTCAGCATCGAAACCAATGCCTTGAAATATGCATCCAGAGCTATTCTTATGCAAAAGGAATATGAATGGCAATAGCCATCCTATCGCTTACCTCTCAAAATCCTTCTCACCTGCAGAAAGGAATTATGAAGTTCATGACCATGAATTACTAGCAATAATTCAAGCCCTTGAAGAATGGAGACACTACTTGGAAGGATCTCCACATGAAACACTCATTCAGATGGACCACCAAAACCTAACATTCTGGAGGAAACCTCAGAATATTTCCAGAAGACAAGTACGTTGGCTTCAATTCTTATCACGATTTAACTTCAAAATTGAACACATTGCCAGAACTAAAATCCCAGCCACTGACACATTATCAAGAAGGCCAGATCATGAAATAGACGATGATGATAATGAAAACGTGACGGTCCTAACAGAAGACCTTTTCCTCAACCAAATAATAGTCCTTCCTGATGAACTATTCATCAACCTAATCAACCCTTCTTTCCAGAAGGAGATCATTTCTTCTGCTCAATACAACGATAAATTAATCAAGGCCTTCAAACAACTGCAATTGAAGGAACCCAAAACCATCGATTCTAAATATAACCTATTCCCAACCACAACTGGACACCTACTGATGTTCAATGGGAAAGTGGTTATTCCGAATGATCTTCTGCTCAAACGGAAAATCATACAATGATACCATGATCATGTATCTGCCAGACACCCAGGCAAACAAGAAACATACTGTCAAGCCAAACAAGAAGTTTATTGGCCAGGCCTCGCTACCTTTCTCAAAAATTATGTGAAAGGATGCACACAATGTCAGCAATTTAAGATTAACAGACATCCAATACACCCCCCACTACAACCCATCGAACCCACTAAATCCACAAGACCATTCTCACAATTATCAATGGATTTATTAATGGATCTCCCGAAATCACGCAGATTTGATGCTATTCTATCTGTAGTGGATCACTGGACTTATGAAGGGGGTAATTCTATGTCCAACTTCAAAAAACACCATAGCCAAAGATATCGCTGACCTATTTTTGGAGAAAGTCTATGCCAGATTCAGCCTTCCGGACAAAATCATCTCCAACAGAGACCCTAGATTCATGGCAAAATCAATGAAAACACTTTTCAAAAGACTTAACATTAAACAGTTGTTCTCATCTGCCTTCCACCCACAGTCCGACAGAACAACAGAATGATTCAATCAAGAAATTGCAGCCTACTTATCAATATACTGCACTCAAAATCCTACCACTTGGGTCGATAACATCCCTACCCTCGAGTTCACACATAATTCAAGAACTCATTCCAACAGAAAGCAAACTCCATTTGAATTAATGTATGGAAGTAAACCTCATGGCATACCAACTATTATGGAAGAAACCAAAATAGAATCCATGGAGGAACAGATTGAAACACTCAATCAAGCAAGAAGAGAAGCAATCACTGCACATAAACTAGCTGCCGAACAAATGAAATGGAGGATTACTTCTCATTTCTCCCCTTTTACGCTAGGCCAACAAGTATGGCTAGAAACACGAAACCTACATCTTCCATTCAAGTTGAAAAAGATATCACCAAAATAACTTGGACCATACCCTATTACACAAGTCATTTCCCCCTTGGATTACAGGCTAGACCTGCCTAAAAATTGGAAAATCCACAATGTGTTCCATGCAACCCTTCTTACTCCCTATTTAGAAAACAACATTCATGGACCAAATTCGGAATTACCCTCTCCTGAACTAATCGAAGGAAGTGAAGAATATGAAATAGAAGGAATTCTTAATCACTGAATTAAGAACAGATCACCTCAATACTACATCAAGTGGAAAAACTTTAATCACGAAGAAAATTCTTGGGAGACAGAGGAAGAACTAGCTCCCCATGCCTTGACTGTTCTAAACTGAATACAGGAAGCAACATCGATTGAAACCCTTTGACAAAAAGTGGGAATTCAAAACCCCAGGGCATATAAAAGTCAAACCATTCCAACGATAATCTTCACTCCTCTGGTCATTCCAACCATAGGATTCTAGCTCCCTCTCCAAAATACCCGCCTCTAAAATCCCAGACAACCCCCACTTTTGCCCAAACAAAACTGTTTCTACCTATCAGACTGTAAAACCAGATCCCTTCAACTTTCACCATATCAGTATACTAAAATTCAAATGCCCAGAAATACCAAGGCTAAAGCCCACAAAATCACCAAAGGAAAACCCACAATCCTTACCAGGTGATCCCCTTCCCCCGAACTACCCATTCCAAACCCTCCTCAAACCAACTCATTTCACAATCCCACTGACGATGTCCCAAGGCATCAACTCGACCTTCCTTCCATCTTCGTCCCTCCCGGAGTCTTCACCCTCGTCGAACTCCAATCCATGGCTGACGAACACCCCAACAACCACCTGGAGGTATTCCATGGATGTGGAGAATACACCTGAATCCCCCTGTTGAGAGAATGAGTAGACATCCCAATATAATTCACACTACCTAAGCGTGTAGGTGTCAGCGGTGGAGGGTAGTCGTATTCATCCAGGAGACAGTCCAGTAGAAGAGGCGCATGGTAGCGGACATAGTCCTGCTTATACCAGCATACTCAGAGAGTCTTAAGGAGAGGGAAAGCGATGCTTAGAGAAGCTAGCATAGAGCGGAGAAGACATAGTGTCTTACATCAAAGGGCATAGCCAAAAGGCATACATATTACAATGCTACATAGGGTATATATACTAATATCCCTGGTCTGTGCACTCTAAACCCTTATACGGGTGAGGTCTAACTACCAGTAGCATAATTGGAGTATACTGTGTATGACGCATGTACTAGAAGGTTCCATGCAGAGGGTATAACCGACTACCAGAAGGGCAGTACAACTACTGCGTACATAGTCCATGATGGTCTGTTATTATCGACCCTCTGAAGGTGAAATACTTGAACCCTGTTTCAGCTATAAATAGACTGAACCAATGTAGTGGTACAGAGCGAGATTCAACACTCCTCCTCACTTGAAGGGGGGAAGATTAATGCTTCAATTATCTAGCAGTATTGAAACCAGACTTAGACATTGGAATCTTCAACAAAAGAGTGGCCAGGCCTGAACATCAAATGTTGGAGTCATCAACGATCATGCAGAATTAACCAGCTTTTGAAAGTTGGAAAGGAATTCCTGTAGCGGAGAGGAATTGATGCTAGCATTTGCTATGATGGCCATAAAGGATGCAATGACAATTGCTTTGAGCTATCAAATGTCCTTTAACTCAACTTTAACTCCCATGACTAACTCGCTGCGACTTTCGTCTAAGAGTAGGAGTAGGAAAGCCTAAAAAGGCTCCTCCAGAAATTGTAAACAGCAATTCTTTCGAAGCAGTTCAACAAGTCTGTTTTTCTGCATAGGTGCAAAATACAAAAAACCATTTTGCTGATGCGAATTCCTAAGTGATAAATCACTGGTCGCCAATCCAGCGTGCGATTATTTGTGAGATCAAGAAAGCAGCAGTACTAAGCCAGTGTAACCAAGGCCGTCACTTTGCAGTTATGTAGACCAATCAGCTGCAGGTAGTCCTATGAGCTGGCGGAGCAATGATACTACAAGCCTTGTTCTGATTTAACTCGAACAAATTCCAAATTAATGGATTCACAAATGGAAGTGGTCTCATGCAATTTTCCTCCATGCAAAAGGCATTTCGGCCAATGCGGATTAAGGATACAGTCCCAAGGAATGCATACACACTTTTTGTTATTTCCCATCAACTCCGAAAAGGAGGGAGGAACGATTAAGTCCCTTATTTGTTTTTCCATACAACTCTGAAGAGGTAGAAGGATCTTAAAATTGACCCTGTATATTTTTCCGGACTCTTGATTTGAGGTGGATGGATAAATTCCATGTAGATGTTTTACCGTAGACTCACGAAGAGGTGGAAGGTTACATTCAAAACCTATGAAGTTTTTCCTCAATCTCATGAAAGAGAGAAAGGATTGTTAGACCCTATCTTATTTTTATCTTGCGAAAGGAATAAGTTCCTGCCATATTTTTACAGTCGACTCTTGATTGAGTATGAAGGAATATGTTCCTGACTTGTTTTATCCAACAACTCGTAAGAGGTGGAAAGGTAAAAGTGTAAACCTTATAATATTTTCTCCTACAACTCGTTAGAGGAGGAAGGAATAATTTCCTAATGTTATTTTTGCCTAAGATGCTCACTTTGAGACATTGGCGGGGATAACTCCCCATTTGTTTTATCAGCGACTCGTGAGAGGCGATAGAAACAATTGAAAGTCCTATGAATATATTTTTCCAGTGACTGTGGCGGAAAGGAATATTTCTGAACCTAATATTTTTATCCAAGCGTCTTTGTATGAAGGTGGAAAGGAATATCATATCCTTTGTGTTTCCCCATTGACTCTAAAGAGGAGGGCTCGCGATGATGTAGGAATCGGTATCATGTTGTGGCAGTCACTCAAGCCAGCTAGTTGCAAGGCCATTAGACTTTATTGCCAAAGCGAGGTCGACGAAGTGGTTTCAGAAAATGCGGATAAAATCCAGCGTAATCATATGAAGGCAGATTGAAATCCAGCTCAATCAAAGATTGAAGATTCCTTCCATGTAACACATATGGTGCTCGTCTGGTGTCATTCAAACTCTCTTCTTATCTTTTAAGCCAAAGCTCATCAGATTATTCCAGTGTATCTTCTCATCCAGTCTGCAAAAGCAGTTTTGTCATCAACGCTAAGCATATCTCACATGCGCAGATAACTGGAGAATTGAATCAGAAAAGTGATGCCTTCAACTTAATGAAGTTCCTTTGCTATGAAGCGCAGGATAAGACAGTCATCGGATTTGGAGTAAGAATACTGTATCCATCATTCTCCTCCATGCTTTTTAGCATGTTAAGTTTCCTAATACATGTTACTCAATCGTATTACTTTTTAGGGCTCAGAGAGTGTTTATCATGTTATGAACCACCATGGTGCACATCAATTAAGATGGACTGGCGAAGTGTAGCCATTGAAAGCTTTAATTGTATGCAGTTATTCACCAGCGATTAAGAACTTGTTTTACTGTACTCCTCCCTCAGCGACAAGTATTTCAATTTAAATGTCAACGCACATTGTTAATGGCGGATCATTATCGATGCAATTCCAGAAATAAAAGAATTTTTCTCGCAAGTTTGTTAAGCTCTGTGAGGCGAAAGCTCATATGGAGGTATAACCATCACATATTTTTAAGATAATATATCTGAGCTGTTGTGCTTTTCTGGTAGATGCTAGCATGATGCGTAGCACGTCTTATGCTTGTCCAACTCTAGTTGGTGAGTCCAAACGAGTTCTTCTTGAAATTGAATGCTTAATCCATTATAGTCTTCCTGTAGGTGACCCACGTAATGAACAGTGCAGTCTTTCCTAGTCAGGTTCAATTGTGCAATGTGTATCAACCAGCATTTTATTCTATAACTCCTCCACAACGGTCGTTCCACTTAAGTGGCAACACAGAAGTGTGGTGTGTCAAAAGTGGTAGATATCCTGTAAAGGATGTGCATCTTATGCATTAAATTGGTGATTATATCTGCGTAAGACATAGGATATGGTGGGTGAAGATTTCTCGAATGGAAATGGAGAGGAATCAGGAGGTGATCATGGAGTTAAAATGGAATATATCCTGTGACATCTAACGATGGTGGATAAAGAAGTTTGCTATCTCTTGCTTTGTGCAGGTTTTGCTCTCTTCTTTGCAAATGAACTGGTTACTGCTATTCAGTTGCTGAATCATTACATTTTAAGGGTATATTCCCTCATCGAGTAAGGCATCCAAAAGTGGATTGTTTGTAGAACGTTAAGCCTTTCTGTGTGCCACTTGAACTTAAAAGTTCTCGTTGATCAAACGATCGAGGTATGTTACATCCCGAATAAGCGATCATGTTTGGGCGGTCATCATGTTAACTGATGCACTGCGAAGCCAAACCCACAGTACAGAACCAAATTAATGGTTTATCCCTTGATTTATACAACTAAGTGTCTTCCACTATAAATGCTTGGACTGGCGCGTTACGCTCTAGTCAATGCTAAACTATCACTGAGATGGGTAAGACATTCCCGTTGCCATAAAGCTTTTAGGCTCTCAAAGTGTAGTGCAGATCAGTCTCTCTACATCAACCGTTGTGAAAGCATTGGGAGTAGGAGGTTTAAGTGGGTTATTCATGCCACAAATGTTTGCTATTGCTCTCGTTTAGACAAACTCTCCTCCATAATCAGTTGTGACATTGGCCATTGTCAGCTATACTGTAGAGGTTTCTCTAATGAATCTTAGAGCCTCATAACTTCTTTTGAAGGAGAACAACTATCATCATGAGATGAGAAGTCATAGAGTAGCATCATGATAGATGACTAGCAATTCTGTCAAGTCCGAGTATTACGCTCAAGGACGAGGATATTCATATAAGGATTCTGGATAAAGGTACTGATGCAATTTCCCTTGTGAAATAATCCAGAGTGGTGATGAAATAATGCAGCATCTCGACAAGTCATAAAAGACGAGTGGAGAAGGCATAATCATGGGAAGTTCTGTTTGATGATGTCAAACAATATAGTCTAGTAGGCGTAATGTTCAACAACCATTCATCTCCTTGCTTATAATTGCAAGTTCGTGTACAACGATGAGATTGGGTAAACTAATACAGCTCTGTATGACTTATTGCAAAGGTGGTGACCTTTAACGATTGCCTCAAAAGCATTACACTCGAGGACATACATTATAAGATTTTCTCGATATAGATTGGCCGTACACTAATGTGGCACTACAAATCTTTATCCCTTATGTCATAGACTAATGCTAGAATGTAAAAGCAGTTCAGTTACTTGTCTTTCCCGAAGGATTCCAGTTTCTTGCCTCAAGCCTAATATAAAGCGGCGAGGTCTAAGAATTATTTTTGGTGACATAGTACTGAAGCTCAACCATTATATGTTGGGAGCTATTCTGCTAATTCCTAGACATGTCATAATTTCCTTTCTTTGTAATGATGCAATTCACAAGATCCTGTAAGGGATATTTTTCTCAAGTGAATAGAGTGACGTGCTCCTGCTATCATCTTTATATGATCCATAAGGATTTCTCACTTGTTGCGTAGAAAAGGATTTATAGCCAGCACTTACATCTCACACAGCACACTATTATTCGTAGCATTTATCAAGGAGTATGAAGTCAAAAGTACTACTGTATATCCTTCCATTGGTATCAAGGTCAGCAACATCCAAAGATGACGACTCAAGAACTCCTCCGGTGCCAAGCTCCATAAAGAGTGGTCTAAAGGATTTCTTAAGGAATTTGTCGGCATATTGCATCATATGGTGCTACGCTCATCCTCTTTCTCAATTATAGTTGCTAAATGGTGCGCATCAAGTCCTGATAATGGACGGCGACTTCCATAAAGTCAAACTTCCTTAAAGCAATCATTGTTATTTCTGTAGTTGGCGGACAAAGCATTTTAACGTGCTCGTCCATGCTCTGACTTAAAACAGGTCTTCAAACTTGGGTGCGTGAACATGTGCTTAACACAAGTGAAGTAACGTTGATGCTGGAAGCAGGGCATGATATATAGCGATGCAGCTCCTCTATAAGGGAAATAGTATATGGCAGCAATCACTTGAGCCAGCAACATATTTAAACTATATTCTGAAGTATTTCCTGAAAAATGACATAATAGTGGTATTACCAGCTTATTATCCTTCTCCCCTTATTTCCCAGCTGCAAGGACACGATAAGCATTCTTCTCCTTGCTATCTTTCTTGGATATTTTTGCGAATGCTGCAAGTGCTGCTGCTCTTGGCATAATGCCATGGTTTTATTGGTGCTGCAAGCTTTGCAGCTGCTGTCTACCATACCAGCATAAGCACTGCAAATGCGGTAGCCCACTGCCTTAGCATGGCATAAAGTGCTTAAAGCACATGAGCTATCCATAGAAAGAATAAAGCGGTAGTTGAATAGATGTGGAAGGGGTAAAGCATTGAAGCCTGAAGCAAAGGGATGAACGGCGGACTTCTCAAAGATATTTTCTATATCCCAGCTTTATTTTGATTAAGCAGGCCTTAGCGGCTTATAACTGCCAGCTTAAGTGAGTCAAATAGCTCAGGTATATGCTCGTGGTGTGTTTTTGGAAATCAAGGCGGGACTTGCCCAATCGACTTGAAACACAAGAACACAAGGCTTATAATTTTCCTGACACTGCGGTATTTATTGCGGTCACGAAGACCAGCTAATTTACCAGCAAAGCGGAGTATAATGCTCAGCGTAAATGATATATCATATAGTAAATTACTGAGGCAGATTTGAAGAGAATCCCAGAAAGCCCAAAGCAGTTGTTGTCGATCAGAGAGAGAATACCAGAACAGAGGTGGAGCAACCAGAGTGGAACAGTTCTGCTGCAACCCAAAATGGGGAGCGGACCTAAAGTAGTCAAACCAGACTGAAGATGACGGTTTGCCAGATCAAAAACCAAGAGTGGATAACAATGTGTCAGTATCATGTAGGACTGCTGTGTGTAGTGCATGCGTTCACAACATGGGTCAGACAGGGTATCAAGTGGACCAAAGGTACCACTGTCTCCCAGGTTGAAAGTGACCATAGCCTCCTCTAACTCTACCAGCGTTGCTAACGTAGTCCAAGTGAGCAGTGGTCGGGGCCTATAACCTGTTGAGAGAATGAGTAGACATCCCAATATAATTCACACTACCTAAGCATGTAGGTGTCAGCGGTGGAGGGTAGTCGTATTCATCCAGGAGACAGTCCAGTAGAAGAGGCATATGGTAGCGGACATAGTCCTGCTTATACCAGCATACTCAGAGAGTCTTAAGGAGAGGGAAAGCGATGCTTAGAGAAGCTAGCATAGAGTGGAGAAGACATAGTGTCTTACACCAAAGGGCGTAGCCAAAAGGCATACATATTACAATGCTACATAGGGTATATATACTAATATCCCTGGTCTGTGCACTCTAAACCCTTATATGGGTGAGGTCTAACTACCAGTAGCATAATTGGAGCATACTGTATATGACACATGTACTAAAAGGTTCCATGCGGAGGGTATAACCGACTACCAGAAGGGTGGTACAACTACTGCATACGTAGTCCATGATGGTCCGTTATTATTGACCCTCTGAAGGTAAAATACTCGAACCCTGTTTCAGCTATAAATAGACTGAACCAATGTAGTGGTACAGAGCGAGATTCAACACCCCCCTTCCTGGATCCCCTCATCTTTCCCTGGATTCAACAGACATGAGCCCATCTTTTCGCAACAGCCCTACATGGGCCCAGGATATCCTGGAGGAATGGGGTCCATCCCTGAAGGAGTGGAGTCCCCCTTCAATGGACTCCTTGACTCTGGAGTCATTCCCAGAAGCCCAACCCTATGTGGATGATGTATGGACTCCCCTCCACAACTCCCAGTAAGGAATTGGGAAGACCAACCCCTGGACCAGGAGCTCTTGGACTCCATGGACTGGAACAAAGCCAGTCACACACTATTACAGGAGTCTTACCCACAGTCTTCCTGCCCAATGTCGGGCCAGACCTCACTGACTCCGAAATCGCCCTCCCCAACAAGCCAAAGCCCACTCGAGGAGTATGACCTCCAATGCCTCGACCAGCAGTTGGAGGCAATTCTTCTGCAACCATCAACTTCTCACACCCTATTCATCCCTCCCCCCTCCATGCATTTACCACCCCTGGTAATCCAATCCCTCTGCTTGAATCCATTCCTCCTGAGTCAACCAGAGTCCATGAGCCCACCATGGGACATGATTCCCAAATTCGGAACTTGGATGGGCATAAACCATGCTCCCTATACAATGGATTCACCCCTACCTCCACCACTCCGGACCAACTACTCAGAAACATCAAGAGGGCACAAGATGTATACGAGAAACTCTCCTGGATACAGTTTTATGCCCATGGACTATCTGCTGAAGAGGTCAAGAACAGTCCTCGCCAATTCTGTCCCACCCAGTCCTACCAAAAAGACCTTACTTGGAAATACCCATGAGGAGCTCCTCACTGAGTCCCTCATCGACTGTGTCCAACCACAGGTCATCATCCCCAACGCCTCCTCTTTCACCCTTCTGAACGGTGAATTTGGATCAAAGCTGCATTGGACTGGACCTCATCAGCTTACTATGGAAGCAATCGGCTGACTGGCGAGCTCGTCCTCTGATTTCAATCGGATTGGACAAGTGTATTTATCTAACAATGCTGAGTGAGCACACTGGCGCACTATCCGGAACTCTTTTGTTGGGATCAACAATCTTCATTGGAGTTATTCTGATGCAACCACTCTCACCCAATTATTTATCGACTCAGCAGCCTCTAGTGGACTCCCACAGGCTCTCTTCAATTTCAACAACCAAGCTAGCCAATCTAGCAGAGTGGCTTCCCAAGGACCTTCCTACGTCCTATCATCTGCAGTTCCTTCAGTCCCACTCTCCCATGCTGGCATTGCCGCTCCCCCTTCCCATTCCTCGCCCAATCAACCAGTCTTGCCTGCTCAAGGAAAACCATCAACAAGTCCTTCATCAACTCAAACTTCTAACCCAAAATCCTTCACTGCAACTGCATCTCAAGCCAAACACCTACCTCACCCATGCCCTCGAGACACTCCCGAAGCCACAGCCCCCCAACAGTCCCCTCTCTACGATGATAATCAACCAGGAAAACACATCTGCAGGAGGTGCAAGATATTAAAGAGGGCCTATATCAGGCATTATGCTTTGGATTGCATTTACCAGAAACGCAAAGGTTGCAAGAAGGCGGCAGCAGGGCACTATACTTACATGTGCCCCAAGTACATTTGCAAACACTGCAGAAAACTTAACCCCCAACATAGGCCTACAGAATGCCAAACCACTCTGGAGGAGAAGAAGGAGGAAAGTAAAAAGGAACGAGAAAGGTTGGAGAACCTCATTCATCTTACAGAACTTTACAATGGACATGGGGATATGGATGAAGATGGGTATCCTGACAATATGTCCATTGTTTCAGCTAAGTAAAAAGAGACTTTTTCCCTAGTAGGAGATAATGTTATGACTTCTTATTCTAGCATTATCCTTTTACAGACTATTTCCTTTCTTGTCCATCTGTTTATTTAATATCCCTGTATGTACTTTTAGTTCGCTTCCCTTCTCTTCCTCTCTTGTCTCTGGATTCACCACTATTCCCCTTCCTTCTTAATATAGTGTTTGTGTTTCCTTTCCAGTTCTATCTCTCCCTATATGGTGGATGTTCAACACATCCACATATCCTTTGTCCATTATCTTTCTTCTGACTTATCTAGTATAAGTAGTTAGTTAGATACTCCTTGTAGTAGACAGTTTGAACTGGCTACCAGCCTCTTATCTTCCACAATCCTCTTGCCTGAACTAAGGCCTTGTCTAACAAGTGACTCACCTTACTTCTTGACTGACTATATATATAGACAAGTCCCTGAGTGGATCCCCTCTATATATAGATCCCCATGTTAACTCTATTGGGAGTAAGTCTGTATAGACACCCTTTAGGGAAGACAACCTACAAGGTAAGTGTGCACGTAACATGGAGGGCCTATCCTCATTCTCAGGCTCTAGTTCACACAGCAATTCACATTGCCCGCACTTTGTTTCTTCCCCTCCCAACACCATCTGTTCCTACATTGAACAACTCCCTTTGACGATCCCCTCTTGCGATTGCCAGGTCTATTCAATGTCAATTTTCCCTAACGCCCGGGGGGTCGAGGTCAATGGTGGCCAGTTTACGGCAACCAGCAACAACAATACCTACCTCAGTGGCCCAACTGGTACGCTTTGTCAACATGGGCATGCCGACGAACTAATCTCGGACTAGGCATCGATATCCTGTGCGAAGCATCCGCTCCTGAAGCCGCCCATGATTCCTCCGCTCGATCGTACTCCCCTTGGTGTTTCCCTGGAACGCGTGAACAATATATTGAAGATATCGTACGCCAGGCTATCCCTTCCCTCGGCGACACCCCCCTCCCTATATACTGGATGAGAGGCCCAGCCGGAGTTGGCAAATCCGCCATCGCCCAGACGTGCGCTGAGAGACTCCAGGAAACGGGAGCCCTCGGTGCCGCCTTTTTCTTCTCGGTCAGCGGACAACGCAAACCGGAGAAGTTCTTTCCCTCCATAGCGTACCAGCTCTCCACCGTCCATCCCGCCTACCGCGACCTCATTGACCAGAAGATCCGCCATGACAAGACCCTCATCGACAAGGCAATGCGGTTTCAATTCCGGTATTTGATTGACGAACCACTGCGGGAACTGGAGGAAAATGGAAGGGGGATTAGGAACGGGGTCCAGGTGTTCATTGATGGGCTCGACGAATGTGATGGAGCAGACGCCCAATGCGAGATTATCCGTATCGCTGCCGCAGCGGTTTCAAACGACGTCATTCCGTTACGCTGGGCTTTCTTCAGTCGTCCGGAGCCTCATATCGAGACCATGTTCTCCAGAACTAGTGTATCCCCCTATTGCTACAAGACGATATTACCAATCTCAAGAGACACTGATGGAGAAATTGAACTGTATCTTAGGAACTGCTTCGACAACATCCTCCCACGTCACAACACTTCAACACAGACTCTGTGGCCCTCCGCTGAAGAAATGAAGACAGTCGTTGCTGCTGCGTCTGGGTCGTTCATCTATGCAACAACGGTTGTTCGATTCGTTGGTCGTCTGGATTTGCTTAGCCCTCAGAAGCGTTTACTTGCGATAATTGACGTGATTTTGGATCGTCGCTCTCGTGCTGGCATCAGCAACGATACACCATTTGCCGAGCTGGATGCATTCTACATCTTGATTTTGCAACGCATTCCTACGGAAATCTTCCCATCTGTCCAATTACTACTTGCTTTGATGTGTCGACTTGGAGTTTCGAGTGCAATACGGGCTGCCAACCTCCTGAAGCTGTCTAAAGATGAATTTGAAAATGTCTGTAACCATGTGAGCGCTGTAATCCAGTTTGAGGACCCAGGCAAAGACCTCGAGCTTGATTCCACCATCCACATGAGTTGCACTTCCACACAGATCAGTCGTGATGTCCTTCGGGAACTCGGCCCGCAAGTTCATGGTCACCTCGGAGGGCGGGTCAGTTTCCATCACAAGTCCTTCTCCGACTTCCTCCTTGACCCAGCACGCTCGGGTAGCTATTGTGTCAAGTCCTCAGAAGCACTAGCAACACGCTTTGTCAAAATTCATCTCGACTATGATCGAAGCTTTTGCTGGCGCGGCTCAGGTGGGTTTACACCAACACGTCTCTTTTACATATGGTTCTGACTCCTTATGTCCCTAGAATTGGTTCTTGCACCTGGTGTACCTGATTCGGCAGCCTCTCTTTCCTATCCGTGTGCAAATGAATTGGTCAACTTAATCCTCAAAGCTTGGGTCTATATTCTAGTTGGTCGCGAAGATCCAGACAGGTGTTCTGCACCTCTAGCAGCTGGAGGATTGGATGTTGACTGCGATTTTCGCAAGTACCTGCAAATCTACACAACTTTTGATGTCCACAGTTCTCCGTATCATCGCCTGATCTGGGGTTGTGAATCTCAGAGAAAAGAGTCTCTGGGGATTTTCATTGATTATATTTCACACAATGAATTTTCCAAATTTAATGTGGTCGAATTCAAATTGGTGAAACATTTTCACTTTGACACATAGGCACCCTGATTTTAACCAGACATTTTGAAGATGATCAAACAGCAGGAGCAAGCAAATGTGATCCGACGATACCACCCCACCTTGACTTCGAGGATCAAGTCTCTCTTTCGCAACAAATCCCGGGAAGATGTTGAGTCGGACTTGTATCACATGGGACATGGCGAGAAATCGATCTTTTGGTATTGGGAAATCAACCACAAGTTGCAATATTATCGGTCGTTCCGTGCAATTGACTTAGCGGAGGGAGAGAAGAGATTTCGAGAGGAGGATTTTGATTCATGGCCCAGGTATGAAAATGAGGATGAGAATGGGGATGGGGATGAGGGTGAGGGTGAGGGTGAGGATGGAAATGAGGGAGAGGGCGGGAATGAGAACAGGAATGAGGATAGGGGCAAGAACAAGGGCGGGTCCTAGCAGGTAGGTGGAGGAGGTCTAAAAGGAGCTCTGTTCGGGGTGCTATTATCACTTGGACTCAATGCTATACATGTGTACAGTGCTGTTAGACTATGGAATTGTTATCATTTCGTTTGGCCAAAGATTGCAAGAACGTGGACAGAAGAACTAGGGTTCGGAGGACGGTGCACTGATGAAAGAAAATATGTGTTGTGTTCATTTGTATCTGTTCAGCGCCCCTCCTTCTGGACAACATGGTCATAGTGGTATACAATTTTCCTGGGATTTGGATATTAAGCGGGGGACTGGGGGGCCAGAAATTGGGTTTAAAAATTGGGTGCTGAGTCCCTACAGACTGGCTTGCACCGATACTACAGATGGACTTAGACGAATTTTCACCACCCGTCCACAGGGTTTAAGAAAATAAGGTCAGTTTTCTATGGTACTTGATTACTGAAATGGTGAACAGTATTACTCAATCGGCCTGACATGGTTTCATAAGGCACTTGTTCACTTGACTACCACGCGAATGCTGCAAAGGTTATCAGCGATTCAGATGCGATGTAACCAGGTGAAGGCACGCCTACGATCCAAATGCATGACCCGCACAGGTCCATAATATGCAGAGACCGCAAATCGAGCAGTACAACCCTTATATATGCAGATGCTACTGAGTGAGAAGGGACAGACCGGATGGTACGATCGTGAGTGCTCCGTGAAACTCAGCAAGCGGAGTGAATTTCGAAAAAGAAGGTTAAGACCAAAGGCCGGCTGAGTATACTCGGCGTTTGGCATGGGTGGAGTGGAGATTCTCGTGTGCAGATCGGAAGCAAAAGGGGTGTGAAATTGGATGCATACGGGATCTAATTGACAGGCGAGTATCGAGTAGATCAAAGGTGGAACGTTGAGTGGGTCGAAACGTTAGTGTAACGTCTACGTTCGGGGTTGTATGATTAGTGGGCATGTGTGTAACATCGTTCCGTAGATATCCGGGTGCACCTATGCAAGGAAGTGACGACGTTCCTGAGGATGCCGGAAGTGGTATCACTGAGGTTGTCAATGTCGCGGACGCGAAAAATGTCAGGAGAGGAATAGATAGATGCAACCACATGGTTGTGTTGGACAGTCTGGCGGGGTTAGGTTTTGAGTGGAGTCTCGGCATCGAGAGCGAACGTCTAAAGCACAGTCGACAACAACGTGAATATGAAGAAAAGTAAGATGATCCATCCTACACCGTCGTGAGAGCCTAAAACTGGGGATCGTGCCAGGGGCGGTTGAGGGGAAACCAAAGAGGGATGGGGAAATATGCACCGGTAATTAGAAACACCAACAAAAATCTGATTCTTAAATAATCACCAGCAACCCTGCCAATACCGTCGGCCCAAGTCTAGATCGCGGTATCGGCGCGTTCGGAATGTGTTCTACCATGATCATAGGTGCAGAAACAAAAACGAACCTTAACAAATACGAACTATCCCATCCCATCTCCCCCTTCCTCCCCACATAACCATCTCTTGCTCACCCACATCCAACCACTGTTATCCACCATGCTCATTACCCTGACGATGAGCCGAAGGAGCGCGTTCTGTAGGTCCATGACGATGGCGCTGTATCTGGACTAAGCCTTGGCTTCGGATGCACCTTGGGATTTGAACACGGTTCTGAGGAATGTAAATTTGTGCGCAAACCGTGAACCAGCGTTCTGGTATGGGAGTAGATACATCTGGCAGATCTGATGCCTTCGAATTGCGATGGTAACAAATAGAACGATGGGCCAAGGGAGGTACAGTAATGGACTGAGGAGGGACGGTTTCCATTTCGTGCTCGATGCACGATTCAGCCTTATCGCCAGAGTCGGAGGCAGGAGGGTTGGAACTGATGGTTCAGGCGAACGTGATGGAGCTGGCAACCGTTAGGCAGAATGGGGACAATATATGGAAAATACAGTGGATGATTTGTGGAGGGGAGATTTCGTGACACCAATGATGGAGGGGATTTGTGGAGGACACATGTGTGATTTGGCCAAGATGGGGATAGGTGGAGTAGGGCCTGTGCGCCAACCAATATGATGAGGGTAACTCAGAATTTGACCCAGCGCCATTTCAAGCAAAAGTCCGTAACGATCACTTGGAGGGAGGGTGACGGTGTGTTTGCATGTGCTTGAACCGGGGGACATTGATCTCACATGCTTGGACTGGAGGACGTGGGGACATCAGAGGGTGTTTTTCTGGAGATCGCCAACATCATCGAGTTCACCACTATCATTATAGAATTCACTCTGCACGCTTGCAAGGGAGAGGTGTCAATCGATCAATCTGGACTCTTGCCTCGTAGGAGGGTGTATGGTCATTCTCTATTGCGGACAGCAAGACGCATTGCTCGTGCCTCGTTCCTTCCCTGCCCAAACCCATCGGTACCACCTTGATCGACTTCCTTCGACGACCCTCCTCGCGATTACTGGGTCTATTCAATGTCACTCTTCACCAACGCCCAGGGAATTGAGGTCACTGGTGGCCAGTTCACGGCAACGACAATGGCCATCACCACTAACAACTACCTAGGTGGCCCAACTGGTAAGCTTCATCAACATGGGCGAGCCGATGAACTAACCTCAGACTAGGCATCGATATCCTGCGCGAAGCATCTGCTCCTGAAGCCGCTCATGATTCCTCCGCTCGTTCGTACTCCCCTCGGTGTTTCCCTGGAACACGCGAGCAATACATCGACGACATCGTACGCCGGGCTGTCCCTTCCCTCGGCGACAACTCTCTCCCTATATACTGGATGAGAGGTCCAGCTGGAGTCGGCAAATCCGCCATTGCCCAGACATGTGCTGAGAGACTCCAGAAGAAGGGAGTGCTCGGTGCTGCATTCTTCTTCTCGGTCAGTGGACAACACAAACCGGAGAAGTTCTTCCCCTCCATCGCATATCAGCTCTCCACCGTCCACCCCGCCTACTGTGACCTCGTCGATAGGAAGATCCGCCGTGACAAGACCCTTGTTGACAAGGCGATGCAGTTCCAGTTTCAATATCTGATCGATGAACCCCTACGGGAACTGGAGGAAAGTGGCAACGGCATTCGGAAGAGGGTTCAAGTATTCGTTGATGGGCTCGATGAATGTGAGGGTGCGGACGCCCAATGCGAGATTATCCGGATTGTTGTTGCAGCTGCATCTGTTGGTGTCATCCCCTTGCGTTGGGCTTTCTTCAGCCGCCCAGAGCCTCACATCGAGGCCACGTTCTCTAGAACTGGCATAGCCCCCCACTGCTACAAGACGATACTCCCAATCTCGAGAGACGCTGATGGAGAAATCGAGCTATATCTCAGAAATGCTTTTGACAATATCCCCCAACGCAGGAGCACTTCAACACAGACTCCGTGGCCCTCCACTGAAGAGATGGAGATAGTTATTCGTGGTGCACGCGGGTCGTTCATCTACGCAACAACAGTTGTTCGATTCATTGGTCGTCCAGATTCGCTCAGTCCCCAGAAGCGTTTATGTGCTGTCATCGGTGTCATTTTGGACCGCCGCTCTGATGTTGATACCAACACCGACGCACCATTTGCCGAGCTGGATGCATTCTATATCTTGATCCTGCAACGCATCCCTACAGACATCTTCCTATTTGTCCATTTACTTCTTGCCGTACTCTGTCAACGTGGGAGTTCGAGTGCGATAGTTGCTGCTAACCTCTTGAAGTTGTCTAAAGATGAGTTTGAAAATGTCTGTAGCCACGTGGGCGCTGTTGTCTGCTTTGAGGACCCAGGCAAAGGCCTCAAGCTCGACCCCACCATCAACACGAGTTGCACTTACACACAGACCAGTCACGTTGTCTTTCAGGAACTACTTCTGCAAGTTGGTCATCATCTCGGAGGGCGTGTCAGTTTCCATCACAAGTCCTTCCTCGACTTCCTCCTTGACCCGGCGCGGTCGGGTAGCTATTCAGTCAAGTCCTCAGAAGCGCTCGCAAACCACTTTGTCAAAATCCATCTCGACTATGATCGAAGCCTTTGCTGGCGTGGCTCAGGTGGGTTTACACCAACATGTCTCTTTTACCCATGCTCTTGATCCTTATGTCCTTAGAATTGGCCCTTGCACCTGGCGTACCCGATTCGGCAGCCTCTCTTTCCTATCCGTACACAAATGAATTGGCCAACTCGATCCTCAAAGCTTTTGTCTATATTCTAGTTGGTAGTGAAGACCCAGACTGTTTTCCTGCGCCTCGAGAATCAGAAGGATTGGATGCCAACCGCGATTTCCGCAAGCACCTGCACTGCTGCACAATTTCTTCAACCATCAGTCGTCCATTTAGCCACCTGCTTTGGGGTTGTGAATCCCAACGAAAATTATTTCGGGGAATTTACATTGATTATATATCGCGTGACGGATTACCCAAATTCAATGTGATTGAATTCAAATCGGTAAATAAATTCACTCAACATATAGCCGCGCTGATCTTTGACCACAAATCTTAAGATGATCAAACAACAGGAGCGAGCAAAAATTATCCGACGATACCATCCGAACTTGACTTCGAGAATCAAGTCTTTGCTTCGCAATAAATCCAAGGAAGGTTTTGAGTTTGCACTGTATCGCATGGGACATGGTGAGAAATCAGTTTTCTGGTACTGGGAGATCAACCACAGGTTGCAATATTATCGGTCGTTCCATTCGATTGATTTGGTGGAGGGAGTGAAGAGATTCCAAGAGGAGGATTTTGACTCATGGCCCAAGTACGGGTATGAGTCTGAGAGTGAGTATGAGGACGGGGATGAGGACGAAGACAAGAAAGAGAGCGAGAATGAGGACAGGAACGAGGAAGGGGACAAGAACAAGGATGGGTCTAATAACTCAATAAGTAGCACGGGGTGGGTGGGGGAGGTTTAAAACGAGCTCTGTTAAGGGTGTTTCTGTCACTCAAATTCAATGTTATGATGCGCGCGTTGCTAGACTATGCAATCATTCTTATTTCGCTGTGCCGAATATAAGAACATGGGGACACTGAAGAAAGAGAATGTACCCAATCTTATCCAGTCAGCGCTGCAACTTCCAGGCGATGTAGTTGTGGTGGCATACAATTCTCCTGAGATTAGTGAGAGACGAAGAAACCAGAAACTGGGTGTCAAAACCGGGCGTCGAGTCCTCAATGCCTCACAGACCAGCTTGTACTCATACCACAGACGAACTTCCATGAACTTTCATCATCCATCCACGGGGCTTAAGTAACAAGGTCAGTTTTCTGTAGTGGATTATCAAAACGACAAATAGTAGACTCATCAGCCTAATGCGGTTTTAGTAAAACCTTGTTCACTCGGTGATCACCCAAATTTTGTAGTATCAGCAATGCGAAGGAGCCAGGTGAGGGAGCACCCTCGATCCAAATGCATGTCCTGCACACATCCAGAACATGCAGCTACCGCAAATCGAGCCGTGCAACCCTCATATTGCATATGTTACTGAGTAAGAAGGGGTCGATCAGATGGTACGATCGTGAGCACTCCGTAAAACTCGACGAGTGGAGTGAATTTCGAAATGCATAGGTCAGCGGTGAAACGTTGAATGGGTCGAAACGTTGGATAACGTATACATTCAAGAAGAGAATGTATGTAACGTCATTCCTTAGGTATTCAGATGCATCGTGCAAGGAAGTGATGACGTTCCTGATGAAAGCAGAAGTGGTATCACTGAGCTTGCCAATGCCGTGGACGTGGGAAGCCTCAGGGGAGGAGTGGATAGATGCGGCTGTGAAGTCGGGTTGGGCCGTCTGGTGGAGGTAGGTCTTGGGTGGGGTTTCGGCACTAGCATCAAGAGCGAAAAAAGAAGAGCAAAAGGATCCCTCCTACATCCACGCCTGAAATTGAGGAGCATGCCAAGGGCGGTTGAGGGGAAACCAAAGAGGGATGAGGAAATGTGCACCGGTAATTAGAAAAACCAACAAATCCCTGATTCTTAAGGACTCACCAGCAGCCCTGCTGATACCATTGGCCAAAAGTCCGGATCCCAGTATCAAGCAGCGCGTTCGCGATGTGTTCTGCGGTGGTTAGAGGTGGAGAAACAACAAGGACGAGCCTTAACGAATACGCACCATCCCATCCTATCACCCTCTTTCCTTCCACATCATAATCTCTTGTTCACTGCTGTACAACCACTGTGACCCGCCATGCTCGTTATCCAGAAGACGAGTCAAATAAGTCCGTTCTATAGGTCCATGGCGACGATGCCGAATCTGAACCAAGTCGGGAGCGGAGCTTGGCTCTGTACGTACCTCGGAATTTGAACGTGGTTCCTAGGAATGTGAATTCGTGCGCAGCTCGTGAACCAAACGCTCTAGCATGTGAGCAGATGCACCTGGCAGATCTGAGCCCTTCAATTCGCAGTTGCAGTAAGTGGAACGAGAAACCTAGAGAGGTAACGGACTGGGGAGGGAAGGTTTCTATTTGGTCCTCAGCACTTGATTCAACCTTATCACCAGAGTCGGAGGTAGGAGGGTCAAAACTGATGGCCCAGGCGAATGAGATGAAGCTGACGACCTTCAGGCGGAGTAAGGTCATATATATGGATTAGAGTAGATGATTTAGAGGAGGGATGTCATGACACTAGCAATGGAGAGGGTTTGCGGAAGACACACGTAAGGCTTCAACAAAGATGGCGATAAGTAGGTGGAATAGGGCCTAAATACCAATCGTCATCATAGGGATGACCCAGGATTTGGCCCAGCGCTATGTCGAGCAAAAGTCTGTACGGGTAAGTACGAATGAACAACGATGACGGCGCTTGTGAGCACTTGGTGGTGTGTTTGCACATGCTTGAACCGGGGGACATTGATCTCATCTCAGCTCACCCTCTTCACAACTTCTTAATTCGCCTGTGCTCCCATTTATCCCTGCGACGTGAGCCCGCTCACCCTGACTGTCTCAGAGGATTTCCGAGACGCAGAAGCATTTCTCCAGTCGATATGAAAGTAGTGGTGTCGGAATACTATGTCGGTACGTCATTGTGGTTGAACAGCGCTCTGTTCGCGCACTAACTGATGGCTCATGTAGTTTCTCCTCCTGTAGGAGGACTTCGACTCGTGGCACAAGTAGGAGGAGTGAGGGCGGGATGGGAACAAGGATGAGGATAGGGGCGAGGATGAGGATGTGGACGGGAGGGAGGATGTGGACGGGAGTGAGGGTGTGGACGGGAGTGAGGGTGTGGACGGGAGTGAGGGTGTGGACGGGAGTGAGGGTGTGGATGGGAGCGATGATCTGTAAGGATGTCGATGAGGATGGGAATACGGATGAGGACAGGGACGGGAATAGGGATGGGAACGAGGGCACGTCCTAGTGAGTGACGGCAAGTGGACGGGGGAGGTCTAAAGTGAGCTCTGCTGGAGGTGTTTCTGTTGTTCAGACTTGAGGTTACGATGTATGGGATATTATCTTAGCAATCACTACCATTTTACTTTGTGGAATATTGCAAGAATATGGGGAGAAGGGTGTGTAGAAGGGCGCGCTGAATAAAGAAAAAAAGGTGCTCAATATCATGGTTATTATCTATTCAGCAGCGGCCCTACTTACAGACAACTTGGTTGTTGCAGTAGATGATGTTCTTGGGTTGTGGTACCGGATCGTCGGAATGGGAAATAATACACTAAAATAAGATTCCGTATGCTACTAAGCGAAATGGACAGACTAGATGGTACGATTACGAGCGCACTGAAATTAACAAGCAAAAATTCAGGGATGAGATTTAAGTTTGAACCGGCGGTTGGTCTGAGTATACTATGTATTTGGCACGGGCGCGGTGGAAATTTTTGCATGCAGACCAAGAGTAAAACGGGACATGAAACAGGACACATAAAGGCGACATACAGGATCTCATAGACTGGCGGGTAATGAGCCGGCCAGACTAGCAGGGGAATGTTGAATGCACTAAAACATTGGAGTAACATATACGTCGGGGGTCATCTAGTTAGTGGGGGGTGTAGATCGGGTGCATTTCACGGGCAGCTGGTCTACGGTCCCTGCAGATCACATCCTATCTACTATCCAAATTGCGTCCTGAAAGACCAACCTCAACATAGTTTTTGTTGCTTGTTGGTAGGGCTCTGGAGCTTGAGTGTAACATGATTCCCTAAATATTTGGGTGCGCCGTGCAAGGAAACGATGACGTCCCTGATGATGCCGGAATTGGTGTCGTAGATTTTGTCGAGATCGTTACAGGAAGTGTTGGCAAAGGAGTGGATAAGCGCGACTGTGCGCTTGGGTTGAACGGCTTGGTGGAAGTAAACCTTGAGTGGGGTTTCAGCGCCGGGGGCAAACCATGTCCAAAGTGCGGCCTACAATGTGAACATGGCGAAGGAAAGGATCCACCCTACATCCTTGCAAAGGCCTAAGTCTGGATGATGCCAATGGTAGGACCAGGTTGCAGAGGTGTAAGCTGCAGAAAGGGAATTGAAGAAATTTCAGACTCACCAACAGTCTACGTCATCATCTTTCATTCACCGCCATACACTATGCCCGTTATCCCGACATGCAGGTTTACGACAACGACACTGGCAAGGCCTAGAGCCAAAAACTAGAGCTGGAGCTTGAACTAAAGCGGGATCCGGATTTAAATATTTAAGTCGGGGGAGGGCCTTTGCTTTGGATGTACCTTAGATTTGAGGATGGTCCCGCTGGACGTGCACCTCTGCGGGACCCAGGAACCCGGCACAGCGGGATGTGAGCAGGTGCGGCCGGTCGGTCTGAGCCTTTCCAGTTGCGATGGTAGTTGATAGGACGAAGGGGTAATGGATTGAGGAAGGGCGGTTTCTTTTTTTGGTGTTTGGCGCATCATTCAGCCTTTGTGGAGGCAGCGGTTTGAACGTGACGGTCCGTATGAACGTGGTGGAGTAGAGGTCTGTCGGGCAGAACGAGGACGATATACAGATTAGAGTAGGTGATCTAGAGGAGGGGGTTAGCGACACCAGCCACGGAGGGATTGATCATTACGGAGGACACACAAATGGGTTTAACGAAGACCAGGATAAACGAGGCTTGGTCACCGGTCGCTATCATGCTGAGGACCCAAAACCCGGGCGCGGCGCCATTGCCAAGCAGAGACCCATGAATATATGAGTGAGCAACGATGGACGGTGATGACTTGCGAGCAGCTTTGGTGACGGCATGTTTGCACGTGCTTAGACTAGGGACCATTGACGGGGGCGACTTGAACTCACCGACACCCTCAGCCTTAAGTCCACTCCTGTCAAGGAAGGCAGAGTATGTCTCCTAACCCTGGCCCTGGTCGGCTGACTCACGTCTATGATTGAAAATACAGCAGAGCTTCGACAACTGGTTCTTGCTCTTTCTACGGTGTGCTGGAGCATCTGCTGCTCAAGTAGCCCTCGGCCATGCTTCCATTTATCTCTGTGACGCAAGCCACATTCACGTTAACTGTCGCGGAGGACGACCGTGCTATGGAAGCGGTTTTTAAGCCAGTATCGAAAATGGAGGTTCCAGATTTATCATGGCAGTGCGTCATCGCGGTTCAAGGGGATCTTTGTTCCCGTCCTTACTGTTGGCTTGAATAATCAACCCGTCATTATCGACTGCAGGACCGGATGCGATTTGTAGCACCCTACCCCAGCGAATCGAAGACCGAAAAATCCAGATTATGGTGGGTGGCAGCGCAATTCAATATGCCGTGGCGCCCCTCCAATTCCATTCGGCCTTGCATCCTCTGAATCCAAGCCCGCTCCCCCCCATCTTCACTATCGCTGTACCTGTCATCAACCCCGATTGCCACCATCGCCAACCTCAATACCTCAGCCACCGAAATCGAAACAATGGAAGAATTGAAGTGGTGCTCCCATAGAGATCGATGAAGTTCTACCTATGCACGTCGACAATCCTAAAGGCACACTTCCATGCGATGAATGTCAATATTGAAACAATGAAAGGGATTTGACATGCTCGCATAAAATCAGTGGCGTTGAACACTACGACACTCACGAATGAAGAAACGGAGAGGGCAGCGGTACCACTGCTGTTGCCATAGGAGACCCTACTGCTTCAGCTGGTCCTCCGAGTGCTGGTGTCTCGACCTTGCCATAGAAAGTTCGACTATTGCGGCAGCTGATGACGAGTTCTGGATGGGGAGGTGGGTGGGTGATTGTGGATTATGGTGGTACGGTCGGTACTCAGGGGAAGGGAAAGCCAAGGAGAAGGTGGCGAGGGTGGGAGGGTATTGAGATTAGGGAGGAGAAGTGCGTGAGGGTGCGTGTAGTGGATTGATCGAAAGATTGTGGGCATGTTGGGTCTCAAGGTACACTCTCCTCTTAGCTTGTTTGATTCTTTATTTTCGCCTGACTCGTTCGTGAAGGGACATTGCAAGTTACACTGGATGTGCCTGCGGTGTTATGACGGAGTAGCTTTCGGGATGTAGGCCGAACTATCAAGTTTTTGTACGACCGGATTATGACGCCCGATGTACGCCGTCCCGATCCGGTTCACCACCACTACAGGCTAACGAATCCCCCCAAAAGATATTCTACATACATTGTTTGAAAGCGATAATTCAAAGGTCCACGATCCGAAGCAATGCCTTTGCTGATGGCACGAAGATACTCGGCCAGATTAATTGAAGAGAAGGGGGTTGGTGCTTAGTTGGGAATGGTGAGTATGGACCTGCTCGGCAGTCTATCCTGTTCTCAATCTCAACTATCCCAGACGACCGGCAAAGTCCTGGGAACAGAGGGCCAAAGAACCCCAGAAGAGTCGAGGAAGAGGACAAGAATGAGACCAACGCACTGGCCGTATGCGAACATTCCCCCTGCACCCCATGTTTGGATCATGCCGATTTTCCTTCTGGCGTCAAGTTTGCCGACCCCTCATCCCCGGGGAACACTACCTAGCCCCCCGCAAACCCGGTCCCATAATAAAATTCGGAGCACCACAAACGGTACATCCCAGAGGATGTCTCAAGAGCAGGCAAGAGGAACCAACATGAGCCCGCGACCGCGAGACCTAGCAAACCTCTTTCACTATTCCCGCTTTTACTCCCTTTTTCGCAGCTCGCGTCGAAGAAGTTGGGCAACCAGATTGGGCTGTCGATGCTGCACTACACGAACAGGTTCCAACGCTACTGCTGCTTCTCCGCCTCTACCACCACAACTTACGATCGCGCCGCTGCCCGGACCTTCATTCCATGACCTATCACTACCTAGAGGACCACCTGGAGCACAACCAGGACCAGCTCACAATGCCTCCCTTACTTGGCCCTTCGCTATCACAACCACCTCCCGTGGGTACACCAGCACCTGGTGGTGTATTTGCACGTGCTTGAACCGGGGGACATTGATCTCCCCTGAACTCAGCGCTCACCGGCACCCTCCACCTCTTCACGACTTCTCAATTCGCCTGTGCTCCCACTTACCCCTGCGACGCAAGCTACGTCCACCCTGATTGTCTCAGAGGATAGTTGCGACGTAGAAGCGTTTTTCTAGTCGATATTGAAAGCAGTGGTATCGGATTGCTATGTCGGTACGTCATTGTGGCTGAATGGCGCTCTGTTCGTGCGCTAACTGATGGCTCATATAGTTTCTTCTCTGGCATGATAATCTAACGACAACCGACTGCCGCACCGTGTGCAACTTCTAACTGCAAAAAACCCGCTCCTCCTCATCTTCGTTATCGCTGTACCGGACCGGCATCGTCATCATCGGTACCTTGACCACGAAAATTGGAACGACAAGAGAAACAAATGATGCCCCCATGGAAATCGACGAAGTCCCATCTACGTCGGTCGATAATCCGAAACCTACACTTGGACGTGATATTAAAGCACCCAAAGGGAAAGGGATTCGATATACACACGTGAAGTTGCGAACGAAGAAATGGAAGAGGGCGGTGCTGCTGCTGCTGGGCTGTTGGAGGCCTTATGGTCTTTTATGTACCCGGTGAATATCACCTTGCCATGGAAAGCGCGACCACTGCGGCAGCTGGTGATGAGATTTTGGATGAGAAGCTGATTGGGGAATTGTGGGCCATGACGGTATCTGAGGAAAGGAAGAGGGGAAAGAAAAGGTGACGAAGGTGGGATGCATTGAGAATGGAGAAAAGAATGTGTGGGGACGTGCGCAGTGGGCCAACCGGAAGATTTGGGGAGGTTGGGATTCAAGGTGCGCTTGACTCTTGACTTGTTTAATCGTCATTGTCGCTGACTCGAGGGATTGTAAAGACAAGAAACAGGTTCTATTGAGGAAACAGGAGGCAGGCATGGTCGCGTCCGTCGACCGTTAACGTCGAGACAGAGACAACAAGTTACTTAGAAGGGGAGGGACTCGGCCCAGGCCACGAGACTTTGTTGATAGACCGGAACGGGAGGTCGGAACGACTTGCCTGATCCGTGCTACGATCCGAGATTGTAAGTCCTCGAGCCGAACTCGTCCGGCTCAAGGGCACAAGAGTAGACAGAGAGATAACGATGTTTCAGAGACGACGCGACAGACAGAGAAGACGTGTTGATAGAAAAACAGAGAGTGGGATCCTGTATATTCGATGATGCTAATACTGCCCATGGGTCTTATATACTTAGAAACCGAGTCCGTGCGTATTGCAAAACCACGGTGGAAAGTCGTAGAACCCGAAGTGCTACAGAACGGAAATTAAAGAGAGTAGTGGTATATTGGAGGTAAGTGGAGGATGACCGAACACGAGGAAAGGGGGGTGTAAAAAGGGTTGACGGAAATTATACGGACACTGACACGAGGACTTCATGTTGAGAGCTAGTTGTGGGTGGATGTTCGGTTGTCCGTTTTACGGCCAGCCGGTTTCCAGCCTCCACAGGATGCTGCGAGTTGTACAGGATGTATCCGCGTATGTTATGATAGAAGTAATTTTCAAATGTTGGTCTAGCTATCAAGTTTTTGTGTGACAAATACTCAGTGACTATGATACCTGGGGCAAGCCACCTTGATTTGGCTTACCACTGCCATGGCTTATGGTTCCCTTGGAAAATCATCCTGTGTACAGTTTGTGAAAGCGGTGACTTGAAGGCCCAGAGGTCTGCAGAAATACAGGGTAAATGGGATTGGTTGAATTATACACTGTACCCAACGATATTCTTTACATCAGCCGTCTGGCTACCATTCGCAGAATCCTGGCTGAGAGATCGCGGCGTCTCAGTGCGCAGCCAAAAATCCAGATGGATTAATAATATGCTTTTGAACGGTCAATCTACTTGTGGGAGATATACAGCACCATTCCCAGCGAAGAACCCAAGTCGACAAAATGGCGAACGCCGAGATCTTCATACTCCTGACCCTCCCTCGGCCAAATCACCCCTCCTACCTGGGTGCCCTTACTTTTGCGCTCGCGTATTCCTCCTACTTGCATGGGGCACGTCCTCTCAATCCGTCACCCGGCCCTACGTAATCCCTCGATCCGACTTTCACGATCCAAACCTCTCCCCGATCGGGACTCCAAGGCCAGACCCCCCTGTGAACATTGTAGTGGCACGCCGGGACAGGCGCGGATGCCGTATACGTGGTGATAGGTCGGCGGTCGAAGTATTTAAACTCAACAGTTGCGCGTTTTCTTGCTTCGACACAGGAAAAATCGGTTCTTCGGTCCAGGCTTTCGGGTTAAGAAGCCTTGTGCTTTTAGATTTTGTGGCACGACTGGATTGGAAAATTATATCAGACCCACTATCTCCATTGCACCTCAAGAAGCCTGAGTCCGACGAGGCTTTTGTAACTGGTTATTAGTAGAACATGAGAGTTTAGGTACATGTAACATCGTTCCTTCGATGTTCAAGTGCAAGGTGCGTTGCAGAAGGAAGCAATAGCTCTCCTGATTCCGGAGGGGGGGTCGAGAGCTTTGCCAACATTGTGGGCATGCGACCCGTTGGGTAAGGAGCGGATGGAGATTACCGCGCCGGTCGGGTCGGTAGTGTGCTAGTGGTGGATTTTGTGTGTAGTCCTAAGTGTCGAAGGAGGATATCTAAATTGTGGTCACAGGATTACGTGTATGCCGGGGAGGGGAAATAAAACGATCATATGTCCTTTGTAGAAACCAGGATGGAACCAACGAGCAGCGCGGAAACATCGACTAAACTAAGAAATAGCAATCGAACGAGATTGAGGATTCCGCGGCTCACCAGTTACTTTGTTGTTACCACCAACCAGAGTCTGGGCCAGAGCAATTCATGCAACGTGCTCTTATCACCCTCTCGCTCTCCTCCATCTCGTGCTCAATGCCTTACAACCTTGTGATCCCAGATTCCGCCCGTGCTGATCGTGAGTTAATGACGTATATTCTGTAGGCCCGTGCAACGATAACGTTGGCAGGATCAAGGGTCCTAGCTTGGACTAAACCTTGAGCTTGAGTGAGGTCTAGACTTAAGGCCAGAGTAGGATTTGACATTGGATGTATCCTGGGATTCGAAAATGGTTTCGAGCGATGTGACCCTGCGTGCGATCCCGAGGCCAACATTTTCCAGTACACAACCAGGTGTAACCCCCCAATTTGAGCCTTCCTGATTGTGACGGTAGACAATAGAATGAACATACGGGAGAGGATATAGGATTGAAAGAAGCTAGGTATCCTTTTGGTCCTTGGCACATGATTCGACTTTATCGGAACCAGAGGGGAGATCAACCGTGGGCCCGGTGATCATCATTCATGACGAAGTTCACGACCGTAAGCCAGAAAAGAGCGATGTATGGGTTAGAGGAGATGAAGTACAGGAGGAATATTGATTACACTCACAATAAAGGATTGAACGAAATACGAAGGCAAGAATTACTTTTCGCGAAGACGAGGATATGGGGTTCTGAATAGCAATTGCGACTTGGATGGCCACACGGAATCACGCCCATTGCCATACTAAGCGGGTATCCATCGAGGGTAATAGTAGGGCGGTGAATGGTGGTGGCCGGGGTACTACGATCCTTCACAACGCTTGCGGGTAGCTTCAATGAATGGCGTCAGTGTGTGTTAACCTGGTACTTCGGTAGCACTGGGTTCACTGGTATCACCGCAGAACTCAGTCTATGTGCATGAACCCTTCTCCGGTAAACTGACCCATACCATGTCCATCCAGAAGCAGGGCGTTGGCAACACCTACGATGCACTAGAGAGTCTCCTGCTTGACATCAGGACGATAACTCTATGACGCCCAGAAATTCAAGTTCCGCCCCGCACTACCGCAACCATGGGCATTGGGCACCTTCCTCATCATCATTTTAACGTGACACCGAAGACCTGGAACACCGCCCTTGCCTCATGGAGGGCGTATGCTCAGCGCTCATTCTCTATTGCACACAGCAACACACATTGCCCGTACTTCGTTTCTTCCCCTCCCAACACCATCTGTTCCTACATTGAACGACGCCCTTCGGCGATCCCGTCTTGCGATTGCTAAGTCTTTTCAATGTCGATTTTCCCTAACGCCCAGGGGGTCGAGGTCAATGGTAGCCAATTTACGGCAACGACCACTACCATCACCAACAACAATACCTACCTCAGTGGCCCAACTGGTACGCTTGGTCAACATGGGCGAGCCGACAAACTAATCTCAGACTAGGCATTGATATCCTGCGCGAAGCATCCGCTCCTGAAGCCGCCCATGATTCCTCCGCTCGTTCATACTCCCCTCGGTGTTTCCCTGGAACACGTGAACAATATATTGAAGACATTGTACACCGGGCTATCCCTTCCCTCGGGGACACGCCTCTCCCGATATACTGGATGAGAGGCCCAGCTGGAGTCGGCAAATCTGCCATCGCCCAGACGTGCGCTGAGAGACTCCAGGAAATGGGAGCCCTCGGCGCCGCTTTTTTCTTCTCGGTCGGTGGACAACGCATGCCGGAGAAGTTCTTCCCTTCCATAGCGTATCAGCTCTCCACTGTTCATCCCGCCTACTATGACCTCATTGATCGAAAGCTCCGCCGTGACAAGACCCTCGTTGACAAGGCAATGCGGTTCCAATTCCAGTATTTGATTGATGAACCACTGCGGGAACTGGAGGAAGATGGAAGGGGGATTAGGAAGGGGGTCCAGGTATTTATTGATGGGCTAGACGAGTGTGAGGGGGTAGACGCCCAATGCGAGATTATCCGAATCGTTACTGCGGCAGTGACCAATGGTATCATTCCCCTGCGCTGGGCTTTCTTCAGCCGCCCAGAGTCTCACATTGAGGCCATGTTCTCCGGAGCTGGCGTAGCCCCCCACTGCTACAAGACTGTACTCCCAATTTCGAGAGACGCCGATGGAGAAATCGAGCTATATCTCAGAAATGCTTTTGACAATATCCTCCAACGCCGCAACACTTCAACACAGAATCCGTGGCCCTCCGCTGAAGATATGGAGATAGTTGTTCGTGGTGCGCGTGGGTTGTTCATCTACGCAACAACGGTCGTTCGATTCGTCAGCCGTCCGGATTCCCTCAGCCCTCAGAAGCGTTTACTTGCGATAATTGACGTGATTTTGGATCGTCGCTCTCGTGCTGGCACCAGCAACGATGCACCGTTTGCTGAGCTGGATGCATTCTACATGTTGATTTTGCAACGCATCCCTACGGAAATCTTCCCATCTGTCCATCTACTACTTGCTTTGATATGTCGACTTGGAGTTTCGAGCGCAATACGGGCTGCCAACCTCCTGAAGCTGTCTAAAGATGAATTTGAAAATGTCTGTAACCACGTCACTGCTGTTATCCGCTTTGAGGACCTAGGCAAAGACCTCGAGCTCGACCCCAACATCGACGCGAGTTGCACTTACACATGGATCAGTCACGATGTTCTCCCACTTGGTCGGCAAGTTTGCGATCACCTCGGAGGGCAAGTCAGCTTCCATCACAAGTCCTTCTCCGACTTCCTCCTTGACCCAGCACGCTCGGGCAACTGCTGTGTCAAGACCTCAGAAGCGCTAGCAAACCACTTTGCCAAAATCCATCTCGACTATGATCGAAGCTTTTGTTGGCGTGGCTCAGGTGGATTTGCTACAACACGTCTCCCTTACCCACGCTCCTGACTCTTTATGTCCCTAGGATTGGCTCTTGCACCTGGTGTACCTGATTCGGCGGCCTCTCTTTCCTATCCGTACACAAGTGAATTGGTCAACTCAATCCTAAAAGCCTGTGTCTATATTCTGGTTGGTAATGAAGACCCAGACAGTTTTCCTGCACCTCTAGCAGCTGGAGGATCAGATGTTGACCGCGATTTTCGCAAGTACCTGCACATCTACACAAATTTGACTTCCGCAGTTCTCCGTATCATCGCCTAATCTGGGGTTGTAAATCTCAGAGAAAGGAGTTTCCGGGGATTTTCATTGATTATATTTCACACAATAAATTTTCCAAATTTAATGTGGTCGGATTCAAATCGGTAAGCATTTTCACTTTGACATATGGACACCCTGATTTCGATCAGACATTTTGAAGATGATCAAACAGCAGGAGCAAGCAAATGTGATCCAACGATACCACCCCACCTTGACTTCTTGGATCAAGTCTCTCTTTCGCAACAAATGCCGGGAAGGTGTTGAGTCGGTCTTGTATCGCATGGGACAGGGCGAGAAGTCGATCTTTTGGTATTGGGAAATCAACCACGAGTTGCAATATTATCGGTCGTTCCATGCAATTGATTTGGCAGAGGCACAGAAGAGATTTCGAAAGGAGGATTTTGATTTATGGGATGAGGATGGGAATGAGGATGAGGATGGGGATGGGGATGAGGATGGGGATGGGGATGAGGACGGAAACGAGGATGGGGATGAGGACGGAAACGAGGAAGGGGACAAGAACGAGAACAGGAACGAGGAAGGGGACAAGAACGAGAATAGGAACAAGGAAGGGGACAAGAACGAGAACAGGAATGAGGAAGGGGACAAGAACGAGAATAGGAACGAGGAAGGGAGCATGACTCGGAACGAGGGCGGATCCTAATAAGTGGCAATGGGTGGGCGGGGGGGTATAAAATGAGCACCGCTATGGATGTTTCTGTTGTTGGACTCAATGCTATGATATATGTTTACAGTGTTGCAAGCTATGGAGTCGTTATCATCTCATTTTGCCAACTACCGCAAGAATGCGGAGTGGGGGAGAGGTAGGAGGGGTGCCCTGAAGGAAGTGCTCAATCTTATCCGTTCAGCGCCTCTACCATCGGGCGATGTGGTTGTAGTAGTACACAATTTTCTTGAGATTTAGATATTAAGTGAGACGAAAAGGTCGGATACTGGGCGTCGATATTGGGCGTTGAATCCTCAAACAGGTGTGGACTCATACTACAGATAACTTGAAAGTTAAGACAAATTCTCAAAGCCTATCCACGGGGACTTAACAATAAGGTCAATTTTCTATGGTACTGGGTTATCGAAACGGCAAACAGTATACTCAATCAGCCTAACGTGGTTTCCCAAGGTCTTTCACTTGGCGACCACGTGAATTTGGCAAACGGTTATCAGCGACGTAACATAACCAAGGGCACACCGACAATCCAAATGCATGCCCTCCATAGGTCCAGAACATGCAGCTACCGCAGTCTAAGCCATGGAACCCTCATATCACATATGTCACTGAGTGATCAAGGACAGACTGGATGGTACGATCGTAAGCACTCCGTGAAAACCAACGAGCGGAGTGGATTCGAAAAGGGTGAGGTTTGAACCAAAGGCTTGCAGAGCATACTCGGCATTTGGCATGGGTGGGGCGGGAGGGTTCGTATGCCGATCGGAAGAAAAAGGGGTATGGAGCCGGATGCATAGGGATCTAATAGACAGGCGAGTAATGAGTAGATCAGCGGTGGAACGTTGAATGTGTTGAAACATTGAAGTGACGTTTACGTTGGGGGTCGTATAATTAATGGGGCATGTGTAACGTCATTCCGTAGATCGTGCGAGGGAGTAGCGGCATTTTTTGATGGTGCTGGAAGAGGTGTCGCTGAGCTTGTCGATGTCGTGGATGTAGGAAGCGTTAGGGGAGGAGTGGATAGGTGTGGTTGTGCGCTCGGGTTGGATGGTCTGGTGGAAGTAGGTCTTGAGTGGAGTTTCAGCGTCGGTATCGAGAGCGAGGGTCCAAAGTATAGGTGACAACGTGATTATGAAGAAAAGCAATAGGATCCATCCTGTATCATCGCTGGAGCCCGAAACTGAGGAGCATACCAAGAGTGTTTGAGGGAAACCAAAGAGAGATGAGGAAGTGTGCATGGCAATTGGAAACGCCAACAAAACCCTGGTTCTGAAGGAATCGCCAGAAACCTCGCTGATACCGTCGGTTGATGTCCGGATTGCAGTATTAGGCAGGGCGTTTGCGATGTGTTCTGTCATGGTTACAGGTACAGAAGCGACGAGGACAGACATTAACAAATACGACCCATCCTATCCTATCACCCTTTTTAATCATCTCCTGCATACCGCCATACAACCACTGTGATCCGCCATGCTCTTTGTGCTGACAATGGGTCAAAGGAGCGCGTTCTGTAGGTCCATGGCGACAACGTTGGATCTAGGCCAAGTTGGAAGCAGGGCCTGACTTTGGGGGTATCTCGTGATTTACTGTGGTTCTAAGGAATGCGAATTCGTGCGCAACCCGTGAACTCTGGGTGCGTCTGGTAAATCTAGCCCATCAAATTGCGATGGTAGCAGGTAGAGCGGAACCAGGGGAGGTAATGGACTGAGGAGAAACGTTTCTAATTGGTGCTTAGCGTATGATTCGGCCTAATCATCAGAGCCAGAGGTGGATGGGGAGGATTGAAACTGGTAATCCAGGCGAATAACAAGCTGACGACCATCAGGCGGAGTAAGGACAAATATGTGGAATCGAGTAGATGGTCTAGAGGAGGGATTTCGTGGCACCAGCGATAAAGGGGATTTATGGGGGGCACACGTAAGACTGCGACAATTGTGAGCGCTGTGAGCACTTGCGGCGGCCAACGACGGGATCCCGAGTGAGAAAGTGAATGAGAGGTTGTGAGTTATGGCAGTACATTGGGAAGGGGAAAGGGGGGGGGGAAAAGAGAAGATGGCGAGGGTATGAGTTGTTGAGATTGGGTTGGAGTATAACGTACACATCGAGGATCATCTAATTAACGGAAGGTGTGTGTTCCATGTGCCCTTGAGCAGCCAATCTACGATCTCCACATTATCATATCATACACACCGTGCCAGTTGCATCCCAAAAGATCCGGATTGACGTTGCTTTTGCAACACGCAATCCGCTTGTTGGTAGAACTCGGGAGGTTGGGCGCATACGTCGCTCGTTAGGTGTTCGAATGCGTTGTGTGAGGGAGTGACGATGTTCCTGATGATGTCGGAAGTGGTGTTGCGAATCGTATCGGCGTCGTGGATGTGGGAAGCACTGGGGATGGAGTGGGTGGACGTGACGGCGTGCTCGGGTTGATCAGACTGTAGGGAGTAGATCTTGTGTAGGGTATTGACGTCGGAGGGGAACGTCCAAGTCCAAGGCGTGGCCTGCAACGTTGAACACGACGAAGCATCTGTCCTATATCTTTGTGGGAGCTTGTGGTTAAGTGGCACCAACAGCGGGAGCAGGGGGGTAGGAGGTGTGGAGGTGCAAGCTATAACAAGGGTTAAGTCGGACAAATAGGACCAAGGAGCTTTTCAGGTTCACTAACAGCCTCGGTATTGCCATCAGCCAAGGTCCGGCGTCAAGCAAAATGCCCCCGATGTGTGTTGCCATAATTGTTAGCACAGGAACGACGAAGACGAGCTGTAACAACTACGGACTGTGTCGTCCCATTGCACCCTCCCTCTCTCCATTATCACCACTTCTCCACCGCCGTACGGCCCCTCCGCACCGCCACTACTCCGTATCCCGATGCCAGAAGAGCACGTTCTGCAGGTCCACACTGACGATAGCAGGACCTGGAGCCAAAACTGGAGTTAGGGTTATGATTAGGGCGAAATTCGGTTCTAAGTCAGGAGTAGAACTCGATGTTAGGCATTTGTTTGAATTCCAACATGATTTTGAGAGATGTGAATCTGCATTGGACTTATAAGCTGACATTCCACTGAGCCTTTTCTACTGCGACGGTGACCAATAGGACGAAAACCCAGGGGCGGGTGTGGGTTTGGGGAACAGTGTCTTTTTGGTTCTGAGCGTATGATTCAGCTTCACCTCAGAGTTGAAGGCAGTGCGGTTGAACGTGAGGGTCCAGGTAAACATGGTGGAATTGACGACGTTAGTGTAAGATAGAACAATGACCTACTGAGGGAATTGTAGCGGTGCAGGTACCACTAATAGAGAGTTAACGAAGGACACGTAACGACTGGCTTAACGAGGACATTGACGGGGAAGACACGGACGCTAATTATTATCCAGTGATTACGACGACACAGAAACCGGCCCAGTGCCATATCAAACGGGAGTCCATGAAAGATAAGATGAGCAATGATTAATATTTAATGATGGAACGTGGTGAGCGAGGTTGAAGTGTTTGCACATGTTTGAACTTGGAACGTTGAACGACTTGAAGCTTCAAACCGTTCTGCACTCTCAGAGAGAGCACTGTCAGCTGGGTACGTCCATGAATATTCGAACACTGGCCTAGTCAACTGATTCACATCGTGTCCACCTAGAAATAAGGCGTTGACTGCCCTGGAGGTCCTCCGGCGAGACTCCAACTCCCATCCCCGTTTCCACCCATTAACACGACGTGAGCCACACTCACCCCGGCCGTCCTGGAGGATAACTGTGATGTGGAAGCATTTCACAAGCGTGGTTCAAAAGCGGTAGTTTCGGATTACAACGACAGTGTGCCATTGCAGTCTGATATGCCCTAACTGCCGGCTCAAATACTCATTATGTCTGACAGACGGTCACCCAACAACAACAGACTACAACCTCGTGCGTGAGTCGTAAAGCCCTACCCTGTCTCCTTAGCTCCCGATGAATTGAGGATGAAAATCCAATTTATGATGGGCGGCAGCACGATCCGATACCCTGCCTGCCAATGACGCCCCTCCACTCATTTGGTCCCATGTCCTCTGAGCACAAAGCCCGCTCCTTCTTCATCGTCGTACCATTCACCACTCTCACTACTATCATTACCATTGTCGATACCTTAACCGCCAAAATCGGAACAATGGAAGAAATAATTTGATGCTCCATGGAAATCCACGAAATTGCACACGCATCGATAATCCAAAGCGCTCCCGAACGCGACACCGAAGCGATGGAAAGGACTTGACATGCACGCGCAAAAATTTCGCGAATGAAGAAACGGAAGAGGGCGGCATTGCTGCCACTGCTGCAGCAGGAGGCCCTATTCCCGTGCCTCAGGCGATTGGTCCTTTAAGTACTGGCGCATTTAATCTCTCGCCGTAAAAGGCTCAACTACTGTGGCAGCTGACGACGAGATTCTTTGTGGGGGGGGGGGAGGTGGACGAGAGATTCTAGGTTATAACGGCTCCCGGGAGAAGAGAAAGCCAAAAAAGAGAAGGTGACGAGGGTGGGAGATAGTGAGATTGGGGAGGAGAGTGTGCGGGAATGCTTGCGGTGGGCAAGTCGGAAGATTGGGGGGCAAGTCGGGTTTTAAGGTGTGCTTGACTCTCAGGTAGTTTAATTCGTTATTTCGCTGACTCGTTTGTGAAGGGATGTTGTGAGTTACACTGGATGTGCTGTAAGTTTTATGACGGAATATTTTTCAAATGCAGGTTGAACTACCAAGCTTCAAGTTCTCGATGACTACAACACCTGGGGTAAGCCGCCTTGGCTTGGTTTATCACTGCTATCGCTAACGACTCCTTCAGGAGATTATTCCATATATTATCCGAAAGTAGCAATGCAAAGGTTCACGATTTGTAGAAATGTATTCGTGATCAATAGTACTTGACAGGATAGAACGAACTAGAGGAGGCTGGTATTATCAGGAATTGGTGAGTGTCTATGTGCTTGCATGCTATCCTGTGCTCAACTATTCTAGACGGCCAGAGAAATACAGGAAGACGAGACCCCACCCGAGGAAGAGGACAAGGACATGATATGCGCGCCAGCTGTGTACATATCCCCTGTACCCGCCATTTGGGCTATGCTGATTACTTTCCCAGCAACGAGTTTGCAGAACAGTTCAGAGAAGGTACCCTCTGATAACTCGTTTGCGGTGGAATTCGATGCGTCACTCCAACGCGCCTAAGAATGCTGCTCAAGGCCCAGGAAACCGGTGCAAACTAGCGATCGCAAATACCAGCGACCTCCACTATACCCGCATCCACCATCTTAAATTCGAAGGAGTCACCGAGGTCCTGTCCTCATCAACGCCACCGTTGAGAACTGACCGTTCGTCGTTCCCTCTCAAGCTATTCAGGGTGCGCCATTAGATCCGTTAATCTTCTTAGATCAATTCGAGGGTGTTGATTTCGGTCGTAGTTGTTGTAGGTTGGGGTTCAACAAGAGTCGGTTCATCGACATCCGAATCAATGATAGGTCCGCACCCGAAGACGAAGTCAGTCCACATCAGTATTATCTATTTGAAAAGAATGGTCTATGTCTGATCGGAGGGGTTTCTAGTTTCGCCGTGTGCCCCATATGTTCACTGCGCTTCTTTGATCTACCCACCCTTCCCCCCCTTGTTTGTGAATCAACAATCTTTTATGGACAATCTAACATTCATGGTGCGTGTTGTTGCTTGATGTGAGTAACTGTCACGTTCATTCCACCACTGCAGCAAAGCCAGACACAGCGGCCTCTATACAACCATGAGAGGGCTAATCGACAATAATTTAGTATAGTTGGGCTTAACCGCACAAATACCTCCTGTGATTAGACAAAGTTCGCGCCTTAAGCCACGCACCTTGTGTTTGTGCCATTGCCTTGCTCAAATTCCACCTCCGCAGGTTAATCTCCTTAACCAAACCTGCCTCCGTTAAGCTGTGCCAACTCACCCCGGAGTGGGCGTCCAGTCGATTAATTTTCGTACTTCATACTCAATTATCCCTACGCTTTTCCGTTCCCAAACGCTCCAGGTTCGTAATCCTATGTCCGCTGAACCACGCCACGGCGCCGGCCTCCAAACGTGGGTTGGCCCTCTGCACTTTTGTCAGCTATGACATCGATGTCGACGAGACGTTGGAATTGTGTCTTTTTTTGGGTGTTCTATGTACCATAATCTTCGAAGCCAACTGCAAACCTCTTCCACTATACCCACCTTTATCGTCTCTTGCGTAGCTCACGTTGAACGAGTTGGACGGTGGCCAGGCTGGATCTGAAGTCGCATTATACGAAGAAGTTTGCGACGCTGCCGCTACATCATCACTAACATCACCAAACCTTATGATTGCATCGCTGCGAGGACCTCCATCACATGGTTCAACGCTATCTAGTCCCAATATCAGAGGACCACCTAGAACACCACCAGGACCAGAATTCACGATGTCTCCCTTACTTGGTCCTTCAGTATCACAATCACCTCCCCTAGCGGCAGGTACATCAGCATTTGGACTGCCAGCACTCCACGCGATTACAGCATCTGGCACCTCCTTGACCTCAACTTCGGTTTTGGTCTCACCGTCACAGCCTGGACAACAACCATCACAACCGATCGACTTGGCATCTTTCCCACTTGTATTACCAGATGCTGTACGAACCAAACTCCGTGCAAACGAAAACGGCTCTGTTGGGACAGATTACCAAGGGTAGAGGTGTAAGCGTGGTGTGAAGGACAGTCGAAGAGTGCTGGTGCTGGTGTTTCTGGGACTCCGTAGTACAGTGGCCAGCGCTCTGCAAAGTCAACTGACTTGGTGCCGTTAATCTCCTCAGCCAACCCTGCCTCCTTTAGGGCGCGCCAGTACACCCCCTCCGTTCATCCCGAAATGAGAGTCACGTCCAGTCAATCCACGCTTGTTTTCGTACATCTTCACAGCCAAATTTCCCTGTGCTTTCTAGTCTTTAGCGCTTCAGGTTCGTAAGTCCCATATCCGCTGAGACGCGCCATGGCATCGGTCTCGACATGCGGATTGGCCTTCTGCATCTTTGTCAATTGTGACGTAGACCCCAGAAGAGACATTGGAACTGCGTTCTTTTTCGGATATCCTTCGTACTGTAATCCTCGGAGCCAACTGCAATCAGTCGCTTAACGTATATCGGGAACGTCTTATTACATGTTTAAAAATCCGGGGGAGAACTTGCAAGGATGCACTGAAGAAAGGGGCCTGTTCAATATTGTCCGTCTGACCTCCTAATAAGTCGTTTGCAATACAACCTCTATGGTGAACGGACGATTCCCTCTGAACACGAGAAGTTCATGGACTTGAGGGCGCGATATCTGTACGCTCCAAGATTTAAAAATATAATATAATTTCCATGGCATGTCAATATCTCTGCTATGTTCTATCAACTTAGTGGCTGAGAAGAATTACTTCATCCTTCAGGCCATCACAGGTACTGTCTCCCTCGCCACCCTTATCCGATAAGTCGAGGTGCAGCGCCTCTCTAGATATGGTATAGGACAAAGAAATCAGGTCAACCAATTTACGAATCAGAACCAGGAGGGGTATGGAAAGGAAGAAAACGCTAACCTACCATGGCTGAAGCTGAACATCTCGCATACCGCCAGGAGGACTTTCTTCATGGAATGCTTTCCCCGAGGTTCAACTTCTGCATCCGAACCCTCCTCCTCGCGAGTATTGTAGTGGGCAGTATACCAAGAATGGACCTGGACACAGTACACTTGACGATAGATCGGTTGCCGAAGTATTGACGTTTGAAAGCTATGCGCGTTCTTGTTTCGAGCGGCTATCTCGGCAGGGGGGGAGCGTGTTACTTCAACTTCCTCTTCCCAATCGGGACACCAAGGCCAAACCTCCTCGTAAACATTGAAGTGCGAGTGGCACGCCGGGACAGGCGCAGAAGCAATATACCTGATGATAGGTCGGCTGTCGAAGTACTTAGATTCAACATTTACGCGTGTTCTTGTTTTGGACGATTATCTCAGTGAAGGTGGATGAAGTATTCGGCAGAAAAACTCGGTCTCTTGGTCCGGGCCTGCGGGTTACAAAGCCTTGTGTTAGGTTTCGGGGTGCGATCGGGTTGGGAAATTACATCAGACCCACTACCCCTGTTGCATCCAAAGGGGCATGAGTCCAATGAGGCTTTTGGAACAGTTGAGCTGGCTGTTGGCAGAACTTGGGAGTTTGGGTGCGTGTAACATCGTTCCTTCGGGGGGTGCGAGGTCCGTTGCATGGGAAAGCGACTGCGTTCCTGATCCCGGAAGAGGTGTTGAGAGCTTTGCCGACATTATGACATAAGACCTGTTGGGCACGAAATGGGTAGAGATCACCACGCCGCCCGGGTTGGGTAGTGTGCTAGAGGTAGATCTTGGGCGTAGTCCTAGCGTTGGAGGAGGACATCTAAGCTGTGGCCACGGGATTACGGAAATGCCAAAGAAGAGGGAAAGGAACAATCATCTGCCCTTTGTAGAGACGGGGGGGGGGGAAACCAATAAGCGGCGCGGAAACATAGACTAAACTGAGAAATCAGTAACACGAATGAAATCGAAGATTTCGCGACTCACTAGTTGCTTTGTTGTAACCATCAGCTAGAGTCTGGGACATAGCAATTCGTGCAACGTGCTCGCTACGTATGCTGTCATGATAGCTGGCATGGGAACGATGGGCACGGACCGCGGGGAACCACTGTTCTACCTTATCGTCCTCTCGTTCATTCCCATCTTTTGCTCAACACCGTATGACCCTTGTGATCCTATATTCTGCTCGTTGTCCTGACCGTGAGTTGCTTGACGCGCATTCCGTAGGCTCGTGCAACGACAACATTGGCCTGATGAAGGTCCCGGGCTGGAACTGGACCTTGAGCTAGCATTGGACGTATCTTGAGATTCGAACATGGTTTCGAGTGATGCAAGTCTGCACGCGACCCATAAGCTGACATCCAATACAAAAGCAGGTGTGAACTCCCGATTTGAGCCTTTCTGATCACAATGGTGGCCGACAGAACGAAAATCTGAGAGAGGGTATAGGATGGAAGAACGCCAGTTTCCTTTTAGCTCTCGGTGAATGAGGGCCGGAGGAGGGAAGATCGAACATGGGTACAGGTAGTTCGCGACTGTGAGGCAGACATAACTGATGTACCAGAGAGAGGGATGAGCTACGGGAGGAATATTAGCAATACACGCAATGGAGGTTTAACGGAAGATGAACGTAAGAATTGTTCAGTACAACGATAACCACACAGGATCACTCCCATTGCCACCCAGGATCATACCCATGGCCGTATCAGGTGGAAGTACGTCTGAATGACGGTAAACGGGGTACTAAAACCCTTCACAGCGCTTGCGAGTAGCTTCAATGAATGGCGTCAACGAAGGTGAGCAGGCTGAGGATGAAGTATTTGCTTGTGTTTGAACCGGAGAGGGGCGTTTTGAAGAGTGTTGCGGGCGGCAACACTGGACTCTATCACCGCAGAACCCATCTACATGCTCAAAAGGGACAATGTCGAGCCCCGACTGAGTATCTCCTCACCACATCACCAAGGGAGCTTGGGTACGTGCACGAATCCTTTTCTAGTAAACCGACTCACACCCTGTCTATCTAGAAATAGAGCGCGGGCAACACCTATGATGCACACCTTCCCCACGACCATCATAATGTCACACTAAAGATCTGGAGCACTGCCTGATTCTTTTTCGTGGAAGGGTGTATGCTCATTCTCGATTGCACACAGCAGCCCACATTGCTTATGCTTCGTTCCTTAACACCATCTGTCCTCATATTGAACGACTCTCTTCGGCGGTTCCCCCTTTCAATCACCGGGTTTATTCAATGTCGATTTTCCAAAACGCACAGGGGTTCGAGGTCAACGGTGGCCAGTTTACAGCAACCACCATCACCAACAGCAATAATTACCTGAGTGTCCCAACTGGTAAGCTTCGCCAACATGGGCAAGCTGATGAACTAATCTCGGACTAGGTATCGATATCCTGCGCGAAGCGTCCGCTCCTGAAGCTGCACACGATTCTTCCTCTCGTACATACTCCCCTCGGTGTTTCCCTGGAACGCGTGAACAATACATCGAAGATATTGTACGCCGGGCTATCCCTTCCCTCGGCGACACACCTCTTCCTATATACTGGATGAGAGGCCCAGCTGGAGTCGGCAAATCTGCCATTGCTCAGACATGCGCTGAGAGACTCCAGGACATGGGAGTGCTCGGTGCCGCTTTTTTCTTCTCGGTCAGCGGACAACACAAACCGGAGAAGTTCTTTCCCTCCATCGCATATCAGCTCTCCACTGTCCATCCCGCCTACTGTGACATTATCAATAAGAAGATCTGCCATGACAAAACCATCGTCGACAAGGCGATGCACTTTCAGTTCCGATATCTGATTAGCGAACCGCTACAGGAACTAGAGGAAAATGGAAGCGGGATTAGGAAGGGGGTCCAGGTATTCGTTGATGGGCTTGACGAGTGTGAGGGGGTGGACGCCCAATGCGAGATCATCCGTATCACTGCTGCAGCCGTGTCAAAAGGCGTCATTCCCTTACGCTGGGCTTTCTTCAGTCGTCCGGAGCCTCATATCGAGACCATGTTCTCCAGAACTAACGTATCCCCCTATTGCTACAAGACGATATTGCCAATCTCAAGAGACGCTGATGGAGAAATCGAACTGTATCTCAGGAACTGCTTCGACAACATCCTCCCACGTCACAACACTTCAACACAGGCTCTATGGCCCTCCGCTGAAGAAATGAAGACAGTCGTTGCTGCTGCGGACGGGTCATTCATCTACGCCACAACAGTTGCTCGATTTGTCAGTCGTCGGGATTCGCTCAGCCCTCAGAAGCGTTTACTTGCGATAATTGACGTGATTTTGGATCGTCGCTCTCGTGCTGGCACCAGCGGCGATGCACTGTTTGCCGAGCTGGATGCATTCTACATGTTGATTTTGCAACGCATTCCTCTGGAAATCTTCCCATCTGTCCATTTACTGCTTGCTCTGATATGTCGACTTGGAGGTTCGAGTGCGATACTTGCTGCTAACCTCCTGAAGATGTCTAAAGATGAGCTTGAAAATGTCTGTAACCACGTGAGCGCTGTTGTCCGCTTTGAGGACCTAGGCAAAGGCCTCGAGCTCGACCCCACCATCAGCACGAGTTGCACTTACACACAGACCAGTCACGATGTCATTCAGGGACTTGGTCAGCAAGTTCGTGATCACCTCGGGCGGGTCAGCTTCTATCACAAGTCCTTTGATAACTTCCTCCTTGACCCAGCACGCTCGGGTAGCTATTGTGTCAAGGCCTCAGAAGCGCTGGCGGCACACTTTGTCAAAATTTATCTCGACTATGATCGAAGCTTTTGCTGGCGTGGCTCAGGTGGGTTTACACCAACGCGCTTCTTTTACCCCTGCTCATGACCTTTCTGTCCCTAGAATTGGTTCTTGCACCTGGTATACCTGATTCGGCGGCCTCTCTTTCCTATCCGTACACAAATGAATTGGTCAACTCAATCCTCAAAACCTTTGTCTATCTTGAGGTTGGTAGTGAAGACCGAGACTGTTTTTCTGCACCTCTAGGAGCCAGAGGGTTGGATGTTGACCGCGATTTTCGCAAGTACCTGCACATCTACACTTTTGACACCGCCACCAGTTCTCCGTATCTTCGCCTGATCTGGGGTTGCGTATCTCAGAGAAAAGAGTCTCCGGGAATTTTCATTGATTATATTTCGCGCAATGAGTTTTCCAGACTTGATGTGGTCGAATTTAAATCAGTAAATATTTTCATCTTGACATATAGCCACCCTGGTTTTGACCAGACATTTTGAAGATGATCAGACAGCAGGAGCAAGCAAAAATTATCCGACGATACCATCCGAACTTGGCTTCGAGGGTCAAGTCACTCCTTCGCAACAAATCCTGGGAGAGTGTCGAGTCTGCTGTGTATCGCATGGGACATGGTGAGAAGTCGATCTTTTGGTATTGGGAGATCAACCACAAGCTGCAATATTATCGTTCGTTCCGTGCAATCGATTTAGCAGAGGGAGAGAAGAGGTTTCGAGAGGAGGATTTTAATTTGTGGCCTGAGTACGATCACGAGAATAACGGTGACGGTGACGATGACAAATGATAACAAGGACAGCGTCAAGGATGGGGATGAGGTCGCGAAAGAGGGTAGGAAGGATGATAGTTCTTCACGAGCTCCAGCAAATGGCCAAAAGTAATGAACTCATTCTCCAAAACCATGAAGGCTTGCCATGCGGAAGGAGAAACTCTCGAATTGTGAAAGGATCAAATTGGTGAGCTATGGACACTTCCAAGTACGGGGATTGTTTGCGTCGCTTAGGTGTAAATAGTCGATCCATGTATTTAGGCATATGTAGTACGAAAAGCGCTTGTTCTCATGAGTGGCCCAGTTCATGGACGGCTACAGCAACCCAAGTTGAAATCCCAATATATGGTAGTGCTGTCAATGCACTCTAAATACACCTCCGGTGTTTCCGTCCACTAAATGACGTCTGTGAAAAAGGAGTGCGAGTGGGCGCCATGAGCTACTTGGGCGCTCTTTGGTCGTATAATTTCCGGTCTGGGAAACTTGACTTTGATCTTCCAACTATTGGTCGATGTATTCCACCTTCACCCCTTTCCTTCTGGTGTTAGCTAAATCCATGAGCATGTCCAACGCGTTCGGTAGGGTCTCAATACCTTCCACCATATCCCAGAACTAAAGTGGATATATAACAAGAATTGGAAATATGACTCAACAAGTTCCGGCCCGCTACCGGAAACAACAGCCGCAACCTCATCTAGGCACGGCCGCATAACAGGCAATGTCAAAGGACGAGTGAGAGGAAGCATGCTATGCTCTTTGTAAAGACCTAGAGGAAACTGATGAGCGGCGTAGAACATAGACTAGATTGAGAAATTAGGAATGCCAACAAAATTAAGGGTTTCGCAACTCTCCAGTTGTATTGCCATAGCCACCAGGCAGAGTCTGGGTCGTATCGACTCAAACAACGCGCCCACTATAGGTACTATTATAATAACTGGCACGGGGACGACGGGTATGGACCGTGGTGACCACCGTCCTATCTTATCACCTTCTCGCTCTCCGCTTCTCTTGTTCAACACCATACGACACTTGTGATTCACTCTATTCACTGTTCTGATTGTAGGAGTTGGCATTGGACGTACCTTAGGACTCAAACGTGTTCTCAAGCAATGCAGGTCTGCATGTAACCCATACATTGATGCTCCAGCACGCGAGCAGATGCAACCCTTTAATTTGAACCTTTCTGAGTGCGATGGTGGCCAATAAGACGAATTTGTGGGAGGGTATAGGATTAAAGAAGGACGGTTTCCTTTTGGTCTTTGGTGCGTGATTCTGCCCCAGCGGAATTGGAGGGGGGGGGTCGAACGTAAGTCCAGGCGGTTGTGATCTCACATCCCTGAGGCAGGGAAGAGTGATGTACAGGTTAAAGGAGATGAGCTAGAGGAGGAATGTTAATGACACCCATGATAAAGGGTTTAACGGAAGGCGAATGTGAGTTGGATAGCAATTGTGGCAGACGATGACCCGGAATGACGCGCAGTGCCATATTGGAAGGAAGTATGTCAATTTGCATGTATTGAATGCATTGATGTCAAGTCCCGCCTCACCTCCTCGGGGCCAGGCATGCGCGTGAATAAACAGAGCATTGGCAACAAGCTTATGGACACATTCTCGATATACTGGAGGCCTCCTGCTGTGTAGGACCCACCTCCCCTTTGTGCCACTCCTAGCACCCCTCACACGCATTAAACGCTCACCGGCACTCCCCACCTCTTCACACCTTTTCAATTCACCTATGCTCTCATTTATCCCTGCGATGCAGGCTACGCTCACCCTGACTGTCTCAGGGGGTACCCACGACGCAGAAGCGTTTCTCCAGTTGATATCGAATGCAGTGGTGTCGGAATGCTATGTCAGTACGTCACTGTGGTTGAATGGCGCTCTGTTCGTGCACTAACTGATGGCTCATATAATTTCTTCTCTGGCGTATAAACCAACAACAACCAACTGCAGCACCGTGTGCGACTTCTAACGACTTACCCTGTTCCCTCAAACCCCGACAAATTCAAGGAAAAATCTGATTTATGCAGCACGATCTGATATCCTGCTTGCCAATGGCGCCCCTCCATTTCATTTGGTCCAGTGACCTCTGAACGCAAAGCCCGTTTCCCATCTTCTTCACTGTTACTGTACCCGTTGTCGCCATCATTGTCATCGTCGATACCTCAATGTTTCAACCACCGAAATCCAAACAATGGAACAAATAGAATGATACCTCACCTACACACGTCCACGATCGAAAGCACACTCAAACATAAGATTAGAAAAGCCAACAAAATTCAGCATTCACACGCAAAATTCGCAGTGTTGAATGTTATGATGCGCGAATGAGGGAACGGGAGGGGATGATGTTACTGCCACTACTGCTACAGTAGGCCCTACCGCTTCAGCCGATCCCCCAAGTGTTGGTGTCCTTGACTTGCTATGGAAACCTTGGCCACTGCGGCAACTGATGACGGGATTCTGAATGAGAAGGTGGATGACGGGTTGTGAGTTAGGGTGGTACAGTTGATACTTGGGGAAACGGAGGGGGAAAAGGGATGGTAGCGAGATTGGGAGGTCTTGAGATTGTGGAAAAGAATATGTGATGGTGCACGCAGTGGGCCAATTGGAGGAATCGTTCTGGAGCATGTTGGTTTTCATGGTGCGTTCGATTCTTGGCTTCTTCACTTCTTTATTCTCGCTGACTCATTTTTGAAGGGACATCGCAAGTTTCTCTTGATGTACTTACAGGTTTTATGATGGAGTATATCCCCGAACTATCAAGTTTCTGTATGACAAAAATTCGACGACTCTGACACCTGAGGTAAATTGTCTTGGTTTGGCTTACCACCACCGTGGCTTATGATTCCTTTCAGAACTTAACCATTCTACATATATCACTTGGAAGCGATAACTCAAAGATTCAGAACCTGGAGAAATGTATTCGTGGTGACATGGACGGTCCTCGACCAGATCGAATCAACTACGAGAGGCTGATATTTATCAAGAAATGGTGAGCATCTCTGTATTTGAGTATTTTCCTATGTTCAACTACCCCAGACTGCCGGAAAAGTACAATTTTTAAATGCAGCTTCAACCGTTGATTCAACCCACACACACACCACGTTAGGGCGGTTCGGCACCGCACTTATTTGAACCAACAAGGGCACTGGGGGGATTCACGGCGTTTGTCGTCGAGATATTGAAGTTGAGAGCGGGGAAGTTGAACGTGATGGTCTGGGCGGAAGTGTGAAGTCGACGATCTTAAGGCAGCAAAGGGCGGTGCATGGGTTAGAACGATGATCTACAGGAGCTTCAGCGGCCCTACTTCCAGACAAATTGGTTGTAGCAGTTGGACAAGTTTTCGACAACTGAGGCAAACTGTCTTGCTTTGGCTTACAGCTACCATGGCTAACAGTTCTTAGGAAATTATTCTATATCCGGGACCCGGAGAAATATGTACGCGACGATATGGAACGGTCTCAACGAGATGAAAGAAAGAGATTGTTGGGGTTTGTCGAAGAATGGTGAGTGTTTTCTGTTTGGTAACCCAGCCTGTGCTCAACAAACCCAGATAGCCCGAGAAATTCCGGAAGACGGGAACTTATCTGAGGAAGAGGGCGGGACGGTTGCGCTCTCTGTGTACAGATCCTCCTGCACCCAACATCGTTTACATGGCGTTTTGTAAGAGTCGACCCGCTTGTTGCCAGAGGTTGGGAGCTTGAATATAATGCCGTTTATTAGGTGTTCGGGTGTGTCGCACAAGGAAGCAACAGTGTTCCCGCAGAGGTGGCGTCGTGAGCCTTGCCAGCCTTATGGACGTGGGAAGTATTAGAGAAGGAGTATTGGACAGTCTGTCGGAAAAAAGTCTTGAGCAGAGCCTTGGTGTTGGAAGAGGACGTCTGCGGGCCACAGGGTTGTTGGATGCTTTGAATCGGGGGAAGGAGGAATCATCGTACACCCCCTGAAGAGACCGGGAGGGGACCAACGAGAGGTGCGGAAACATAGACCAAAATGATAAATTAGTGACGCCAATGAAACTGGGGATTCTACGACTCACCAACTACGTCTCTGTTGCCGTCAGAGCATGGGCTGTAGCATCAACATACTCAGGCGATACACCATGGGGACCGGGGGGGGGGAGGGTTGACAAACCCGGAGTGTAGAGACGAGCATCCTATCTTATCAACCTTGTTGCTCTCCGCGTTCCCTCCCCTATCTCTCGTTCAACGCCGTACAATCCCTGTGATTCATTCTGCCCATTGTCCTAATCGCTGTCGTAATTAACACGCGTTCCACAAACTCGGAAGAGCCCGAGCTGGAACATGAGCTTAAGCTAGAACGAGGTCGAGATCTAAGTTGAGAGTGGGATTTGGCATGGACCTATCTTAGGATTCGAACGTGGTTTTGAGTGAGGCGAGCCTGCACGCGACCCATAAGCTAACATTCAATACAAAAGCAGGTGTGATCTCCCGATTTGAGCCTTTCTGATCGCGATAGCGGTCAATAGAACGAAGATCTGAGAGAGGGCATAGGATTGAGGAAGGCTAGTTTCCTTTTGGTTCTCGGTCAATGAGGGCCAGAGGAGGGAAGATCGTACGTGGGTACAGGTGGCTTGTGACTGTGAGGCAGAAAGAACCTATGCATAGAGAGAAAGATGAGCTACGGGAGGGATAGTAGCACTACTCGCAATGGAGGTTTAACAGAAGACCAACGTAAGAATTGTTACAATGATGGCCACACAAAATCACTCCCATTGCCATATCAGGGGGAATTACGTCTGAATGACGGTAACCTGGGTACTGTGATCCTTCACAGCGCTTGCGAGTAGCTTCAATGAATGGCGTCAATGAAGGTGAGCCGGCTGAGGACGAAGTGTTTGCTTATGTTTGAACCGGAGAGGGGTGCTTTGAAAGGGTGTTGCCAGAAACACTGGAATGTGCTGAAGTTGGCGGCTGTTGGAGGGGGTTGGAGTAGATACTTTACAGGAGGATTATTAGTGACACAAATGGCGGCGGGTTTATGGAGGACGCATGGAAGGACAGGCTTAACGAAGATGAGGACTCGGAGGACTTCAAGGAGGTATAGGGCTTGAAGAAAAGCGTTTTTTGGGTTTTGGGTACATGATTCGGCTTCACCGTCGGAATTGGAGGCGAGAGATTGAACGTGCACGTGATGGGTCATGTGAACGTGATAAAGCCGTGGACCCTAAAGTAGAAGGGACCGATATATTACGGATTAGACTCAGAGTAGAGGGATATTATGATCCCAGGAGGGAGGGTTGACAAAGGACATACATACTAAAGATCGGCTCGATGACGATGAGGACAAGGAGGACCCAGACGCCAGCTGTTGCACACTAATAACGGTGACCCTCAGAATTTAACTCAGCACCATATCAAGCGGAAGTCCATAAAGGCAGGAGTGAGCACCTGAGCAACGATAGAAGGTGGTGATCACGGGGCGAAAGTAACTTCAATGGCGGCAGGTTCGTGAAGTGATTGCAGGTGCTCGAAGCGTTAACGTTAACGGTGACAACTTGAACTCAAGCGCTCGCCTTCTGCGTCTTCACCACCGTCAAGGAAGGCCAGGTATGGCAACCAATTGTTATCCGGTCGACTGACTCACCATCTCTCTCCAAAAACAGGCCATCGACAACATGTTCTAGGATTCTTCTATGGTATACTCAAGGGTATACCCCCAGACGCCCAAGGCAGTAAATCTCATCCGTGTTTCTACCTATCAACACGACGTGAGTCACACTCACGCAGACTGTCTCAGAGGATAGCTGTGATGCGGAGGTGTTTCTAAAGCCGATATCGGAGGCAGTGGTTTCGGACTACTACGGTGGTACGTCATTGCCGTCCGATATGCCTTAACTGACGGCTCAAGTTGCTATGTCTGACAGATAATCACCCAACGACAGCCGACCGTGGAACGGTGTACGATTTGTAGCACCCTTTCCTGTTCCTTTAACCCCAGATGAATCAAAAAGTGAAACATTCTATTCACAGTTAGCAGCGGCACGATCCAACGCCCTACTCACCCCTTTTTATTCATTCAGTCCCATGTCTTCTGAACACCAAACCCGCTCCCCCTCATCTTCATGGTCGCCGTACCGGTCACCACCTTCATTACCATCCTCGTCATCAATACCTCAACCACAAAAATCAAAACGACGGAAGAAACAAAGATGCCTCCACGGGAATCAGCAAAGGCCCATCAACATATGACAGACTCGGAGATTATAATCGAGTAACGAAAGGGATTTGATATACACTCGCGAACGAAGAAACGGAAGAGGGCGCTACCGCTGTTGTTGGAACTGCTGGCGGCCTTCTGGTCTTTTATGTGCCGGTGCATATGACCTTGCCACGGAAAGTGCGACCACTGCGGCAGCTGGTGATGAGATTTCGGATGAGAACCTGAATGAGAAATTGTGGGTTATGACGGCATTCGAGGAAAGGATAAGGGGAAAGAAAGGGTGTCGAAGTTGGGAGGTATTGAGAATGGAGAGAAGAATACGTGTGGACGCACACAGTGGGCTGACCGGAAGATTTGGGGGAGGTTGGAATTCAAGGTGCGCTTGACTCTTGACTTGCTTAGCCATTATTGTCACCGACTCGTTTGTGAAGAGATGTTGCGAGTTACACTGGATGTACCCGCATATGTTATGATGGAAGTAGCTTTCAAATGTTGGTCTAGCTATCAAGTTTTTGTGGATAATTGCTCAGTGACCACTAGCTATGGCACCTGAGGTAAGCTATCTTGGTTTGGCTCACCACCATCACGCCTCATGGTTCCCTCAGAAAACCATCCTACGTACTGTATTTGAAAGCGGTAACCCAAAGGCTCAGGGTCTGCAGAAATATATTAGCGGCCACGTGGAAAGGTATTCGACTAGATTAAACAAACCAGAGAATACTGTTGGTGCCCGTTCAGAAATAGTGAGTATGTGTAGCTGGTCACTTGCTAGATGCGATTGTTGTTGTATAACCTTTTCTTTGAATTATGCGCACGGGTTGTGGGTAAATGCGATCGGTTGAACAACACACTGTACCCAGGGATATTCTTTATTCCCGCCGTCTGCCTGTCATACACAACATCCTAACCGAGGGATCGCAGCGTCTCAGTGCACAGCTGAAATACCTGCGGAGAGATTGTTGAACGGTCAATCTACGTTTAGGAGACATACAGTATCATAATCCCCGGCGAAGAACCTAAGTCGGCAAAAATGACGAACAACAAGATCTTCATACTCCTGAACCCTCCCTTCGCCAAATCACCCCTCGTACTCGGGTGCCCTTACTTTTGCGCTCACGTACTCCTGCTTGCATGGGATACGTCCTCTCAATCCTTCACCCGGCACCACGTAATCCCTCCATCCGACTTTCGCGACCCAAACCCCTTCCCAATTGGGACTCCAAGGCCAAACCTCCCTGTGAACAATGTAGTGGCACGCCGGGACAGGCACGGACGCCGTATATGTGGTGATAGGTCGGCGGTCGAAGTACTTAAACTCAACATTTACGCGTTGTCTTGCTTCGGCACAGGATTATCGGATTTTCGGTCCAGGCTTTCGGGTTTGGAAGTCTTGTGCTTAAATTTCGGGGCGCAATCGGGTTGGGAAGTTACGTGAGACCCGCTATCCCCGTTGCATCTCAAAGGGCCTGAGTCCGACGGGGCATTTGTAACAGTTGCACTGGCTGTTGGCAGAACTTGGGAGCTTGGGTACGTAAAACATTGTTTCTTGGGGTTCAGGTGCGAGGTGTGTTGCACCAGGAAGCGACAGTTCTCCTGATCCCGGAGGGGTTGTTGAGAGTTTTGCCGACGCTGCGGACAGGGGAAGTGTTGAGCAAGGTGTGGATAGAGATTACTACATGCCTGAGTTAGACAGTCGCCTGGAGGTAGACCTTGGGAGTAGTCCTAGTGCCGGAGGAGGACATCTAAGTGTGACTCACAGGGTTACGGATATGCTAAAGAGGGAGAAAAGGAATGATTATATGCGCTTTGCGGGGACGGGGAGGAAACCAACGAGCAGGCAGTGCGGAAACATTGACTAAACTGATAAATTAATAACACGAAAGAAATCGAGGATTTCGCGACTCACCAGTTGCTTTGTCGTAACCATCAGCCAGAGCCTGGGCAGTAGCAATTCATACAACGTGCTTGCTGTATGTGCTGCCACGATAGCTGGTGGGAATCGTCCTATCATACCACCCTCTCGCTCTCCCCCATCTCTTGTTCAATGCCATACGACCTTGTGATGCCAAATTCTGCTCATCGTTCTGATTGTGAATTAATGGCGTGCGTTCCGTAGGCCTATGCAGCAACAACGTTGGTGAGATCAAAGGCCCGAGCTGGAACCGGACCCTGAGCCCGAGTGAGGTGTAGATCTAAAACGGGAGTAGGATTTGGCATTGGATGTATCTTGGGATGCAAAGATGGTTTTAGGGATGCGAGCCTCTGTGTAGCCCCCGGGCCAACAGATTCCAATACACAACCAGGTGTATTTACACCCCCCAATTTAAACCTTCCTGATTGTGACAGTAGATAATAGAACGAACACACGGGAGAGGAGCGATGTACAGGTTAGGGGAGATAAAATACGGGCCCATTGCCATACTGAGTGGGTATCCATTGAGATACGAACGGGTAACAGTGCGGCAGTGAATGGCAGTGGCCGGGGTACTACAATCCTTCACCACGCTTGCGGGTAGCTTCAATGAATGGCGTCAAGTGAAGGTGGGCAAACTGGGGATGAAGTGTTTGCGTATGTTTGAACCTGGGGGTTACTTCGGTACCACTGGGTTCACTGATATCACTGCAGAACTCAGTCTACAGGCTCATAAGGGGCGATGCCGGGTCCCCGACAGACCGTCTCCTCACCACACTGTTAAGGGAGGCTAGGCATGTGCATGAACCCTTCTCCGGTAAACTGACCCATACCATGTCCATCCAGAAGCACGGCGTTGGCAACACCTACCATCCATTGGAGGGTCTCTGCTTGACATCAGGACGATAACTCTCATCTGTAACTCTAATTATCACAATGACGCCCAGAAATTCTAAGTTCCGCCCCACACTTCCGCAATCGTGGGCATTGGGCGCCTTTCTTATCATCATTGTAACGTGACACCGAAGATCTGGAGCACTGCCCTTGCCTCGTGAAGGGCGTATGCTCACCCTCAGGCTCTAGTTCACACAGCAACCCACATTGCCTGTGCTTCGTTTCTTCCCCTCCCAACATCATCTATTCCTACATTGAACGACTCCCCCCGACGATCCCCCTCGCGATTACTGGGTCTATACAATGTCACTCTTCACCAACGCCCAAGGGGTCGAGGTCACTGGTGGTCAGTTTACAGCAACGACAACTGCCATCAACAACAACAATACCTACCTCAGTGACCCAACTGGTATGCTTGGTCAACATGGGCGAGCCGACGAACTAATCTCGGACTAGGCATCGATATCCTGCGCGAAGCATCCGCTCCTGAAGCCGCCCATGATTCCTCCGCTCGATCGTACTCCCCTCGGTGTTTCCCTGGAACGCGCAAACAATATATTGAAGATATCGTACACCGGGCTATCCCTTCCCTCGGCGACACCCCTCTCCCGATATACTGGATGAGAGGCCCAGCTGGAGTCGGAAAATCTGCCCTTGCTCAAACGTGCGCTGAGGAACTTCAGAAAAAGGGGGCACTTGGTGCCGCGTTCTTCTTCTCGGTCAACGGGCAACGCATGCCGGAGAAGTTCTTCCCTTCCATAGCGTACCAGCTCTCCACCATTCATCCCGCCTACCATGACCTCATCGATCGAAAGCTCCGGCGTGACAAGACCATTGTTGGCAAGGCTATGCGGTTCCAGTTTCAATATTTGATCGACGAACCACTACGGGAGCTGGAGGAGAATGGAAGGGGGATTAGGAAGGGGGTCCAGGTGTTCATTGATGGGCTCGACGAATGTGATGGAGCAGACGCCCAATGCGAGATCATCCGTATCACTGCTGCAGCGGTGTCAAAAGGCGTCATTCCCTTACGCTGGGCTTCCTTCAGTCGTCCGGAGCCTCATATCGAGACCATGTTCTCCAGGACTAACGTATCCCCCTATTGCTACAAGACGATATTGCCAATCTCAAGAGACGCTGATGGGGAAATCGAACTGTATCTCAGGAACTGCTTCGACAACATCCTCCCACATCACAACACTTCCACACAGACTCTGTGGCCCTCCGCTGAAGAAATGAAGACAGTCGTTGCTGCTGCGTCTGGGTCGTTCATCTACGCAACAACGGTTGTTCGGTTCGTCGGTCGTTTGGATTTGCTCAGCCCTCAGAAGCGTTTACTTGCGATAATTGACGTGATTTTGGATCGTCGCTCTCGTGCTGGTACAAGCGCTGATGCACCGTTTGCCGAGCTGGATGCATTCTACATGTTGATTTTGCAACGCATTCCTACGGAAATCTTCCCATCTGTCCATTTACTACTTGCTTTGATGTGTCGACTTGGAATTTCGGGTGCAATATGGGCTGCCAACCTCTTGAAGCTGTCTAAAGATGAATTTGAAAATGTCTGTAACCATGTGAGCGCTGTAATCCAGTTTGAGGACCCAGGCAAAGACCTCGAGCTCGACCCCACCATCCACATGAGTTGCACTTCCACACAGATCAGTCGCAATGTCCTTCTGAAACTCGGCCCGCAAATTCTTGGTCACCTCGGAGGGCGGGTCAGTTTCCATCACAAGTCCTTCTCCGACTTTCTCCTTGACCCAGCACGCTCGGGTAGCTATTGTGTCAAGTCCTCAGAATCGTTAGCAAAACGCTATGTCGAAATTCATCTCGACTATGCTCAAAGCTTTCGCTGGCGTGGCTCAGGTGGGTTTACACCAACACGTCCCCTTTACACATGGTTCTGACTCCTTATGTCCCTAGAATTGGTTCTTGCACCTGGTGTACCTGATTCGGCGGCCTCTCTTTCCTATCCGTACGCAAATGAATTGGTCAACTCAATCCTCAAAGCTTTGGTCTATATTCCGGTTGGTGATGAAGACCTACACAGTTTTCCTGCACCTCCAGCAGCTGGAGGATTGGATGCTGACCGTGATTTCCGCAAGCATCTGCACGTCGGCACAAATTTTGACATCCGCAGTTCTCGGTATCATCGCCTGGTTTGGGGTTGTGCATCTCAGAGAACAGTGTCTCCGGGAATTTTCATTGATTATATTTCAGGCGATAAATTTGCTGGATTTAATGTGGTTGAATTCAAATCGGTAAACATTTTCACTTTGACATGTAACCACCCTGATTTTAACTATACATTTTGAAGATGGTCAAGCAGCAGGAGAGGGCAAACATTATCCGACGATACTATCCGGATTTGACTTCGAGGATCAAGTCAGTTCTTCGCAACAAATCCCGGGAGGGTGTTGAGTCCGCACTGTATCGCATGGGACATGGCGAGAAGTCGATCTTTTGGTATTGGGAGATCAACCACAAGTTGCAATATTATCGAGAATTCCGTGCAATCGATTTAGTGGAGGGAGAGAAGAGATTTCGAGAGGAGGATTTTGATTCATGGCCCGGGTATGGGGATGAGGATGAGGGTGAGGAAGAGGATGGGGATGAGGACGGAAGTGATGGAGGGCACAAGGACGAGAACAGGAACGAGGAAGGGGATAAGAACAAGAATATGAACGAGGAAGGGAACATGGTTCGGAACGAGGGCGGATCCTAATAAGTGGAAATGGGTGGGCGGGGGAGGTATAAAATGAGCACTGCTATGGATGTTTCTGTCGTTGGACTCAATGCTATGATACATGTTTACAGCGTTGCAAGCTATGGAGTCGTTATCATCTCACTTTGCCAACTACCGCAAGAACGCGGAGTGGGGGAGGGGTAGGAGGGGTGCCCTGAAGGAAGTGCTCAATCTTATCCGTTCAGCGCCTCTACCCTCAGGCGACGTGGTTGTAGTAGTAAACAATTTTCTTGAGGTTTAGATATTAAGTGAGACGAAAAGGTCGGATACTGGGCGTCGATATTGGGCGTTGAATCCTCAAACCGGCATGGGCTCATAAAGTTGAGACGGATTCTCAAAACATATCCACAGGGACTTAACAATAAGGTTAATTTCCTATGGTACTGGATTATCGAAACGGCAAAGAGTATACTCAATCAACCTAACGTAGTTTCCCAAGGTCTTTCACTTGACGACCACGTGAATTTGCCAATGTTATTAGCGACGTAACGTAACCAAGGGCACACCAACGATCCAAATGCATGCCCTGCATAGGTCCAGAACCGCAGCTACCGCAAACCAAGCCGTGCAACCCTCATATTGCATATATCACTGAGTGATCAGGGACAGACTGGATGGTACGATCGTAAGCACTCCGTGAAAACCAACGAGCGGAGTGGATTCGAAAAAGGTGAGGCTTGGACCAAAGGCTTGCAGAGCATACTCGGCATTTGGCATGGGAGGGAGGGGAGGGTTCGTAAGCCGATCGGGAGCAAAAGGGGTATGGAGCTGGATGGATACGGGATCTAATAGACAGGCGAGTAATGAGTAGATCAGCGGTGGAACGTTGAACGGGTTGAAACGTTGAAGTAACATTTACGTTGGGGGTCGTATAATTAGTGGGCATGTGTAACGTCATTCCGTAGATATTAGATGCATCATGCGAGGGAGTAGCGGCATTTTTTGATGGTGCTGGAAGTGGTGTCACGGAGCTTGTCGATGCCGTGGACGTAGGAAGCGTTAGGAGAGGAGGAGATAGGTGTGGTTGTGCACTCGGGTTAAACGGTCTGGTGGAAATAGGTCTTGAGTGGAGTTTCAGCGTCGGCGTCGAGAGCGAGAGTCCAAAGTATGGGTGACAACGTGAATATGAAGAAGGATCCATCCTGCATCGTCGCGGGAGTCCGAAACTGAGGAGCATACCAAGGTTGTCTGAAGGGAAACCAAAGAGGGATGGGGAAGTGTGCACCGGCGATTGGAAACGCCAACAAAACCCTGATTCTGAGGGAATCGCCAACAACCTTGCTGATACCATCAGCCAAAGTCCGGACTACAGTACCAAGCAGTGCGCCCGCTGTGTGTTCCACCATGGTTACCGGTACAGAAACAACAAGGACGAGCTTTGACAAATACGTACCATCCCATCCTATCACCCTCTTTCTTCCTACATAATCATCTCCGGCCCACTGCAATACAACCACTGTGATCCGCCATGCTCGTTGTCCTGGCGAAGAGTCAAAGGAGCGCATTCTGTAGGTTCATGGCAACAATGTTGGATTTGGACCAAGTTGGAAGCAGAGCTTGACTTTGAAAGTACCTCGGGATTTAACCGTGGTTACGAGGAATGCGAATTCGTGTGCAACCTGTGAACTCTAGTATGTGAGCGGGTGCGTCTGGTAGACCTAGCCCTTCAAATATGTGGATTCGAGTGGATGATTTAAAGGGAGTATTTCATGACACCAGCAATGATGGGGATTTATTGAGGACACATGTAAGACTTTGAAGTACGGATACGAACAGGCGGCGACGATGGCAATCGAGCCTTGAGGGTGATGATGTGTTTGCACTTGTTTGAGCCAGGGGACATTGATCACCTGAACACCTCTTCACCGTTGTCACCCATACTCCCACTTGTCCTGCGACGCAAACCACACTCACCCTGACTGTCCCAGAGGATAGCTGCAACACCGAGGTGCTTCTCCAGTTGGTATCGAAAGTAGTAGCTTCGGAATACGACGGTACGTCGTCGCCCAAGTCTAACGACACCCCTTCATGCCCAGCTGATGGCTTAAATAGTCACTACTATGAATTTTGATTTCTTCCCTGGTGGATAATCGATAACCGCACAACAACGGTCGACTGTAGAGCGGTGTGCGATTTGCATCGCCCTACCCTGTTCTCTCACCCTCCGACCAATCAAAGGAAACGTCCGAATCATGGTGGGCAACAGCGTAATCCAATCTCTTCCTTGCCATCGGACCCCCAATCCTATTTGGACCCCCATCCTCTGAACACAAAGCGTGCCCTCCGTCTCATTTTCATCGCGTTCATTATCATCTCTGTCGCCATCCCCGCTACCACCGGTGTCCCGATCACCAAAAATCGAAACAGCAGAGGGAACAGAAGGATCCTCCGATGGAAATCAATGAAATTCTACCCACGCACCCCGACAGTCCAAAAGCACACTGGAACGTAATATCCAAGGATCTGGTATATATGCGCAAAATTCACAATGTGTGAACGCTGCGGTACTCGCAAACGGAGAAACAGAAGTGTGCGACGCCACCGCCACCACTGCTACAGTATGTACTACCGCGCCGGCCACTCCAGTGCTGGCGTCCTTGACCTTGTCATCCAAAGTTCGACCACCGCGACGGCCGATGACGGGGCCCGAATGAGAAAATGGATGAGATGTTGTGGGTTACGGCGGTACCTGGGGAAGGGAAACGGAAGGGAAAAGAGAAGATGGCAGGGGTGTGAGTTGTTGAAATTGGGGAGAGGAGTGCGTTGAGGGTTCGTGCAGCGCGCTATTTGGAAAATTTCGGGGTGTTATGTTTCAAGGTACGCTTAAACCTCAGCTTGTTTAATTCGTTATTCCCCTGACTCGTCGTTTGTGAAGGGACGTTGTGATTACACTGGAGCACACGTATTGTGACGGAGTTGCTTTTCGATGTAGGCCGAAATATTAGGTTTTTGTATGATAGGTACCCGATGGCCTGATCCAGCTCACTGCTGCTAAGGCTAACAATTTCCTCAGTAGATTACTTGGCATACGTTGTTTGAAAGTTGTAATTCAATAATTCAAGATTTCAAGAAATATATTCGCGACAACGTGGAACGTTACTCAAGGAGACTGAACGAACCAAAGAAGATCATTAATGTGGATGAGGACTGAACGGTAAGCATTTTTGTGCCCTTCAACAATCCCAGACAACTGGAGAACCGCTGGGGGGCGAGGGCTCAATGATGAAGTAGGTAAGGAGGAAACAAGTGCACTGGCTGCGTACACATCCCGGCACCCAGAACTCCAGTCGTGCTAGTTTTTTCCCAGTGGTGAGTTTGCGTAGACCTTGTCGGAAAATATTCCCAGGGTTTCTGCGATCTTAGTATCAGCAAAATTCGGGGCGTCGCCTCGAAACACCTCGAGAGTTGCTTAAGCCAAGAAAAACTGGTGTAAGCCAGCGACTGCCGAAACCCAGCAACTCCCACCATACCTACCTCCACTGTCTTCTACGCAGCTCGCATCAGATGAGTTAGATGACTAGATTGGATTAAAGGTATTATACAAGCAGGGTTGCGATGTTGCTGCGACTTCACTACCTCCGTTACCACAAATTACAATGAATTTAAATATAAGAATTCCACCTCGAACCACTCCCAAGGCCATCTGCAAACTTGCTCACCACAACCCAAGCCGATGAGAACAACGAAGAACAACGATACAGCATCTCAGGATCCAAACGAGCACCAGGCGACATGTCCTCTCAATCCCTACAGTATCATGAACAAGCGAACATATATAGCAGGTCAATCTATCACTTCAGCCTCTCACAGATTCTCGACAAAGTCCCCCTCAATAAACCTGAGCACGCCCTTCCAGACTTCACTGTCCTCCGGTTCCTGCCAAGTTGCGTCTCTCTCCTCCCATGCATCTATGATCTCAAGCTTTAGCCAACGCATAAACACCTGGGCAGACTTGTACAAGCGCTCAAATCCTGGACGAGCCTTTTTCTGTGACATCTGACGTAAAAAGTTTCCCCTCGCATCGGCGGTGTGTAATGGTTGATGCCATTTCCTGAGAAATTCCAAATTCTCGGGATGGTCAAGGCAAATGTAATCCAGACACCAACCAAACGACTCTAGATCATGCCGGTATTTACGAGTATACGGTTTGTCAGAACCCTCAACCAGTTCAAGAGCAGCAAATGGGAGCGTGCCAGTCCGTTTTCCTTTCTCCGCGGCCGTATCTCGCTGAACGCGACGTGATGTGGCAAGGTCCCAGTCGTTCATAACCCCCATAATCTTGTTAGCCCCATCCGCGTTCCTTGTGCGGTACATCATATTATAGATGCTTACATCCCCATGCTCGTACCCCGCCTCCCACATCTCATGATGAGCTAAAAATTGGCATTAGCACATCCCACCCTACAGAGACCAGATAAAACTCACCCATCAGACAGTCCAGCCAGACTTGAGCTACCTGCTTGCTTTCCGTTAATGAAGTGATGTCGTCCAACGGTTCAAAGACAATGATCCGACGAATCCGGTCACGTCCCTTTCCATACTCCTTGAAGCGCATGCGAATGTCACTGGTTGGGCTTCCGAAGTCCTCAACATGATGGATTATGGGAAAGTGGTCCTTTGCACTAGTTCGCTGCCCCTCATAGATAAAGGATTGCTCCTGAAGCCGCCGAACTTCCGGATGGGATATTTTGACGACCACAGGTTCCTCGGAGGCTCCATCGCCCAGTTTCCCCCGAAGCACCATCGTCCCTCGACCGTGCAAGGTGACGCGATGGCAGATTGGTCTGACTGCCATATCGATCCGTAAGGTTTTACCGCCCTGGAGGTGATACTCGATCTGGCCATTCTTAGGATAGAGTTCAGTTGCGATACCCCAGTCCGCGAGGGAGAATCGAGAGAGAGCGACGATTGAAGCAACGAATAAGTCAAAATCTTTAACAATCTTGAATTCTTTAGTGGAAATCGTGGACTGCCGATCAAACCAGCAGATTTGCACAGTATCATCTGGAAGTACGGCGTCATGCGCTGGGGGGGATGACGGAAAAAAAGAACACACTTTTGATCTTGATTCCGACATTATGTGTTACGTATGGTCCCCGAGAGAGAAATTCACAAGCATAGTTTCCGAGCTGCGCAAAATGAGCATTTGGTGCGTTTGACGATGCACGAGATCCTGATGGTGTTCTCAGGCTGGTGTATTGTTGAGAGCTTGGAGCCCCGAGCCTACTCGAGGCGGACTTCCGCTTGAGGAGAGAGCCTTGCAATAAAGCTCAGCTACGACACAAATGGCCGAGAAAAACACTCACTTGCTGAAGCTCCTGACACCCGCGATGATTCCGACTCTTGTCCCGGTAGAGATTGCACGCTGTTACGGTTTTGGCCAGATCCCCGTTTCCATTTCACTTCCATACAGCCAAGCACGTCCTTGATCCTAATCCTGGGAGCGTTTGTATCGGCCTTGGGTGCATCACTGGGATCGAAAGAGTGACCCTTCAAACTCGTTTGGCTGACTTCGTAGTCCTTGATGGCATTCTTCAATACAATTAATATGTCGGGTTTGAGAGTTAGTGAACGCGGGGCTACGGATCTTCCTTTCTTTGGTTTTGAGAGCCAGTCGTAGACCAGGGGAAGGGTATCGTAGCGGACAAATTCGATCAAGTGGGATGGGTCCTCAGGCTGCAATACTTCATCTAGGTTGGTCGCAATATCTGCCCGTATCGTGCTTAACACTTGGTTACAGAGCTTTACCAACGGTTTGTATGCAGTATTCTCCCTAGGGCCGCCCCCGTTGACGCTAACCGTCGAACGGTAGTTAGTTTATGTCTCCCACTGGCAGCTTGTCAGCGATGGACTCACTATTCGTTCAACGCTTGTTGTAGTATGCTACCTTGACATGACGTTTCGACAATACTCCTAACTTGATTTAAAACGGCGGTGCAACCGGAATTATTGTCCTTCGCTACCCTCCCGAAGAAATATGACAGGAGTTGCTCGGGGGTGGCTGAGATGAAACAATCATCCATGTCTTCCTTGACCCTCTGGGTAAGGTCCCCCTGGCTCCTGATGCCCGTGTTTGGGTCAGTCCAATTCCATATGAATGATAATCACTACTCACGGGTAGGACTTGTCGTGAAATGTTGCACCTCCTGTTGTCGCGAATCTGTGTGGTGTTCCTATGCGCGGTTCGACTGGCGCAGCTGGAACCGTGGGCGGTTCCATTGGTCTCTCACGGTCAGGTGCGGTGACCTCATATCGCGCTTCCATAACTCGTATGGATGGTGATCCAGAAGAAAAACTCGAGAGAGGTGGTTAAGTTCTGAAGGCCTGAACTTGAAGGAGTACTTGTTGGCAACAACCCGAGACTCAGCCCCTGTATTTTCATGCCAGCCTCATGATTTATTTTTGTCAGGTGCATGTCCCACATGGTTGCGGACTGGAATCGCGGTCACGTCCAATTGTTTCTATTCAAAACAAACCAACAGCGGCGGCCCTCCTTGCCGTTGTGGAAGGAATTTGAGTTTTTGCGCCCATCCGGTGATCGATAACTCAAATACGGATAAGTGGCTCAAAAACTCTTGCACGCCATCAGAACCCGCCACAGGCTCCTTCTAATGTCACCTTGTGTTTTCTGCAGCCCTTGATGGTGGGCCGGCATAACTTGCCGTCCATCTCGTGAATGAGTTTAATTATGAGCATGGAAAGGTGACATTCAGGAAAACGCTAGATTATGGATGAAGACCTTGCCGCAGCCGCGATTTGAATCCAAACCTCTCCCGTGTGAATGTTTTGGCACGAGCCTGCTGGGGCAAACCCGGACACGGTTGTCAGAGTGCTTCGATTCGAGAGTTCCTGCTCCGGACAACTACCCTAGAGGAGGGGGGCAAACTACATGTCACTTCGGCACGGACGAAACCAGTTTAGTGCAAAGTTTTGAGCACCAAAATTCGCACCGTATTCGCCATCCCGGTCATATTCCAAAAGGCTAGGCTTCCCATGTACGATACCGTCCATAAGGTATTCGGCGACGACATTCATGAGGAGCCACACGTGCGTCATGGATTCTGCCGTCGCTGAGGATATTGGAAACGTTGGAGAAGGACCGAGGGCGACCCCAATTTGGACAGCTTGCTCAAAGTAATCCTTGGGGTGACCGGAAGTAGAACGCACACAAACGTGGCCTGTATGGAAGGAGAATAATTGATCTTACGCCTTTATGGAGCTTGAAGGACAGCCACCCAGAGGATAGACCCAGGGAGACACCAACGAAGAAGCAACTTTGAGGTTCAGGAAAGGATCAGGGATCCCGGGCCACGAGCATCCAGAAAGTAGTTTCAGCGGGACGACAAAATGATGAGTCTACCGACTTGGGCTCGCTGAACTATCATTTGTGTTGAAACGGCAATATTTTTGGTGCGAATGTTTGTCGAGATATACAAATGGAGGTCAGGAACGTGTAAGTTGTGATTCTTTTGAACTCATCCAGACGACCGATCCCTTCGAAGCAGGATCTGTAAGCTTTGGAAACGCAAGAAACCGTCCAAAGATCAAAAGGGGAACGTACATGATGCAGGTCGAGTTCTTGGAACGTTGGTGGAGGAGAGAGAAGTCGTTTGAAACAGCGTACATTTGCACTGTTGTCGGGATGAATACCATCAACTTAGCAAAATACGCACGCCCACAGTGTAGTTGCTTTGTACTGCCGCTCTGGACGTTATCAACCAACATACTGTACCTTTCCACTCTAGCGAAATTGAGTAATTTCGATGGTATGCCGGACACGGATTGAACACCGCCAGCTACAAAGGATGTCGGAGTTAGGTCTTTGAGTTCCTATAGAGTAGTGGCGGGTTCTGTTTCTTTATCGCCGCAGCCACTCCTTTGTCCAACTCATACAACATGAGGTTCTTGTTGAAGTCGTCCTTGAGAAAATCGAGTACGCCCTCCCAAACTTTGTCGTCGTTTGGTTTTTGCCAGTTGTCGTTCTTGAACTGAAACAAGTCTACCACCTCGAATATGAGCCAACGTATAAGCACCCGGGCGGACGCATATAAGCCGTCGAATCCCGTACGAGGTTTGCAATTTGCCATGATACTCAAAAAGGCGATCCTCTCAGCGTAGCTTCGTCCTAAAATATGCCATTTCCTGAGTAGTTTAAGATTTCTTGGGGCAAGAGTCATCGAGGCAGATGTAAATCAGACACCAACCAAACGACTCCAGGTCATGCCGGTATTTACGGGTATATGGCTTGCCATGATGCAGGACTAATTCGAGGGCGGCGAATGGAAGTGTGCCGGTCCGCTTTCCTTTCTCCGCAGTTGGGTCTTCAGAAACAGTATTAAGACAAGTAGCAAGATCCCAGTCGTTCAGGATCTCCGAAATTTCATCAGCTCTGCTCATGTCCCTTTTGCGGTACATCGGATTGTAGATGCTTATTTCGCCGTGTTCATATCACGCCTTCCACATCTCACGATGAGCTAGGGACCGATGTTAGCATTCCTTTCCGTATGGACCACAGGAGGGCTCACCCTTCAAACAGTCCTTCCATACCCGAGCAACCTGCTTGCTCTCAGTCAGCCAAGTGATGTCATCTAACGGTTCAAAAACGACGATTCAACGTATCCGAGCGCACCCTTTCGTGCGGTCCAAGCGCACATGGATGTTGCTAGTTGGGCATCCGAAATCTTCGGCATGGTAGACCGTGGGGAAGTGCTGCTTGCTGTCAGTTTGCAGCCCCTTATCAATAAAGAATTGCTCCTGGAGTTGTCGGGTTTCCGGATATGATATCTTGACGACCACAGGTTCCTTAAAGACGTTGGTATCCCCACGAAGGACTATCGTCCCTCGACTGTGCAAAGTGATGCGATGGCAGATTGGCCTGACCGCCATATTGATCCGCAAGGTTCTACCGTCCTGAAGGCGATACTCGATCTGGCCATCCTTAGGATAGAGCTCGGTTGAATACCCCAGTCCGCGAGAGAGAATCGGGAGAGAGCGACAATCGAAGCGACAAATAAGTCGAAATCATGGTCCATCTTAAATTATTCAGTGGGAATCGTGGTCTGGTGGCCGAACCAATAGATTTGCACAGTATCATGTGGAAGCACTGTGTCATGCATTGGGGGAGATGAAGGGAAAAAAAACAACAATCTTAGCCCTGATCCCAATTTTATGTGTTACGTATGGTCCTCGCGAGAGAAACTCACAAGCATAGTTTCCGAGCTGTGCAAAATGGGCGTTTGGTGTATTTGACGATGCACGAGATCCCAATGACGTTCTGCTGTATTTTTGAGTTTTTGAGAGCTAGGAACCTCGAGCCTACTCGAAGCAGACTTCCGCTTGCGAGAGCCTTGCAACAAAGCTCAACTCAGCTACGATACAAATGGCCGAGGAAAACGCTCACTTGGGGCTCCTGCCACTTGCGTTGATTCTGACTCTTGGTTCGATAGGAAACGCGCACTGTCGAGTCCCCTGCCGAACCAACGTTCCCGTTTCAATTCAATGCAGCCAAGTACGTCCTTTGGCCTTATCCGGGGACCAATTTCATCAGCCTTGGGAGCATCACTGGGATCAAAAGAGCAATCCTTTAAGCCTTCCTTCTTGTCCTTCAACATCGCTTGGTTGTTCGTGTAGTCCTTGAAGGCATTTTTCATCACGATCAATATATTGGGTTTGAGAGTCAGTGAACGTGGAGCTGCAGGTTCCCTTTTCTTCGGTTTAAAAAGCCGGTTGTATACCAAAGGAAGAGTATCGTGGCGGACGAACTCGATCAGGTGGGATGGATCCCCAGGCCGTAGAAGACCATTCAGCTTGGTCACAACCTCCGACCCTTGTATCGTGCTCAACACTTTGTTGTAGAGGTCGACCAACGGCTTGTAACTATCCCTTTCTGTGAGACCACTCCTCACACTTATTGTCGAAAGGGCATGAGTTCATGCCTTACACCTGGTCAACGGTGGACTCACAAGCTGGTCAATGCTTGTGATAACGCACTTTCTTTACACGGCTCGGCAAGAATGCCCATAACAGAATTCAGGATGACATTGCCTTTGCGTTTATTGTCCTTCACGATGCTCTCAAAGAAACCGGAAAGAAGCTCCGGGGGGTGACCGTGAGGATGCGATCGTCCATGTCGTTCTTAACCCTCTGAGTCAGGTCCTGCACCTTTCTGACGCTTGGATTTGAGTCTATTTGATACTACAGAATATTCAGAACCTATGGGCGGGACTCCTCACCGTGAAAGGTGGTAGCTATTGTTGTTCCGAAGGCGTGTGGTGATCCCGTGCGGGGTTCGAGTGGTGCGTATTCGTGACAACGTGGGGCGGGTAGTCAACCGGATTAACGAACTAGAGAAGTGGCGTCTATCGAGAAATGATGAACAGAAAGAGGGACTTATTTGAGGAAGAGAGCGAGGACCAAATGGGTGCACGGCCATCTATATTCCCCGTCCCTGGCATTTAGGTCAGGCTGATTATTTTCCAAGCGGCAAGTTCCCAGGCCTCCCCGAACTGGGAATCATAGTACACAAAGTGGTGTGGTTATTCGCTTTATCATAGCACCCGAATTTACGGCCAAAGGTTCCCTTGAACCAATTGGGCGCCGAAACGTGTTGTTCACTAGAAGGTCCGTTGCATCAATATATCTAAGCAACAGTACCCGTTCACACTCCCTCATTTATGAGTTGCGTTAGAAAATTGCGCGTAATCGCAAATATCAGTAATGTATCAACACCACAGGAACGCTACCTCGAGGCAACGCCGTTGAACGCTACAAAGTTTGACAATCGCATTTGGATAGGTTTCAGCCTCGACAGCGTCAGCCACTTCGTTAGAACAAGGTTTGTCAATTTCAGTTGAGTCGTTCAGGCGTTGGTATTCTCCTGAGTGATGGGTAAAAGGACTAAGAACGACCTTCTACTAGAGGTAATCTGAAGTGTTGATATTTTTGTTGTCGGCCATCGTAAGTAACAAACTTATGTAGCGAGCTAAACTATCACTTGGGCCTCTCAAAGGTTGTTGATAGGGTCCCTCTTGAGAAACTCAAGCACACCCTCCCAAATTTTGCTGTCGTCCGGTTCTTGCCAGGTCTCATCTTTTTCCTCCCGTAAGCCTGCCACGTCGAACATAAGCCAACGCATGAACACCTGGGCAAACGTATACAAGCGTTCAAATCCCGAACGAGCGTTTTTCCTCTTCATCCTGTGCAGAAAGGTGAACCTCTCAGGATAGGTGCGCGCGAGATCATGCCAAGCTTCGAGGAGTTCTCGATTCTCGGGGCGATTGAGGCAGATGTAAAGCAGGCACCAGCCAAGGGACTCCAAATCATGCCGGTATCTTCGGGTATATGGTTCGTCACGTTTCTCGACTAATTCAAGGGCGGCGAACGGAAGTGTACCAGTCCGTTTCCCTTTCTCTACAGTTGGGTCTTCAACAGCGTTACGCCACGTAGCAAGGTCCCAGTCGTTCAGGATCCCCGTAATTTCGTCAGCTCCACTCACATGCTTTTTGCGGTACATCAGATTGTAAATGCTTATATCGCCATGTTCATATCCGGCCGTCCACATCTCACGATGAGCTAGAGACTGAAGTTAGCATTCCGTTCCGTATGGATCACAGAAAAACTCACCCTTCAAACAGTCCTTCCATACCCGAGCAACCTGCTCGCCCTCAGTCAGAGAAGTGATGTCATCCAAAGGTTCAAAAATGATGATTCGGCGTATCCGGGCGCATCCTTTCCCCTGCTTCAGGCGCTCACGAATGTTGCTAGTTGGGCACCCGAAGTCTTCAGCATGGTAGATCTTGGGGAAGTGCTCCCCGCTGTCAGTTTGCAGCCCCTTGTCGATAAAAAATTGCTCCTGGAGTCGCCGGATTTCCGGGTATGATATCTTGACGACCACAGGTTCCTTGGAGACGTTGGTATCCAGCTCCCCACGAAGGACCATCGTCCCCCGACCGTGTAGAGTGATGCGATGGCAGATTGGCTTGATCGCCGTATCGATCCGCAAGGTTGGACCGCCCTGAAGGTGATACTTGATCTGGCCGTTCTTAGGATAGAGTTGAGTTGCAATACCCCAGTCCGCAAGGGAGAATCGGGAGAGAGCGACAATTAAGGCAACGAATAAGTCGAAGTCCCTGACAATACTGAATTTGCTGGTGGAAACAGTGTTCTGGCGGTCGAACCAACAAACTTGCACTATATCATCTAGAAGCACTGCGTCATGCATTGGCGGAGATCGGGGAGGAAACGAACGCACTTTTAATCTTGATCCCGACATTATGTGTTACGTATGGTCCCCGTGAGAGAAACTCGGAAGCGTAGTTTCCGAGCTGTACAAAATGAGCACTTGGGGCGCTTGATGATGCACGACTTCCCGACGACGTTTTGCCGTATTTTTGAGAGCTGGGAAGCTCAAGCCTACTCGAAGCGGACTTCCGCTTGAGAGCGCCTTGCAATAAAATTCAGCTCTGGCGCAAATGGCCGAAACAAAAACACTCACCAGCTGAGGCCCCTGAAACCCGCGATGATTCTGACTCTTGATTCGATGGAGGTTGCGCACTGTCTAATTTTTGGCTGAATTTCCGTTCCCGTTTCACTTCCATACAGCTAAATACGTCCTTAATCCGGATCCGGGGGCCGTTTTCATCAGCCTCGGGCGCGTCACTGGGATCAAAAGACCGATCCTGTACGCCCTCCTTCTTGCCCTTCAACATCGCTTGGTTGTCCCTGTAGTCCTTGATGGCACTCTTCATCACAATCAAGACATCGGGTTTGAGTGTTAGCGGACGTGGGGCTGCAGGTTTCCCTTTCTTTGGCTTCGAAAACCAGTCGTATACCAAAGGAAGAGTGTCGTAGCGGACGAATTCAATCAGGTGAGAAGGATCCTCGGGCTGCAGAAGATCATCCAGCTTGGCTGCAACCTTTGACCCTCGTATCATGCTCAACACTTTGTTGCAGAGGTCGACCAACGGCTTATAGGTATCCTTTTCCGTAAGACCACTCTTCACACTGACCGTCAAAAGGCAATTAGTTCACGCCTCACGCCTGATCAGTAGTGGACTCACTAGCTAGTCAACGCTTGCTGCAGCGCACTGTGTTTACACGGCTCTGCAACAATGTTCTTAACAGAGGTCAAGACATCATCATTATTGGGGTTATCGTCTTTCAAGATCCTCGTGAAAAAATCCGACAGAAGGAGCTGGGCCTCAATCGAGATGACCCCACCATTCATGTCCTCCTTAACCCTCTGGGTAAGGTCCTGCACAGGTCTGGTGCTTGCCTTTGAGTCTGTTCAATACTACATGAATTATATTCAGGACTTACGGGTGGGACTCGTTGTGATATGTCGCAGCCGAGGTAGTTGCGAAGCTGTGTGGTGTGTCCGTGCGGGGTTGCTCGACCGACACATTCGGGTTGGTAGGGGGCTCCGCTGGTCTCTCACGGTCAGGTGCCCCGACCGCGATCTGCGGCTTGAACTCCATACTTTGGGTGAACGGCAGATGAACAGAAGATCTGACAGAGGAAACCAGCCGAAACCCTGCACCTTTATAGCCATGCAAGGCGCGTAATTCTTTGGCAGGTGCCTGTCCCATATGGTCGCAGTTGCGGACTTGAATTGTGAAACAAGTCATGCTCAATTGTTTCCGCTCAAAACAAAGCAACAACTCTTCCCAAGGAATGTGGGTTCCTGAGTCCACCAGATAATCAATAACTCAAATAGGAATAAGTGACTCAGAAGCCGCTGTACGCCATCAGAACCTGGCACCTGCCACAGGCTCTTGGTTGGATGGGGAAGGAACGAAGCACGAGCAATGCGTCTTGCTGTCCGCAATACGGAATGACCATACACCCTCCTATGATGCAAGAGTCCTGATTGATGATCGATTGACGCCTCTCCCTTGCAAGCGTGCAGAGTGGGTTCTACAATGATAGTGGTGAGCTCGGTACTATAGGTGATCTCCAGAAAAACGCACCATGACGTCCCATCGTCCTCCAGTGAAAGCAAGTGCAAACACACCCTCACCAATCCTCGGCCCGATCATCCTTGCTAGTCCCTTTCTTTTATTCATTGACGCCGTCGTCGGAGCTGTTCGCAGGCGCCATACCACCCACCGTTGTTCACTCATATATCTACGGACCACTGCTTGCTTTGAACCAAAAAGGAACTGGCTCCCACTGCTCCCATATACCCTCCTACGCCCATGTCCCACAGGCTCGCAGCGCGCATTTCCCAATTGCATCCGAACCTTAGGAAATGTTCAATGCCAACTCTCAAATACCTAATACATTCAGACTAAAACTTTACTTTAAAGCCTTCATTTCGAATTCGCTGCGCTTGCTATTTCTCATGGAGCCCATCATGCCATCCAGTCTGTCCCTTCCCACTCAGTAGCATCCGAAGTTTTTTTTTACAATAGTATGCTTCATTCCGATTACATGGGCTGATGTATAATAATTCTCGGGAACTAACATCGTTGTCTGGTATAACTGGGTTGTCCGGAAGTAGGGGCGCCGAACGAGTAATATTGCACACATTTTTCTTTCCCCAATGGGCTCGTATCACAACAATATGTAGGACAACGACACATACATCACAAAGTCGGGTCAAGTACATTTCCAGGAGAGCACGCTTTAGACCTCCTCCGCCCACTTGCTACCACTTATTCAAACGTGGTCTTGGTCTCACCCTCGTCCTGTCTTCCAAGTTCCTACCCCTATCCCCATCCCTATTCTCGTCCTCGTTCATATCCTCATTCCTGTCTTCCTTCTCCTCATTCTCCACCCTCATTTACATCCCTGACCTCATCCTCATTTTCATCTGCATCCTCGTCCCTGTCCTTATTCTCATTCTCAGTCCTATTGCCATTTCATCCTCGTTCCCCCCGTTGACCCCGTTCTAGAACAAGGTCATACCCAGACTCCGGCCATGAATCAAAATACTCCTCCCGGAGTTACGCCCAACGACAGATCCTACGATCAGGGCAGTGAGTAGAATGGATCAACGAGGGTTGTGTGACGTTGGATAAGAGATGGAGACGAGCGAGGGGGGGGTACAACAGGCTGGTGGTCACCACAGCCCGACGTGTCCACCGTTCCCGCGTCAGTTATCATGGCTGCACCTCTAGCAAGCAAGTTACTTAAAATGATAGTCTGGTGGCTACAGCGAAGCAACTGGTGAGTCGCGGAATCCTCGATTTCGCTCACGTTACTAATTTCTCAACTTAGTCTACGTTTCTGTGCCGCTCGTCAGTTTCCTTCCGGTCTTCACAAAGAGCATAGGATGGTTCCTTTCCCCCCTCCTCCCCTCTTTGACGTGTTCGTAATCCTGTGGGCCACACTTTAGATCTTCCCCATCATCGCTTCCTCGTACAGTGCGCCCGACTACCTAATGGACAATACCACGACCAAGATCGCGAGTTCTACCGAGGGGCAAACTGACTGTTACAAAAATTGTATCGGGCCGTCGTTTTTCGGGTTGTAACCTGGATAGCAAACACGGTTCGATACTCCAGCCTGATGATGCTCTGAAATCCAAACACAGCCTTTGGCATCCGCGTATTCCGCTTGAAACTCTCAATTGACTAACAGCAGAAATTTCCACACCAAAATGACACGCATACTTCGCCCGCCTCCACCGAGATTACGAACCACTGAGTCAACAACTCATATATTTGTTTAACCTGGTTCAGCAGTCATCTTATTGTGAGATGTACCGTTAACTAGGTCCTCCTAGGCATGCACCCGTACCACGGTGTTCACAGAAGGAGGGGACCAAAACGCGGAAATCGCTACTCGGGGGAAACGTCGTCTCGTGAAGAAAGACCTCGCGGCGGCGTACAAGACCTTCAACCTCAACGGCAGGGGGCTAACATCCCATGTTATGTGGCTGAAGCCTGGATGAGGTCACGGTTGTTGTTTCCAGTAGCGGGTCGGAAAATAGTGAGCCATATTTCCAATTCTTGCTATATACTTAAGTTGGTTCTGAGGTTTGATAAAAGGTGTCGGGATGGTACCGAGTGGGTCGGACGTGCTCAAGGACTCAGCTAGTGAGCGAAGGAGAGAGGTGAAGGTGGAATGTGTCGACGAATAGTTGGAAGAGCAACGTCAAGTTTCCCGGGCTAGGAATTGTGCGACTGAAGAGTGCCCTAACAGCTCATGGTACCCACTCACACCCCTTTTTGTACTGGACGGAAAGAGATGTATTCGGAGTGCGTTGATAGCACTACCCTATATTGTGATTTCAATTGAGTTGCTGTAGCATGAGAACAAGCGCATGCATAAATACATGGATCGACTAACTACTGCGCCTGAGTGCTGTGTACCGCACTTGGAATGTCCCTGGCTTACCAAGTTGACCATTTCTCATCTCGGCAAGCCTTCATCCTGGAGAATGAATTCATTACTTTCACTCGCTTGCTGGAGCTTATTAAGAACTACCCTCTTTCCTATCCTCTTTTGTGTCCTTCTCCTTCTCCTTGTTCTTGTCCTTGTCGCTACCATCATTGTCATCCAAAAGTTGACCATACTCGGGCCACGAATCAAAATCTTCCTCTCGAAACCGCCTCTCTCCCTCCGCTAGATCGATTGCACGGAACGGCCGATAATATTGCAACTTGTGGTTGATTTCCCAATACCAAAAGGTCGACTTTTCGCCATGTCCCATGCGATACAAGGCGGACTCAATACCTTCCCGAGATTTATCACGAAAGAGAGACTTGATCCTCGAAGTCAATTCGGGGTGGTATCGTCGAATAATGTTTGCTTCCTTTCGCAGTTTGATCATCTTTGAAGTGTATGGTCAAAATCAAGGCAGTTATATGTCGAAGTAGAGATTTTTATCGATTTGAATTCAGTCACAGGGAATTTGTAAAACTCATTGCACAAGATATAATCAATGTAAACCCCCCCCAACATTTTTCTCCGACATTTGCAACCCCAAATTGGGCGAGCGTATGCATTGCCATCGCTTGAATGTGCCAAGAAGTGCAAGCGCTTGCGAAAATCACGGTCAGCATCAGCTTCTCGAGGTGCGGCGAAGCTGTGTAGGTCTTCATCACCAGCCAGACGATAGATCCAGAGTTTGACGGGCGAGTTGATCAGTTCATTGGTATATGGGTAGGAAAGGCTGCTGAATCGGGTACGCCAGGTGTGAGAACCAATTCTAGGGACATAAGGATTCAGAAGCATGCATAAACGAGACATGTGTAGACGCACCTGAGCCACGCCAGCAAAAACTTCAATCATAGTTGAGGTGAATCTTGACCAAGTGATTTGCTAGCGCTTCTGAGAACCTGACACAATAGCTACCCGAGCGTGCTGGATCAAGAGGAAATCAGGAAAGGACTTGTGATAGAACCTGACCTGACCTCCAAGGAAATTGTAGACTTGTGGGAAAAGTTCTTGAAGGTCATCTCGACCAGCCGGCGCATACGTACAGCTAGTATCGATGGTAGGGTCGATCTCGATGTCTTTGCCTGGGTCCTCAAGGTAGATTACAGCATTCACATGGTTGAAACAGCTTCGAGTTCATTTTTGGACGGCCCCAAGATGTTGGCGGTCAATATTGCACTCGATCCCAACCATTGGCACATTACAGCAAGTAGTAAATGGGCAGATGGGAAAATGTCTGTGGGGATGTGTTGCAGGATCAACATGTAAAATGCATCCAGCTCGGCAAATGGTGCATCATTGTTAGTACCAGCATGGGAGTGACGATACAAAATGACGTTGATAATGGCATGTAAACGCTTCTGAAGGCTGAGAGAATCCGGACGACCAACAAATCGAACAACTGTCGTTGCGTAGATGAACGACCCACCCGCACCGCGAACAACTATCTTCATCTCTTCAGTGGATGGCCACGGAGTCTGTGTTGGAGCGTTGCGGCGTTGGAGGATGTTGTCGAAACAATTCCTCAGATATAGCTCGATTTCTCCATCGGCATCTCTTGAGATTGGGAGTACCGTCTGGTAGCAATAGGGGGCTATGGGAATTCTGGAGAATGCGGCCTCAATGTGGGGTTCCGGGCGGCTGAAGAAATCCCAACGTAAGGGGATGATGCCCTCGGATGCTGCTGTAGTGACAATACGGATTAATTCGCATTGGGCATCAGTCCCTTCACATTCGTCGAGCCCGTCAACGAACACCTGGACCCCATTCCTAATCCCCATTCCATTTTCCTCCAATTCCCGTAGGGGTTCGTCGATCAGACATTGGAACTGGAATTGCATCGCCTTGTCAACGACGGTCTTGTCATGGTGAACTTTCCTATCAACAAGCTCGCGGTAGGCAGGATGACAGTGGAGAGTTGGTATGCGATGGAGGGGAAGAATTTCTCCGGTTTACGCTGCCCACTGACCGAGAAGAAAAAAGCTGCACCGAGCGCTCCCTTCTTCTGAAGTTTCTCAGCACATGTCTGGGCAATAGCAGATCCTTCCCCTTTTCTTCATTAGATTCATATTATGGGTCACGCCTTACGCACTCCCCGGCACTGAAACCCCCTCAGAACTTATTTCTGGAAAACTGTCCATTTCTAGGGCACGGTCACCTTTTCCCACTCTGTTCCCAACACTCCTTGCGCCCAGGACGCTGAGAAAACCTCTGACCCCACCTCCGGGACTAGAGATGCTGTCACTTCCTCGGACAACGTACCTGAACACCTGAAGGAGCGGTATTGTGACACTCAAACATCCGAGCTCTGCCAATAAGCCCACCAATTGTCACAAAGTTCAGGTTTGACATGGTCCTTTGAGGTGCAACGGGGATAGTGGGTATGATATTGTTTGTCAACCTGGTCATTAATTTGAGTGTAAGACTTTGTCACTCGAAACTTCAACCCAAGCTAATTTCTCCCATATCAAAGTAACGCACACTTCCGTCCTCCTCCGCTGAGATAACCATCCAAGGCCAAGAACGCGCGTAGCGATCGGATCCAAGCACTTCGATAATCGAACTATCGCTTGGTATATTGTGTCTGGGTCTGTCCTTGGCATACGACCATGGAACAGTATCTATGAAGAGGTCCAACCCTGATATCCTGGTTGGGGTTCGTCACAAACGTCAGACTGGGGGATTACATATGACTGGGTGAAGGCTTGAGAGGATACGTCGCATGTGAATGAGGGGCGTAGGGAGTCTGAAAGCGGGGATAACTGGGGAGGGTAATCAAACCAGGGACGGTTCTGGAGTACGAAGGTCCTGGCGTTGGAGGAGCGCTGTCATACAACTAAACGTGACTCTCAAACCCAAGTACTTAAAACTGCGACCATACCAGATGTGGTTGCGTTGTGATAGCATCGTGTGACACATCAACCAGATGCAGCACATCTTCACCACGTAGGGGTTCATGAACGTGTTGGCGCTAAGTGTGCCCACATACCACTGAACCTTGCCTGTTTCCGCGTCGGTCCTGAGCCGGCCTTATAAGATAACACGAGCTCAAGGACGATGGTTACCAGAGCTCTGCTAATGAGGTCAAGGATACCTCAATTTCCCTCAAGGAGGTAGCATGGGCCGACGATCCTGATGGCAAACCCCTCCTAGATCCTGTCAAAAATCTTATCGCGAAGTTGTGTTAGTAACCTAAGGGTACATTTTAGTAAGCGTTGACCGGGTCTGTAAGGCGCGAACTCATTTGGCTTCGGCAGTCAGTAATTGACAATCTTTCATTAACAGCCAAAGAGCGGAAACAGGGAGTTGAGGATTAAAGAAAAGCAATAAACATGTGAGGCGCACGGCAATATGGAAACCCCTCCCACTAGGGGCATAGACTATTATTCCCAACCCGATACTACTGACGTGGACTGGCTTCGTCTCCGGGCGAATAGCGATCACTGATTCGGATGTCGATGAACTGACTCTTACTGAACCCCAACCTAGAACAACTGCCACCACAACCAGCACCGGCAGAGCAATCCAAGGAGGCACCCCTCCCTCTTCACCTGCCATTGCAAACCGAACGACGGAAAATATGAGTAACCGGGGGGAGTACGACGAACGGTCTGCCTCGGGCGGTGGGGTGGGACCGGAACCCGCTGACTCCTTCGCCGGTTCCGACCTGGTAAACAAGTTGGCCCCGACGCATAAAATCCACCCAGCTTTTGGGCAGGATACCGATCTCGAAAAGACCAAATACTCTGAATTTAGCCTGGGAGATTCGTACAGATTCCAAAGGGCCTCACCTGTCAGAATATCCCACCACGAAGAATTGACGAATCTTTCCCGATAGGCAATGGACCAGGAGTACATCATTATCTTCCCGTTCACCCATCTACATTCTACGAGCCAAGCGCAATTTGAGAAAACCTCACATGGTTGACATTGGGGGGCAGGGTGATCGGGAACGCCTCTCGCTAATCCCAGCATGGATGGTTGATGCGTGCGCGGTTGAATGGGGACATGGTGCAACCATGGCGAGACTAAGGGTTCGACCCCTGATGGGGGCTCCAGCACAAACTCAAAACATGCATGCGACTATGGTTGAATTGTTCTCCTCCCTTTGGGGAGGTACACCTCAACAATGCGACTAGGGAGGGGAGGTTTGATGAAACAAATCCAGGAAATATCGCGGCCCGGATTTTTGGGGGCATCGAGAATATGGCACGGATGAAACTGGTGCGCAACTGGGTGCGCACCATTCATGAAGTTGAAAATATCACAGGAATCATCCATCAACTACTTACGCACCGTAAATTCCCTCAGCGCCTTTGTTGGTTTGAATAAGCGCGATGTCGAACCGCCCTGACATGTTGTTCGCGTGGTATGAATCAACGGCCAAAGCTGTTTCTGGATGGAGAAGGTGCGAGTTAATTGATTCACGTACTCGGCCTTTGTCGACAGTAGTGAAGTTTTGAAGAGGCGGAGGGGGCTCGGGTCGTCGAGGTCCGAGCTCAAGCACAAGCAAACAAACCCCTATCGTAAGCACTTACTCAGTCTGACCATCCCTGCTGGTCTTTTCTCCGTTGACCATCGCTGCCCGCAATGAGGGACGAGCCGTGGTGGAATGGTATGTATCTGTTACGGCTCGCCCCTGTCATTCCCCCCCTGTGATCACAGCAGCATATATTGAGAACACTCCGCCTGACGCTATATACCGAACGCTGGCTGAGGGCGACAACAGGAAATGATCTGACATTATAGGAAACTAATCTTACTACTGGGGCTCTGTAGTTAGCAGGTACAAAGCCTGTAGTATAAGTGCGAGTTGGCCTGCGAGGACATGACGCCCAATTTTGATACCCAGTTGTTGGTTTCCTCCGTCTCTTGCGCAATATCTTAATCTCAATCTCAAGAACACAACCAACTGCCGCAACCAAGCTGTCCGGAGGCGACCATTAAATGAATAACTATGTGAAATGCAAAATAGTGGTGGTTCCTAGTATGTATAATGTCATATACATTATAATGTTGAGTCTGAACAACAGAAACACTTCCAGCAGAGCTCACTTTTGGATATCCCCTACCCACAGGTCGCCAACTCCTATCGTTTAGTCCTTGTTTCCGTCCTCGTCGTCGTCCCCTTTTTTGTCCTTGTTCTCATTCCCCATCCGCACCCTTGTCCTCATCTTTAGTCCTGTATTTGGCTTTAGGCCATAAGTCAAAGTCCTCCTCTCGGAATCTCTTCTCTCCCTCTACTAAATTGGTTGAACCGAACGCTCAGTAGTATTGCAGCTCATAGTTGATTTCCCAGTACCAAAAGGTTGACCTCTCACCATATCCTATGTGATACAGCACTGATTCAACACCCCCTCAGAGTTTGTTGCGAAGGAGGGATGTGACCCTGGAAGTCAGGTCTGGGTAGTATTGTCAGATAATTTTTGCTTGTTCCTGCTGCTTGATCATCTTCAAAATGCTTGATTATGATCAGTGGGGTTAGATGTCAAAGTGAAAGAGCTTACCAATTTGAATTCATTCACATTAAAGTCAGAAAATCTACTGGGGAAAATGCATTGAATGAGCGTCCCCGGACGTTTTCATCCAATGTTCACATCCCCAAACCAGGCCACGAGATGCCGGGCCATTGGCAAGTGCAATCGTGCTGATGTGCAGGCACTTGCGAAAATCGCAGTTGGCAGCTAATCCTCCTGATGTGCCAGGCACGGCAAAACTGTTTGGATCATCACCACCAACCGTACTATAGATTTCAGCTTTGAGGAATGAGTTGACCAATTCATTTGTGTAGGGGTAGGAAAGAGAGGCTGCTGAATCAGGTATGCCAGGCGCATAAGCCAATGCTACAGACATGAGAATCAGAAACTTAGGTAACGAGACATGTCAGTATAAACGACCTGCATGACACCGCTCAGCTCAATGTCCCCCATTCAGACACATCCAAACACTTCATCCTCGCCATTATCCCACTGATGCTGTAGTCCATCATCCACCGTTCCCGACTAGTGCTGACAATCTCCTTCTGTATCCCGTTTCATCTTTTCAAGCACCGTTCCACATCATTGCGAATAGATTCCCCACATCCCTGAATACTTTCATCTTTCGATTGATGTATGTGGAATGATTCCCAGAGTGATCGTTGGTCATGGTAGTGGTAAGTCAAATCAAGACGACTTACCTTAGGTGTTATGATCGTTGAATACCTCTCACGCACACCCTCACGCATCCCCCTCCCCGATCTCAATACCCCCCCCATATTCGCCGCCTTCTCTTTTCCCTTCCCTTCCTCTTTCCCATTTTTGGGTGCCAAAATAGCCCACAATATCTCATCCACTTCCTCATTCGGGATTTCATCGTCATCTGCCGTGATGGTTGAACTTTCCATCGCAAGGCCAAGGGCAACAGGGCTTGGGGGACCAGCTAGGGCTGTAGGATCAACTGTAGCGGTGGTGGTAACGTCGCCCTCTTCCATTTCTTTGTTCGTGAGTATCGTAGTGTCTAACGCCACGGAATTCACGGATGTATGTCAAATCCTTTTCATTGCTCAGATATTGACATTGTCGCGTTCGAGGATCGTTGGCGTGCTCCGGTGGAATTTTATCGATTTCCGTGGGAGCATCACTTTATTTCTTCTGTCGTTTCGATCTCGGTGGCCGGGGTATCGACAGTGACAATGACTGGAATGAGAATTGTGAGGGGAAGCGTGCTTTGTGTTTGGTGGGTGGGGTTGAGGATGCGCCATTGACGAGCAAAGCATCGGATTGTGCCACCGTCCACTGTAAATTAGATTTTTCGTCCTTGGATTTGTTGGAGGTTGAGGGAACAAGTGTATTACAAATCGCACGCGGCTCCCCAGTCGGACCATAGACTGCTATGACGCACCGTCATAATAATTCAAACCGGCACTTTCGACGCCGGCTTGCGAAATGCTTCAACATCACAGCTATTCTCCGAGACAGCCAAGGTGAGTGTGGCTCGAATCGCATTTAGTGGAAGCATGAATGAGTGTTATCGTCTTGGGTGTCTAGCAAAGGACCCTTGAGCACATTGTAAAAGGGGTCCAGATCTATTGTCGATGCTCTGCCCCTGGAGGAGACGGGTGAGTCGATTGACCAAATAGCGATTAGTCAACATACCTGACCTTCCCTGAGATGTCCGCGGCCGTGGTAGTCCAACGCGAGCCCGAATTCCTGTACATCGTCGTCAACTTTTAATTCTCAGACAGTTGGTACGGTGACTGGACCTCATCTATTCAAAACTCACTACTATTATAATGATTTCCTAAGACCAGCACACTAGCCTAAATATCCCATACGCCAATCAGTCGTTCTTGTATACACACCAAATGAAGTCAAATGAACAGGCCAAACCAGTTTGACGCAACGATTGGTTAGGGAGAATGTTTCTTAATGGCGTTCCTAAATAGCATTTATCACCGCAGTCAGCGTCCTTTCTGCCTCATGTGCTGTCCATACTCGGGTAATTGGACTGATGACTTCATTACCCGTCTTCATATCCATTGATTCAAAAGGTTGATGTTAGAGTTAGACTTCGACGCAAGGCTGGGGTGTAGTGTGTATGAAGGGATATGTTGCCTTAGAGCTGCCGCTCTGGACAATTCAACTGGCACACCTTACGAGTGAAGTTGATCTGAATGGGACGCCGGACACAGTTTTCACTTCATCACGTACGGAGGATGTCAGAGCTAGGTCGTTCCTATAATAGCACAGGTTTGGTTTCTTTATCTCTAGAGCCGCTTGTTTGTCCAACCCATAGAACATGATCGTGCTTCTGGTGTCCATGTGATAGCAGGGATTTCGGGAAACGGTAGATCCAGACGAAACGTTGGTCGTTGTGGAACGGATGACGGATGTTTGACAGTTGCCGTACTGGCCTTTGCCAAAGAATATGCAGGAGAGCGAGTGTGCAGTGAGCCAATGCCATTGGCTTGGGGGAATCCGCCAGTGTATCCAGCCGCGAGTCCAAGATGTTCGTGTAGGTCAGCAAAAATTTTCAGCAAACAATCCGCCTTGGAGTTTAAGGTGTTAATGCGGTGTCAGAATAGGTGGTCCTGAATGTCCGTTATCCTCAGTGACCGACCGCGAGGGTAACCTATGGAAAACTCACTTTCGAAGTATTGTCCATAGACTAGTTGGACCGAACGACGGTGGGATCGTTTCTGAGCTTGCGTTTCGACTTAGATTGCTTCAGTTCAACTTTCTCGTGCATTGTCTGAAAGTCTACTCAACCCACAACGACCATTCCAGCCATCAGTTAAGGCATGAACAAGATCCCCTTGGACTGCAATGACGCACCATCGTTGTAGCCGAAACCTCCACTTTCGATCTCAGTTTGAGAGACACCTCTGCATTGTGGTTATTCTGTACCACAGCGGTGTGGATGTGGCTCGTGCTGCCGAAATAGATGGAAGGATGAACAAAAGTTATCGTCCCAAGATTGAATGGCAAACCCTTCAGTGTATCGTAGAAGGTGTCTGAGGGCTCCTCACCAATGGCTTCGTTTCGGGATGGAGATAGGTTGAGTCGGTTGGCTGGAAAAGTGTTCATAGACACACCCGACCTCCCTTGGCGGTGTGGTGGGGGACAATATTTCGGTGATTTGACATTTGACGACGGAGTGGAATCCGCAATGTGCGATCCCAGTTCAAACATGTGCAAACACGCTCACCATCGGTCTCTGCGGTCCACGGACTACCATCCAAAGCCCGCTGTGAGGCCTCTTTCATGGAGAACCAAAAGACTGGCCTTCTTCAATTCATATATCCCCTCTCAGATTTTTACTCTATTGACCACCATCGCAATCGGAAAGGCTCCAATCGACAGATCACATCTGACTCCATATTGGAGTGTCAGCTTATGGGCCTTGTGCAAACTGGCTTCGCTCGAAACTACGTTCAGGTCCCAAGATACGTTCAATGCCAAATCACACTCCCGCCTTGGATCTTGACCTTGCTCTAGCTCAAGGTCTAGTCCCAGCCTGGGCCATTGGCTCCACTAATGTTGTCGTTGCACGAGCCTTCGCCGTTCGGAGCCCGTATCAAAAAAACATGATTATTTGGATTCGTACTCAAATTGCTCCAAGAACATTCCACTGGCGCACTCCCAGATTTCGTCGTCGCCGGGTTCCTGATGTGTTTGCTTCGGTTTGAACCGGACATAATTGGCTACCTCGGAATCGCGGGCATCACTCCTCTTGAGGGAGATTTGCTTGACAGGCATACTCGAGTCATGCCTAGACTTGAACATGCCTATCACATCTCGCGCAAGCCAATACATAAGCCGCCTGGCGAACAGATACAAAACTTCAAATCCCTTGCGGGGTTTGTAGTTCCCCATGTCGCACAGAAAGCTATACCTCGCACCATAACTATACGCGAAAATATGCCAATTCCTGAGTAATTCAAGATTCTCGGGGGAAGAGTCATCCAGGCAGATGTAAAGCAGACACCAACCAAACGACTCCACGTCATGTCGATATTTGCGGATATATGGTTTGTCATGATGCTTGACCAATTCGAGGGAGGCGAATGGGAGTGTACCTGTCCACGTCCCTTCAGCGCTCCCTGCAGCTTTACCATGTTCAGGTTTACGCGACGTAGCCAGGTCCCAGTCGTTCAGGATCCCCACAATTTTGTCGGTTCCACTCTCGTCGTTTTTGCGATACATCAGATTGTAGATGCTGATATCGCCGTGCTCATACCCGGCCTTCCACATCTCGCGATGAGCTGGAGTCGGAACTCAGTATATTCTGTTACGTAGAAACCAAGAAAAGACTCACCTCTCAAGCAGTCCATCCACACCTGGCCGACCTGGCCGAAATCAGCCAGCGAAGTGATGTCGTCCAACGGTTCGAAAACGATGATGCGGCGTTTCCGGGCACATCCTTTCTCGTGACTTTGTGCTAGTTTCCTGCCCTTCACGAATAAAGGACTGTTCCCGAAGTCGCCAAACTTCTACGTAGATACCTTGACAACCACGGGTTCCTCAGAAGTTCCGTCGTCCAGTTGCCCCTATCCATTGATTCAAAAGGTTGATGTTAGAGTTAGACTTCGACGCAAGGCTGGGGTGTAGTGTGTATGAAGGGATATGTTGCCTTAGAGCTGCCGCTCTGGACAATTCAACTGGCACACCTTACGAGTGAAGTTGATCTGAATGGGACGCCGGACACAGTTTTCACTTCATCACGTACGGAGGATGTCAGAGCTAGGTCGTTCCTATAATAGCACAGGTTTGGTTTCTTTATCTCTAGAGCCGCTTGTTTGTCCAACCCATAGAACATGATCGTGCTTCTGGTGTCCATGTGATAGCAGGGATTTCGGGAAACGGTAGATCCAGACGAAACGTTGGTCGTTGTGGAACGGATGACGGATGTTTGACAGTTGCCGTACTGGCCTTTGCCAAAGAATATGCAGGAGAGCGAGTGTGCAGTGAGCCAATGCCATTGGCTTGGGGGAATCCGCCAGTGTATCCAGCCGCGAGTCCAAGATGTTCGTGTAGGTCAGCAAAAATTTTCAGCAAACAATCCGCCTTGGAGTTTAAGGTGTTAATGCGGTGTCAGAATAGGTGGTCCTGAATGTCCGTTATCCTCAGTGACCGACCGCGAGGGTAACCTATGGAAAACTCACTTTCGAAGTATTGTCCATAGACTAGTTGGACCGAACGACGGTGGGATCGTTTCTGAGCTTGCGTTTCGACTTAGATTGCTTCAGTTCAACTTTCTCGTGCATTGTCTGAAAGTCTACTCAACCCACAACGACCATTCCAGCCATCAGTTAAGGCATGAACAAGATCCCCTTGGACTGCAATGACGCACCATCGTTGTAAAAAAAAAAAAAAAAAAAAAAAAAAAAAAAAAAAAAAAAAAAAAAAAAAAAAAAAAAAAAAAAAAAAAAAAAAAAAAAAAAAAAATTTTTTTTTTTTTTTTTTTTTTTTTTTTTTTTTTTTTTTTTTTTTTTTTTTTTTTTTTTTTTTTTTTTTTTTTTTTTTTTTTTTTTTTTTAGGCCTCTTTCATGGAGAACCAAAAGACTGGCCTTCTTCAATTCATATATCCCCTCTCAGATTTTTACTCTATTGACCACCATCGCAATCGGAAAGGCTCCAATCGACAGATCACATCTGACTCCATATTGGAGTGTCAGCTTATGGGCCTTGTGCAAACTGGCTTCGCTCGAAACTACGTTCAGGTCCCAAGATACGTTCAATGCCAAATCACACTCCCGCCTTGGATCTTGACCTTGCTCTAGCTCAAGGTCTAGTCCCAGCCTGGGCCATTGGCTCCACTAATGTTGTCGTTGCACGAGCCTTCGCCGTTCGGAGCCCGTATCAAAAAAACATGATTATTTGGATTCGTACTCAAATTGCTCCAAGAACATTCCACTGGCGCACTCCCAGATTTCGTCGTCGCCGGGTTCCTGATGTGTTTGCTTCGGTTTGAACCGGACATAATTGGCTACCTCGGAATCGCGGGCATCACTCCTCTTGAGGGAGATTTGCTTGACAGGCATACTCGAGTATTCTGTTACGTAGAAACCAAGAAAAGACTCACCTCTCAAGCAGTCCATCCACACCTGGCCGACCTGGCCGAAATCAGCCAGCGAAGTGATGTCGTCCAACGGTTCGAAAACGATGATGCGGCGTTTCCGGGCACATCCTTTCTCGTGACCCAAGCGCATGCGAATGTCGCTGGTTGGGGTTCCCAAATCTTCAGCATGATGGATTGTAGGGAAGTGGTCCTTTGTGCTAGTTTCCTGCCCTTCACGAATAAAGGACTGTTCCCGAAGTCGCCAAACTTCTACGTAAGATACCTTGACAACCACGGGTTCCTCAGAAGTTCCGTCGTCCAGTTGCCCCCGGAGCACCATTGTCCCCCGACCGTGTAAACTGATGCGATGGCAGATTGGCCTGACCACCATATCGATCCGGAGGGTTCGACCACCCTGAAGGAGATACTCAATCTGGCCACCCTTAGGATAGAGCTCAGTTGCGATACCCCAGTCTGCGAGAGAGAATCGGGAGAGAACAACAATCGAAGCAACGAATAAGTCAAAATCCTTGGCAATGCTGAATTCCTCAGTGGCGATCGTGGTCTGGCGGTCGAACCAACAAATTTGCACACTATCGTCTGAAGAAATTGTGTCATGCATTGGCGGGAGATTGAGGGGAGAGTAAATATACCCTTGATCCTGATTCCAATGTTATGTGTTATATATGGCCCCCGCGAGAGAAACTCAGAGGCATAGTTTCCAAGCTGAGCAAGATGAGAATTGGGTGAGGTTGACGATGCCCGACTGTCAGATGATGTTCTGTTGTGTTTTTGAGAGCTAGGGGCCGCGAGCCTGCTCAAAGCAGACTTCCGTTTGGAGGGGGAGCCTTGCAATAAATTTAGCTACGAGACAAATGGCTGAGGAAGACTTTCACTTGTGGAAACCTCTGATACCTGTGACGATTCCGATTCCCGTCCTCGTAAAGATTGCGCACTGTCAAACTTTTGGCTAAATCCCTGTTCCTGTATCACTTCCACGCAGCCAAGCACGTCCTTGATCCTGATCCTGAAGGCCTTTTCATCGGCCTTGGGTGATTCACTGGGGTCGAAAGAGTGACACTTCAAATGAGTTTGACTGGCCTCGTAGTCCTTGATGGCATTCTTCATTACTATCAATATATCGGGGTTGAAAGGTAATGAACACAGAGCTGGAGTTTTATCCTTCTTCAACCAGTCGTAGACCAAGGGAAGAGTATCGTAGCGGACAAACCCAATCAGGTGGGATGGGTCCTCCGGTCGCAAAACTTCATCCAGCTTGGTTGCAACATCGCCCCGTATCGTGCTCAACACTTGATTGCAGAGCTTTACCGACGCTTTGTGTGCAGTATTTTCCCCAAGGCCGCTGTTGATGCTAGCCGTCGAATGGTAGTTAGTTTGCGCCTCCAGTCTGCCAGCGGTTGACTCACTATTCGTTCAACGCTTGTTGTAGTAAGCCATCTTTACATGACGTCTCGAGATGACTCCTAACTCTGTTTAGGACGACATTACTATTGGAGTTGTTGTCCCTCGCTACTTTCTTGAAAAAATATGACAGGAGCTGCTGAGGAGTGGTAGAGATGAAACGACTATCCATATCTCCTGTGACACCCTGAGTAAGGAACCCTTCGATCCTGGTGTTGAGAGTCTATTCAATGTTGCGTGAGAGATAATCAGAACTTACAGATGGGGTATGTGCGGAAAGTTTAAAGCTGTTCGGGCAAGAGTTCGGTGATGGGACTGGAGGTGTTTGTACGAGTTTGAACCAGGGACGTTCAACGGCTTGAGCTCACGATCAACACTTTCATGGACATCGTTTTCAAAAGAACCTCACCACTACCGACATGGGGGGCTGGGTAGGCTCATGAGCGTTTGAACACTTACTTGGCCAACTGACTCACCTTGTCTCTTTCCAAACATAGGGCTGTATACATCAAGAAGTTTATTCTCATCCATGCTTCCGTTAAACGATGTAACGTAAGCAACTCTCTCTGGCTGTCTCAGGGCATAGTCCGTAATGCAGGGGCATTGCTCGAGCAGACATTGCACGTTGAAAGCTGAGGTTCTGGATAACAATGACAGTGCGTCATTGCAGTATGGTGGAATGTTATTCATGCCCCAGCTGATGGCTTCAATATTGATCGTGAATCCCATGGACTTCGAAAAACCCAATTTTGAATTTCTTTTTCCCCAGCGGACGATAATTGAGCAACACTGATTGTAGAGGCGCGTCCAATTTATAATACCCCACCCCATTCCCTTTGCCCTTTACCAGTCGAGAAACAGAATATTCAAAATACGGCAAGTGGCAGTGTGAACGGGAAGGTCCTCCCCTTCATCTTTCTATCGTTGTACCCGCTACCACTCCTACCACCACCATCATACCTCAGTCACCAAAATCGAAACGATGGAATAATATATAAAGGAATGCTGTCGAGGAAGTCGACCAAGCTCCTGTGGAGGTGGCGCGTCAGCTCACAGTAACTAGTCCGCCCTCCGAAGATTCCATCACCCCGACTATTCATTGATCCGTCACTGATCCGCTCGTTCCTCACTCATTACACAAACTGTCCATAGTCTGCCTGCCATACATCATGTTTCAGACCAATACCTACTTTAATAAAGTTTCACCGCACACCTCTCTCGCTATTGATATTTTTTTTTTAATTCAGATTCTTTGCCTCCGTAGTTGTCCATTCACTCATCGTGTTTCAGAAAATTCAACATCTTACCACAGCTCCCTTACTATACAGATTCAGAATTGTAGATAGCCGTGGAAAAGCTTAGCATACCGGACTTCGTTGTACCATAAATATGGTCGAGCTAGTACTGGCTCGACACCTAGTAATTGGATACCCATTATTCACTCATTCTCGAAGTCTTGCTAAGCAGTCTCAGTTCTGTCTCTCGTCGCCTCTCGTTTTCTCGTCATCTCTCGTCTCTCTCTTGTTCTGGACCCTCATCATCAACGACGTCTCTGACGTCACCACTCTCACTGCTTGTTTCTCTGCTACTCGCTACTCTTACTCCTGTCTCCCCTGGATCTCAGTTCAAAACTGACTGATGGACACAGTCACACCTTATTTTCGTTGAACTGCCGCCTCATCTCTTCACTCCTTTTGCAAACTTGCTCATTGCAACCCAAGTAAGCAAGAATGGTAATACAGTCCCCTTGCGCAGTCCTCACGCCCACATCTGTGCCAGGTGATGTGTCCCTTCAAGGCTCAATCCCTCACCCAGTCCCATGTGATTCCTCAATTCGACATAACCACAGAAACCCTGTCCCAATCAAAATCTCAGAATCAAGGTGTCTTGTTGTACACACCGTGTATCTGATAACAGGTTGACTGTCAATTTGATGACACGTGTTCTCACTTCCAATGGTTATCAGTGGAGGTGGATGAAGTATATGTTTTGTCAGCAGGGGGAAAAGTCTGTTTTTTCCATCCTGGCAATGAGGCCTTGTGCTCAACCTTCAAGTGTGACCAGGTTGGCGAGGCGTGTTGCAAATGTCAATCACTTTGTTGGTAGAACTCAGGAGTTTGGGAAGAGGTATGTCGTTCCCTTGACACTCAAGTGTGTTGTTCAAAAAGGCAATTTTACAATGTTTGAATATCCTGTCATCCTAAGGATGGTCAAACTATCAGAGCTATATAGACTGTGGATCTTATATATGTACACGAGTATGTTCAGAGGTCAGAAATGGACAAAGATCATAACTACTTGAATTCATACTTAAATTGCACCAAGAACATTCCACTCACGCACTCCCAAATTTCATCATTGCTGGGTTCCTGATGAGTTTGCTGTGGTTGGAACTGGATTAAATTGGCTACCTCAGAATTGTGGGCATCACTCCTCATGAGGGGGATTTACTTGATAGGCATCAACCAGCAGTCACATTCAGACTTAAACATGCTGATCACATCCTGCATAAGCCAATGCATAAACTGCACAGTGAATCCATACAAAATTCTGAATCCCTCGTGTGGTCTGTAGTCTCTCGCGTCGTACAGAAAGGCCTTCCTTGTGGAAACAGTATGTCTTATATCATGCCATTCCCCGAGAAATTCCAGATTCTCAGGGCAATCAAGGCAAATGTAAACCAGACACCAGCCAAAGGACTCCAGGTCATGTTGGTATTTGCGGATATATGGCTTGTCATGATGCTTGACTAGTTCGAGGGCGGTGAATGGAAGGGTGCCAGTCTGTTTCCCCCTAGCACTCCCTGCAGTTAGTGTTGCTGCGGGCTTGGCTCAAAGCCATGAGCCTGCCGAGCCAGCAAAATTTTCGGCTCATGGCTTGATGGCGATTAGCTCAGCTCCAAAGCCACTCAAGTCATGGCTCAGCTGGCTTGAGCCGGTGACAAAATTAGCCATTTTGGGTCAAAATAAAACAGTAGAATCCGAGACTAAAACTATGATATTATTCAGTTAAATACATATAGTATGAAAATGTTACATCCTACACCAATCACAGTAAGTACCATGCATTTATCTTCATATTTGATCCCAGTACACTGTAAATTGTCCTCAAATTTCAGTCAACTATATAGGGTAATATTGTTAAGTGCAGGTCATGTAGGGTGAGACGACTGGAGTCTAGATGCCTGGGGATGATGTGTGGATGTGGACGAAGATGGATGAAGCAGGTGAACTCGGGAGGACTGTGGCTTCAATGTATGTGTTGTGCCCTCCTGCTGATGAGTGGTCCTAACTTCAGAATAAGGGACGAGGACAGAGTCAGAGGCAGAGACAGAGACAGAGACAGAGGTAGAATAGAAGTAGCATGTCACTAAGTAGATTTCAGACTGAGGATTACAGGTGAAGTAGCTATGGTTTATATACATGAGGAAGTGTGGTTCTACAAAAGGAAACTACTATGACTTCAGGTGTGGGCCAGGTATGGCCACTAGATAAAAACACCAGGAATGCAACTAGCTAAAAGGAATAAGGTGAAACAGGAATGATATGAATGGTAAAAGGGATTGCAAGGGAAATGGGAGTAGGTATGATGACCGGAAGAAATGTACAAGGAGGATAATCAGGAAATTAACATCAGACATAATAGTAAGAATGGAGAGCGGGGGAGACAGGGGAGAGCGGGTGAGAGCAAATGGTAAATAAAATATAAAGTATAGTCCAGATAAGAGCGGGTGAAGCATGTGAGCACATGTATGGGTTGTGACAAATATAGAATATGTGGCTAGCCATAGTTCTTGGCTAGCTGGGGTGAGCCGAGCTGACCTTTCAGCTTCCTGATGGCTTCTGAGCTAGATGAAGCCAAGCTGTGCTTGAGCTGAGCTGAGTGTTTACTCCGTTCCCCTGGATCATTCAAAACGATTGGACAAGTACACTTATTTTCATTGAACTGCGCCTATCCTTCACTCCTTTTGCAAACTTGCTCATTGCAACCCAAGTAAGCAAGAATGAATACATCCCCTTGCGCAGTCCTCAGCCCACATCTGTGCCAGGTGACGTGTCCCTTCAAGGCTAATCCCTACCCAGTCCCATTATTCCTCAATTCGACATAACCACAGAAACCCTGTCCCAATCAAAATTCAGAATCAAGGCGTCTGTTGTACAACCGTGTATCGATAACAGGTTGACTTCAATTTGTGAACGGTTCTCCTTCCAATGGTTATCGTGGAGGTGGATGAATATATGTTTTGTCAGCAGGGGGAAAAGTCTGTTTTTTCCATCCTGGCAATGAGCCTTGTGCTCAACCTTCATGTGACCAGGTTGCAGGCGTGTTGCAAATTCATCACTTTGTTGTAGAACTCAGGAGTTTGGGAAGAGGTATGCGTTCCCTTGACACTCAAGTGTGTTGTTCAAAAAGGCAATTTTACAATGTTTGAATATCCTGTCATCCTAAGGATGGTCAAACTATCAGAGCTATATAGACTGTGGATCTTATATATGTACACGAGTATGTTCAGAGGTCAGAAATGGACAAAGATCATAACTACTTGAATTCATACTTAAATTGCACCAAGAACATTCCACTCACGCACTCCCAAATTTTCATCATTGCTGGGTTCCTGATGAGTTTGCTGTGGTTGGAACTGGATTAAATTGGCTACCTCAGAATTGTGGGCATCACTCCTCATGAGGGGGATTTACTTGATAGGCATCAACCAGCAGTCACATTCAGACTTAAACATGCTGATCACATCCTGCATAAGCCAATGCATAAACTGCACAGTGAATCCATACAAAATTCTGAATCCCTCGTGTGGTCTGTAGTCTCTCATGTCGTACAGAAAGGCCTTCCTTGTGGAAACAGTATGTCTTATATCATGCCATTCCCCGAGAAATTCCAGATTCTCAGGGCAATCAAGGCAAATGTAAACCAGACACCAGCCAAAGGACTCCAGGTCATGTCGGTATTTGCAGACATATGGCTTGTCATGATGCTTGACTAGTTCGAGGGCGGTGAATGGAAGGGTGCCAGTCTGTTTCCCCCTAGCACTCCCTGCAGTTAGTGTTGCTGCGGGCTCGGCTCAAAGCCATGAGCCTGCCGAAGCCAGCAAAATTTTCGGCTCATGGCTTGATGGCGATTAGCTCAGCTCCAAAGCCACTCAAGTCATGGCTCAGCTGGCTTGAGCCGGTGACAAAATTAGCCATTTTGGGTCAAAATAAAACAGTAGAATCTGAGACTAAAACTATGATATTATTCAGTTAAATACATATAGTATGAAAATGTTACATCCCTACAACTAGTGGTAGTAATTTTCATGCAGCCTAATCAGCCACAACGCAGGTAATCAAGCATTGGGTAATGATACACCCACATCTCAGTGGTCACATGTCACATGCTTGACTTTGTTTGGCGTGTGCACCATTGTGGTCAAGCTCACAAGAGCCCCTGGGGGGACCCACTCAGGCAGAAACCCATTAATGACCCCTGGGTCCATCTCCTCAACCTCCGGTGCCCAATCACAGTAATACCATGCATTTATCTTCATATTTGATCCCAGTACACTGTAAATTGTCCTCAAATTTCAGTCAACTATATAGGGTAATATTGTTAAGCTGCAGGTCATGTGGGTGAGACGACTGGAGTCTAGATGCCCGGGGATGATGTGTGGATGTGGACGAAGATGGATGAAGCAGGTGAACTCAGGAGGACCGTGGCTTCAATGTATGTGTTGTGCCCTCCTGCTGATGAGTGGTCCTAACTTCAGAATAAGGGACGAGGACAGAGTCAGAGGCAGAGACAGAGACAGAGACAGAGGTAGAATAGAAGTAGCATGTCACTAAGTAGATTTCAGACTGAGGATTACAGGTGAAGTAGCTATGGTTTATATACATGAGGAAGTGTGGTTCTACAAAAGGAAACTACTATGACTTCAGGTGTGGGCCAGGTATGGCCACTAGATAAAAACACCAGGAATGCAACTAGCTAAAAGGAATAAGGTGAAACAGGAATGATATGAATGGTAAAAGGGATTGCAAGGGAAATGGGAGTAGGTATGACGACCGGAGAAATGTACAAGGAGGATAATCAGAAATTAACATCAGACATAATAGTAAGAATGGAGAGCGGGGGAGACAGGGGAGAGCGGGCGAGAGTGAATGGTAAATAAAATATAAAGTATAGTCCAGATAAGAGCGGGTGAAGCATGTGAGCGCATGTATGGGTTGTAACAAATATAGAATATGTGGCTAGCCATAGCTCTTGGCTAGCTGGGGTGAGCCGAGCTGACCTTTCAGCTCCCTGATGGCTTCTGAGCTAGATGAAGCCAAGCTGTGCTTGAGCTGAGCTGAGTGTTGAATCTTGACCTGTACCACTATATTGGTTCAGTCTGTTTATAGCTAAAACGGGTTCTTGAGTACTTCACTCTTGAAGAGAGATAACGAACTATGAATATAGTACTAAACTGCACTCTAGGTTGCTGGCTATGGTCTACTAAAGATAGAACCTTGTAAGCAGTATGCTCTATATATGCTACTGGTAGATAAGACCTTACCTAGATAGGTAGAACAGCGCACAGACCAGAGACATTGTCTATATAAGCTCTATGTAGTATGTATACATTCTTCAGACAATCTAGTCTTTCCATTTGCCCATCATTCCTCTCAAGTATCCTTTAGCAACTGTTTACAATATGTCTCTCAACAAACCCAGTGAGTATGACTACCCTCTGCCACTAGCATAGCTACTGTAGTGTACTCATCTCAAGAGGTTATGGGCCCTGACTGCCACTCACTCAGACCATGTTTAGTAATGCTGGTAGAGTGTAGGAGGCTATAGTTGTACGCAACCTGGAAGATGGTGGCCCTTTGGTCTACTTGATCCTTCGTCTGCCCCATATTGTGACACATACATTATGCACTGCAGTCCTACATGATGCTAACACATGTTTACCCTATTCTTAGATATGTCTAAGCCAAACTCTGCTCTGCTGGGGTTTGTCCAAACTCCTAGCAGGCAGCTTTCCATTCTCACTGGGACAGGTAATTATACAATCTGGTCCCTTCGCCTTTGCTCTGCACTTATATACATTTCCCTGAATGATTGCTTTTAGACCGGATGGGACTTTTCTGGGGCTCCTGTGGAACTGCCTCAGTATGAACAGCTCTATGGACCAGACCATCCAGCTGTTGTAGCCACCTCCACTTTGTTGGCCTGTCCATTGCATCTGGGATCTCTGATTCCAATGACTGCAGATGAGCACCACAGTGTTGGTATGGCCAACAACCTCTGGATGCACGCACTTGGGTTAATAGAGTCTACTTTCCCCAATAGCATGCTAAAGCACTCAGCTAACAGTGCTCATGTGCTCTAGTCCTACTTTGCTAGTCAATATGGCTTGTCCGGACTAGTGCAGGTCTACAATGAGTTCATTCGTGCTATCACATTTGAGCTTCCACTTGGTGGTGACCCCTTGCTCAAGATTAGTGAGCTTCAGTAGATCTTCAGGCAGCTTGATGCCATGGATAGTGGCATCATCCCTAGAGATTGAAACCATGGTCCTTCTCCACTCCCTTCACCCGTCTTTGAGCCATGTTGCTCAGACATTCCTTACATTGAACACATTGCTCCATGAGTTGACATGGAACAAGGCCTGCAGCAGCATTATTGCCACCTACACCTCAAACTGGACCATCCATGCACAATGAGCACACTTTACTCCTCATTAAGGAGGTGGGCAGCAGCAGCAGCAGCAGCAGAAGCCATCTGGAGGTGATGGCAATGGTGAGAAGAAATGCTGATAGTGCCCTCATGGCAAGGGGAAAGGAAAGGGAAAGGAGGGAGGTGCACAGGCTAATGCCGCCATCTCCTCCAGTTACATCTAGGATGTGGATTTCACATTACAGGCACAAGTTGTGCCACTACCAACCACTTGTGCTCTCATAAAGGCAATGCATTAAGCCAAGACACCTCCTGTTGCTTCTAGTTCTATTGCTACTGGCAGCAATGCTACTCTACTCACATTGCACATCACTGTGCCCAAGCCTGAACATCATCACAAACCTTCAGTGAAAGCCAAGGTTACTGCACTGAAGAAGTGGGATGAACATCTCAAAGCAACTTCTTCGTTGGGCGAGAGTTCAGAGGAGATGTGGAAGCAGTTTGATGAAATAGACATTGAGAGTTCCTCTCCATTCCTCATCTCAAGAGAGAAAGATGTGATCATGTGGCCAGCCTCTGTGTATAACAAGCTGGCAATTATCAAGAAGCCCAAGCCACTCAAGAAGAAGCAGGTGCCAAAGGCAATCAAGTTTGTCCTTGAGTCAGTCCTAGATGACAATGACTCAGACACTGACTACAATTCTGATGGAGGGTGCAGGTCAGTACCTTCTACTGACTATTATTCTTGTTCTAATGCAGAAGAGGATGTACAGCCCCATCAACAGATGGGATGGGATGATACAGACACAGGGTCTGTTCACCTCGGAGTGGGACACCCTGGAGATTCCACAAATGAGTTGGGATAATGAGGTGGCTGCCGAACAGAGCAGGACACCTATGCAGATGTAGTATGCTGTCCACCTCCTGTAGGGACTCGTTGAAGACACTGCTGTACAGACTTCATTAACTGCAATGTATACTGGAAGTGCGCCCAAGGCACTTCCCCTTCTACTTATTCTGCTAATATGACTAAGCTGGAAAGTAAAATGAATGCTACATATACTGTGAATAATCACGAGTATACAGACAAGACAAGGTCAAAACTCCACAAAGAGCATGCTGATCTTAATGTGATCGATACATTTTACATTTGTGATTTGTCGCAGTGCCTTAAGTGTCGAGGTGAAGGGAACAAGCATGTGGTGAATGATGCAGACTAGCTCCTTGATTCAGGAGCATCATACCATGTCACCAGTTATCTTTCTGATTTTGTGGAGATAAAGATGGGCCATTTTGGCATTATTCAAGCTGCTGGCAACCAGAATTATGAAATGACTGGATGAGGATCTGTAATCTTCCAGCATGATGTGGTAGATAAAGGCAAGACTCATAGTGCTACTTCACATATTGCACTGGTCTTTTATATCAAGGAAATTATGGAACAGTTAATGTCCTTGGGCCAGATCCTTCAGACTGGACATACCCTTGAGGCAACTGTTAAAGGGACCACCATCTGTGATAAGTTGGGACAAGCTGTATTGTCTGCCTGGCCTCATCGTTTGTTCATGAACAACATACATACAGTGCACACATATATTTTGTATTATAGCAAGGAGAAGCTAGTTGCATTAGCATTATGCCAACCCAACTATATCAATTGACATTGTCAAATGGGACACCTCTTGGATTGCACACTCTCTGAACTTTCAAAGTACATAGAGGGCATTGCACTAATTCCCATGCCTCCTTCTCAGAAAGGCATTTGCGACAGCTGTGCCAAGGGTAAAATGCATAATAACCCTTTTCCAATTGATTCCAAATGAGCCACCACAGTCTTTGAGTTATGTCACTCAGACTTGCTGGAACTGCCTGTCATTAGCTATCATAAATATAAATGGGCTATGATGTTTCTTGATGATTTTTCTTCTCATGCACATGTTGTCCTCCTTTGCAAGAAGTCTGAGGCTTCTGAGAAGCTAATAGAGCTAATCAGTACATTAGAGAACCTCTCTGGTTTGTGGGTCAAATGACTTCGCACTGATAATAGAGGAGAATATGTCAATAAGAAACTATTGGCAGTACTCACTGCATGTGGAATCACCCACAAGACTACTGCTCCCTATGCACATTAGCAAAATGGAAGAGCAGAGCAACTAAACCACACCCTACAGGAGAAAGCCCAAGCTATACAACTACAGGCATGTCTACCTGACTTGTGGTGGGAATTTGTGTTAAATACAGCTGTGCATTTATATAATCACACACCAGTCCAGCATCTGTAGTAGAAGACACCCTGTGAGTGTTATTTGAGGGAGAAGCCAGACTTATCCCATATCTGTGTGTTTGGATGCAGCGCATATGTATTTTTACCTGACGAAATCCACCTGAACAAATTGTCCGCAAAATCTGAGATAATGATATTCCTCAGATATAAAGGTTCAAAGAACTATATATTCATGTGGCACATGGCAGGCAACATGATCTTTATATCACCTAACACCTTATTCAATGAGGGATATTTCCCTAAATACCCTGATTCAGTACTGGATAGCAGTAACTAGCCTAATCACAGAGAAGAGAGAAATCTACCTAGACCAGAATCAGATGTTACACCTCCTTTTCTGCCATCTTCAGATGATGCTGGAAATGTTCCACCTCTACCTAGGGATCCAGTTCATTTACCTCTGACTTCTCCACCTTCCAAGCCAAAATATTCTCTGCCTACACCTCCTTTACCCCGGCATGATCCTACACCACTGGACAGTATTTCCTCAAGACCAGAAAGTCCAACCGCATGGATTCCCCCACCTGAGTTGCCACCTTCACATGGAATGACCATTGAGGAGGAGCCTGAGGATGACACTAATGGTTACCATGTGGACAGAGATGTATGGAATACCACAAATGAGGAATTCCCAATTCTAGTTCCCAAGCTATTGTGCTGTTGGTCCAGACCAGGTTGAACTGCGTTGCTCTGAGCAACAAGGCAGGCAACCTATAAGACCTAGTAATACATATGGAGAACAAAGGTGTCCAATTTTGATTGAAAGAGAAATTGACAGGACTCACTGGCAAGAGCAGTAGAGACAAAGGCAGTGCATTTGTGCCAATGCCCCTCCAGATGAAGTGATCCATGAGCAAAGAGCAAGGACTAACCATCCTGAATATATGAGACAGAAGGCTCATGCTGAGTGGTACCCACCATAACCCTTTGATTTACCTCTGTTTCCAGCTCCCTCTATGTCTGGAACTGCTGCCCATGCCTGAATTTCCACCTTATGATCCGACATCTCATAATGTGCATGACATGGAAATTGACAGGCTTGTCGCTGAGGGAGGAGTAAAGTTAATCGATTTCTTGATATAGATGGTTCATAATACCATACATGGAGAGCCTGAAACTTTCCATGACATGCTTAAGCTTCCTGAGCCCGTCAAGGCAAAATGGATGGCTGCATGTATCAAGGAACTCAATATGTTGAAAAAATGCAGAGTATACAAATTGGTGGATTTACCAAAAGGAAGAAGGACAGTGAAAAACCATTGGGTATTTCTTGAAAAGTCTGATGGCCACCTGTGAGCTCACTTAGTTGTGAAGAGTTTCTCACAAGTTGAAGGCATTGACTACAATGTGTTATTTTCTCCAGTTGTCCACTATGAGTCTGTGCATGTAAGCTTTGCACTTGCTGCAATCCATGATTGGGATATATACAGTGTTGGCATAAAAACTGCCTATCTTTATGGCAAACTGGATAAAGAGATATACATGGAACAGCCCAAAGGGTTTCGACTTCCTGGGCAGGAAGAAAAGGTGTGGAGGCTAAAGTGAGTGATTTACAGCCTTAAACAAGCTGGTCGCCAGTGGTGGAAGGAATTGCATCAATCAATGATTGAGCTGGGATTTACCCACTGCAAATCTGACTATGCTGTATACTTTTACAGACATCTGAAGACTAATGAGCTGATAGTTGCCATTGTCTATGTTGATGACATAAATTTCTTGGGTCCAAGGAATTCCCCCCTCCTCAATGAGTTGAAGGGAAAATTCACCAAAAAGTGGGAATGTAGAAACCACAGTCTCTGTGAAGAATTTCTTGGGATGACAATCCAGAGGAATTGCTCTAAGTGATGCATCTTCATCCAGCAGGTCAAATACCTGGATAAGATTTTAATGCACTTCCAGGTTCCGCAGTCAGCCACAGCTAAAATGCCATTGCCAGCTGGCTTCCAGTTCATTACAAACAAGGACACTGCATCTGCTCCCTTCCATTTAAAGTACCAACAATTGGTTGGATCATTGATGTACTTGATGATTGGTACTAGACCTGACATAGCCTTTGCCATTGTTAAGCTGGCACAACATGCCACTAACCCTGCTCCTAAGCACTATCATGCTGGAATTCATGTACTAAAGTACTTGTCCATGACAAGGAACTATGCATTGAAATATGAAGGCAATACTGGAAACCAGTGGTGATGCTGGAATGCCTTAGTGACTCAGATTGGGCTCAAGATACTGAAACCCACCAATCTGTTTCAGGAAACTGTTGTGAACATTAGTCTATTCTTGTATCAGCTCTGTACTTGTCTGCATTCCCTCTTCGCCATGTACCTGTTTCAGTTATTTCTGCCTGCGCGATCCCCGAGCTCTGACTCATAACTACTATGCCATAGTCATCGGACATTTATGTAGTTATCTCCATCCATTCAACTGGATGCTCCCTTCTGTATTTAAGCATACATACATACTCCTGTATTTGGTATGCTTAACCATCTGGTTCTTTTCCCCTTACTCGCCCTCAAGACTTAGCCTAAGCTACAACCTGAGGTCTTATCAGACTAAGGTTGTAACATTTGGTTAAGCGTCCCCACCTCACCTTGCAAAGAGTAGGCTGAAACAGGCCTGAACAGAAGCAACCCAGGAGCTAGTATATGAGCTCGAACCCAGACGAATACAGAGAACCAAACCTCGAAGTCACTGACAACGAATCAGAAACATCAGATGAAGAAGAAACAGGCAACCCCGAAGCACCTGAAGAGACACACAACGAACCCGGAGTAAACCCAGCAGAAGAAGAAGTGTTATCAGAACTTCTAAACAAACTCGACCTAGCAGAGGAAGAGATAGTACACCAGGAGAAATCAGACGAATCAAGTTCAGATGAAACAGAGTCAGAAACTGACTCCGACATGACCGATAACAGCAGTAGTGCCCGCAACAATGCCCAGTGGGAAAGGCCTAGTGCCAGACCTGGGTTTTTTCAATGGCACCTGCACCAAGTTCAACGACTGGTGGAGAGCAATGACGCTCTTCATGAAATTCAACAAGATAGTCTCAGCAGATGACAAAGTTATTGCAGTCCTAGCCAGACTGCGAGGAGGGACTGCAGGAGCATATGCAGCTATGAGAGCACCAGCCATCCTGGAATCTGAAGACTCAGTGGACTGGAAGGTCTTCTCCGAAGAATTTAGAAGAACCTTCTCAGATGATGCTTCAAACAGCAAAGCGGAGTGGCAGATCGAAAAAAAAATTCAAACAAGGGAACCAGAACACTGCTGACTACCTAATTGAATTCGAAGTACTGAAAAGCAAAGCCAAGACCGATAGCAAGCATGCGATGTTCCTACTTAGGAAAAATGCCTGACAGGACATCATACACACAATCACAGGCTATCCACCTTCCGCTAGGCCGGACACATATGCGGAATGGAAAGAAGCCATACTTTCCGTCGGACAAGGATATGAAGCATCGGAATACCGAAGGGGACAGGAAAACAAACACCGGCACCACCTATGGAGGAATGGGTGAACCCATGGAGATAGGAAGCAGGCATCATGTCTTCAATGACAAAGGAGAGCCAAAGTGCTACAATTGCGGCATTTTTGGTCACATTGCCAAAGATTGCAAAAAACCCAAGGGGTTAACATGCTACAACTGCGGTAAAAAGGGACACATAGCCAAAGCCTGTACCGCACCCAAGAAGATCCAAGTCCAAGGAGTGGAAGAGGTCGCCAATGAAGAAGGGAAGGATTTTTCCAAAGACTCCGAGTAGGCACTACCTCGAGAGTCAGAAAACTTGTATCTAGGATATCAGACAAATTCTACACGATTCCTCAGAGAAGAAAGCATGAATTAAATCTAAAAGGGAAAATACAAATGGCAAAGAAGGAGATAATAATCAACACCATCGTAGACTCAGGATGTTCAACCAGCAGCATCAGCAAAAAACTGGTAGATGAAGAAGGACTCCCTACCCGGAAATTGGAACGACAAGTTTTGGTATTAAATAGTGGATGGAACACCTAACCAAGGTGGAAGAGTAACGGAGACTGCCACAATCAACATCGATATCCAGGGACATAAAGAACAAATTGAAGCCTCAGTCGTGCAACTACAAGACAGAGCAGAAGTCTTCCTAGAGCATGATTGGCTAGTCAAGCATAACCCGGAAGTAGATTGGAACAATGGAAAAATCAAGTTCACTTGATGCCCACCAGGCTGCGAATTCCCCCACCAGGACATCCCTATCACTGAAAGAATACAGAGCACAGTCATTAAGGAAGACTTATGGGAAGAAGAAGATGAACCAGACCCAACCAAACCAGAAGACCTACCAGACTATATACAACCATTCACACACTTATTCAACAAAACGACATTCGACAAGCTCCCAGAATGAACCGAATGGGACCATGAGATAGTCCTGATGGAAAATGCCCTGAAAGAAATAAGTGCAGGAACATACAATATGACGGTTAAAGAACAGGACAAGCTCAAGTCATTTATCAAGGAAAACCTAGAATCAGGGCGAATACGACCATCGAAATCTCCATATGCAGCACTGACATTCTTCATCCCAAAGAAAGATGGATCTAAAAGACTGATCCAAGACTACAGACGACTAAACAATGTAGTAGTCAAAGACAAAACACCATTGCCAAGAATTGGAGAAGTAATTGACAAGCTTGGGAAAGCGAAATACTTCAACAAGTTGGATATCATCTGGGGATATAACAATGTCAGGATCAAAGAGGGAGACAAATGGAAAGCTGCCTTCCTCACCAATGAAGGACTCTTCGAGCCAACAGTCATGTATTTTGACCTAAGCAACTCACCAGGAACGTTCTCCAGAATGATGACAAGCATTTTCCATGACCTTTTACAAAATGGAGACATTGTAAACTACATGGACGACTTTGCCATCCCAGGGGACACCAAGGAGCAGCTAAAAGAACGAATGGTACAGTTTCTGGAATGGGCGGCCCAGTACAATCTATGCTTCAAGCAAACCAAGTGCATCTTCAATACAGAAGAAATCCCAATGCTAGGAGTTCGGGTGGGACATGGATGAATTGAAATGGAAAAGGACAAAGTGAAATCAGTATGGGAATGGCCTGAACCCAAGAACACCAAAGGGGTAGAAAGGTTCCTGGGTTTCGCAAACTACTATCATCGCTTCATCAAGAACTTCAGTATGATTGTGGGACCCTTAAACAAACTCAAAGGAGCAGCCACATGGGAATGGACACAAGAGCACCAGGACTCTTTCAACCAACTCAAGAAATGCATTACCGAAGAACCCATCCTGACATTGCCACAAAGACATGGCCAGTTCAGAGTAGAAGTCAATGCATCAGACTATGCACTAGGGGGAGTACTTTCACAGCTACAAGAAGACAAATGGCACCCCATCGCCTTCACGTCACGAACCCTGTCACCAGCAGAATGGAACTATGAAATATACGACAAAGAATTACTAGCCATTGTCTATGCCTTGAAGGAATGGAGACACTACCTTTTAGATGCCGAAGAATGATTTGAAATCTGGACCAACCACGAAAACCTCAAGTACTACTGAGAGCCACAAAAACTAAATGGACAACAAGCACGGTGGTATCTGCGGCTGCAAGACTATGACTTTACACTACAACATGTGCCAGGAAAGACAAACACAAAAGCCGAATTACTATCCTGAATCCATCAAATGCCAGAGGAACAAGAAGACAAGCTAGTCACTATGATCCGAGAAAGCTGGCTACAGACAGAAGACGCAGACAGCACAATACTCCTATGAGCAGAATTATTCATCGAACCAAACTTCCTAAGACAAATTCGAAGCCAAACCCGATGAGAAACAACAGTCCTAACCGAACTAAGGAGGCAAGGATCACAGCTCACCGAAGATAATGGAGTTATCTACAAACAAAACAGTGCATATGTCCCACCTGACCAGAAGCTACGAGAAGAGATCCTAGTACAGTACCATGACATGCCAGATGCAGGACACCCAGGGCAGCACAGGATGACAGAACTAATCAGCCAAGACTATTGGTGGCCATCAATACGAAAGGATGTAAAAAGATATATCTGAGGATGCCAAGCCTGTCAAAAAAACAAGTCAAGAACGATGCCACTCAAATCACCACTACATCCCCTCCCAATACCAAATGGACCTTGGGAGAAATCAGTATTGACATGATCGGGCCACTGCCAGAATCGAAAGGAAAAGATGCAATATTAGTCATTGTGGACCGCTTCACAAAAATGATATGACTCTCAGCGACAACCATGGATGTGTCATCCAAGGATGTCACAAGGATATACCGAAACGAAATATGGAAGCTACATGGATTGCCAAGGAAAGTACTTAGTGACTGAGGACCTCAATTTGCATCAGAATTCACCAAGGAGTTATTCAAGGGGCTCGGCATCGAACGAAACCTATCAACGGCATATCATCCCCAAACAGATGGACAAACTGAATGCATCAACAGAGAAGTGGAGACCTACATCCACCTGTACTGCAACTATGACCAAGATGACTGGGTGGAGTGGCTCCCCATCGCAGAGTTCCAGTACAATGACAAGCAGCACAGAGGGACATAGGAGACACCTTTCTTCCTAAACTATGGAAGGAACCCATGGAAAGGCAAAAACAAGCTGACAACGAACAACCCTGCCATTACAGCATTCCTAGAACAACTACAGTGCGCCCGAGATAATGCCTCATCAGCACTATGGACATACCAAGAAAAGATGAAACAACAACATGACTGCAGCAGAACCCATGCTAGCACATATCAAACAGGAGATAAAGTATGGTTAGAGAACACCAATATCCATACCAATCAATCATCAAAGAAGCTAGGCCAAAAACGGTATGGACCTTTTCTTATTAAGGAAAAGATAGGAGAAGCAGCATATCGGCTGACACTACCGGATGGATGGGCCATCCATGATGTATTCAATGAACAGCTCCTGTCACCAGTGCACGAGGCAGAGTTCCCAAGTCAAAAGTTGCCCTCACTGCCTGATTCAGTGATCATCAACAATGAAGAAGAATATGAAGTAGAAAAGATCTGTGGATGACGAAAACGAGAAAGGGGATACCAATTCCTGGTCCACTGAAAGAGGTATAGCAATAAGGAAGATATGTGGACAGCGGAGTCCAGCCTGGAAAATGCAAAAGATGCCATAAGGAATTACCAAAAAAGGCATCTGGAGGATACCCATAAAAGAGGGGGCAGAAAACACAAAAAAGCATCATACAAGCAACCCAGACAAAGCAATTAAACAAACATGCCTACCTCCCAATCCAACCGCATTGCCATTGACTCCCTCATCCACCCCACTTCCACCAGAATCTCCTCCCTCCCATTTCCCGAACCAGGCAACAGCCGAGCACCTGCTCCCCAAGGAACCCACTATAATCTTGCAAAGACACCGTCCCCAGCACAAGGCCTCCTTGAAGCCCTACTCAAGGATGTTGACAAAGCAACCAACAGCGAAATTGAGAACATCTCTGCTCAAAACCAATGATTAGTTGTAAACCAATACATCACCCTTGCTACAGCATGCATCACCTTTGCCGACATGTATGCAGGGTTCACCAACATATCTTCTTCCACCAACCAGCACATTCCCGTCATCTTCCGAGCCCTAGACCAGTCCATCCTTACTCCCAATGAACGAGATCAAGTCCAAGGACTCCAAAGCCGAATTGACTTAGGCCTCGAGGTCTTCAATCACCTCAACATCACCAATATCTTCCTTGAACTTGCAGATGTAGCCATGAAACTTCTAGGATGGGACAAAACAAACAAAGATCCCGACATCAACACCCTAGTGGACAGAATTCACATCACCCTCTCTGAACTACATGACACAGTTAATCCCTTCCCACCATCTCGTACTGATACCCCCATGGACAAAGAAGTCATGGTCTCCATAAAGGAGGAAGTCAACACCCTCCGATGCTTCATAAAAACCATCACCCCACTGCAACTCACATCGGTTTTTCTCCCTCCCACAAGGTTCTGCACTGTACTACCAGGACAAGAGAAAGACCAACATTACTGGAAATCAATAGTCAAGAACTATTGGGAGAGCTCCACTACCACTGAGTTCCCCTTCAACAGTGTCCCAGTCCCTATCCGTCAAGATGGTTGCAGCCACTTGCCAGTCTTCTTCGCAAAATCCAACAGTGGAGAATTCCTCATCACATCCACCAAGAAGGCACTCGCCGCTGCCATGGTAAACGGAGACTTTGACGAAGCTTCCTGAGGCATGAAGCCTGACCAGGGGGTATTGTTGTGAACATTAGTCTATTCTTGTATCAGCTCTGTACTTGTCTGCATTCCCTCTTCACCATGTACCTGTTTCAGTTATTTCTGCCTACGTGATCCCCGAGCTCTGACTCATAACTACTATGCCATAGTCATCGGACGTTTCATGTAGTTATCTCCATCCATTCAACTGGATGCTCCCTTCTGTATTTAAGTGTACATACATACTCCTGTATTCGGTATGCTTAACCATCTGGTTCTTTTCCCCTTACTCGCCCTCAAGACTTAGCCTAAGCTGCAACCTGAGGTCTTATCAGACTAAGGTTGTAACAGAAACTTCTGTATGATTGCAACAGGTGCTGTAACCTGGATTTTGCAACAACAGAAAATGGTTTTTCTTTGTCCACCAAGGCAGAATACAAAGAACTGTCTGATGCTTCACAACAAGTAAAATGGCTGTCACAGCTTCTGGAGGAGCTCAGTATAGAGCATCCAACTCCCATTCTCTATGGTGACAACGATGGGTCCAAATTCTGGACTGAAAATCCCATTGTTGGAAAACAATCAAAGCACATGGATATTCATTACCACTATGTGCAAGAATTGGTTGAAGATGGAATAATTATTATTGGCAATGTGTCTTCACAAGACAATCCCACTGATATCTTTACAAAGAATCTTGGTGTAACCAAAATGAACCTCTTCTGTCCTGAGTTAGGACTTATTTTCAGTTCTGACATCAAAGCATGGCATAAAGCTGCTTTCCACATCTTATAGTGAGCTAGAGAATGAAGTTAGCATTATCTGTTTTAGAAATACCATAAAAGGCTCACCCCTCAAGCAGTCCATCCATACCTGGGTGACCTGGCTGAAATCAGTCAGTGAAGCAACATCATCCAATGGCTCAAAGACAATGATCCAACATTTCCAGGCACATTCTTCATTGACGTTTATGTGCATGCAAATGTCACTGGTTTGGCTTTTGATGTCCTTAGTGTACTAGACTTTGGGGAAGTAGTCCTTTGTGCTAGTTTTCTGTTCTCCACTGATGAAAAATTGCTCCTCAAGTCACAGTGGGGTTTGGGATGAGTTAGCTGCCCAAGCAAGCAATGCTGGCTATACATGCTATACTTGGCAGCAAGCTCAAATGTTCTACTTGCTCAGGGATGATTGCTGATCTATGTAGAAAGAGCAGATTACAATCTAGTACATTTGTTGAACTAGTCTGGATAAATGAAGGACTACCCAGATAAGCCTTGATTACTGGCTGGTTTATCTGGTATTTATATGTTAATCATGGTAATATCCTTATCACTCTGATAACCAAGGGTGAAGCTAGTTATTTAACTAGGTTATATAGGATAATCAAGACTTGCGATCACCTGGATTCTGGCCACTACCTACACTGACATGCTTAGTCAGAGTCCCCATTCTGATAACATAAGTGTGATTATACAAAGTAGTCCTGGATTATCCTAGGTATACCACAGGATCACCTTTGATAATCTTAGATAACCCTAGGATTACTAGACCCTTGCAAAAGCATAGTCAGAGTCAATGGTGAGAGGTGTCTTGGGATTATCTTAACTTTACCTGGATTAACATAATCAAGATGTTCAACTATAGTTGTAATCCTATAACTGCAGATACTGCAGTCCCTGTATATAGACTGTGAACATTGTGCATGTACATATTGCACATGTACACAAGGAGTACATTACACAAGGAGTATATTCAGAGGTTAGACATGGGTAAAGATCATGACTACTTGAATTCATACTTGAATTGCTCCAAGAACATTCCACTTGCATACTCCCAAATTTTGTCATCACCAGGTTCCTGATAATTCTGTTCAAGTTGAAATTGGACTAGATTACCTTCACCTGAATCACTAACATTACTCTCCTGGAGGGAGATTTGCTTGACAGGCTTTGACCAACAGTCATGTTCAGACTTAAACATGCCAATCACATCCCATGTAAGCTAATCCATGAACTATATGGTAAACAGATACAAAATTCTAAATCCTTCACAAGGTTTGTAGCCTCAGCTTGTTTAAGGCTATATATCACCTGTCTAAATCTCCATACTTTTCCTTCCTGCCTGGGAAGTCAAAACCCTTTGGGCTGTTCCATATAGATCTCTTCATCCAGTTTGCCATAAAGATAGGCAGTTTTTACATCAACACTATGCATATCCCAATCATGGATTGCAGCAAGTGCAAAGCTTACACATACAGACTTGTAGTGGACAACTGGAGAAAACAACTCATTATAGTTGATGCTTTCAACTTGCAAGAAGCTCTTCACTACTAAGCAGGCTCACAGGTGGCCATCAGACTTTTGGTTGAAGACCCAACAGTTTTTCACTGTCTTCCTGCCTTTTAGCAAATCCACTAGTTCATATACTCCATGTTTCTTCAATACATCAATTTTATAAATCCAATACACCAGTGAAAAAAAGTATCTGGATGTGTAGGAAAAACAACAAAATCGCTTTAGAATAACCATAGGATACAAAACCCACCTAACATACCCAGAGATCAAGGTCTCGGGGAATGACCATCAAACTAGGCACATGGAATGATTTCACAAAATCGTAAATGCCAATCCATTCCTCGTATACTACGCAGCAGAGTACTATGAATTACACAAAGAACATTGGCATCAAGATGCCTAAATCAAGGGAGACTCTAAGAGCTGAAGAATCAATCTGGAATCTCAAAACTGCAACATGCTAAGTCCCCAATTGCTAACGGATTCTGATATGTACAGTAAATTACAATTACTTCGCAATACTGGAAAATAAATACAAAGAGATTGCCTCAGATTACCAAGAGCCATAATAGAATAAAACCATCACTCGATAAGCCAATGGCTAACTATAAATAACAGTACAACTAAACTACAAGTTTGCGCCACTTTTAACCCATAACACTGAATCTACCAATGCCCCGACCGAATCAAAAAATAGGGCTCAGACCTGTCTCTATCATCAGAGAATAAAGAATCCTTGTTATGACACCGACCACACGGATTGAAGAAATACAAGCTCCATCAGCCCCTTGAGGCACCCGGAGAACAACAACTACTTATATGATCAACTAAGAAGCCTCACTACAAGGGTCAAGGTGACATCGGGATTTTGGCGAAGACCAAAAAAACATGCAAACACCTTATACAATCCACCGTTCCATCCAGGCCAAAGAGAAGTAGCAGGCCTATGCCATTACCTTAAAGGAAAGGAGCTTACCAGATAGACAGGTTTCTGCAGAAAATGTAGACTAGAGAACATGGACGAAGATTCATTAGCTTACACTGCCACGCAGAAACTAGCCACGACATTCCTAGTGAGTCTATGACGAGGTTTGCATGGATCGTGAGAAGCGTTAACTCAAAGGTTAAATCGAATTACCCCATCCCTCAGCTCTACAAGCAGTCCATCATCCTGGGTGAACCTGGATGACAATCATTCAGTGAAGCAAACATAATCCAATGGCTCAAGACAATGATCCAACATTTCCAGGACTATTCTTCATTGACGTTTATGTGCATGCAAATGTCACTGGTTTGGCTTTTGATGTCCTTAGTGTACTAGACTTTGGGGAAGTAGTCCTTTGTGCTAGTTTTCTGTTCTCCACTGATGAAAAATTGCTCCTCAAGTCACAGTGGGGTTTGGGATGAGTTAGCTGCCCAAGCAAGCAATGCTGGCTATACATGCTATACTTGGCAGCAAGCTCAAATGTTCCACTTGCTCAGGGATGATTGCTGATCTATGTAGAAAGAGCAGATTACAATCTAGTACATTTGTTGAACTAGTCTGGATAAATGAAGGACTACCCAGATAAGCCTTGATTACTGGCTGGTTTATCTGGTATTTATATGTTAATCATGGTAATATCCTTATCACTCTGATAACCAAGGGTGAAGCTAGTATTTAACTAGGTTATATAGGATAATCAAGACTTGCGATCACCTGGATTCTGGCCACTACCTACACTGACATGCTTAGTCAGAGTCCCCATTCTGATAACATAAGTGTGATTATTACAAAGTAGTCCTGGATTATCCTAGGTATACCACAGGATCACCTTTGATAATCTTAGATAACCCTAGGATTACTAGACCCTTGCAAAAGCATAGTCAGAGTCAATGGTGAGAGGTGTCTTGGGATTATCTTAACTTTACCTGGATTAACATAATCAAGATGTTCAACTAGCGATGGCAAGCTAAATAAAGTACATAGGAGGTATCTAATAAAGAGCGGTCAGAAAAGTCGAAAAGGACAATGCTAGAGAGATTCCAAAAAAAGTGATCATTGCCAAGTAAGTTCGAACGCTCAGAACTCCGAGCAACATCCGGTACGATGACTTTGAACCGATTCCAGAATTTCAAGGACTAGCGTAGACATCCCTGGTTCAACTTACAAACAGCCCAGCCAACGAAGTTTGACGAAAGTTTAACTCGACATATCCATTAAGTCAAAGACTGGGCAAAGTTACATAGCCAACCCAGGATCAAGAAGTACCACTGGCATCAATGAGCATGATACTCATTAACTCTACCCCCTGACAGAACGGTAATTGTACTTCAAAAACTCGAGTGCACAGAGTCCAAAGTAATGTCGCCAAAACAGAATAGAGCACTCACTCTTAAAATCTTACAAGAAAGCGTTGAACACAAAATGATACAAGGACAACGATAGAGAATATATTGAAAACCACATCAACACTTGGGCAAAGAAGCACCAAAAAAGGTAAGCTTCCACATTGAAAAGGAGAGCAGTCAATCAAGCTGGAGAAGTGGGCCCCAGATGATCCCATGTAGTGTATCCGCACATACACTTCCTTGCATCGAGATGAAGCAGTGACCCAGCTCTGGTTCATAACTGCAAACCAGTATAGTAGTTGAGAAGCCACAAGGGAGAGCAGTTACTCATTTGGAAGATTCGACCAGTGAATCTCGAGGCCGATAAAGTTAAGACCCGGAGCATGGTTGCTCAAAGGATCTCAGGATACTGATTAAGAAGTTTAATCAGAAATCTCACAGCGGTCCGGATCGAAGTACCAAGTTCCTCAATGAAAGCTGCATCACCAATCCTGCTAAACTTCTTGCAGCAACTCCTCAGTTCCGTCCACTTGGCAACACCGCACCGCACCCAAGGAACCATTGAACACTCTGACAGTCCATCATCGCACAGACCCTTAGTCCTCTCAAAATTTTGCCTTTACAGACTCAGGAAGCTTAAGCATATCACAGAAGGTTTCTGGCTCTCCATGAGCAGTCTGGTGAACCATCTGTATCAAGAAATTGATTAACTTTACTCCTCCCTCAGCAACAAGCCTATCAATGTCCATGTCACACACATTATGAGATGTCAGATCATATTTAGGATGTTCAGGCATGGGCAGCAGTTCTAGATGAGGTGGTAACTCAAAGATGTTAAATCTCAATCTGTACCACTATATTGGTTCAGTTTATTTATAGCTGTAACAGGTCTTCGAGTATATTCACCTTCAGAGGGTCAATTATAACGGACACCATACATCATAGAATGGACTACATATGTAGTAGTTTCACCATACTTCACATAGCAGGTAGACACTCCACATGGAACCTTCTAGTACATGTGTTGTACACAGTATGCACAGTATGAACTGTTTATGCTACTGGTAGTTTAGACCTCACCCATATAAGGGTTTAGAGTGCACAGACCAGGGACTTTAGTATAAATACCCCTATGCTCTATGTAGTATGTAGATGCCTTTGGCATATGCCTTCAGACTAAGACACTTCATCTCCTCTCTTACTTTACACTTCTTAAGTGTGCTTCTGTCCCCCTTAAGTCTCTTTGAGTGAGCTTGAGTGAGCTGGACTCTGTCTGCCACAATATGAGCATCTCACCCCTTTCGAGGACCATCTCCTGGATATGAGTGTTGACTACCCTCCACTGCTCGCACATACACTAGCATAGTAGTGTGATTATATTGGGATGTTACCTTATTCTCTCAACAGGTTATGGGCCCCAACTGCCACTCACTCCTACTATGTTAGCTATACTAGTTAGAGTTTGAGGAGGCTACAGTCACATTCAACCTGGGAGACAGTAGTGCCTTTGGTCCACTTGATACCCCTGTCTGACCCATGTTGTGTATACATGCACTATGCACAGCAGTCCTTCATGATGCTGACATGTTGTCACCTGCTCTTGGTTTTTGTCTTGGCAAACTGTCACCTTCAGTTTGGCTTGACCACTTTAGGTCCACTCCCCATTCTGGGTTGCAGCAGAGCTGTTCCACTTTAGTTGTACCATCTCTGTTCTGGTGTTTCTTCTCTGATTGATGATGACCACTCTGGGCTTTCTGGGTTCTCTTCAAATCCATCTCAGTATTTAACTTATATGTTGTATCATTTATGCTGAGCATTATGCTCCACTTTGCTGGTTATTTTGCTGGTCCAATAAACATTGTTGACTGCAATATAAGCTGCAGTGTCAGGAAACCTATAAGTCTTGTGTTCTTGCATTTCAAGTTGATAGGGCATGTTCTGCCTTGAGTTTACAACACACCATGAGCAAGATTCTGAGCTATTTGAACCACTTGGCTGGCAGTCAATATGCTGCTGAGTCCCGCTTAGTTCTATAAAAGCTGGGATATTTGCAATATCTTTGAGAAGCCTGCTACTCATTCCTTCATCAAGCTTTATTGCTTTACCCTTCCACGTCTCACAACTACCACTTTTCCTTCCATGGATAGCCCATGCACATTTGCACTCTTATGCCACACTAAAGCAATGGGCAGTAGCACTTGCAAGCACTTCAGCTGATTTGATTGACAGTGGCTGAAAGGTCTGTAGCATCAATTAAGCCATGGCATTATGCCAAAGCAGCAGCAATAGCTACATAAGCAAATTATCCTATGAAGATGGCAAGGAGAAGAATGCTTATTGTGTCCTTGTGGCAGGGAAATAAGGGAAGAAGGATAATGAGCTGGTTAAATCTGCCTTTATGTTGTTTCATGAAACATTTCAGAATATAGTTTAAATATGTTGCAGGCACAAGGATGCCACCATATACTATTTCTCTTGTAGAGGAGTTGTGTAGCTATATGCCACACACTACTTCTAGCTTCAATGTTACTCCACTATTCCAAGTGTTGAGACCTGTTTAAAGTCAGAGCATGGATGAGCATGTCAAAATGCTTTGTCCACCAGCTACAGGAAACAATGAATGCTTTAAGGAAGTTTGACTTTATGGAAGTCGCCATCCATTTCTAGGACTTGTGCACACCATTTAGCAACTACAATTGAGAAAGAGGATGTGTTTAGCACCACAAGGTACAATCCACCAACAAATTCTTTAAGAAATCCATAGACTGCCCCTATTAGAGCATAGCACTGGAGGAGTTTTTGTGTACACCATTGTTTCAGATGTGTCTGACCTTGGTTCCAAAGAAAGGATGTGGGTTAGTACTTCCAACTTCATCTTCCTTGATAAATGCAAGGAATAATGGTATGCTGCACATTATAATGCTGGCTTTAAATCCTCTTCTAAGCAACAAGTGAGACATCCTTGTGGATGAGATGGAGGTGAGAGCAGGAGCATATCACTCTTTCCACTTGAGAAGAATATCCTTCACAGGATCTCATGGATTACCTTATTAAAAAGAAAGGAAATATGACAGTCTAGGAATAGCAGAAATGCTCCCAATATATATGGTTGAGCTTCTGCACTTTGTCACCAGATTATATCCCTTGACCTCACTGCTTTACATTAGGCTTGAGGCATAGGAACCAGAAATTCTTTGGGATGACAAGTAGTAGAACTGCATTAATTCCAGCATATGTCTATGACATTTAGGGAAAGATTTGTAGTGCCATGTTAAGTATGCAGCCAATCTTATATCAAGAAATCTTACAACATATGTCCTTGAGTGTAATACTTTTGAGGCAATCATTAAAGGTTACCACCTTTGCAAAAAGTCATGAGAGCTGTATAGTTCACCTGGTCTCATTCATTATACATGAACTTGCATTCTAGCAAGGAGATTTCAGCTGCATGAACATTACACCTACTAGACTTTATTGTTTAATATCATTGAACAGAACATTCCTCTGATTGCATCCTCTACTCATCATTCTAGACTTGTTGAGTGATTTGTATCAACTTTATTGCCATTCTGGATTATTTCATAAGGGAAACTGTATTAGTACCTTTATCCAGAAATTCTTATATGAATATCCTCATCCTTGAGTGTTATACTTGGACTTGAGGAAAATGCTTGTTGTTCATTATGACACTATTCTACAACTTCTCATCTCACAATGATGGTTGTCCTCCTTCACAAGAAGTCTTGAGGCTCCAGAATACATTTGAGAAACCTCTACAGTTTAGTGGCAATGGCCAATGTCTGCACTGATTATGGAGGAGAGTTTGTCAAATAAAAGGCACTTAGCATTATTCATGGCATGAATCACCCACTTAGACCTCCTACTTTGTAGAGAGACTGATCTGCACTTCATTTTGAGAGCCTAAAGCTTTACGGCTGCAGGATTGTCTTGCCTGCCTCAATGATAGTTTGTGTTGACTAGAGCATCACCCACCAGTCCATAGTCTATAAGTGGAAGACACTTTATTGTGTAAATCAGGGAATAACCATTAATTTGGTTCTGTACTGTGGATTTGGTTCATGGCATACCCATACATGTCGTCCACCCAAATATGACCACAAATCTGAGATGATTTTCTATTCCTTAGTTGTAATTGATCAACAAGAACTTTGAGTTCATGCAGCACACAGAAAGGTTTTAACATTATACAATGCCTTATCTAATGAGGGAATTATCCCTTAAACATTATGATTCTATGACTGGATAGCAGTCAAACCAGTCTATTTGTGAAGAAAAGAGCAAAATCTGCATGAAGCAAGAGTTTAGAACTTCTTTATCTGCTATCTTTGGATATTGCAGGATATATTCCATTTTCCTATCATGATCACCTCCTGAACTTTCCATTTCCATTTGACATTCTCCGCCAATCATATCCTATGTCTTAGCTGACACAATTGCCAATTTGATGTATTATATGCATTCCTTTATTGGATATCTACTGCCTTTATTGACACACTACACTTCTGTGTCGCCACTTTTGTGGAATAACTGTTGTGGAGGAGTTTAAAAGATGCTGGTTAATAAGCATCACACAATTGAACCTGACTAGGAAAGGCCACATTGTTCATTGTGTGTGCCACCTATAAGGTATAGACTATAATGGATTAGGCATCAAATTTCAAAGAGAACTCATTTGGACTCACTGACTAGAGTGATACAAGCAAAAGACAGACTATGCATTTATGCTAGTGTCTACCAGAAAAGCACAATAGCCCAGATAAATCATCCTAAAAATATGTGATGGTTCTACCTCCATATGAGCTTTCACCTCGCATAGCTTAACAAACTTGTGAGAAAATTCTTTTATTTTTCTGGTATTGCTACTCAATAATGATCTGCTATAGTCAATAAGCATTGACATTTAAATTGAAATACTTGTTACTGAGGGAGGAGTACAGTAAAATGAGTACTTAATTGCTGGTCTTGGACTGCATATGGAGAGCCTTAAAAAGCTTCATTTCACTGGCACAAGGCTGCCACAATGACCTTTGTAACATGATAATCACACTCTGAGCTGTTGTAGGCAATATGATTGAGTAACATGTATTAAGGAACTCAATATGTTGAAAAGTGCAGAGTAGATGAAATTAGTCTATGAACACTTTTCCAGCCAACCGACTCAACCTATCTCCATCCCGAAACGAAGCCATTGGTGAGGAGCCCTCAGACACCTTCTACGATACACTGAAGGGTTTGCCATTCAATCTTGGGACGATAACTTTTGTTCATCCTTCCATCTATTTCGGCAGCACGAGCCACATCCACACCGCTGTGGTACAGAATAACCACAATGCAGAGGTGTCTCTCAAACTGAGATCGAAAGTGGAGGTTTCGGCTACAACGATGGTGCGTCATTGCAGTCCAAGGGGATCTTGTTCATGCCTAACTGATGGCTGGAAGTCTTCGGAGCTACTTTCAGACCATACCCCCAATGAATGAACAAGTCCAAGGACTCAAAGCCAATTGACTAGCCTCAAGAACTTATACTACTCCGAATTTCCTCAACTTGATGTGCTGAAACTCTGGAGGAAAAAACGAAATCCCAACATCAACCCCTAGTGGACAGAATTCACAGCCGTCTTGAACTAATGACACGTTAATCCCTTCCCACATCTGACTGATACCCCCATGGCAAAGAAGTCGTCCCAAAAGGAGGAAGCAACCCCTCCGATGCTTCATAAAAACCATCACCCCACTGCAACTCACATCGGTTTTTCTCCCTCCCACAAGGTTCTGCACTTACACCAGACAAGAGAAAGACCAACATTATGAATCAATACAAGAACTATTGGGAGAGTCCATACCACTGAGTTCCCCTTCAACAGGTCCCAGTCCCTACCAAGATGGTTGACCTTGCCAGTCTCTTCGCAAAATCCAACAGTGGAGAATTCATCCTCCACCAAGAAGCTGCCCCATGGTAAGGGTTTGCGAATTCCTGAGGCAAGCCTGCCAGGGGGTATTCTTTAACATTAGTCTATTCTCGTTCAGTCTGTACTTGTCTCATTTCCTCTTCACCATGCCTGTTTAGTTATTTCGCCTACACGATCCCAGCTCTGATCATAATACTATGCCATGCACGGACGTTCATGAGTTATCTCCACCATTCAAGATCTCCCTTGTATTTAACAATACATACTCCTGATTAGTAACTTAACCATCTGGTTCTTTTCCCTTACTTGCCCTAAGATAGCCAGCTGCAACCTGAGGTCTATCAGAGAAGGTTGTAACAGAAACTTTGTATGATTAAAGTGTGTAACCGGATTGAACAACAGAAAATGGTTTTTATTGTCCACCAAGGAGAATAAAAGAACTTCTTGCTTCACACAGTAAATGGCTGCACAGCTTCGGAGGACTCGTATAGAGCATCCAACTCCCATTCTCTATGGTGACATGATGGGTCCAAATTCTGGACTGAAAATCCCATTGTTGGAAAACAATCAAGACAGGTATTCATTACCATATGTGCAGAATTGTTGAAGTATGGAAAATTATTTTGGCAACTGTCTTCACAAGAAATCCCATGATTCTTTACAAAAACTTGGTGAACCAAAATGAACCTCTTCGCTGAATTAGGACTTATTTCAGTCTGCATCAAAGATGGCATAAGTCTTCCAATCTTATATAGCTGAAATCAACTACATTACTGTTTAGAAATACTAAAAGCTCACCCTCAAGCAGTCCATCCATACCTGGGTGACCTGGCTGAAATCGTCAGTAAGCAACATATCCAATGGCTCAAAGCAATGATCCACATTTCCAGGCACATTTTGTGACGTTAGCCAAATGTCACTGGTTTGGTTTTGATGTCCTTAGTGTCTAGACTTTGGGGAAGAGTCCTTTGTGCATTTCTGTTCCCACGATGAAGAATTGCTCCCAAGTACAGGGGGTTTGGAATTATGCCCAAGCAAGAATCTGGCTATACATGCTAATTGGAGAAGCCAAAGTTCCACTTGTCAGGGATGATTGCTATCTATGAAAAGGCAATTACAACAGTCTTTGGAACTAGTCGGATAAATAAGGACTCCCGATAAGCCTTGATTCTGGCTGGTAATGGTTTTATATGTTAATCATGGAATCCTATCACTGATAACAAGGGGAAGCTAGTTATTTAACTAGGTATATAGGATATCAAGCTTGCAATACTGGATTTGGCCACTACCTACACTGACATGCTTAGTCAGAGTCCCCATTCTGATAACATAAGTGTGATTATACAAAGTAGTCCTGGATTATCCTAGGTATACCACAGGATCACCTTTGATAATCTTAGATAACCCTAGGATTACTAGACCCTTGCAAAAGCATAGTCAGAGTCAATGGTGAGAGGTGTCTTGGGATTATCTTAACTTTACCTGGATTAACATAATCAAGATGTTCGACTATAGTTGTAATCCTATAACTGCAGATACTGCAGTCCCTGTATATAGACTGTGAACATTGTGCATGTACATATTGCACATGTACACAAGCTCTAAGGCAACATATCCCTTCATACACACTACACCCCAGCCTTGCGTCGAAGTCTAACTCTAACATCAACCTTTTGAATCAATGGATATGAAGACGGGTAATGAAGTCATCAGTCCAATTACCCGAGTATGGACAGCACATGAGGCAGAAAGGACGCTGACTGCGGTGATAAATGCTATTTAGGAACGCCATTAAGAAACATTCTCCCTAACCAATCGTTGCGTCAAACTGGTTTGGCCTGTTCATTTGACTTCATTTGGTGTGTATACAAGAACGACTGATTGGCGTATGGGATATTTAGGCTAGTGTGCTGGTCTTAGGAAATCATTATAATAGTAGTGAGTTTTGAATAGATGAGGTCCAGTCACCGTACCAACTGTCTGAGAATTAAAAGTTGACGACGATGTACAGGAATTCGGGCTCGCGTTGGACTACCACGGCCGCGGACATCTCAGGGAAGGTCAGGTATGTTGACTAATCGCTATTTGGTCAATCGACTCACCCGTCTCCTCCAGGGGCAGAGCATCGACAATAGATCTGGACCCCTTTTACAATGTGCTCAAGGGTCCTTTGCTAGACACCCAAGACGATAACACTCATTCATGCTTCCACTAAATGCGATTCGAGCCACACTCACCTTGGCTGTCTCGGAGAATAGCTGTGATGTTGAAGCATTTCGCAAGCCGGCGTCGAAAGTGCCGGTTTGAATTATTATGACGGTGCGTCATAGCAGTCTATGGTCCGACTGGGGAGCCGCGTGCGATTTGTAATACACTTGTTCCCTCAACCTCCAACAAATCCAAGGACGAAAAATCTAATTTACAGTGGACGGTGGCACAATCCGATGCTTTGCTCGTCAATGGCGCATCCTCAACCCCACCCACCAAACACAAAGCACGCTTCCCCTCACAATTCTCATTCCAGTCATTGTCACTGTCGATACCCCGGCCACCGAGATCGAAACGACAGAAGAAATAAAGTGATGCTCCCACGGAAATCGATAAAATTCCACCGGAGCACGCCAACGATCCTCGAACGCGACAATGTCAATATCTGAGCAATGAAAAGGATTTGACATACATCCGTGAATTCCGTGGCGTTAGACACTACGATACTCACGAACAAAGAAATGGAAGAGGGCGACGTTACCACCACCGCTACAGTTGATCCTACAGCCCTAGCTGGTCCCCCAAGCCCTGTTGCCCTTGGCCTTGCGATGGAAAGTTCAACCATCACGGCAGATGACGATGAAATCCCGAATGAGGAAGTGGATGAGATATTGGGGCTATTTTGGCACCCAAAAATGGGAAAGGGAAGGGAAGGGAAAAGAGAAGGCGGCGAATATGGGGGGTATGAACGGGGAGGGGATGCGAGGGTGTGCGTGGAGGTATTAACGATCAAACACCTAAGGTAAGTCGTTTGATTGACTTCACATACCATGACCAAGATCACTCTGGAATCATTCCACATAATCAATCGAAAGATGAAAGTATTAGGGATGTGGGGAATCTATCGCAATTGGAACGGTGCTTGAAAAGATGAAACGGGATACAGAAGGAGATTGTCAGCTAGTCGGGAACGGTGGATGATGGACTAAGCATCAGTGGGATAATGGCAGGATGAAGTTTTGGATGTGTCTGAATGGGGGAATTGAGCTAGCGGTGTCTCAGGTCGTTTACTGACATGTCTCGTTACCTAAGTTTCGATTCTCATGTCTGTAGCATTGGCTTATGCGCCTGGATACCTGATTCACAGCCTCTCTTTCCTCCCCTACACAAATGAATTGGTCAACTCATTCCTCAACTGAAATCTATAGTAGGTGTGGTATGATCCAAAAGTTTTCCGTGCCTGGCACATCAGGAGATTACTGCCAATGCGATTTTCCCAAGTGCCTGCACATCAGCACTTGACTTGCCAATGGCCCGGCATTCGGCCTGGTTTGGGGATTGAACATTGGATGAAAACGTCGGGGAGCTCATTCAATGCATTTTCCCCAGTAGATTTTCTGACTTTAATGTGAATAATTCAAATTGTAAGCTCTTTCACTTTGACATACCCCACTGATCATAATAGCATTTTGAAGATGTCAACAGAGGAACAGCAAAAATACTACATATCCAGACATCAGGGTACCTGTAACAACTCGATGGGTGTTGACAGGAAATGGTTGTGGGGTCAATTTTCACGGAAACAAATGACTGCTTTGCTATCGTTCACAACAATTTGAAAAATGAGCTTCGTCAAGCTTCTGGAGGAGCTCAGTATAGAGCATCCAACTCCCATTCTTTTCCCAAAGATGGGTCCAAATTCTGGACTGAAAATCCCATTGTTGGAAAACAATCAAAGCACATGGATATTCATTACCACTATGTGCGAGAATTGGTTGAAGATGGAATAATTATTATTGGCAATCTAATTCCATGCCACAAGTTGATAAACAAATGGGAATATCCCTCCCTATAAGAGTTGAAAAAAATGACTTTAGGAAAATATCCTTAACTCACTCTAGAGCAACTATAAAAAGATTGCAGGTCAACAACCTTTCTCCTTTCACAAGTTGAGATAAATCCATAGTTTGAATGTAACCTTCCGCCTTTCATGAGTTAATGGTAAACATCTAAGGAGTACCATCCTCCATTAAGTTGAAGAAAATATTAGTCTATTTTGTCCTCCACTATAGGAGTAATGAAGAAACCAATGGGTATTTCCACCCCCTCTTGAAGTTGGGAGAGTCCAAACATAATAATCGCATTGAGAAAGTTTGATTGTGATACCATACAGACCACTTTGTAATCTTAAATTGAATAATTCAGAAATGAAAAGCTGGATGTTGGGAAGGAGCATGGTACGTACTTACAGATGCATAAGACCACTTCTGTTTATGATTCCATTAAATTGGAAATTGTTTGAGTCAAATCAGAACAAGGCTTGTATTGTTGTGGATAGTGAATCCAGTCATCCCCCACCTACGAACGCACAGGCTCACAAGGCATTACGTGCCTTATGTCAGTGTATGGGTGGGCAACCACTGGGAACCAGTACGACTATAGCTCAATGGTAGAGCATCTGGTATATGTCCGGAAGGTCTGGGGTTCGATCCCCCATCTGGTCAATTAAAATTTTCTATGATTACATTACTACTACGGGATACCTTGTCTCAACATGTATGATCATTACTTCACTGGCTCGAAGGACTGCCATGGTTGATTGATCTACATAATTGAAAAGTGAAGGTCTTGGTTATGCTGGCAGAGGATTGCCACTTTCCTGATCTCACAAATCGTGCACTTGATAGTGACCAGTGATTTATCACTTAGGATTTCACATCAGCAAAACAGTTTTTCTATTTCTGCACCAATGCAGAAAAACAGATTTGTTTAATGCTTTGAAAGAAATGCTGTTTACAATTTCTGGAGGAGCTCTTTGAGCTTTCCTACTCCTACTCTTTAGACAAAAGTCACCACAGATTATATGCACAGAGTTTAGTCAAGTAAAAGGAAATTTGATCTGGATAGTGATTATTGGTGCTTTTAGGCCTTTGTCATTGCCATTGTTCCTTTTGGAGCATCCTAGCTGCCAGGACATATCAATTCCTCTCTGCAATTCCAACTTTTGAAGCTTGGTTAATTCTGCTTAATCATTGATGACTCTGATATTTGACACTTGGATTATCCACTCATTTATTGAAGATTCCAATGTCTAAGCATGATTTCAATACCACTAGAATATTGAAGTGTTGATCTTCCCCCCTTCAAATGAGGAGGAGTGTTAAATCTTGATTCATACCACTATGTTGGTTCAGTCTATTTATAGCTGTAACAGGTCTTCGAGTATATTCATCTTCAGAGGGTCAATTATAATAGACACCATATGTCATAGAATGGACTACATATGCAGTAGTTTCACTATACTTCACATAGCAGGTAGACACACCTACATGGAACCTTCTAGTACATGTGTTGTACACAGTATGCACAGTATGAACTGTTTATGCTACTGGTAGTTTAGACCTCACCCATATAAGGGTTTAGAGTACACAGACCAGGGACTTTAGTATAAATACCCCTATACTCTATGTAGTATGTAGATGCCTTTGGCATATGTCTTCAGACTAAGACACTTCATCTCCTCTCTTACTTTACACTTCTTAAGTGTGCTTCTGCCCCCTTAAGTCTCTTTGAGTGAGCTTGAGTGAGCTGGACTCTGTCCACCACAATATGAGCATCTTACCCCTTTCTAGGACCGTCTCTTGGATATGAGTGTTGACTACCCTCCACTGCTCACACATACACTAGCATAGTAGTGTGATTATATTGGGATGTTACCTCATTCTCTCAACTTTGAGGAGGCTACAGTCACATTCAACCTAGGAGACAGTAGTGCCTTTGGTCCACTTGATACCCCTGTCTGACCCATGTTGTGTATACATGCACTATGCACAGCAGTTCTTCATGATGCTGACATGTTGTCACCTGCTCTTGGTTTTTGTCTTGGCAAACTGTCACCTTCAGTTTGGCTTGACCGCTTTAGGTCCACTCCCCATTCTGGGTTGCAGCAGAGCTGTTCCGCTTTAGTTGTACCATCTCTGTTCTGGTGTTTCTTCTCTGATTGATGATGACCACTCTGGGCTTTCTGGGTTCTCTTCAAATCCATCTCAGTATTTAACTTATATGTTGTATCATTTATGCTGAGCATTATGCTCCACTTTGCTGGTTATTTTGCTGGTCCAATAAACATTGTTGACTGCAATATAAGCTGCAGTGTCAGGAAACCTATAAGTCTTGTGTTCTTGTGTTTCAAGTTGATAGGGCATGTCCTGCCTTGAGTTTACAACACACCATGGTGGTAAGCCAAAAGGCTGTGATAGATATCACTCAGCAATAGCCCTTTATTGCACATATTCTGGATGATTAGTCTATGCTCTTCTCTCTCTAATTTCCTCATTGGATGGGGCATTGGCATATACATGCTGTCTATCCCTCTGCTGCTCTTGTTGGTGAGTCCTTTCAATTTCTCTCTCAATTGAGATTGAACACCTGTTCTCTCCATATGTATTACCTGGCCTGATAGTTGGCCTGCCCTATCATTCAGAATGACATGGCTCAACCTGATCAGGGTCAATAGCATGATGCTTGGGAATCTGAGACAGCTCCTCATCAACTTCTACAGGATTTTGCCAGTCTCTATAATCCTCATACCAACCCATATCATATTCTTCTTCTGGCTCTTCCTCAACAGTCATTCTACACTGAGGTGGTGAGGGTATGCCTAGAAGGCAGTTGGTCTCCTGGTGAAGGAGAGCATAATGAAATGCTATCTGGCAGTGAAAATTGCTGGGGTTTAGGAGGTGTAGGCAGAGAATATTTCAGTTTAGGAGGTGGAGATAAAGGAGGTGAATATGGAGGAAGTGGAACATTTCCTGTATTATCTGTAGATGGTGGAAAAGGTGGCGAACTCTCTTCACTTCTGGGCAGATTTTTCTCTCTTCCATAATTGGACTGGTGACTGCTATCTGGCACTGAATCAAGGCATTTAGAGAAATATCCCTTGTTGAATAAGGCATTCAGTAATATAAAGATCATGTTGCCTGCTGTGTGCCACATGAAGATATAGTTCTTAGAACCTTTGTAACCAAGGAATATCATCATCTTGGACTTCACAGACAATTTGTTTGGGTAGATCTCATTAGGTAAGAATACATATGTACTGCATCCAAACACACAGATATGGGACAAATTTGGTTTTTCCCTCAAATAACACTCAAAAGGTGTCTTCCACTGCAGATGCTGGACTGGTGCACAATTATATAAATACACTGCTGTGTTCAATGCAAATTTCCACCACAAGTCAGATAGACATGCCTGAAGCTGTATAGCTTGGGCTTTCTCAAGTAGGGTGCAGTTCAGTCACTCTGCTCTCCCATTTTGCTGATGTGTATAGGGAGCAATGGTCTTGTGGGTAATTCCACACACTGCAAACCATGCCAAAAGTTGCTTGTTGACATACTCTTCTCCATTATCAGTGCAGAAACATTTGATCCACATACTAGAGAGGTTCTCAATTGCTCTGATCAGCTCAATAAGCTTCTTGGGTGCCTTAGACTTCTTTCAAAGGAGGACAATGTGCACATGAGAAGAGAAGTCATCAAGTAATGTCATCACCCATTTATACTTATGGTAACTAATGACCAGCAGCTCCATCAGGTCTAAGTGACATAACTCAAAGACTGAGGATACTCACTTCTTATTCTCTGGAAAGAGATTATTGTGCATTTTCCCCTTAGTACAGCCATCACAGATAGTCTTCTGGAAAGGTGGCAGTGAAATCAGCACAATGCCATCAATATGCTTTTCTAGCTTGGATAGCATGCAATTGGAGGAATGTCCCATTTGATGATACCAATCAATATAGTTGGGTTGGTGTAAGGCTAATGCAGCTGGCTTCTCTTTAGAAGAGCATATAATATATATATGTACTGTATGGATGTTATTCATAAACACCATATGCAGCCAGACAGATAATACTGCTCTTCCTGACTTGTCACAGATATTGGTTCCTTTAACAGTCACCTCAAGGGTATGACTAGTCCAAAGGATCTGGCCTGAGGACATGAGTTATTCTGTAATTTCCTTGATATAGAAGACTAGTGCAATATGTGAAGTAGCACTTCTGGACTTCCCCTTGTCAATGATGTCATGCTGGAAAATTACAGTTTTGTGACCTGTCATTTCATAATTTCAGCTCCCAGCTGCTTGGATCAAGCCAAAATAGCTTATTGTAATCTCAGCAAAGTCTGAAAGGTAACTGGTGATGTGGTATGAGGCCCCTGAATCTAGGAGCCAATCTGCACTTTCCAAGACATGTTGCTTTTCCTTTCTACAACTGAGGCATTGCATGAGATCACAAATGTAATAAGTCTCTAGTGCATTTATGCTAGCATTTTCCACTCTCAGTTTTAACTTATCCTCTATAAATACTTCATTGTGTAGTGGGTTTAAAACATTTTCTGGCTTAGTTTTCACACTAGTGGAGGTGGCAATGTCCTAGCATATATTACAATTTACAAAGTCCACACATACATGATGTGAGACTACAGGAGGTGGATGGCTATGTAAAGCATCTACATATGTCTAGCCTAGTTAGCAGACATTATATCACCCCAACTGTTGTAAACTTTCACCTATTCTTACTCACTCTGTACTTGTCTGCATTCTACTCCATCTTGTACCTGTCTCACCTATTCTAGTCCAGCAATCTCTGGGTATTAACCCCAGTAACTACTGTGCCATTGTCATCAGATATTTCATGTAGTCATCTCCATCCATTCAACCAGATGTCTATTGTGTTTAAGCATACATACATACTCCTGTATTCTATATGCTTAACCATCTCTTGTTCTCTTTCCCTTACTTGCCCTCAAGTCTTAGCCTAAGTTGCAACCTAAGGTTTACTCAGACTAAGGTCGTAACATTTGGTTAAGTGTCCCCACCTCACCTTGCAAGGAGTAGGCTGAAACAGGCCTGAAAAGAAGCAACCCAGGAGCTAGTATATGAGCTTGAACCCAGACAAATATAGAGAACCGAATCTCGAAGTCACTGATGACAAATTTGAGACATCAGATAAAGAAGAAACAGGGAACCCTGAAGTACCTGAAGAACCAACCAGAGAAACACATGGTGAACCCAGAGTAAACCCAGCAGAAGAAGAAGTCTTATCAGAACTTCTAAACAAACTCGACCTAGCAGAGGAAGAGTTAGCCCATCAGGAGAAATCAGACTGAATCAAGCTCAGATGAAACAGAATCAGAAACCGACTCTGACATGACTGACAATGTAGTAATACCTACAACAATGCCCAGTGGGAAAGGCCTAGTGCCAGACCCAGGGTTTTTTGATGGCACCTGCACCAAGTTTGATGACTGGTGGAGAGCAATAATGCTCTTCATAAAGTTCAACAAGATAGTCTCAGCAGATGACAAAGCTATAGCAGTCCTAGCCAGGCTGTGAGGAGGAACTGCAGGAGCATACGCAGCCATGAAAGCACCAGCCATCCTGGAATCCGAAGATTCAGTAGACTGGAAGGTGTTCTCCAAAGAATTTAGAAGGACCTTCTCAGACAATGCCTCAAACAGTAAGGCAGAATGGCAGATCAAAAAATTCAAACAAGGAAAACCGAAACACCATCGACTACCTAATTGAATTCAAAGTTTTGAAAAGCAAAGCCAAGACTGATAGCAAGCATGCCATGTTCCTACTCAAGAAAAATGCCTGACAAGACATCATACACACGATCACTGGCTATCTACCTTCAGCCAGACCAGACACATATGCAGAATGGAAAGAAGCCATACTTTCCATCGGACAAGGATATGAAGCATCTGAGTATTGCAGAGACAAGAAAACAAACACTGGCACCACCTATGGAGGAATGGGAGAACCAATGGAGATAGGAAGCTGATGCCACATTTTCAACACCAAAGGAAAACCCAAATGCTATAATTGTGGCATTTTCAGACATATGGCCAAAGATTGCAAGAAACCCAAGGGGCTGACTTGCTACAACTGTGGAAAGACAGGCCACATAGCAAAAGCCTGCACTGCACCCAAGAAGGTACAGATCCAAGGAGTAGAGGAGGTTGATGAAGAAAAGAAGGATTTTTCCAAAGACTCCGAGTAGGTGCTACCTTGAGAGTCAGAAAGCTTGTATCTAGGATATTAGACAAATTCTACACAATTCCTCAGAGAAGAAAGCATGAACTAAACCTAAAAGGAAAAATACAAACAGCAGAAAAAGAAATAATGGTGGACACAATTGTCAACTCAGGGTGTACGACCAGCAGCATCAGCAAAAAACTGGTAGATGAAGAAAAACTTCCCACTTGAAAACTGGAACAACAAATCTTAGTACTAAATGCAGATAGGACACCAAACCAGGGTGAAAAAGTAACGGAAACAGCCACAATCGATATAGACATTCAAGGCCACAAAGAATGGATTGAAGCATCAGTCGTGCAACTACAAGACTACACAGAAGTCTTTCTAGGACATGACTGGCTGGTCAAACACAACCTGGAAGTAGATTGGAATAATGGAGAAATCAAGTTCATCCAGTGTCCACAGAACTGCAAATTCCCCTACCGAAACATTCCCATCACAGAAAAGATACAGAGCATAGTCACTACAGAAGATTTATGGAAGGAAGAAGATGAGCCAGACCCAACCAAGCCGAAGGATCTACCAGACTACATACAACCATTCACACATCTGTTCAACAAAACAACATTTGACAAACTCCCAGAATAAACTGAATGGGATCACGAAATAATTCTAACGGAAGACATCCCAAAGGAGATAAGTGCAGGAACTTACAACATGACAGTCAAAGAATAGGACGAACTCAAAGCATTCATCAAGGAGAACCTAGAGTCAGGATGAATATGGCCATCGAAATCACTATATGCAGCACCAACCTTCTTCATTCCCAAGAAGGATGGATCAAAGAGATTAATTCAGGACTATAGGCAATTAAACAACATGGTAATCAAGGACAAAATGCTGCTGCCAAGAATTGGTGAGGTAATCAACAAACTCGGAAAGGCCAAGTATTTCAACAAGCTCAATATCATCTGGGGATATAACAATGTTAGGATCAAGGAAGGAGACGAATGGAAAGCTGCGTTTCTCACCAATGAAGGGCTCTTTGAGCCAACAGTCATGTATTTCAGACTCAGCAACTCACCAGGAACCTTCTCCAGAATGATAACAAGCATCTTCTGTGATCTACTGCAGAACGGAGATATTGTGAACTATATGGACAACTTTGCCATTCCTGGCGACACCAAGGAGCAACTAAGAGAGTGGACAGTATGGTTCCTGAAGCGTGCAGCACAATACAATCTGTGTTTCAAATGAACCAAATGCATCTTCGATGCAGAAGAAATCCCTATGTTAGGAGTCAAAGTAGGACATGGGCAAATTGAAATGGAAGAAGAAAAGGTCAAATCAGTATGAGACTGGCCAGAGCCGAAAAATACAAAAGGAGTAGAAAGATTCCTCGGCTTCGCCAACTACTACCAACATTTTATAAAAAACTTCAGCAAGATCGCCAGACCACTAAACAAACTCAAGGGAGCAGCTACATGGGAATGGAACCAAGAACACCAAACAGCTTTTGATCACCTTAAAAAATGCATCACTGAAGAACCCATGTTAACCCTACCACAAAGACAAGGACAGTTCAGGGTAGAAGTTGACACATCAGACTATGTGTTAGGAGGTGTGCTATCCCAGCTACAGGAGGGCAAATGGCACCCAATTGCCTTCACATCACGAATGCTATCACCGGCAGAACGTAATTATGAAATATATGACAGGGAGCTACTAGCCATCATCCACGCCCTAAAGGAATGGAGACACTACCTGTTGGACACAGAGGAAAAATTTGAAATCTGGACTGACCACGAAAATTTAAAATACTACCAGGAACTGCAAAAACTGAATGGACGACAAGCTCAATGGTACTTAAGACTACAGGATTACAACTTCACACTGCGACACGTACCCAGAAAAACAAACACAAAGGCCGACCTATTATCTCGAATCTACCTAATACCAGAGGAACAAGAAGACAAACTAGTCACCATGATCCAGGAAAGTTGGCTGCAAAAGGAGAACACAGATGACACAATACTCTTACGGGCAGAGCTATTCCTCAAACCAACATTCCTAGAACAGATCCGAAACAAGCCCCAGCATGAAACAATGGTCCTTCACCAAATTAAGAAAGCCGGAGTCCAAGCTCACCAATGAACACAGAATCATCTACAAACAAAATAGCACATATGTCCCACCTGACCCAAAGCTACAAGAAGAAATCCTAATACAGTACCACAACATGCTAGACACAGGCCACCTAGGCCAACACAGAATGATGGAACTAATCAGCCATGACTATTGGTAGCCAACAATGTGAAAGGATGTGAAAAAATATATCCAAGGGTGCCAAGCCTGCCAAAGGAATAAGGCAAGAATGACACTGCTCAAATTGCCGCTACACCCCCTCCCAGTCCCAAATGGACCTTGGGAAGAAATCAGCATCGATATGATCGGACCACTACTGGAGTCAAAAGAGAAAGACGCAATACTGGTCATTGTAGACTGCTTCACAAAAATGATATGGCTTATAGCGACTACCATGGACGTTTCATCCAAAGATATTGCAAAGATATATCGGGATGAAATATGGAAGCTACATGGACTACCAAGGAAAGTACTCAGCAACCGAGGACCTCAATTTGCATCAGAATTCACCAAAGAGCTATTCAAGGGGCTTGGCATAGAACACAACCTATCAACAGTGTACCACCCACAAATGGACAGTCAAACAGAGCACATCAACAGAGAAGTAGAAATGTACATCCACTTATACTGCAATTACAACCAGGATGACTGGGCAGAATGGCTCCCCATTGCAGAATTTCAGTATAACGACAAATGGCATGGAGGAACTCAAGCAATGCTGTTCTTCCTAAACTACGGAAGAAACCCATGGAAAGGGAAAAATGAACCACTGACAAACAACCCAGCAGCCATGGACTTCCTAAAGAAACTCCAGACCGCCCGAGATGATGCCTCATCAGCATTACGAGCATACCAAGAGAAAATGAAACAGCAATATGACTGTAACAAGATCCACACCAAAACATACCAGATAGGCGATGCAGTGTGGCTGGAGAATACAAACATCCATACCAATCAAGCATCAAAAAAGCTAGGCCAAAAACGGTATGGCCCTTTCCTTATTAAGGAAAAGATAGGAGAAGCAGCATATCGGCTAACATTGCCAGATGGATGGGCCATCCATAATGTATTTAATGAACAGCTCCTGTCACTGGCCCATAAGGCTGAGTTCCCAAGCCAGAAACAACCATCAGTGCCCAAACTGATCATCATCAACAATGAAGAGGAGTATGAAGTAGAGAAAATCCATGGACGAAGGAAACGTGGAAGAGGCTATCAATTCCTAGTCCACTGGAAGGGATACAGCAGCAAAGAAGATATGTGGACAGTGGAATCCAACCTGATGAACACTCAAGACGCAATAGCAGGCTACCAAAAGAGGCATCTGGAGGATACCCATAAAAAGGGGGGTAGAAGGAACAAAAAATCATCACCAAACCAAAGAAACTAGCCAAACATGCCTTCCTCCCAAGCCAACCACATCACTATTCATTCCCTCATCCACCCTAATCCAACCACAATCTCCTCTGTTACCCTCCCAGAGCCAGGTAACAGCCAAGCACCTGCCCCCCAAGGCACTCATTACAACCTTGCCACCACGCCATCCCCAGCACAGGGACTCCTCAAATCCATACTAAAAGACATTGACAAGGCCACCAACAATGAAATAGAAACCATTACCACCCAAAACAAACAGCTAGTCATCAACAGGCACATCACTCTTGCCACCACATGCATCACTTTCACTGACATGTATGCAGGGTTCACCAATACATCCTCATCCACCAATCAGCACATCCCCACCATCTTCCGTGCCCTAGAACAATCCATGCTGACACCTAGTGAACAAGACTGCGTCCACAGTCTCCACAACTGTGTTGACCTCAGGTTAGAAGTATTCAAACACCTTGACATCACCAACATCTTCCTAGAGCTTGCCAACGTGGCCATGAATCTACTCAGACATGATAAGACCACTGACGACCCAGAAATCAATGCCCTCGTCGACAGGATCCACAGTACTCCGTCTGAGCTCCACACCACAATCAACCCCACACTACCAACCTGATCTGACATGCCCATGGATGAAGAAACAACTGTTTCTATGAAGGAAGAAGTCAACTCACTTCGCCGCTTCATAAAAACAATCACCCCACCACAACTTGTATTGGTTTTTCTCCCTCCTGCAAGATTCTGCACTGTATTGCCAGGACAAGAAAAGGACCAACACTATTGGAAATCGATAGTCAAGAACTATTGGGACAACTCCACCACAACCAACTTTCCATTCAACAGTGTTCCAGTCCCTATCCATCAAGATGGTTGAAGCCACTTGCCCGTCTTCTTCATGCAATCCAATGATGGGAAGTACCTCATCGGAGCCACCAAGAAAGCCCTCACATCCACTGTAGTCAATGGCGACTTTGATGAAGCTTCCTGAGGCATGAAGCCAAATCAGGGGGTATTGTTGTAAACTTTTGCCTATTCTTACTCGCTCCATACTTGTCTGCATTCTACTCTGTCTTGTACCTGTCTCACCTATTCTAGTCTAGCGATCTCTGGGTATTAACCCCAGTAACTACTGCGCCATTGTCATTGGACATTTCATGTAGTCATCTCCATCTGTTCAACCAGATGTCTATCATATTAGCCAGTAAGGGTCAGGTGACGATTATTCTTGGATTTTCCTCCCAAGACTTGGACAATATCACGAGTACCAGCGAGGTATTGGAGTACATGCTGGGCAGCCTTCCAGTGCTTTGGTCCAGGGTTGGAGTTGAATTGAGCAAGGAAGCGAGCAGCAAATCCAATGTCTGGGCGAGAGATGAGCGATATCCAGGTGAGAGCTCCTACAAGTTCACGATAGGGAGTCTTGGCCATTTGCTGTTTCTCTTCCTTAGTCTGAGGTCCATCAGCCTTAGAGAGTTTACAGCCAGGATCGAGTGGGAGCGATGTAGGATGGCAGTTCTGCATATGAAATCGCTTGAGAGTGGTATCGATGTACTGGCGATGAGAGATGGAAATGGTCCATGTCATCATCTGAATTGATGCCAAATATATCAGTTTCCTTCAGTGCCTGCTTTTTCTTGAGCAGCTTAGGAATCTTGATAGTAGCTAGCTTGTTGTAAACTGGCACTGGCCATACTTTCTGCTCCTCTGTCATAGTTATTGATGGTGTGACTGGTTCCCCTATGGGGATGTCAACTTCTATCAAATCAAACCTTTTCCACACTTTCTCCAAACTCTTACCTTTAGTAGACTTAGTATTGAGATGCTTGTCCCAGCTCTTAAGGGCATTGATCTTGGCTTTCACTGAAGGTCAGCAGTGGTGTTCAGGCTTGGGTGCAGTGATGTGCAATGTAAGCAGAATAGTGTTAACACCAGTAACAGTGACACCAGAGATAGGAGGGAAGTGTAAACTCCGAGTCTCCTTTACAAGGGAATGAGTGGAATGTAGTGGCTCAACTCATGCCTGCAATGCATAGTCCACATCTGATTGAAACCTTGGGCGACGAGACGAGCCTTGTATCGGAGTACTTCTCCTTCAGGTCCGAACTTGATCGCGTAGGTCCATCGACAACCAACAGCAGTCCTCTCCTTCGGCATCTTCTCAGCTCTCCAGGTTCCTCGAGTAGAGTGGAGAGATATCTCTTTCTCATAGCTTTCCACCAGTTGTCCATCAGGTCCAGTGATAGCCTCCTCAAGCTCGAGGGATGACTGGGCCATAGGCAGCTAGGTAGGCAATGTGACGAGGTCGCCTTCAGAGTGTATCGACAGCTTGTGCTCAGGAATTGTAGGAGGTAGTTGGTATTTGGAGTGATTGTTGAGACGATTAGCTGAGTTCACGTATTTTCTGACACTGTTTCTTGGCTTCGAATTCTTAACTGCTTTTCCTCGTTGGCTTGTTTGTCCATGATGGTCGAAGATTCGGGTAGTTCGTCGAGGCTCAGATGGATTAGGAATGGGGAAGGAATAGGATTGGGATTAGCAGTTTTGATCTCAGATGTGATTCCATACCCCATGGAATCTAGCTGTCTGAAAATCTGCTGGAGTTCCATCATTTTAAGCAATGGGTCTCCTCTGGTGGGAATCTCACATGTAATTGTGCATATAAACTCATTATAGACTTGAGCAGGACTTGGTAGGCTGTACTGACCCACTAGGTGCGACCAAAGTGTGTGAGCATTGCTGAAAGTGTGCTTCAACATGCTATTGGAGAGAGTAGACTCTATCAACTTAAGAGCATGGATACACAAGTTGTTAGCTTGTCCTACACTGCAGTGCTCATCCACAGTTATCAGGATAGGTAATCTCAGATGTGATGGATAGGCTGGTGAAGTGGAGATTACTGGCTCAGCAAGATAGTTGGCCCTATACTGCTGCTAATACTGGGGCAGCTCAACAATCGCACCTGAGAAATTCACCTATTCACATCATTCACACTCCTTCAACATGGTGAGGGCATGCTCATGAGTAGTACGATTGAATCGTTCGGCTACACCTTTTGTTGAGGAGTGTGTGGAGCTGACATCTCGTGGGTGATACCCTTGTCCTTGAAGTATGACTTGAGTGCATGTCCTGTAAATTCGCCACCGCGGTCTGATCGAAAATAGACCACTTTGTTGCCAATTCGGTTCTCGAGAGAGGTGATGAGGTCTCGGAGGTGTTGTCGAGCATCGCTCTTCTGCTTAAGAAAGATCTTCCAGCCCATCCTCGAAAAGTCGTCAACAACAATGAGGACATGGTGGTACCCTTCAATAGAAGTGGAGAAAGGGCCTTGGAGATCGGCATGAAGGCGCTCAAGGGGTCGTTTCGCTCGTCGCGAAGCTTGCTGAGGGAAGGGAGCTTGTGGATGCTTGCCGAGGGCACATCCTGCACATGCATTGAGTTGATCCGAGGTTTGAGATCAAGCCCGGAGACCACTGTGTTAGCTAGGTGTCGGAGGGCTAAGGAGTAGAAAGTACTGACCTGCACCCTCCATTAGAACTATAGTCCATGTCATCATCTGAATTGATGCCAAATATATCAGTTTCCTTCAGTGCCTGCTTTTTCTTGAGCAGCTTAGGAATCTTGATAGTAGCTAGCTTGTTGTAAACTGGCACTGGCCATACTTTCTGCTCCTCTGTCATAGTTATTGATGGTGTGACTGGTTCCCCTATGGGGATGTCAACTTCTATCAAATCAAACCTTTTCCACACTTTCTCCAAACTCTTACCTTTAGTAGACTTAGTATTGAGATGCTTGTCCCAGCTCTTAAGGGCATTGATCTTGGCTTTCACTGAAGGTCAGCAGTGGTGTTCAGGCTTGGGTGCAGTGATGTGCAATGTAAGCAGAATAGTGTTAACACCAGTAACAGTGACACCAGAGATAGGAGGGAAGTGCAAACTCCGAGTCTCCTTTACAAGGGAATAAGTGGAATGTAGTGGCTCAACTCATGCCTGCAATGCATAGTCCACATCTTGAATGTATCCTGAGGAGGTGGCAGCATTTGCCTGCCCACCACCTTCCTTCTTACCCTTGCCCTTGCTAGTAAGAACACCAGCAGCATTTCTTTTCCTCACCATCTCCACTAGACAGCTTGTTCTGCTGCTGCTGCTGCTACTGCTGCTGCTGGGGCTTCTTCTGCCCCTGGGGTTGCTGCTGGCCTTGCAGCTGCTGTCCATCCTACTGCTATGGGTGTTGCTGCTGCTGCCTATCCCCTTGATATGGAGTAAAGCACACTTATTGTATATGGGCAGTCTGGTTAGATGAATAAGCAGCAATAATGCTGCTGTAGGCTTTTTCCCAGATAAGCTCATGGAGTGAGGTGTTCTGGGTTAAGAGGGTTTGAGTGATGTGGCTCATGGAAGGATGAAGGGAGTGGAGGAGAACTATAGTTTTGATCTCAGATGTGATTCCATACCCCATGGAATCTAGCTGTCTGAAAATCTGCTGGAGTTCCATCATTTTAAGCAATGGGTCTCCTCTAGTGGGAATCTCACATGTAATTGTGCATATAAACTCATTATAGACTTGAGCAGGACTTGGTAGGCTGTACTGACCCACTAGGTGTGACCAAAGTGTATGAGCATTGCTGAAAGTGTGCTTCAACATGCTATTGGAGAGAGTAGACTCTATCAACTTAAGAGCATGGGTACACAAGTTGTTAGCTTGTCCTACACTGCAGTGCTCATCCACAGTTATCAGGATAGGTAATCTCAGATGTGATGGATAGGCTGGTGAAGTGGAGATTACTGGCTCAGCAAGATAGTTGGCCCTATACTGCTGCTAATACTGGGGCAGCTCAACAATCGCACCTGAGAAATTCCAACCAGTCTATTCACAGTCATTCAGAGAAATTGTTATTAAAGCAGAGTGAAGGTAGAGTAACCAGATCATATAGTTCTGTGTCCCTTGCAAAATCAGGAGTTGACCATAAGAGGTCTGAACAGAACTAGAGGAGACATTTTGTCTAGATATATTTAAGAGCAGATAAACAACATGTCAGTATCATGTAGGACTGCTGTGCATAGTGCATACATCAACAACATGGGTCAGACTAGGGTATCAAGTGGACCAAAAGACCACTGTCTCCCAGGTTGTTATGTGACTATAGCCTCCTCAACTCTACTAGTATGGCTAATGTGGTCTGAGTGAGCAGTGGTTAGGGCCCATAACCTGTTGAGATGAGTATACCATAGTAGCTAATGCTAGTGGCAGAGGGTAGTCACACTCACTGGGATGGTAAGAGAACAGTTGAAGGTAGAAGTTTTGCTTAAGAGTTGTGTGTTTGGTTAGAACAAAGACTGGAATTGTCTAAAGAATATATGCATACTACATAGGTCTTTTATACTAAAGTCCTTGGTGAAATGACTCTGAAACCTGAAACAGGGAGTACTGTTATCTACCAATAGCATATACAGAGCATAATGCATACTACACATGTATCTAATAGAACATGCAGAATATTCTAGCCAGCAACCTAGAGTGCAGTCTAGTACTCTATGTACATTGTCTGTAGTATATCATAGTCCATTATTATTGACCCTCTGATAGTGATATCTTCAAGACCTGTTTCAGCTATAAATAGACTGAACCAACATATTGGTACAGATCAAGATTCAACAAAAGGTATATCTTACATCATAGCTGTGCACTGGAATATGCCATTTCCTAAGTAATTCAAGGTTCTCTAGAAAAGAGTCATCCAGGCAGATGTAAAGCAGACACCAACCAAATGACTTCATGTCATGTCAGTATTTGTAGATACAGTATATGGTTTGTCATGATGCTTGACCAATTCAAGGGAGGTGAATAGAAGTGTGCCTGTCTATTTCCCCCCAGCACTTCCTGCAGCTGTGCCATATTCAGGCCTGTACAATGTAGCCAGGTCCCAGTTGTTCAAAATCCCTACAATGTTGCCAGTACCATCCTTGTTGTTTTTGTGATACATCAAATTATAGATGCTGATATTGCTGTATTCAACCCTACCTTCCAAATTTCACAATATGCTGGGGATTGAATTCAGTATAACCTGTTCTGTCAACATCATGAAAAGACCCACCACTCAAGCAGTCCATCCATGCCTAGCTGACCTGGCCAAAACTGGTCAGTGAAGTGATGTTGTCCAACAGCTCAAAGACAATAATCTGATGCTTCTGGACATATCCTTTGTCAAAGCCCAGCCACATACAAATGTTGCTAGTTCAGCTCCCAGTATCCTCAGCATAATAGACCCCAGGGAAGTGGTTTTTTCTGATAGTTTTGTTATGACCTTAGTCTGGTAAGACCTCAGGTTGCAGCTTAAGCTAAGTCTTGAGGGTGAGTAAGAAGATAAAACCAGGTGGTTAAGTGTACTGAATACAGGAGAGTATATGTATGCTTAAATACAGAAGACATCCAGTTGAATGGATGGAGGTAACTACATGAAATGTCCAATAACAATGGTGCAGTAGTATGTAAGTCAGTGCTCAGGGATTGCTCAACAGGAATAGATGGAATATGATATGGAATGGAATCAACTATAGTGATGTGATGGAGATAGTAAAACCCACAACATTACCCCCCAATTAAGCTTCATGCTGTTGTGGTTTTCACCATTCCTATCACATCTCCATACTCGTCTTGGATTCTCTTCTTTCATACCTGTTTCATCTATCTTTGCTCCAGCAATCTCTGAATACTGACTCATACAACTATCATGCTGTTGTCATCAGATGTTTTATGTAGTTACCTCCATCCATTCAACTGGATGCTCCCTTGTATTTAAGTGTACATATACTCTCCTGTATTTGGTACACTTAACCATCTCTAGTCCTCCTTCCCTTACTTGCCCTCAAGTTTTAGCCTAAGTTGCAGCCTGAGGTTTTGTCAGACTAAGGTTGTAACACATGCCTCAGGAAACTCATTGAAGTCACCATGGACTACAGCTGTGGCAAGGGCTTTCTTGGTGGCACCTATGAGGTATTTTCCATTGTTGGATCATGTAAAGAAGACAGGTAAGTGGCTTTGACTGTCTTGTCAGATAGGGACTGGAACACCTTCATATGGAAATTCAGTGATAGCAGAGTTCTTCCAGTAGTTTCTGACTATTGAGCTCCAGTAGTGTTGGTCACATTCTTGGCCAGGCAATACAGTGTGGTAGTGGGCAGGTGGCAGAAAAACCAAGACAATTTGTGGTAGTGTGATGGTCTTGATAAAATGGTGTAGGGCATTGACCTCCTCTTTCATGAAGTTAGTAGTTTCTTCATCTATGGGGGTATCAGCTTGGGTAGTTGTCTTAGGTGGGTTGACAGTATTATGGAGCTCCTTCAGAGTAGAGTGGATGCAGTTGATGAGCTCCTTGGTGCTGGCATTATTAGGAGTAGTGTTATAGCCTAGTAGGCTAGAGGCAATGTCTCCTAACTCTAGGAAGATTTTGGTAATGTCAAGGTTTTTGAATACCTCGAGTGTGAGGTTGATCTGACTTTGTAAACTGTCAACATGGTTTTGCTCTAATACAGTGAGGAATGATTGGGTGAGAGCACAGAAGATGGCAGGAATGTGCTTGCTAGTGGATGTAGAAGCATTTTCAAATCCTGTATACATATCTACAAATGTGATACAGGCAGTGGCAAGGGTGATGAGGTGGTTGGTGTTCAGTTGCTTGTTCTGATTTGTGATGGTAACTAGTTCAGCATCAATGGCATTACTGATATCTTTGAGCAGGTCTTTGAGCAGGCCTTGGACTAGGGATGGTGTCATAGCCATATTGAACTGTGTACCACTTGGGATGAGGGCTTTGTTGTTGTCTGGCTCAGGCATTGGGACAGATGAGATTCTGGTTGGGTTGGGGTGGATGAGGGAAGAAATTGTGACATAGCTAGATTGAAAGGTGGGTATATCTAGTAGATTTGTTTGTCAGTTGACTTGTTGGATGTCTTTTTGGATTTTCTGCCCCCCTTTTTATGGGTATCCTCTGAATGCCTTTTTAGGTAGTTCTGTATAGCCTCTTTTGCATTTCCAAGGTTAAATTCCACTGTCCACATATCTTCTTCATTGCTATACCCTTTCCAATATACTAGGAACTGATAGCCCCATCCACATTTTCACTGTCCTCAGATCTCATCTACTTCATACTCTTCCTCATTGTTGATGATCACTGGATTGGGTGCCAGTGCCTGTTTTTGGCTTGGGAATTCTGCCTTGTGTGCTAGTGTCAGGAACTGTTTGTTGGACACATTATGAATGGCCCATCCTTCAGGTAAGTTGAGTCAATATGCTGCTTCTCCTACTTTTTCCTTAATATGGAAAGGGCCATACTGCTTTTGGCCTAGCTTCTTTGATACTTGATTGGTATGGACATTTGTGTTTTCGAGCTACACTTTGTTACTGATTTGGTATGCCTTTGTATGGAGCCTATTGTTGTTGTGTTGCTGTTTCATCTTTTTTTGGTATAGTTACAGTGCTGATGAGACACCATCTTGGGTGGCCTGTAGCTGTTTCAGAAATTCCATTGCTATAGGGTTGTTTGTCATCTCATTATTCTTCCCTTTCCATGGATGTTTTCTATAGTTCAGGAAAAACAGTGTTTCCTTTGTTCCCCTGTATTGTTTGTCATTGTAGTAAAATTCTGCTATTAGAAGCCATTCATCCCAGTCATTCTGGTCATAGTTGCAGTATAGATGGATGTAGGTTTCCACTTCTCTATTGATGCATTCAGTCTGACCATCAGTTTGGGGGTGATATGCTGTCAACAAATTGTGCTCTATGCCGAGTCCCTTGAATAACTCCTTGGTAAATTCCAATGAGAACCGAGGTCCATGGTCGCTGAGCACCTTCCTTGGTAGCCCATGCAGCTTCCATATTTTATCTCAATAAATTTGTATGATACCTTTGGATGAAACATCCATTGTTGTCACTATGAGTCATATTATTTTTGTGAAGCAGTCAACAATGACCAGTATTGCATCTTTTCCTTCTGACTCTGGCAGGGATCTGATCATATCGATGCTGATTTCTTCCCATAGTCCATTAGGCACTGGGAGGGGGTGTAGCAGTGATTTGAGTAGAACTGTTCTTGCCTTGTTTCTCTGGCATGCTTGGCACCCCTGGATGTACCTCTTTAGGTCCTTATGTATGGTTGGCCACCAGTAGTCATGGGTGATTAGTTCTATCATTCTGTGCTGTCCAGGGTGTCCTGCATCTGGGGCATTGTGGTACTGTTGTAGAACTTCTTCTTGCAGTTTCTGGTTGGGTGGTACGTACACACTGTTCCCATTATAGACTACCCCTTTGTCTTTGGTGAATTTTGATCCTTCCTTTAGCAGTTCTGTGGCTACTGATGTTTTGTATTGAGGGTTCCTTCATATTTTCTCTAGGAATATTGGTTTGAGGAACAGTTCAGCTTGTAGTAGTACTGTGTCATTGGTGTTTTCTGTCTGTAGCCAGCTCTCTTTGATCATGGTGACTAATTTGTTCTCTGGTTCCTCTGGTATTTGATATATCTGGGACAATAGGTCAGCCTTCATGTTTGTTTTTCCCAGTATCTGTCACAGTGTGAAGTCATAGCCTTGTAATTACAAGTACCATTGGGCCTGATGCCCATTCAGCTTTTGCAGTTCCCTGTAGTACTTTAGGTTTTTGTGGTCTGTCCATATTTCAAATTTTTCTTCAGCATCCAGTAGGTAGTGTCTCCATTCTTTCAAGGCATGGACAATGGCTAACAGTTCTTTGTCATAGATTTCATAGTTTTGTTCAGCCAGTGACAGTGTTTGTGATATGAATGTGATTGGGTGCCATCTGTCTTCCTGTAGTTGTGATAGCACACCCCCTAATGCATAGTCCAATGCATTGACTTCCACTTGGAATTGTCCTTGTCTTTGTGGCAGTGTTAGGACTGGTTCTTCAGTAATGCACCTTTTTAGTTCATCAAATGCTACTTGGTGTTCTGGACTCTATTCCCATGCAGTTGTCCCTTTGAGCTTGTTTAGTAGTCCTGCAATTTTGCTGAAGTTCTTAATGAAGCATCAGTAGTAGTTGGCAAAGCCCAGGAATCATTCTACTCCTTTGGTGTTCTTGGGTTTAGGCCAGTCTCATACTGATTTGACCTTTCCTTCTTCCATCTCAATTCATCTGTGTCCTACTTTAACCCCTAACATTGGGATTTCTTCTGCATCAAATGTTATAAACTTACTACATTCCCAGACTCTCCCTATCAACATATTAACCTTCTATTTAGACTTTCTCATCTACTTTTTCCTATACCCCAGTCTGTTCTTTATTTATTTATCACATGTACTTCTACCTTTACTTCTTATGACTCACTCCAAGTCATGTTCCTGTTTCATCAGACTTCTATCTACTTGTCCCCATCTTCTTATGACTTGTATCACTTCTTCTTTATCCCCAATGATTCCTTAACTTACCAATTAACCTGTAGTAGTCTTCTATTGACTCATATCCTTTTACTACATAATTACTCATCTCTCATGTGTAGCTAGTATATAAACCTTAAGTAGTACTCTGTATTACCTTAGGTTATTCTAGTAACAAGCTTCCTTATCTTCGCTCATCTGCTACAAGGCTAACAACCTTGGGGACTGCAGTGACATTTAACTCAGACTTTTCAGACAAGTGTGAGCTTCTACTCAAGAGAGTGATCTGAAGTCTGCACAGCAGTCATTGAGACTTGTCGTATACTCCTGGGCTACAGTGTTGAACCTCTCCTTGAGCAGAGACAATCCAGGCCCAGTTGCAAAGTAAGGTAACATACATAACACAAGAATAACCTCACCCCTTCTCTCATTTCTAAACAACTCCTGTTTCTTACAGCCAGCTTCTGCCGATTATTCCTCCATCCAGTTCAACATTGAGAAGCCTTCCTGGTAATAGGGTCAAGAAGAGTAGAACTTTGGGTCTACTGGTTTTCTATCTTATCCTCTGCTAGATAGCATTAAGGAGAATGGGACTGTTCACCATTAGTTTCTTATTCTCATTTATTCTCCATATATTGACACATTGAGAAGCCTCCACCTAGCAGTGTCAAGTAGAGCAGGCCTAGTCACCACTATCTATTTTCTTCACCACATCTCAAAAAGAGAAATGTCCCTTACACTCTCCTTTATCATCTCCTAAATGATTATTCCATACCTCCACTCAACACTCCTTTAAATCACCTACCACACTGCCACTCCAATGCACCCACAAACCAGAAGGACTGTCAGTGCCATTTCTGGAAAGAATCTACCACACTCCATGTACATAATCACAAAAACCAAAACTACTACAGGAATTACCTGTACCCACAAGGAAATCTAATGAACCTGAACCCCCTTGTTACGACCTTAGTCTGATAAGACCTCAGGTTGCAGCTTAGGCTAAGTCTTGAGGGCGAGTAAGGGTAGAAGAACCAGATGGTTAAGCATACTCTGAGTGAGCAGTAGTTATGGCCCATAACCTGTTGAGATGAGTATACCATAGTAGCTAATGCTAGTGGCAGAGGGTAGTCACACTCACTGGGATGGTAAGAGAACAGTTGAAGGTAGAAGTTTTGCTTAAGAGTTGTGTGTTTGGTTAGAACAAAGACCTGGAATTGTCTAAAGAATATATGCATACTACATAGGTCTTTTATACTAAAGTTCTGGTGAAATGACTCTGAAACCTGAAACAGGGAATACTGTTATCTATCAATAGCATATACAGAGCATAATGCATACTACACATGTATCTAATAGAACATGCAGAATATTCTAGCCAGCAACCTAGAGTGCAGTCTAGTACTCTATGTACATTGTCTGTAGTATATCATAGCCCATTATTATTGACCCTCTGATAGTGATATCTTCAAGACCTGTTTCAGCTATAAATAGACTGAACCAACATATTGGTACAGATCAAGATTCAACAAAAGGTATATCTCACATCATAGCTGTGCACTGGAATATGCCATTTCCTAAGTAATTCAAGGTTCTCTGGGAAAGAGTCATCCAGGCAGATGTAAAGCAGACACCAACCAAATGACTTCATGTCATGTCAGTATTTGTAGATACAGTATATGGTTTGTCATGATGCTTGACCAATTCAAGGGAGGTGAATAGAAGTGTGCCTGTCTATTTCCCCCCAGCACTTCCTGCAGCTGTGCCATATTCAGGCCTGTGCAATGTAGCCAGGTCCCAGTTGTTCAAAATCCCTACAATGTTGCCAGTACCATCCTTGTTGTTTTTGTGATACATCAAATTATAGATGCTGATATTGCTGTGTTCAACCCTACCTTCCAAATTTCACAATATGCTGGGGATTGAATTCAGTATAACCTGTTCTGTCAACATCATGAAAAGACCCACCACTTAAGCAGTCCATCCATGCCTAGCTGACCTGGCCAAAACTGGTCAGTGAAGTGATGTTGTCCAACAGCTCAAAGACAATAATCTGATGCTTCTGGACATATCCTTTGTCAAAGCCCAGCCACATACAAATGTTGCTAGTTCAGCTCCCAGTATCCTCAGCATAATAGACCCCAGGAAAGTGGTTTTTTCTGATAGTTTTGTTATGACCTTAGTCTGGTAAGACCTCAGGTTGCAGCTTAAGCTAAGTCTTGAGGGTGAGTAAGAGGATAAAACCAGGTGGTTAAGTGTACTGAATACAGGAGAGTATATGTATGCTTAAATACAGAAGACATCCAGTTGAATGGATGGAGGTAACTACATGAAATATCCAATAACAATGGTGCAGTAGTATGTAAGTCAGTGCTCAGGGATTGCTCAACAGGAATAGATGGAATCATGATATGGAATGGAATCAACTATAGTGATGTGATGGAGATAGTAAAACCCACAACATTACCCCCCAATTAAGCTTCATCTGTAGTTTTACCATTCCTTATCTCCATACTTGTCTTGGATTTCTTCTTTATACCTTTCATCTATCTTGTCAGCAATCTCTAAATGACTTACAACTATCATGCGTTGTCATCAGATGTTTTATGTAGCTCCATCCATTACTGAGTTTATGATTTAATGTATATTGCAAATCCAGGTACATTACTCCTTTGTGTCCTGGTTTACATCTCTAATTTACCTTTCTTTCATCTCAATTCATCTTGTCCTACTTTAACACCCTAACATTGGGATTTCTTCTGATCAAATGTTATAAATTACTACATTCCCAGACCTCCTTATCAACATATTAACTCGTCTGATTTAGGACGTTTCCATCTATTGTCCTATACCCCAGTCTGTTCTTTATTTATTTATCACATGTACTTCTACCTTTACTTCTTATGACTCACTCCAAGTCATGTTCCTGTTTCATCAGACTTCTATCTACTTGTCCCCATCTTCTATGACTTGTATCACTTCTTCTTTATCCCCAATGATTCCTTAACTTACCAATTAACCTGTAAAAAAAAAAAAAAAAAAAAAAAAAAAAAAAAAAAAAAAAAAAAAAAAAAAAAAAAAAAAAAAAAAAAAAAAAAAAAAAAAAAAAAAAAAAAAAAAAAAAAAAAAAAAAAAAAAAAAAAAAAAAAAAAAAAAAAAAAAAAAAAAAAAAAAAAAAAAAAAAAAAAAAAAAAAAAAAAAAAAAAAAAAAAAAAAAAAAAAAAAAAAAAAAAAAAAAAAAAAAAAAAAAAAAAAAAAAAAAAAAAAAAAAAAAAAAAAAAAAAAAAAAAAAAAAAAAAAAAAAAAAAAAAAAAAAAAAAAAAAAAAAAAAAAAAAAAAAAAAAAAAAAAAAAAAAAAAAAAAAAAAAAAAAAAAAAAAAAAAAAAAAAAAAAAAAAAAAAAAAAAAAAAAAAAAAAAAAAAAAAAAAAAAAAAAAAAAAATTTTTTTTTTTTTTTTTTTTTTTTTTTTTTTTTTTTTTTTTTTTTTTTTTTTTTTTTTTTTTTTTTTTTTTTTTTTTTTTTTTTTTTTTTTTTTTTTTTTTTTTTTTTTTTTTTTTTTTTTTTTTTTTTTTTTTTTTTTTTTTTTTTTTTTTTTTTTTTTTTTTTTTTTTTTTTTTTTTTTTTTTTTTTTTTTTTTTTTTTTTTTTTTTTTTTTTTTTTTTTTTTTTTTTTTTTTTTTTTTTTTTTTTTTTTTTTTTTTTTTTTTTTTTTTTTTTTTTTTTTTTTTTTTTTTTTTTTTTTTTTTTTTTTTTTTTTTTTTTTTTTTTTTTTTTTTTTTTTTTTTTTTTTTTTTTTTTTTTTTTTTTTTTTAATTGCAAGAACTAATTCACCCAGAAACTGAAACAATGGCTACTACAGCTCAAACTGAAACTCAAACAAGTACTCAGCTACCCCCAGAACAACCGCCTTCTGAAGCAACAACCCCAATCTTTGGAATTGGAGTATGAAGACCTTCTAGTAGAAGGTCTCCTAGTAGAGGTCAAAGAGACAGAGCGCCCTCTCCCTCCCCTCCCTCATCATGAAACTCCAGCCATGGTTCATCCACTCTGTCCTCTTTCTCACTTGGAGGAGGAGGTAGAGGTTGAAGAAGACATTCCTAAGAATCAGGTTCTCTGGGAAAATCTCCAGTCAAAGTAAAGCGCACCAACAATGATTCAAGCAGTCAATTTGGATACAGTATAGTTTTCTATGCTGACATTAAGGGAGTGAAAAGTTCCTTCTATTTCCCCCCAGATTCCTCAGCTGTGCCATATTAGCCTCAATGTAAGAGGCAGGCCTAGTCCCACTATCATTTTCTTACCACATCCAAAGAGAAATGTCCCTTAACTCTCCTTTATCATCTCCTAAATGATTATTCCATACCTCCACTCAACACTCCTTTAAATCACCTACCACACTGCCACTCCAATGCACCACAAACCAGAAGGACTGTCAGTGCCATTTCTGGAAAGAATCTACCACACTCCATGTACATAATCACAAAAACCAAAACTACTACAGGAATTACCTGTACCCACAAGGAAATCTAATGAACCTGAACCCCCTTGTTATGACCTTAGTCTGATAAGACCTCAGGTTGCAGCTTAGGCTAAGTCTTGAGGGTGAGTAAGGGTAGAAGAACCAGATGGTTAAGCGTACTGAATACAGGAGTATGTATGTATGCTTAAATACAGAAGGAATATCCAGTTGAATGGGTGGAGATAACTACATGAAACGTCCAATGACTATGGCATAGTAGTTATGAGTCAGAGCTCAGGGATCGCACAGGTAGGAATAACTGAAACAGGTACATGGCTAGGAGGGAATGCAGACAAGTACTGGAGCTGATATGAGAATAGACTAGAGTTTACAACACCCCTAAGCCATCTCAAAGTGGCAAATTTGACTATTTTTGACCTGATTTGCCCAAACAACACCCATTACAGGAATCACCACCACAAACCCTGTCCAGAGCCGTATCCCCTTCCCAGTTTAGAATTGAAAACCCCCAAACTCTACCATTTATCCTTGAAGATGACTTAGACAATGAGATGTTCCATCAGTTGCCCAAACATCCAGACCAACTATCAGACATCCTTAATCAGAAGGAACTCACCTTCTATACACTCCAGATACCCTCGAATACCCAGACATCCCTGGTTTTGAATTGCAAGAACTAATTCACCCAGAAACTGAAACAATGGCTACTACAGCTCAAACTGAAACTCAAACAAGTACTCAGCTACCCCCAGAACAACCGCCTTCTGAAGCAACAACCCCAATCTTTGGAATTGGAGTATGAAGACCTTCTAGTAGAAGGTCTCCTAGTAGAGGTCAAAGAGACAGAGCGCCCTCTCCCTCCCCTCCCTCATCATGAAACTCCAGCCATGGTTCATCCACTCTGTCCTCTTTCTCACTTGGAGGAGGAGGTAGAGGTTGAAGAAGACATCAAACTTTTGCCATACAGTTTGTAGGGAAACAATGGAAACTCAAAGGAAATTGGACAAAAACCTCCAAACTTTGATGGAACTAACCCAAGGTTCAAAACTTGGTGGATGTTAGTCAAGAACTACCTTGAAATGAACCCCAGAGCTTTTATGGATGACCAGTACCAGATTAGATTCATCCTCAGCCTTATGGTCAAAGAAAAAGCCAGATCCTGGTCAGAACAATATTACAAAAGCTGAATTACCAATGCCCATGGAAGACTTGTCCCATGGAGATACTCTACATTCAAAGAATTTGAAACAGAAATTCTAAAACACTTCACCCCAGTAGATGAACAAATCACTGCACAAAGACAATAGTACAAATTAAAGCAAAACAAATCTTTTGCAGCCAACTTCAACCTTGAATTCCAATGCCTTGTGTCAATCAGAGGAATTCAAGACAATGAAGTGTTAATTGAACAATACAAACACAGACTTAACCCTTCCCTAGCCAGAGAAGTTTGGACAAGAAAAGAAGGACTGCCCAAAACCATCAATGAATGGTACACTGATGTAGTATGACAAGACTCAGTGAATTGTCAAGCTGATGCAATGTGGCCTCAAAATTTCCCTAGAAATCCAACACCCTACCAATCACCACAATTTCCTTAGCAGAACTATCACACTTGTTTCCAACCAAATAATTGACCTCAATGAACAATACATGAAATGCAAATGGATACACAAGACTATCATGAATCACCTTATGAAGATGAAGAACCATACTATCCCAAACAAGAACTGGATAATGTCTATGACAACTATGACCCCAATGACCCTGAATTACAGCTAAATGCAGTATTCACTGCCGAGCAAGTCACTTGTTACAAGGCTGGAAAATGTATAGGATGTGGAAAGTTTGGATATCTTATTAGCAACTGTCCGAACCCAAACCTAAACCTATCTAAGGATAAACCACCTCCCAGATGACCTAATCCTCCACAATGAAGATTTATGCAACCACCACAATACTCACAGCCCCAACCACCACAACCCTCATGAAACTATTTCAGCTCTACCCTGAATCAAACCTGGAAAATCTCTGCACTGGATATTCAAGCCATGATCAGAGAACTCCCAATCAATGAACAAATGGAGTTCAGAGAAGCCTACATTACCAACCCAATGCTCAAACCCTTTGGGGATTTTTGAAAGTATCACCTGATCTTGAAAAAGAATTGCTGGGTGACCCACAAATTAACCTGATCAAACTCCCCACCTCAAACAACAAAGTGTCAATCTTCCTTCCTATTGAACTAAACCAAAACCATCTACAAAATATTGCAATCACCACATTAATCGACTCAGGAGCTCAAGGAAACTTCATCTCCTCCACATTTACTAATGCTCACAGACTACAAACCCACACCATTGACCAACCTATCAAGGTATCAAATGCAGATAGAACTCCTAACAAAAATGGATCAATTTACAAAAGTGTAGAACTAAATGCTCTAATTGATGGAAAACAATGTCATTTTGAAGCCTATAGTCTCAGGAATAGGATCAAAAGTGTTACAACCTTAGTCTGAGTAAACCTCAGGTTGCAACTTTAGGACTAAGACTTGAGGGCGAAGTAAGGGGAGAGAACTAGGTAGTTAAGCATACTGAATACAGGAGTGTGTATGTATGCTTAAATACAGTGGGCATCCAGTTGAATGGATGGAGGTACTACATGAAACGTCCAATGATAATGGCATGGTAGTGCTATGAGTCAATACTTGGAGATTGCTGGGCTAGAATAGATGAAACAGGCACAATGTAGAGGTGGAATGTAAACAAGTATGGATTAGACAGGAATAGTTGAAAGTTCACAACAATACCCACCACTCAGGCTTCATGCCTTAGGAAGCTTGTCAAAGTCTCCATTTACTATGGTGGCGGCAAGTGCTTTCTTGGTGGATGCGATAAGGAATTTTCCATTGTTTGATTTCACAAAGAAAACAGGCAAGTGACTGCGACCGTCTTGACAGATAGGGACTGGGACGCTGTTGAAGGGGAACTTGGTGGTGGTGGAGCTGTCCCAGTAGTTCTTGACTATTGATTTCCAGTAATGTTGGTCTTTCTCTTGTCCTGGTAGTACAGTGCAGAATCTTGCAGGTGGAAGAAAAACTGATGTGAGTTGCAGTGGGGTGATGGTTTTTATGAAGTGGCAGAGGGCATTGACTTCCTCCTTCATGGAGACCATGACTTCTTTGTCCATGGGGGTGTTGGTGCAAGATGGTAGGGAGAGATTAACTGTGTCATACAGTTCAGAGAGTGTGATGTGAATCCTGTCAACCAAGGTGTTGATATTGGGGTCTTCATTTGTTTTATCTCTTCTGAGTAACTTCATGGCTACATCTGCAAGCTTGAGGAAGATGTTGGCAATGTCAAGGTGATTGAAGACTTCGAGGCCTAAGTTAATTTGGCTTTGAAGTGCTTGGACCCGATCTTGTTCACTGGGGGTAAGGGCAGATTGGTCTAGGGCTCAGAAGATAGCAGGATATGCTGGTTGGTGGAGGAGGATGCGTTGGTAAACCCTGCATACATATCAGTGAAGGTGATGTATGCAGTGGCAAGGATAATGTGTTGGTTTACGACTAGTCATTTGTTTTGGGTGGTGATGTTCTCAATTTCACTGTTGGGCACTTTATCAACATCCTTGAGCAGGGCTTCAAAGAGGCCTTGTGCTGGGGATGGTGTCTTTGCGAGGTTATAGTGGGTTCCTTGGGGAGCAGGTGCTCGGCTGTTGCCTGGTTTGGGGAATGGGAGGGAGGAGATTCTGGTGGGTGTGGGGTGAACGAGAGAGTCAATAGCAATACAGTTAGATTGGGAGGCAGGCATGTTTGTTTAGTTGTCTTGTCTAGGTTTTTTGTTTGATGCTTTTTTGTGTTTTCTGCCTCCCTTTTTATGGATATCCTCCAGATGCCTTTTTAGGTAATCTTGTATGGCGTCCTTTGCATTCTCCAAATTGGACTCTGCTGTCCACATATCTTCCTCATTGCTGTACCCCTTTCAGTGGACTAGGAATTGATAACCCCTTCCTTATTTTCATTGTCTGCAGATCTCCTCTACTTCATATTCTTCTTCATTGTTGATGATCACTGGATCAGGTGCTGATGGTTTTTTTTGACTCAGGAACTCTGCCTGGTGTGCTGGTATCAGGAGCTGTTCATTGAATACATCATGGATGGCCCATCCATCTGGTAATGTCAGCCGATATGCTGCTTCTCCTATCTTTTCCTTAATAAGGAAAGGTCCATACCATTTTTGGCCTAGCTTCTTTGATGATTGATTGGTATGGATATTGGTGTTCTCCAACCATACTTTATCTCCTATTTGATATGCATTGGCATGGGTTCTACCATGGTCATGCTGCTGTTTCATCTTTTCTTGGTATATCTGTAGTGCTGATGAGGCATTGTCTCAGGTGGCCTGTAATTGATCCAGGAATGCTGTGGCAACGGAATTGTTTGTTGTCAGCTCATTCTTGCCCTTCCATGGATTCCTTCTGTAGTTTAGGAAAAATGGCATTTCCTGTGTTCCTCCATGTTGCTTGTCATTGTACTGGAATTCTGCGATGGGGAGCCATTCTGCCCAGTCATCCTGGTCATAGTTGCAGTACAGGCAGATATAAGTTTCCACTTCTCTGTTGATGTGCTTGGTTTGTCCATCTGTTTGTGGGTGGTATGCTGTTGATAGATTTATTCAATGCCGAGTCCTTTGAATAACTCCTTGGTGAATTCTGATGCGAATTGAGGTCCTCGGTCACTGAGTACTTTCCTCGGTAATCCGTGTAACTTCCATATTTTGTCTTGATATATCTTTGCAATGTCTTTAGATGAAGCATCCATGGTTGTTGCTGAGAGTCGTATCATTTTTGTGAAATGGTCCACAATGACTAGTATTGCATCTTTTCCTTTAGACTTTGGTAGTGGTCCGATCATGTCGATACTGATTTCTTCCCAAGGCCCATTTAGTATTGGTAGGGGATGTAGTGGCGATTTGAGCAGCATTGTTCTTGATTTGTTCCTTTGGCAGGCTTGGCATCCTCAAATATATCTTTTTACATCCTTTTGTATTGATGGCCACCAGTAGTCTCAGCTGATCAGTTCTGTCATCCTGTATTGTTCTGGGTGTCCTGCGTCTAGGGCATCGTGGTGCTGTATTAGGATTTCTTCTCATAGTTTCTGATCAGGCGGGATGTATGCGCTATTCTGTTTGTAGATAACTCCACCATCTTCAGTAAGCTGGGATCCTTGCTTTTTTAGCTCAGTTAGGACTGTTGTTTCTTGTTGGGTTCAGCTTCAAATTCGTTCTAGGAAGTTTGGTTCGATGAACAATTCTACTTGTAGGAGTACTGTGTTGTCTGTGCTTTCCGTCTGTAGCCAGCTTTCTCAGATCATAGTGACTAGTTTATCTTCTTACCCTTCTGGCATTTGGTGGATTCAGGATAGCAGGTCAGCTTTCGTGTTTGTTTTTCCAGGTACATGTCATAGTGTGAAGTCATAGTCTTGTAGTCACAGATACCACCATGCTTGTCGTCCATTTAACTTCTGTGGTTCTCAGTAATACTTGAGGTTCTTGTGGTCAGTCTAGATTTCGAATCTTTCTTCGGCATCTAGGAGGTAGTGTCTCCATTCCTTCAGGGTGTGGATGATGGCTAACAATTCCTTGTCGTATATTTCATAATTCCGTTCTGCCAGTGATAGTGTTCACGATGTGAAAGCGATTGGATCCCATTTGTCTTCTTGTAACTGTGAAAGTACCCCTCCTAATGCATAGTCCTGATGCATCGACTTCTACTCTGAATTGGCCATGTCTTTGTGGCAATGTCAGGACAGGTTCTTCGGTGATACATTTCTTGAGTCAGTTGAACGAGTCTTGGTGTTCTTGTGTCCATTCCCATGTGGTTACCCCCTTGAGTTTGTTTAAAGGTCCCACAATCATACTGAAGTTTTTGATGAAATGTCGATAGTAGTTTGTGAAGCCCAGGAACCTTTCTACCCCTTTGGTGTTTTTGGGTTTGGGCCAATTCTATACCAATTTCACTTTATTCTCTTCCATTTCAATTCATCCATGTCCTACCCAAACTCCCAGCATTGGGATTTCTTCTGTGTTGAAGATACATTTGGTCCATTTGAAGCATAGATTGTACTGGGCTGCTCGTTCTAGGAATCATATTGTCTGCTCCTTTAGTTGCTCCTTAGTGTCTCCCAGGATGGTGAAGTCATCCATATAGTTTACGATGTCTCCATTTTGTAAGAGGTCATAGAAGATGCTTGTCATCATTCTGGAGAACGTTCCTGGTGAGTTGCTTAGGCCAAAATACATGACTGTTGGTTTGAAGATTCCTTCATTGGTGAGGAAGGCGGCTTTCCATTCATCTCCTTCTTTGATCCTGACGTTGTTGTATCCCCAGATGATGTCCAGCTTGTTGAAATATTTTGCTTTTCCAAGCTTGTCAATTACTTCACCAATTCTTGATAATGGTGTTTTGTCTTTGATCACCATGTTGTTTAGTCATCTGTAGTCTTGGATTAGCCTTTTGGATCTGTCTTTCTTTGGGATGAAGAATGTTGGTGCTGCATAAGGGGATTTCGATAGTCATATTTGTCCCGATTCTAGGTTCTCCTTGATGAATAACTTGAGCTCATCCTGTTCTTTGACTGTCATATTGTACATTCCTGCACTTATTTCTTTTGGGGCATCTTCGGTTAGGACTATCTCATGGTCCCATTTGGTTCGTTCTGGGAGCTTGTCAAATGTTGTTTTGTTGAATAAGTGTATGAACAGTTGTACATAGTCTGGTAGGTCTTCTGGTTTGGTCAGGTCTGGTTCATCTTCTTCTTCCCATAAGTCTTCCGTAGTAGCTATGCTTTGTATTTTTTTGGTGATAGGAATGTTCTGATGGGGAAATTGGCAGCCTGGTGGGCATCGGGTGAACTTGATTTCTCTATCGTTCCAATCTACCTCCAGGTTATGTTTGACTAGCCAATTATGTCCTAGGAAGACTTCTGCTCTGTCCTGTAGTTGTATGACTGAGGCCTCAATTTGTTCCTTATATCCCTGGATGTCGATGTTGATCATGGTTGTCTCCATTACTCTTCTGCCTTGATTGGGCATTCTGTCTGCATTTAGTACCAAAATTTGTTGTTCCAGTTTCCAGGTGGGGAGTCTTTCTTCATCTACTAGTTTTTTGCTGATGCTGCTGGTTGTGCATCCTGAGTCTATGATGGTGTTGACTGTTATTTCTTTTCCTGCCATTTGTATTTTTCCTTTTAGATTCAGTTCGCACTTTCTTCTCTGAGGAATCATGTAGAATTTGTCTGATATCCTAGATACAAGCTTTTTGACTCTCAAGGTAGTGCCTACTCAGAGTCTTCAGAAAAATCCTTCTCTTCTTCATTGGTGACTTCTTCTACTCCTCAGACTTGGATCTTCTTGGATGCAGTGCAGGTTTTGGCTATGTGTCCCTTCTTGCCACAGTTGTAGCATATTATCCCCTTGGGCTTTTTGCAGTCTTTGGCGATGTGGCCAAAAATGCCACAATTGTAGCATTTCGGCTCTCCTTTGTCATTAAAGACATGATGCCTGCTTCCTATCTCCATGAGTTCACCCATTCCTCCATAGGTGGTGCCAGTGTTCATTTTCCTGTCTCCTCAGTATTCAGATGCTTCATATTCTTGTCTGACGGAAAGTATGGCTTCTTTCCATTCTGTATATGTGTCTGGTCTGGCTGAAGGTGGATAGCCAGTGATCATGTGTATGATGTCTTGTCGGGCATTTTTCCTGAGTAGGAACATGGCGTACTTGCTATCAGTCTTGGCTTTGCTTTTCAGAACTTCGAATTCAATTAGGTAGTCGATGGTGTTTCGGTTTCCTTGTTTGAATTTTTTGATCTGCCATTCTGCCTTACTGTTTGAGGCATTGTCTGAGAAGGTCCTTCTAAATTCTTTGGAGAACACCTTCCAGTCTACTGAATCTTCAGATTCCAGGATGGCTAGTGCTCTCATGGCTGCATATGCTCCTGCAGTTCCTCCTTGCAGTCTGGCTAGGACTGCTATAGCTTTATTGTCTGCTGAGGCTATTTTGTTGAACTTCATGAAGAGCGTCATTGCTCTCCACCAGTCGTTGAACTTGGTGCAGGTGCCATCAAAAAACCCTGGGTCCGGCACTAGGCCTTTCCCACTGGGTGTTGTTGTGGGTACTACTGCATTGTCAGTCATGTCAGAGTCAGTCTCTGATTCTGTTTTGTCTGAGCTTGATTCGTCTGATTTCTCCTGATGGGCTAACTCTTCCTCTGCTAGGTCAAGTTCGTTTAGAAGTTCTGGTAGTACTTCTTCTTCTGCTGGGTTTACTCCAGGTTCATCGTGTGTTTCTTCAGTTGGTTCTTCAGGTACTTCGGGGTTCCCTGTTTCTTCTTCATCTGATGTCTTGGATTCGTCATCAGTGACTTCAAGATTCAGTTCTCTGTATTTGTCTGGGTTCGAGCTTATATACTAGCTCCTGGATTACTCCTGTTCAGGTCTTTTTCAACTCTGTCTCCTGCAAGGTGAGGCAATGACGCTTAACCAAATGTTACGACCTTAGTCGGTTTAGACCTCAGGTTGCAGCTCTGGCTAAGTCTTGAGGGCGAGTAAGGGAAAGAGAACAGAAGGTGGTTAAGCATACCGAATACAACAGGGTGTATGTACGCTTAAATACGTCTAGAGCTATCCGGTTGAACAGATGGAGTAACTACATGAAACGTCCGGTCAAGGCATGGTAGTTGGTACAAGTCATATCTTCGGAGAACGCTGGACTAGAATAACTGAAACAGGTACGCAGATAGTTAGGAATGTAGAATAGCACGGAACTCGTTATGATCAGTGGAAACTCATAACAATTGTGCAAGGATCGCCATTGTCGAGACATCGCTCACACTTATTATGGCCACCCATCTTGACCTTCTTTCCATCGACTGCAGGTAGCTCGTCCTCGCCCGATTCCCTCCAGTCTGGGTCTGGCTTGCCCCCGAAATCCGACTCTTCATCAACGCATCTCCTTTTCAACGATGGCGGTGCCTTCCCAACCCACTCCTTCGTGATCCTCCGTTGACATCGCTTCTCAGCCGTTATCTTCTTATCCACTTCATCAGCGGCCTTATGCTTTCCTTCGTGTCTGCTCACCCACGCCAGCTCCTCTTGCTCCTCTTGCTCCTTCTTTTCCCATGCTTCTCGTTCCACCCGTTCTTGCCTCTCTCGCTCCTCGTTCTCCTCCAATTCACGCAGCTTGTGTTCAGCCTGCCGTTCCGCCTCCTCCTGCCTTTCCAGTTCGAGTCACTTGCATTCACGCATGGCCTCTAGCTCGGCCCGTTTCTCCGTGGCAGTTTTCTTGATAGGGCTGGACATGGTAGTGGTCGAGGTGGTGGTGGTTAGAGTAAGAGAATGGGACCATAAAATTTCCAAGGTGACGAAATTTACATACACCATCAAAAGTCTAATTGGAGATTCCCATGGTCCGATTTCATGGCCTCGAGGGCTCGGCCCTAATGGGGGGATATTGTCATGACCCACGCACGTTCACCTGCTCTCACCCGCTTCCCCCGCTCGTAGTCATCATTACCTTAGTCCGGCTGCATTGGGTTGCTCTTTATTCTTTCTGTCAGTTGATCCGATATCCTGTTTTCTATATTAATCCCTATCCCCTTCAACTTCTCCACTATTGCCTTATAGTTAAAACTTGATTCCGGTGTCTTGTTAGCTGGCTGCCCTCGGCGGCCGTCCATTCTTCGTTCACCATTACTTTCGTACTTCCCGCTTTTCAGACTAGTATATAAACCTAGTCCCCACACTTGTAAATCCTTAGTCTGATTATCGACCACGATTACGCCCTCTGATTCTGTTCCCCTCTGTCTCTGTTCCTCTGACCCTCTGACCCCACTCCCTCCTGAAATACGGACTTTGACAACAGCAGGAAGGCGCAACACATACGTTGAAGCCGCTGAGTCCAAATCTTGTACTCGTCTGAATTCACCCGCTCTGTACGTTCTCACCTGACATCACCTGGTGGCTAACCTCAGCCGATATCCCGTGTAACCCAATCATAACATGGAATGTAAACAAGTACAGATCAGACAGGAATAGTCGAAAGTTCACAACAATACCCACCACTCAGGCTTCATGTCCTTAGGAAGCTCGTCAAAGTCTCCATTTACTATGGTGGCGGCAAGTGCTTTCTTGGTGGATGCGATAAGGAATTTTCCATTGTTTGATTTCACAAAGAAGATGGGCAAGTGACTGTGACCGTCTTGACGGATAGGGACTGGGACGCTGTTGAAGGGGAACTCAGTAGTGGTGGAGCTGTCCCAGTAGTTCTTGACTATCGATTTCCAGTAATGTTGGTCTTTCTCTTGTTCTGGTAGTACAGTGCAGAATCTTGTGGGTGGAAGAAAAACTGATGTGAGTTGCAGTGGGGTGATGGTTTTTATGAAGTGGCAGAGGGCATTGACTTCCTCCTTCATGGAGACCATGACTTCTTTGTCCATGGGGGTGTCGGTGCAAGATGGTAGGGAGGGATTAACTGTGTCATGCAGTTCAGAGAGTGTAATGTGAATCCTGTCAACCAAGGTGTTGATATTGGGGTCTTCATTTGTTTTATCTCTTCCGAGTAACTTCATGGCTACATCTGCAAGCTTGAGGAAGATGTTGGCAATGTCAAGGTGATTGAAGACTTCGAGGCCTAAGTCAATTTGGCTTTGAAGTGCTTGGACCCGATCTTGTTCACTGGGGGTGAGGGCAGATTGGTCTAGGGCTCGGAAGATAGTGGGGATATGCTGGTTGGTGGAGGAGGATGCGTTGGTAAACCCTGCATACATATCGGCGAAGGTGATGCATGCAGTGGCAAGGATAATGTGTCGGTTTACGACTAGTCATTTGTTTTGGGTGGTGATGTTCTCAATTTCACTGTTGGGCACTTTATCAACATCCTTGAGCAGGGCTTCAAGGAGGCCTTGTGCTGGGGATGGTGTCTTTGCGAGGTTATAGTGGGTTCCTTAGGGAGCAGGTGCTCGGCTGTTGCCTGGTTCGGGAAATTGGAGGGAGGAGATTCTGGTGGGTGTGGGGTGAACAAGAGAGTCGATAGCAATACAGTTAGATTGGGAGGCAGGCATGTTTGTTTAGTTGTCTTGTCTGGGTTTTTTGTTTGATGCTTTTTTGTGTTTTCTGCCCCCCTTTTTATGGATATCCTCCAGATGCCTTTTTAGGTAATCTTGTATGGCATCCTTTGCATTCTCCAAATTGGACTCCACTGTCCACATATCTTCCTCATTGCTGTACCCCTTTCAGTGGACTAGGAATTGATAACCCCTTCCTTATTTTCATTGTCTGCAGATCTCCTCTACTTCATATTCTTCTTCATTGTTGATGATCACTGGATCAGGTGCTGATGGTTTTTTTTGACTCAGGAACTCTGCCTGGTGTGCTGGTGTCAGGAGCTGTTCATTGAATACATCATGGATGGCCCATCCATCTAGTAATGTCAGCCAATATGCTGCTTTCCTATCTTTTCCTTAATAAGGAAAGGTCCATACCGTTTTTGGCCTAGCTTCTTTGATGTTTGATTGGTATGGATATTGGTGTTCTCCAACCATACTTTATCTCCTATTTGATATGCATTGGCATGGGTTCTACCATGGTCATGCTGCTGTTTCATCTTTTCTTGGTATGTCTGTAGTGCTGATGAGGCATTGTCTCGGGTGGCCTGTAATTGATCCAGGAATGCTGTGGCAATGGAATTGTTTGTTGTCGGCTTATTCTTGCCCTTCCATGGATTTCTTCTGTAGTTTAGGAAAAATGGCATTTCCTGTGTTCCTCCATGTTGCTTGTCATTGTACTGGAATTCTGCGATGGGGAGCCATTCTGCCCAGTCGTCCTGGTCATAGTTGCAGTACAGGCGGATATAAGTTTCCACTTCTCTGTTGATGTGCTTGGTTTGTCCATCTGTTTGTGGGTGGTATGCTATTGATAGATTTCATTCAATGCCAAGTCCTTTGAATAACTCCTTGGTGAATTCTGATGTGAATTGAGGTCCTCGGTCACTGAGTACTTTCCTCGGTAATCTGTGTAACTTCCATATTTTGTCTTGATATATCTTTGCAATGTCTTTAGATGAAGCATCTGTGGTTGTTGCTGAGAGTCATATTATTTTTGTGAAATGGTCCACAATAACTAGTATTGCATCTTTTCCTTTAGACTTAGGTAGTGGTCCAATCATATCAATACTGATTTCTTCCCAAGGCCCATTTGGTATTGGTAGGGGATGTAGTGGTGATTTGAGCAGCATCGTTCTTGATTTGTTCCTTTGGCAGGCTTGGCATCCTCAAATATATCTTTTTACATCCTTTTGTATTGATGGCCACCAGTAGTCTCAGCTGATCAGTTCTGTCATCCTGTGTTGTTCTGGGTGTCCTGTGTCTAGGGCATCATGGTGCTGTATTAGGATTTCTTCTCATAGTTTCTGATTAGGCGGGATGTATGCACTATTCTGTTTGTAGATAACTCCGCCATCTTCAGTGAGCTGGGATCCTTGCTTTTTTAGCTCAGTTAGGACTGTTGTTTCTCGTTGGGTTCGGCTTCAAATTCATTCTAGGAAGTTTGGTTTGATGAACAATTCTGCTTGTAGGAGTACTGTGTTGTCTGTGCTTTCTGTCTGTAGCCAGCTTTCTCAGATCATAGTGACTAGTTTATCTTCTTGCCCTTCTGGCATTTGGTGGATTCGGGATAGCAGGTCAGCTTTCGTGTTTGTTTTTCCAGGTACATGTCGTAGTGTGAAGTCATAGTCTTGTAGTCACAGATACCACCATGCTTGTTATCCATTTAACTTCTGTGGTTTTCGGTAATACTTGAGGTTCTTGTGGTCAGTCCAGATTTTGAATCTTTCTTCAGCATCTAGGAGGTAGTGTCTCCATTCCTTCAGGGTGTGGATGATGGCTAACAATTCCTTGTCGTATATTTCATAATTCTGTTCTGCCAGTGACAGTGTTCGTGATGTGAAAGTGATTGGATCCCATTTGTCTTCTTATACATAACTGTGAAAGTACCCCTCCTAATGCATAGTCCGATGCATTGACTTCTACTCTGAATTGGCCATGTCTTTGTGGCAATGTCAGGACAGGTTCTTCGGTGATATATTTCTTGAGTCAGTTGAACGAGTCTTGGTGTTCTTGTGTCCATTCCCATGTGGTTACCCCCTTGAGTTTGTTTAAGGGTCCCACAATCATACTGAAGTTTTTGATGAAATGTCGATAGTAGTTTGCGAAGCCCAGGAACCTTTCTACCCCTTTGGTGTTTTTGGGTTTGGGCCAATTTCATACCAATTTCACTTTATTCTCTTCTATTTCAATTCATCCATGTCCTATCCGAACTCCCAGCATTGGGATTTCTTCTGTGTTGAAGATACATTTGGTCCATTTGAAGCATAGATTGTACTGGGCTGCTCATTCTAGGAATCGTATTGTCCACTCCTTTAGTTGCTCCTTAGTGTCTCCCAGGATGGTGAAGTCATCCATATAGTTTACGATGTCTCCGTTTTGTAAGAGGTCATGGAAGATGCTTGTCATCATTCTGGAGAACATTCCTGGTGAGTTGCTTAGGCCAAAATATGTACATGACTGTTGGTTTGAAGATTCCTTCATTGGTGAGGAAGGCGGCTTTCCATTCATCTCCTTCTTTGATCCTGACGTTGTTGTATCCCCAGATGATGTCCAGCTTGTTGAAATATTTTGCTTTTCCAAGCTTGTCAATTACTTCACCAATTCTTGATAATGGTGTTTTGTCTTTGATCACCATGTTGTTTAGTCGTCTGTAGTCTTGGATTAGCCTTTTGGATCTGTCTTTCTTTGGGATGAAGAATGTTGGTGCTGCATAAGGGGATTTCGATAGTTGTATTTGTCCTGATTCTAGGTTCTCCTTGATGAATGACTTGAGCTCATCCTGTTCTTTGACTGTCATATTGTACATTCCTGCACTTATTTCTTTTGGGGCATCTTCGGTTAGGACTATCTCATGGTCCCATTCGGTTCATTCTGGGAGCTTGTCAAATGTCGTTTTGTTGAATAAGTGTATAAACAGTTGTACGTAGTCTGGTAGGTCTTTTGGTTTGGTCAGGTCTGGTTCATCTTCTTCTTCCCATAAGTCTTCCATAGTAGCTATGCTTTGTATTTTTTTGGTGATAGGAATGTTCTGATGGGGAAATTGGCAGCCTGGTGGGCATCAGGTGAACTTGATTTCTCTATTGTTCCAATCTACCTCCAGGTTATGTTTGACTAGCCAATCATGTCCTAGGAAGACTTCTGCTCTGTCCTGTAGTTGTATGACTGAGGCCTCAATTTGTTCCTTATGTCCCTGGATGTCGATGTTGATCATGGTTGTCTCCGTTACTCTTCTGCCTTGATTGGGCATTCTGTCTGCGTTTAGTACCAAAATTTGTTGTTCCAGTTTCCAGATGGGGAGTCTTTCTTCATCTACTAGTTTTTTGCTGATGCTGCTGGTTGTGCATCCTGAGTCTATGATGGTGTTGACTGTTATTTCTTTTCCTGCTGTTTGTATTTTTCCTTTTAGATTCAGTTTGCACTTTCTTCTCTGAGGAATCGTGTAGAATTTGTCTGATATCCTAGATACAAGCTTTTTGACTCTCAAGGTAGTGCCTACTCAGAGTCTTCAGAAAAATCCTTCTCTTCTTCATTGGTGACTTCTTCTACTCCTCAGACTTGGATCTTCTTGGGTGCAGTGCAGGTTTTGGCTATGTGTCCCTTCTTGCCACAGTTGTAGCATATTATCCCCTTGGGCTTTTTGCAGTCTTTGGCGATGTGGCCGAAAATGCCACAATTGTAGCATTTCGGCTCTCCTTTGTCATTGAAGACATGATGCCTGCTTCCTATCTCCATGGGTTCACCCATTCCTCCATAGGTGGTACCAGTGTTCATTTTCCTGTCTCCTCAGTATTCAGATGCTTCATATCCTTGTCCAATGGAAAGTATGGCTTCTTTCCATTCTGCATATGTGTCTGGTCTGGCTGAAGGTGGATAGCCAGTGATCGTGTGTATGATGTCTTGTCAGGCATTTTTCCTGAGTAGGAACATGGCGTACTTGCTATTAGTCTTGGCTTTGCTTTTCAAAACTTTGAATTCAATTAGGTAGTTGATGGTATTTCGGTTTCCTTGTTTGAATTTTTTGATCTGCCATTCTGCCTTACTGTTTGAGGCATCGTCTGAGAAGGTCCTTCTAAATTCTTTGGAGAACACCTTCCAGTCTACTGAATCTTCGGATTCTAGGATGGCTGGTGCTCTCATGGCTGCATATACTCCTGCAGTTCCTCCTTGCAGTCTGGCTAGGACTGCTATAGCTTTATTGTCTGCTGAGGCTATTTTGTTGAACTTCATGAAGAGCATCATTGCTCTCCACCAGTCATTGAACTTGGTGCGGGTGCCATCAAAAAACCCTGGGTCCGGCACTAGGCCTTTCCCACTGGATGTTGTTGTGGGTACTACTGCATTGTCAGTCATGTCAGAGTCGGTCTCTGATTCTGTTTCGTCTGAGCTTGATTTGTCTGATTTCTTCTGATGGGCTAACTCTTCCTCTGCTAGGTCAAGTTCATTTAGAAGTTCTGGTAGTACTTCTTCTTCTGCTGGGTTTACTTCAGGTTCATCGTGTGTTTCTTCAGTTGGTTCTTCAGGTACTTCAGGGTTCCCTGTTTCTTCTTCATCTGATGTCTTGGATTTGTCATCAGTGACTTCGAGATTTGGTTCTCTGTATTCGTCTGGGTTCAAGCTCATATACTAGCTTCTGGATTACTCCTGTTCAGGCCTGTTTCAGCCTACTCCTTGCAAGGCAAGGTGGGGACACTTAACCAAATGTTACAACCTTAGTCTAAGTAAACCTCAGGTTGCAACTTTAGGCTAAGACTTGAGGGCAAGTAAGGGGAGAGAACTAGGTGGTTAAGCATACCAAATACAGGAGTGTGTATGTATGCTTAAATACAGTGGGCATCCAGTTGAATGGATGGAGGTACTACATGAAATGTCTGATGATAATGGCGTGGTAGTGCTATGAGTCAATACTCAGAGATTGCTAGGCTAGAATAGACGAAACAGGCATGATGTAGAGGTGGAATGTAGACAAGTACAGATCAGACAGGAATAGTCAAAAGTTCACAACACATGGAGTGGCAGGTCTCTTGTTTTTCAGTTTCAAAAACCAGTCATAAACCAAGGGAAGGATGTCATAGCAAACAAACTCAATCAGGTGTGATGGGTCCTCAGGTCACAAAACTTCATCCAGCTTGGTTGCAACCTCTAACCCTTGTATAGTGCTCAACACTGTGTTGCAGAGGTCAACCAATAGTTTGTAGCTATCCTTTTCTGTGAGACCACTCTTCACACTGATTGCCAAGAGCAGTCAGTCCATGCCTCACATCTGGTTGATGGTCAACTTACTAGCTAGTCAATGCTTGTTGAAGCATACTATCCTTACATGGCTCTGCAATAATGCCTATGACAGAACTCAGGATATCATTGCCATTGTGTTTATTGTCCTTGGCTACTCTCTCAAAGAAATCAGACAGAAGTTTCTGGGGGGTGACCTTAGGGACATGATCATCCATGTCTTCCTTAGCCCTCTGCTTAAGATCCTATGTGTTTCTGAAGTTTGACTTTCAGTATATTTGATACCACAGAATATTCAGAACTTACATATGGGACTTCTCATTGTGAGAAATGTTTGCTGATGTTGTTCTGAAGTTGTGTGGTGATCCTATGCATGGTTCAACTGGTGCATCCAGGTTGGGAGGTGGCACAGTGAGTCTCCCACAGTCAGGTGCCCCAGCTGCCAGTTGTGGTTTGGACTCCATACCATGTGTGTAATTGGCAACTCAGAAGCTGAAAAGGTCTGATGGAGTGGGTATTAGAAAAAATCAGTCAAAGCTCAGTGTTTTTATAACAATGCAAGGCTCATAATTGTTGTGTGGTGGAGGCATGTCCCATGTGGCCACAGTTTGGGGCTTGAATTGTAAGACAGGCCATGTCCAATTGCTTCTGGGTTCAAAACAAAGCAACAGCCTTTGCCATTGTGCAAGGAATTTGGGTTCCTGTGCCCACCCAATAACCAATAACTCAAATATGGATAAGTGACTCAGAAATTGCTACACACCACCAGAACCTGCCACAGGCTCCTTCTGATCTCACCTTGTGTTTTCTGCAGCCCTTGATGGCAGGCCCACATAACTTGCTGTCCCTCTAGTGAAAGGGTTTAATTATGAGCATGAAAAGAAGACATTCAGGAGAATGCTAGATTGTGGCTGTAGATCCACAGATGGATCAATAACTTATCAAAGAATGACTGACCCACACTTGCCAGTGAGGTCTACAGATGCATTATCAGGTCCAAAATTCCCAGCCAACATAATTTAAGTCAGCAAATGATGATGCCTATTCTTTTTCTGAGGCCCAATGAGACCCTGTTGCAATTGTGGTTTTAATACAAACCCAGACAGTGGGACATGATTTACATACATAACAATAAGTCAATGATCCAAGTTCAATTCAAAAGTTGTCTGTGTTTCTGCTCTGGACACCTATCCTGGTGGTGGGGTGCATGTCACTCGAGCATAGAGGGAACCAATTTAGTCCAAATTTTTGAGTGACGAAATTTTGCACTCGTATTTTGAAGCACAATGAGGTCGAAAATATTTCCCATATTCGCCACCTCAGGCTAGGTTTCCCACATACAATGCCATCCCTCAGGTACTCGGATGCCCAGTGCAACAACATTCCTGAGGAGCTGGAAGTGATGGTGTGGACTTTGGCATTGCTAAGGATATTGAAGTGACGTTGTGGGTTACATTGGAGTGCACATGTTGTGATGGAGTTGCTTTTTGATGTAGGCCGAACTATCAGGAGATTTTTGTATAATAAGTACTCGGCGATTATGATACCTGAGGTAAGCCATCCCCGATTTGACTCCCCACTGCTAAGGCCAATGATCTCCTCAATAGATTATTCTGCATACATTGTTTGAAACTTGTAATTCAACAATTCAGGGTTTCGAGAAATATATTCGCGACAATGTGGAACGTTACTCAAGGAGACTGAACGAACCAAAGAAGATCGTTAGTGTCCATTAGGATTGAATGATAAGCATTTTTGTGGCTCAACAATCCCAGGCGACTGGTGAAGTGCCGGGGGGTGCCAGTGAGGGCTCAACGATGAAGTTGGTGAGGAGGGAGCCAGTGGGCTGGCTGTGTACACATCCCCTGCATCCGAAACCTTGGTTGAGCTAGTTTTTCTTCAGTAGTGAGTTTGTGTAGACCTTCTCCGAAAAGATTCTCCGTGCTTTTGCGAACCCAGTATCAGCAAAATCTGGAGCGTCATCTCAATACACCTTGAAAGCTGCTTAAGCCAAGAAAAACTGGTGTAAGCCAGCGACTGCCAAAACCTAGCAACTCCCACTATACCTACCTTCACCGTCTTCTGCGCAGCTCGCATCGGATAAGTTAGATGACCAGATTGGATTACAGAGGTATTATACAAACAGGGCTGCAACGTTGCTGCGACTTCACTGCCTCCGTTACTACAAATTACAATGAATTCAAATATAAGAATTGCACCTCGAACCACTCCCAAAGCAATCTGCAAACTTGCTCACACAATCCAAGCCGGCGAGAACAACGAAGAACAACGATACAGTATCTTAGGACCAAAACGAGCGCCGGGCGACATGTCCTCTCAATTCCTACAGTATCATGAACAAGTGAACATGTATAGCAGGTCAATCTATCACTTCAGCCTCTCACAGATTCTCGGCGAAGTCCCCCTTGATAAACCTGAGCACGCCCTTCCAGACTTCATTGTCCTCCGGTTCCTGCCAAGTTGCATCTCTCTCCTCCCATGCATCTATGATCTCAAGCTTTAGCCAACGCATAAACACCTGGGCAGACTTGTACAAGCGCTCAAATCCTGGACGAGCCTTTTTCTGTGACATCTGACGTAAAAAGTTTCCCCTCGCATCGGCGGTGTGTAATGGTTGATGCCATTTCCTGAGAAATTCCAAATTCTCGGGATGGTCAAGGCAAATGTAATCCAGACACCAACCAAACGACTCTAGATCATGCCGGTATTTCCGAGTATACGGTTTGTCAGAACCCTCAACCAGTTCAAGAGCAGCAAATGGGAGCGTGCCAGTCCGTTTTCCTTTCTCCGCGGCCGTATCTCGCTGAATGTGACGTGATGTGGCAAGGTCCCAGTCGTTCATAACCCCCATAACCTTGTTAGCCCCATCCGCGTTCCTTGTGCGGTACATCAGATTATAGATGCTTACATCCCCATGCTCGTACCCCGCCTCCCACATCTCATGATGAGCTAAAAATTGGTATTAGCACATCCTACCCTACAGAGACCAGATAAAACTCACCCATCAGACAATCCAGCCAGACTTGAGCTACCTGCTTGCTTTCCGTTAATGAAGTGATGTCGTCCAACGGTTCAAAGACAATGATCCGACGAATCCGGTTACGTCCCTTCCCATAGTCCTCGAAGTGTATGCGAATGTCACTGGTTGGGCTTCCGAAGTCCTCAGCATGATGGATTATGGGAAAGTGGTCCTTTGCACTGGTTCGCTGCCCCTCATAGATAAAGGATTGCTCCTGAAGCCGCCAAACTTCCGGATGGGATATTTTGACGACCACAAGTTCCTCAGAGGTTCCATTGCCCAATTTCCCCCGAAGCACCATCGTCCCTCGACCGTGCAAGGTGACGCGATGGCAGATTGGTCTGACTGTCATATCGATCTGTAAGGTTTTACCGCCCTGGAGGCAATACTCGATCTGGCCATTCTTAGGATAGAGTTCAGTTGCGATACCCCAGTCCGCGAGGGAGAATCGAGAGAGAGCGACGATTGAAGCAACGAATAAGTCAAAATCTTCAACAATCTTGAATTCTTTAGTGGAAATCGTGGACTGCCGATCAAACCAGCAGATTTGCACAGTATCATCTGGAAGTACGGCGTCATGCGCTGGGGGGATGACGGAAAAAAAGGACACACTTTTGATCTTGATTCCGACATTATGTGTTACGTATGGTCCCCGAGAGAGAAATTCACAAGCATAGTTGCCGAGCTGCGCAAAATGAGCATTTGGTGCGTTTGACGATGCATGAGATCCTGATGGTGTTCTTAGGCTGGTGTATTGTTGAGAGCTTGGAGCCCCGAGCCTACTCGAGGCGGACTTCCGCTTGAGGAGAGAGCCTTGCAATAAAGCTCAGCTACGACACAAATGGCCGAGAAAAACACTCACTTGCTGAAGCCCCTGACACCCGCGATGATTCCGACTCTTGTCCCGGCAGAGATTGCACGCTGTTACGGTTTTGGCCAGATCCCCGTTTCCATTTCACTTCCATACAGCCAAGCACGTCCTTGATCCTAATCCTGGGAACGTTTGTATCGGCCTTGGGTGCATCACTGGGATCGAAAGAGTGACCCTTCAAACTCGTTTGGCTGACTTCGTAGTCCTTGATGGCATTCTTCAATACAATTAATATGTCGGGTTTGAGAGTTAGTGAACGCGGGGCTACGGATCTTCCTTTCTTTGGTTTTGAGAGCCAGTCGTAGGCCAGGGGAAGGGTATCGTAGCGGACAAATTCGATCAAGTGGGATGGGTCCTCAGGCTGCAATACTTCATCTAGGTTGGTCGCAATATCTGCCCGTATCGTGCTTAACACTTGGTTACAGAGCTTTACCAACGGTTTGTATGCAGTATTCTCCCTAGGGCCGCCCCCGTTGACGCTAACCGTCAAACGGTAGTTAGTTTATGTCTCCCGCCCGCAGCTTGTCAGCGATGGACTCACTATTCGTTCAACGCTTGTTGTAGTATGCTGCCTTGACATGACGTTTCGACAATACTCCTAACTTGATTTAAAACGGCGGTGCCACCGGAATTATTGTCCTTCGCTACCCTCCCGAAGAAATATGACAGGAGTTGCTCGGGGGTGGCTGAGATGAAACAATCATCCATGTCTTCCTTGACCCTCTGGGTAAGGTCCCCCTGGCTCCTGGTGCCCGTGTTTGGGTCAGTCCAATTCCATATGAATGATAATCACTACTCACGGGTAGGACTTGTCGTGAAATGTTGCACCTCCTGTTGTCGCAAATCTGTGTGGTGTTCCTATGCGCGGTTCGACTGGCGCAGCTGGAACCGTGGGCGGTTCCATTGGTCTCTCACGGTCAGGTGCGGTGACCTCATATCGCGCTTCCATAACTCGTGTGGATGGTGATCCAGAAGAAAAACTCGAGAGAGGTGGTTAAGTTCTGAAGGCCTGAACTTGAAGGAGTAGTTGTTGGCAACAACCCGAGACTCAGCCCCTGGATTTCATGCCAGCCTCATGATTTATTTTTGTCAGGTGCACGTCCCACATGGTTGCGGACTGGAATTGCGAGACAAGTCACGTCCAATTGTTTCTATTCAAAACAAACCAACAGTGGTGGCCCTCCTTGCCGTTGTGGAAGGAATTTAAGTTTTTGCGCACATCCGGTAATCGATCACTCAAATACGGATAAGTGGCTCAAAAACTCTTGCACGCCATCAGAACCCGCCACAGGCTCCTTCTAATTTCACCTTGTGTTTTCTGCAGCCCTTGATGGCGGGCCCGGCATAACTTGTCGTCCATCTCGTGAATGGATTTAACTATGAGCATGGAAAGGTGACATTCGGGAAAACGCTAGATTATGGATGAAGACCTTGTTGCAGTCGCGATTTGAATCCAAACCTCTCTCGTGTGAATGTTTTGGCACGAGCCTGCTGGGGCAAACCCGGACACGGTTGTCAGAGTGCTTCGATTCGAGAGTTCCTGCTCCGGACAACTACCCTAGAGGAGGGGGGCATACTACATGTCACTTCGGCATGGACGAAACCAGTTTAGTGCAAAGTTTCGAGCACCAAAATTCACACCGTATTCGCCATCCCGGCCATATTCCAAAAGGCCAGGCTTCCCATGTACGATACCGTCCCTAAGGTATTCGGCGATGACATTCATGAAGAGCCACACGTGCGTCATGGACTTTGCTGTCGCTGAGGATATTGGAAACGTCGTAGAAGGACCGAGGGCGATCCCAATTTGGACAGCTTGCTCAAAGTAATCCTTGGGGTGACCAGAAGTAGAACGCGCACAAACGTGGCCTGCAGGGAAGGAGAATAATTGATCTTACGCCTTTATGGAGCTCGAAGGTCAGCCCCCCAGAGGATAGACCCAGGGAGACACCAACGAAGAAGCAACTTTGAGGTTCAGGAAAGGATCAGGGATCCCGGGCCACGAGCATCCAGAAAGTAGTTTCAGCGGGACAACAAAATGATGAGTCTACCGACTTGGGCTCGCTGAACTATCATTTGTGTTGAAACGGCAATATTTTTGGTGCGAATGTTTGTCGAGATACACAAATGGAGGTCAGGAACGTGTAAGTTGTGATTCCTTTGAACTCATCCAGACAACCGATCCCTACGAAGCAGGATCTGTAGGCTTTGGAAACGCAAGAAACCGTCCAAAGATCAAAAGGGGAACGTACATGATGCAGGTCGAGTTCTTAGAACGTTGGTGGAGGAGAGGGAAGTCGTTTGAAACAGCGTACCTTTGCACGGTTGTCGGGATGAATACCGTCAACTTAGCAAAATACGCACGCCCACAGTGTAGTTGCTTTGTACTGCCGCTCTAGACGTTATCAACCAACATACTGTACCTTTCCACTCTAGCGAAGTTGAGTAATTTCAATGGGTATGCCGGACAGGGACTGAACACCGCCAGCTACAAAGGATGTCGGAGTTAGGCCTTTGAGTTCCTATAGAGTAGTGGCGGGTTCTGTTTCTTTATCACCGCAGCCACTCCTTTGTCCAACTCATACAACATGACCTATTCGACGACTAAGAACGACTTCACACAAAAAGTGATCTCAGAGATTCCTATTAATATTTTTGTTGCAGAGCCTTGTGAATAACAAATGTATAAAGTGAGCCTATCTATCGCATGGGCATCTCAAAGGTTCTTGCTGAAGTCGTCCTTGAGAAAATCGAGTACGCCCTCCCAAACTTTGTCGTCGTCTGGTTTTTGCCAGTTGTCGTTCTTGAACTGAAACAAGTCTACCACCTCGAATGTGAGCCAACGTATAAGCACCCGGGCGGACGCATATAAGCCGTCGAATCCCGTACGAGGTTTGCAATTTGCCATGATGCTCAAAAAGGCAATCCTCTCAGCGTAACTTCGTCCTAAAATATGCCATTTCCTAAGTAGTTTAAGATTTCTTGGGGCAAGAGTCATCAAGGCAGATGTAAATCAGACACCAACCAAACAACTCCAGATCATGCCGGTATTTACGGGTATATGTGATGCAGGACTGATTCGAGGGCGGCGAATGGAAGTGTGCCCGTCCGCTTTCCTTTCTCCGCAGTTGGGTCTTCAACAGTATTGGGGCAAGTAGCAAGATCCCAGTCGTTCAGGATCCCCGTAATTTCATCAGCTCCACTCGCGTCCTGTTTTGCAGTACATCAGATTGTGGATGCTTATATCGCCGTGTTCATATTCCGCCTTCCACATCTCATAATGAGCTAGGGACCGATGTTAGCATTCCTTTCCGTATGGACCATAGGAGGGCTCACCCTTCAAACAGTCCTTCCATACCAGAGCAACCTGCTTGCTCTCAGTCGGTGAAGTGATGTCGTCTAACGGTTTGAAAACGATGATTCGACGTATCCAAGCACACCCTTTCGTACGGTCCAAGCGCACACGGATGTTGCTAGTTGGGCATCCGAAATTTTCGGCATGGGAGACCGTGGAGAAGTGCTGCTTGCTGTCAGTTTGCAGCCCCTTATCAATAAAGAATCGCTCCTGGAGTCGTCGGGTTTCCGGATATGATATCTTGACGACCACAGGTTCCTTGGAGACGTTGGTATCCAGCTCCCCACGAAGGACCATCGTCCTTCGATTGTGCAAAGTTATGCAATGGCAGATTGGCCAGACCGCCATATTGATCCGCAAAGTTCTACCGTCCTGAAGGTGATACTCGATCTGGCCATCCTTAGGATAGAGCTCGGTTGAAAATACCCCAGTCCGCGAGAGAGAATCGGGAGAGAGCGACAATCGAAGAGACGAATAAGTCGAAATCATGGTCCATCTTGAATTATTCAGTGGGAATCATGGTCTGGTGGTCGAACCAATAGATTTGCACAGTATCATCTGGAAGCACTGTATCATGCATTGGGGGAGATGAAGGGAAAAAAACAACAATCTTAACCCTGATCCCAATTTTATGTGTTACGTATGGTCCTCGCAAGAGAAACTCACAAGCATAGTTTCCATGCTGTACAAAATGGGCGTTTGGTGTATTTGACGATGCACGAGATCCCAATGACGTTCTGCTGTATTTTTGAGAGCTAGGAACCTCGAGCCTACTCGAAGCAGACTTCCGCTTGCGAGAGCCTTGCAACAAAGCTCAACTCAGCTACGATACAAATGACCGAGGAAAACGCTCACTTGGGGCTCCTGTCACTTGCGTTGATTCTGACTCTTGGTTCGATAGGAAACGCGCACTGCCGAGTCCCCTGCCGAGCCAACGTTCCCGTTTCACTTCAATGCAGCCAAGTATGTCCTTGGCCCTTATCCGGGGACCAATTTCATCAGCCTTGGGAGCATCACTGGGATCAAAAGAGCAGTCCTTTAAGCCTTCCTTCTTGCCCTTCAACATCGCTTGGTTGTCCGTGTAGTCCTTGAAGGCATTTTTCATCATGATCAATATATTGGGTTTGAGAGTCAGTGAACATGGAGCTGCAGGTTCCCTTTTCTTCGGTTTCAAAAGCCAGTTGTATACCAAAGGAAGAGTATCGTAGCGGACGAACTCGATCAGGTGGGGATGGATCTTGAGGCCGTAGTAGACCATTCAGCTTGGCCACAACCTCCGACCCTTGTATCGTGCTCAACACTTTGTTGTAGAGGTCAACCAATGGCTTGTAACTATCCCTTTCTGTGAGACCACTCCTCACACTCATTGTCGAAAGGACATGAGTTCATGCCTTATACCTGGTCAACGGTGGACTCACAAGCTGGTCAATGCTTGTTGTAGTGCGCTATCTTTACACGGCTCGGGAAGAATGCCCATAACAGAATTCAGGATGTCATTGCCTTTGCGTTTATTGTCCTTCACGATGCTCTCAAAGAAATCGGACAGAAACTCCGGGGGGGCTGACTGTGAGGACGCAATCGTCCATGAATGCCGCTAAATATTGCCGACCTTCAATTCCTCAATTCTTCACAAACCGATGAAAATGACAATAATCTTGACTCCCTCTCGTCTCGCGCTGGTATTTTAACCACTATGGAACAAGTTGAAGATTCCGTCTTCAAGTATGATGTGGAGCCAAACTGGGTCACAGCTTGGCCTGATGAAAAATCGATTGAACCCAGCGTCGTGGGAAACATGGAATATCCGACGGATATTGCTCATTTCAATTATTCGTGTTCATGGAGGATCCCGACAATGGGTACTCGCGACGGCGCTACGACTTGGATTGTTGATGGCCAGTCATGGGAGCCCTGGGATGATTCGTTACCTGATTTCCTATACCGCGATGGTGAGTTGTGTGATTTGTTCTCATAGAATTTTTCCTTACAACGAGTAGGGATCCTTCCATTGTACCGCGATGTAGATGTTCAACCCGACGGCCTCTCGGCATATCTTTTTATTGGAACCAATGACTCCCTTCCTGTCGACCGCAACGAAACCAAACGCTCAATTATCAACCTCAATAATTTACCAACACTCTTCCATCCTTCTGGTCTACAAGTCAACACATCCGATTCCGATTCCGAGTCCGAATTCGATACCTCGCAATGGATATCCCCCCTCTCTACTCTCCTCCTCTGTGATCCTCATATTGAATCTTCGGGAGGGCGTGTACAACTCTCAAGAGTAAGAAGCTAACAGTGACCGCCTCCGGACTTCCTCCAGTTGGAAATATGCCACCCGACGTCGTCAACACGATCTTCGCCTATGCCATGCTCGCCGCCCTTGGCACTGGTGACGAGACAGAGGTTACCTGGGTGGGATCTCTGAGCGTTCGAGTATTCCTCACAGATATTTCCAAGAACTTCACGGGGCTCCCACAGGGAGTACCCGTCCACGACTTATCAACTGTGAATGACAACCTGAACAAATTCACATTGTCGGCGAGCAAGGCGTTCTCGGACGGTTTCTACGTTAGCCCTACCAACCAGTCGTATATCACCGCCCAAACGAGACTTGTTGTGGGCCTCGGAGAAGTGGAGAAACCGGCACTGTCTTGTGTCCTTGTGTCTTTCTATTGGAGCTGCGGTCGGTTTCGGAGTCTTGGTGCGTTTGCTGAACGCGAACCCTGGGGCTACTTTTGAATTAGGAAATATAATGCAAGCTCTCCAAGAAAGAGAGTGAACCATCCAGCACTTTGAAATGGTTATCAGTCTCACATTTGTCGTCCTGAAGGTTAGGTGGGGATAAGACTCTTTTGGACTATGATTGGCTCGCTCCTTTGAACAGTTTTCTGTACTTTTACCATCGTTTCTGTGGACCACGTTTGGAACATACTTAGCATTAGTAGGGATGACAACATTGAAGTTTGAGGTGTATTTAGTGGCAAGTTAGGATACTTCGGTTATGCCACATTGTGATCACGGAGATTTGCCGATACATTCCAAATATATTTGATGTTTCTGTCCACTACTGCGGCTCTCACTACGGTGTTCACAACACCTGTGCCATTGGAAGTGTCCTAGATCACGTAGTTCTGGGGGTTCGGTCGCTGGCGTCCGGACTATACTTTCTTCCAATCCCACTCATGTGCCTGCAGGCATCTCGATTGGAAGGGGATATCTAATTGACAAGAGATCTATTGCTCAACACGCCTGGACTGAGAACATCCTATCTAGCAACAAAGATACGGAGAGAAGAAACCGTTAGGGTCCAACGAAAAAGCGACCTGCTCAACTGCTTGATCGACTCCCCATCCCGCCACTTCTGAACGACGTAGTTATGGCATAACCTTCACGGTGAACGGATGCTATTAAAGCTGGAGTTCCACCAACTCCAGGACCCGATATCATACAGTTTGCTCCAAGAAAAAAAGGGGGTTGCCAAACCTCCCTGGTGTGTATATACCACAATTTCATGGTGAAGGGGAATCACTTCGACCTCTGGCTCACCGTAGGCGTAATCTCTCTCGGCACTTCTATCTGAATCCTAAGCTCCGTCTCACTCGTCACCCCGCACCGAGCCATAGACCAGTTATGCGGGCAACGGAAGCAGTGTTGCTTCGCACGGCCCTGGTCATCTTTAACATGGGAGACGAGGTAGAGCGCCGCTCTAGAGAAACCACAAAACCACATCAGCCAATCCGCAAAACAACACTGAGATAAACAAGGAAGAGCGGAAAAATGCTAACCTATCGTAGTCAATGCTAAAGGTCTTGCATACCGCCGCGAGGACTTTCTTCACTAAATGTTTTCCACGGGTTTTGATTTCCGCATTTTGGTCGGGCTGAGGACCTATGACGCGGACTTGGAAACGCTGTTCCAGTGGATCCTCTTGTTCTACGGGGTGAGGCTCTTCGGCGTTGCGCGTAGTTTGTGGCTCTAAATAAATTCCTCAACTCATATTCTGGAATGGCAAACACGGGCTATACTTACCTTCCATTTCAAACCGAACGCGAGGACGGCCGATCGGCTTAACTGGTTCTTCCTCTAGCACTAACATCAGGTCCCTTAGTGACATAAACACAATTTCAGAGAGGCAATTCGCCTACCTTGATTACTTTCTTCGGAATGATCCTCATCCTCATCACGGCGCAATAAATCCTCGTTCACTTCATTCCGCGAACACGCACTTGACGGCCGATCGTCCATCCCCTGGAAAACCTCACTCTGCTCTTCCAGCCACTCATCAACACGTTCTCCCGTCACCTCTACCTTTTTCTCTTCAACAGTGCTCTCCATGACCAGATTCTCAGGCGCGTACACCTCGCTCGGTAACATCCCAACATCCTCTATCCAAAGTCTCAGAACCAACGCGTGGACACACTAAAACAAAAAATAGAAACATGACTCACCAACGTCCGACCCACTACCGGAAACGACAACAGTGACCTCATCCAGGCTCGGCCGTATAACAGGCAACACATCTTCATCAATTTCCGCTTTACACCCGCGACACACATCTAGGGCAATCGCTCGAGACTGACGTTGTAGGCCGCATCAATAGCAAGCTTCTGCTGAACATTAGCGATCGTTTCCTATATTTAATCCCCAAAGCATGAGAAAAAAAACAACACGGGTTGGACGTGAGAAAATCCAACGGAGTATGTATGAGTTTTGAGCATGAATATTCTGCGTGGGCCATGACATGCGATGAGTACAGGTATGTCAGTTATTGCGGTGCTCGGCGCGTATGTTGATGTTAAAAGCATTCTTCGCGTCGGGTTTCTGGTTCGGGTGTGGTGATCATGAGGTTCGAATTTCAAATTTGGAAATTCCCCGCCCCCGACGCTCATTTTTTCCACGACCTTCCATCGCCCTGCTCAATGCTCACATGCACACCCCGCCTCCCACATGTCGTGACGAGCTACAAATTGGTATTAGTGCATCTTACCCTGCAGGAACCAGATCAAAACTCACCCCACAGATAGTCCAGCCGGATTTGAAGCTTGAGCGCTTGAGCAACCTCCTTGCTTTTGGTCAATGAAGTGGTGTCGTCCAACAGTTCAAAAACAGTGATTTGACGAATTTAGTCACGTCCAAGCGTATGCGAATGTCGCTGGTTAGGCTTCCAAAATCCTCAGCAAAGTGGATTATGGGAAAGTGGCTGATTGTATTGGTTCGTTATCCCTCAATGATAAAGGATTGCTCGTGAAGCCGACGAACTTCTGGGTAAGATATATCTTGACGACCACAGGTTCCCAGAGGTTCCATCGTACAGTATCCCCGCACCACCATTGTCCTGCGACCGTGCAAGGTGACGCGATGGTAGATTGGCTTTGCGGTCATGTTGATATGCAAGATTTGATCGCCCTTGAGGCGATACCGTCCCTAGGATAGCGTTCGGTTGCAATACGTCAGTCCACGAGAGAGAATTTGGAAAGTGAGAGGAGCAAAGCAATGAAAAAATCAAAAATATTTGACAATACCGATTCCTTCAGTAGAAATCATGGGTCTGGTGGTTGAACCGACAAATTCGCATTCTATCATTTGGAAGTACCCCCTTAAGCATTGGCGGGAGATTGTGGAAGAAGTGAACGTACTTTTAATCCTGATTCCAACGTTATGTGTTACATATGGCCCCCACAAGAGAAACTCGGGGGCCTAGTTTCCGAGCTGAGCAAGATGAAAATTGGGTGAAGTTGAGGATGCACGACTGTCCGACGTGTTCTGCTGTATTTTTGAGAGCTAGAAACTTTCGAGCCTGCTCAAAGCAGACTTCCGCTTGGAGGGGAAGCCTTGCAATAAAACTCAGCTACGACTCGAATGTCCGAGAAAGGCACTCGCTTGTTGAAACGTTGAAGCCTGTGTTACCTGCGATGGTTTCGGTTCTTGTCCCAGTAGAGATGGGATACTGTCGAATTTTTGGCTGGAACCGTGCTCAACACTTGGTTGCAGAGCTTTATCAACGCTTTGTATGCAGAATTTTCCCGAGGGCCGCTGTTTACACTAATCGTCGGACAGTAGTTAGTTTGCATCTTGCGGTCTGTCAGCGGTTGACTCACTCTTCGTTCAACATTTGTTGCAGTATGCCATCTTTACAAGGCGTCTCGACAAGGCTGGTAGCTTTGTTCAGGACGACGTTACCATTAGAGCTATTATCCTTTGGTATCTTCTTGGAAAAATCTGACGGGAATTCCTGGTGGTCGGGATGAAAAGACCATCCGTGTCTTCCTTAGCCATCCGGGTAAGGGCCCCCTGCGTAGCGGACGAACTCGATCAGGTGAGATGGGACCTCAGGTTGCAAAACGCTATCCAGCTTGGTCACAACCCGACCCTCGCATCGTGCTCAACACTGTGTTGCAGAGGTTGACCAATGGTTTGTAGCTATCCTTTTCTGTGAGACCACTCTTCTTACCGATCGTCGAAAAGCAGTTAGTCCATGCCTCACACCTGGCCGACGGTGGACTCACTAGCTGGTCAATGCTTGTTGAAGCACACTATCTTTACACGGCTCTGCAACAATGCCCATGGCAGAGTTCAGGACGTCATTGCCTTTGCGTTTATCGCCCTTCGCGACTCTCTTGAAGAAACCAGACAGAAGTTCCCGCGGGGTGACCGGGAGGACATGATCGTCCATGTACTTCTTAACCCTCTGCGTAAGACCCCCCGCCTTTCTAATGTTTGGCTTTGAGCCCGATTAATACAGCAGAATATTCAGAACTTACTCGCGGAACTGCTCTTCGTGAAAGGGGCCAGCTGATGTTGTTCCGAAGTTGTGTGGTGAACCTGTGCGCGGTTGGACCGGCACGTCCGGGTTGGTAGGCGGTGCGGCGGGACTCCCGCAGTCAGGTGGCCTAACCGCCGACTGGTTTGGACAACCCAGAAGCTGAAAACTGAAAAGGAGGTCTGACGGAGTGTGCGTTAAAAAAATCAGTCAAGATGTCGTTCAGGGTTATACGTGTGGACCGTGAATATTGCGCATGTACATATTGCGCATATACACAAGGAGTATATTACACGAGGAGTATATTCAGAGGTTAGGCATGGGTAAAGATCACGACTACTTGAATTCATACTTGAATTGCTCCAAGAACATTCCGTTCGCGTGCTCCCAAATTTCGTCGTCGCCAGGTTCTTGATGATTTTGTTCAAGTTGAAGTTGGACTAGATCATCTTCGTCTGAATCACTAGCATTACTCTCCTGGAGGGAGATTTGCTTGACAGGCATCAACCAGTCAGGTTCAGACTTAAACATGCCGATCACATCCCGCGTAAGCCAACGCATAAACCGCGCGGCGAACCTATACAAAATTTTGAATCCTTCACGAGGTCTGTAGTCTCCCGCGTGGTACAGAAAGGCCTTCCTCGCGGAAACAGTGTGTCTCATGTCATGCCATTCCCGGAGGAATTCAAGATTCTCAGGGCAATCAAGGCAAATGTAAACCAGACACCAACCAAAGGACTCCAGATCATGGCGGTATTTACGCGTATACGGTTCCTTGTGATGCACGACTAATTCAAGGGAGGCGAATGGGAGCGTGCCTGTCCGCTTCCCCCCAGCACTCCCAGCAGCTGTGCCATGTTCAGGCCTGCGCGACGTAGCCAGGTCCCAGTCGTTCAAAATCCCTACAATGTTGCCAGCTCCATCCTTGTCAGTTTTGCGATACATCAGATTATAGATGCTGATGTCGCCGTGTTCATACCCCGCCTTCCACATTTCATGATGTGCTGGGAACTGAATTCAGTATAACCTGTTCTGTCAACATCATGAAAGGACTCACCGCTCAAGCAGTCCATCCATGCCTGCCCGACCTGGCCGAAACCGGTCAGCGAAGTGATGTCGTCCAACGGTTCAAAGACGATGATCCGACGTTTCCGGGCACATCCTTCGTCGAAGCCCAGCCGCGTACGAATGTCGCTAGTTCGTCTTCCAATATCCTCAGCATGATAGACCTTGGGGAAGTGGCTCTTCCTGATGGTTTCCAGTCCCTCGTCGATAAAGAGCTGCTCCCGAAGCCGCCGAACTTCTGGATGAGATATCTTGACTGACTACAGGCTCCTTGGAAGTTCCGTCATCCAAATTCCCATAGAGAACCATTGTCCCTCGACCGTGCAAAGTAATCCGATGGCAGATTGGCCTGGACCGTCATATCGATCCGCAAGGTTTTACCATCCTGAAGGCAATACTCAATCTGGTCATCCTTAGGATAGAGCTCGGTTGTAATGCCCCAGTCAACCGAGAGAGAGCCTGGAGAGAGCGACTAATCGAAGCGACGAATAAGTCGAAGTTTTCGACAATCTTGAATTCTGAGGTGGAAATCGTAGTCTGGCGGTCGAACCAACAAATTTGCACAGCATCATCTGGAAACACTGCGTCATGCATTTGGGGAGATGGAGGAAAAAAGGAACACACTTTTAATCTTGATTCCGATATTATGTGTTACGTATGGTCCCCGCGAGAGAAACTCGCAGGCATAGTTTCCGAGCTGGGTAAGGTGAGCGTTAGGTGTCATTGACGAATTTGACGATCCACGGGATCCCGATGGCGTTTTACTGCGTTTTTGAGAACCCGGAACCTCCAGCCTACTCGAAGCAGACTTCCGCTTGCGAGAGCCTTCCAACAAAAGCTTAACCCAGCTACGATACAAATGACCGGAAGAAAACACTCACTCACGACCCCTGACACTCGCGACGATTCCTGACTCCTGACTCAAAACCCTGTCGAGTCCCTCACCAAACTTTCGTTCCCGTTTCACTTCCATGCAGCCAAGTACGTCCTTGACCCTGATCCGAGGACCACTTTCATCGGCCTCGGGAGCATCACTGGGATCAAAAGCCCGATCCTCTACGCCTTCCTTCTTGCCCTTCAACATCGCTTGGTTGTCCGTGTAGTCCTTGATGGCTTTCTTCATCACGATCAATATATCGGGTTTGAGAGTTAGCGAACGTGGAGCAGCAGGTCTCCCGTTTTTAGGTTTCGAAAACCAATCGTAAACCAAGGGAAGCGTATCGTAGCGAACAAACTCGATTAGGTGAGATGGGTCCTCAGGCTGCAGAAGATCATCCAGCTTGGTCCCAACCTCTGAGCCTCGTATTGTGCTCAACACTTCGTTGCAGAGGCTGACCAATGGTTTGTAGCTATCCTTCTCCGTGAGACCACTCTTGACACTGATCGTCAAAGAGGACGCGTCAGTACCATGCCTCACACCTAGGACAACGGGTAAACCTACTAGCTCGTCAATGCTTCTCGAAGCGCAGCTGCCTTTACACTGGCTCTTCAATAATCCCGATAACAGAGCTCAGGATACCGTCATCGCCTTTGCGTTTATTCGTCCTTCGTTACCCTCTCAAAGAAATCGGATAGAAGTTTCTGGGGGGTGACCTCGGGGACACGATCATCCATGTCCTTCTTAACCCTCTGCGTAAGATCCCTGCGCGTTTCTAATGTTCGGCCTTGAGTCTATTTAATACAGCAGATTATTCAGAACTTACACGCGGAAGTGCCCGTCGTGAAAGGTGGCAGCTGATGTTGTTCCGAAGTTGTGTGGTGATCCTGTGCGTGGTTCGACCAGCGCGTCCGGGTTGGTAGGCCAGTGCAGGGGGACTCTCACGGTCAGGTGGCCCAACCGCTGACTGTGGTTTGGACTTCATAAGTACAGTTTGTGTGAGCGACGACAGAAGCTGAAAAGTGAAAAGAAGGTCCAACAGAGTGTGCGTTAAAAAAAATCAGTCAAAACTCACTGTTTTTATAACCGTAGAAGGCTCATAACTGTTGTGTGGCAGAGGCACGTCCCATATGGTCGCAGTTCGGGGCTTGAATTGCCAGACAGGCCTTGCCCAATTGTTTCCGGGTTCAGAACAAAGCAACATCCCTCAGGGCTTTGTGTTCCTGTCCCCACCAGAAATCGATAACTCAAATATGGGTAAGTGACTCAGAAATTACTACAGGCGATCAGATCCGACCACAGGTTCCTTCTGATCTCACCTTTGATCAGGGGCCCATCATAACTTGCCATCCCTTTCTTCAAAGGGTTTAATCAAGTACATATGAGCATGGGAAGAAGACACCTATGGACCCACAGATGGATCTATAACCTATCGAAGAACGACCGACCCACACTTGCCGTTGAGATCTGCCTTGCCCCGAGATCTAATGAAAACCTTGGTGCAATCGCGATTTGAATACAAACCCCTTCGTGTGAGTCTCTTAGTGTAAACCTGTGAGGACAAACCTGGACAGACGACTCGGAGTCGATTATCGGAGTGCTTCCATTCGAAACTTCCACGTGTTCCTGCTCCGAACAACTATCCAGGATGTCACTTGGGCATGGAGGGAATTAATTTAGCCCAAATCTTGAGTGACGAAAATTTGCGCTCGCGTTTCTAAGTGTAATCAGGTCTAAAATATAAACCATATTCGCAACCGCGGGCTGTATTTCCCACATACGATGCCTTCCCTAAGGTGTTCGGGTACGCTGTGCGGCAACAGTTCTGAGGAGCCAGAAGTGGCATTGTGGACTCTGCTGTCGTTGGGGATAAACATTGGAAAAGGATCGGGGGTGACCTCGACCCGGACGGACTGCTGAAAGTCAATCCTCGGAAGGAGAACGCGCACGCAGTGCAACCCGCAGTGTGAATGCAGTGGAGGAAAGGAAGAATATTCAGCCTCATGCCATTGCGGAGCTTGAGGGTGGGGCGCCACAGAGGGTAGATTAAGAGAGACATCAGCGAGGGGGCAGTTTTGAGGTTCAGGAAGGGATCAGGGATCCCAGCCCACGGGCACTGGGAAAGTAACTTTGGAAAGGATGGGTGGTCCATTGGGCCCGCTGAATTATCATTTGTGTTGAAAAAGCAGTATTTTTGGAGTGAGTGTTTATCATGATGTAATGTTCTGCCGTATCATGTTCTGGCGTATCATAAGCAGCGAAAGTATACAATAGGCTAATCGATCACTTAAGCCCGTGAAAGACTCCCCACGAAGTTCTCGAGAAACTTGAGCACGCCCTTTCAGACTTCGCTGTCATTAGGTTCCTGCTAGTTGCATCTTTTTCTTCCCGCGTGTCTACAATCTCAAACCTTAGCCAACGCATGAATACCTGGGCAGAATTGTACAAGTAGTTAAATCCCGGATGACCCTTTTTCTTGGTGCCTGGTGTGCTATTTCATCAAGAGACCCTAGGAATGTATTTTAACAGATTTTCTACGTACAAGTAAGAAATAAATCAAAGAAATGATCGAAAATTAACAAAGAACCGGGCTTTTTCTTCTCTCTTGAATTCCCTCCTCCGATAATCAAAACTTTTTTGCTTCAAGGCAGACTAAGCACTGTGTGCATGAACTGATCATAACTGATCTGGACCCATCCATCGCGATCCGTATCGAGTTTCTGGAACGCCTCGCTGAGCTGCTTGACGACAACACACGCGCGTACGAAGCGGTCGAAGGAAATCCCGGGTGCAGCGCTACCAGCAACTTGCACGGCAGTCCCTTTAACGTCTACCCCGTGGGTAGACGGAAATTAACACCCAGGTCCGAGGCATATATTAACACGTGAAAACATACCGTATTTCTTCTGGACGAGGTCAATCATTTGAGGGGAGAGATTGAACCTGAGATGTTTATGGTGATGACCGGCTGGCTATCAATCGGAATGTCGAGGTGCATACCCAAATTGTTGAAGTGCTTGTTGAAGTTCTTGACCAGTCGATGGAACCCGATCGATCACGATCAAAGTGTCCTGAAGACGTTTTGCCAATCCTGTTACAGAGTGAACGGCGATTTGGTTGTGTCTGACGAACCCTGCGTACCTTGACTGTACTTCCACAGGCCGGAAAACTAGAAGGAGGACTTTAGCAGTTCTGACGAGGAGATAATCCCAAATACCAACCTCGTTGAACCCGATTGTCCCACTACGATCAGTGTCCTGGTTTTACCGTTAGTACAAGGTGTCGCCAAGACAAGTGTGGACGGAGTTAAGGGACACACAAAGATAGTCATGAGCAACTTGACAGTATCCAAATCGAATGCTGATATATGTCACGGTCAGTACCCCTGAATCAAGGGACTATCATAATCGGACTCACGAGTCCAATCTCCATTGATCAATGCTCTCTCTAGATTCGTCCCATCAGTAAGCCGAAGCTCATAAGAAGGGGTTTCACGATGGATACTAACCAAGCTCCTGAGCAGTGATATGACCCGACCGATCTGAGTCTACAGCATTAAACCACGACCAAAGCCTGCGCGGATCCAGTCCGTGTCAGCCAGTAACCTGGGCACCACTTTAGAGAAGGCAGCTCACTGGGGATCAGCACCAGGAGGAGCTGCACGATTCTGACCAGGGGGAGCGAAACCTCCACCGTAGCCCTAATGCCCAGTGTCAGCCAGGATTCTCCACGAAATTCCGGTTAAGTGAACGTACAGCAGGATCCTCCATATCCAGGTACCTCCGCCTGGCGGCGCACCATATCCACCGCCTGCAGGAGGGGCAGCCGTACCCGCCAGCCGCCCGCAGGAGGAGCTCCATATCCACCACCGCCGCCTTGGGTAGGCTGAGCAACGTATCCTCCCCCGCCTCCATGTGGAGGAGGCACACCATATCCTCCACCAGGTGGTGCACCGTACCCACCGCCACCACCACCAGCGCTATAGTTCTAAATCATCCCGAGTAAGCCGGCAGAGGTACGACAGAGTGACGAGTACACTCACTCCGTAAGACATGATAGAATTGAGTTGAGAAGGTTCGATATGAGGGCTTAACGACTCTCCGTTGTGAGCGTTATATATGTGACCCACTCAATATCAATCTGTGGCGATTGCTTTCCACACTGCCCATCAATCCATATTAGGAAAGTTTACGTCATCACTCGTCATTCCACATCGGGGTTCTTTGGATCCGCGAACCACGCGCCCGAATTTCAGCCATTCTGCTGTGCACAATTGTGCACTGGATCACAACTCTTCGGTCAAGATGCTGTGTACAATAGGCAGACAACAGAGATAAATAATGTAATTAATTCTGGTGTGTAGCTCAACAGATAGCGTTAATACAAAACAAGTCCCAGGTCCATAATCAAAAAAACGTCATAAAAAACAATAATAACGACAAAGCGGACAACCACCACCATCACCACCACTGCACATGGACATTACGCACTCGCCACAACAACAGGTGGGTAAGAAGGTGACCCTTGTCCTTGACCTCCCGAACCACTAGGCCCTTCAGACCCCTTCTTCTTCCTCCCATTGCCCGCCCCAACTCCAGGATTCGCAGTTTTCTTTTTCTTCGGGCTCGAATTTCCATCACCTGTCGCACCACCGACAGGCAGCACCGGAGCTCCAGGTATAGCAGCACCAGCACCTGTCTCATTCACGCCTGGCACGGAACCACCGCCAACCACACCACCTCCAACACCCACACCAGCGCCAGCCCCTGAACCAGTCCCAGAAGCTCCGGCACCAGCACCAGCACCTGCATTCTTCGACTTTTTCTTCGCAGACGCAGTCGCACTTCCACCTTTGGTAATCTGTCCCAAAGGACCCATTTTAGTTTGCACAAGGTTCGGTGCGTCATCCGGTAACGTAAGTGCAGGTAGAGACGCCAAATCAACCGGCTGTGATGGCTGTTGACCAGGCTGTGACATCGGAGCCGGTGTTGAAGTTGCGGAGGCGCCAGGTACCGTAATAGCGTTGGACGAGGGAAGTCCGGGCGCTGGTGTACTTGCCGCCGGAGGAGGCGGTTGCGATAATGAAGGACCAGGTAAAGGAGGCATCGTGAGCTTCGGTCCTGGTAATGTTCCAATACTTGGACCAGGTAACGAGGGTCCTGGTAGTCGTGCGATCATAGGCTGTGGTGGTGGTGGAGGTGGAGGAGCAGCAGTGACAGCGACTGTCGCAAACCTGCTCGTATAATACGGCTTGAGCAACCCAATTTGGTCCTCCAACTTGTTCGACGTGAGTTGCACAAAAGACGGTGGGGGTGGATATGGTGGTGGTGGTTCGCTGGGTTTCGCAGCTGCAGGCTTGAGTTGGTTTTTCTTGTTCTTGAGCAGCTTTCTGGGTATACTGAGACTTGACATTCCAAATTCCGCTGCGATACCGAGTTCTCGGAGGCCGAGATAATCTTCTCCGAGAAGGTCTGCAAATTCGCCACTGGAAAGGAAGTTAGCGTGACCCAAGAACCAAATGCGGAGGATACGCACACAGCAAGTGCGCCTGTCTCCTCCTCGTCCTCCTCCTCGAATAAGCCCTCGTCTTCCAGCACTTCTCCGGCCGTCTAAAACGGTTGAGTACAGGATAGAATGGCAAACTGGTAAATGCTCACCGTTTCCCGATAAGCACCAACAATCTTTTTCTCGAGTTCGTTTAATCTTGTCGAGTACCGTTCCACATCATCGCGAATATATCTCTCCAGATCCTGTATCTTTGAATTACCACTTTCAAATAATGTATGCAGAATGATTTCCTAAAGGACGTCATGAACATAAGCGTTAGTAAGCCAAATCAAAATGGCTCACCTCAGGTGTCATAGATGTCGAGTACTTATCGCACAAAAACTTGATAATCCGGCCCACATTTGAAAGATACTCCGTCATAACACCCGCAAGCACATCCAGTGCAACTTGCGACGTTCCTTCCCAACGCATCAGCAAAAAGCCACCAGTCAAAAAGGAATCAAGCGTACCTTGAAATCCAACATGCTCCAAAATCTTCTGATTAGACCACTGCACACACTCCCACGCATTCCCCTCCCCAACCTCAATACCTCCCACTCTCGCCACCTTCTCTTTTCCCTTCCCTTTTCCTTTTCCTTTCCCCTTCCCCTTCTCGGGTACCATCATAACCCACGGCTTCTCATCCACCTTCTCATTCAAGATCTCGTCGTCAGCAGTTGCAATAGCCAAACCCTCCATGGCAAGACCATATACACCAGTACTCGAAGGTCCAACCATCGAAGGTCCAGCAACAGGACCTCCCGTAGCAGAAGCACCAGCATTAACAGCACCACCACCCTCCTCCGTTTCGTCATTCGCTAGCGTCGTAGCATTCAAAGCTGCGAATTTCGCATGTGTATGTCGAATCCTTCGCATTGTTTTAATATTAACATTCATCATATTCAAGAGCGCTTTTGGGTTGTCGACGTGCGTAGGTGGGATTTCGTCTATTTCCATGGGAGTATCCTTTTGTTTCTTCCGTCGTTTCGGTTTTGTTAATTGAGGTATTGGTGATGATGATGACGATGGTAGTGGAGGGGAAAGTGTATATGATGATAATGAAGATGAGAGGGGGTGGGCTTTGTGTTCGGAGGATGCGGGACCAAAGGGGATTGGAGGGACACCGTTGGCGAGCAGGGCGTCGGATTGTACTGCTGCCCACCACAATTCGAAGATTTCGTCTTTCGACTCGTCGGGGGTTAGGGGGACAAGACAGGGTGTTACGAATCGTGCACGTTTCCATGGTCGGTTGTCGTTAGGTGATTGTCTGCCCAAAAAAAAAATACCAGAATTAGAGTCACGGGGCGTTGGTATAACAGATTAAAAAAGAAATGCCGCACAGCTTCCGTTTGTCCCCCACAATCCCATCCACGTCACTTGGCTCCTCCTCTATCAGCGACATCATGTCTACATCCTCCGTCTTCACCTCGTCGTCTACGAGGGACGTCGGGGTTAGGTCTTTGAGTTTCTGCAGTAGTTGCGGGTTCGGTTTCTTCACCGCTGCAGCCACCTCTCTGTCCAACTCATAGAACGTAGCCATACCCTCCGACGTCCGTGTAATCACAGGGGTGTCAGGAAACGGTACATCCAGACGAAATGTCGGTTGTTGGGAAAGGGACGAAGGGGATTTGACGGCGGCAAAACCGGGCGTACTTGGTTTAGTCGAAGAATATGACGGAGAGCGAGTGTGCGTTCGGCCAACACCATTGACCTTGGGGTATCCACCAGTGTATCCAGCGCCAAGTTCCGGTGGAATAATGGGATCAGTGCGTTCGCGTCGGTCAGTAATGTGCTTCAGTAAACGATCCGCTTTGGCCTTGAGGCGTTTGACGCATTGTCGGAGCGGGTGGTTCTAAACGCCCATTGTTTTCTCAGCCATCAACCCTGAGAATTGACCTTTCAACAACCCACCTCTGAGGCATTGTATTTGAAACAGTTGGACCAAATGAGGTCGAGATCGTCCTTGAACTCGCGTTTAGACTTGTACTGCTTCTGCTTGACCTTCTTATGCATTGTCTGAAAGTCCATCGGATTCGTAATGACTATTTCAACAGTCCCCCATCAGTTTAAGTACGAATGAGATCCCATCAGACCTCCCCGTAATGACGCACCGTCATAGTAGTCCGGAACTTCCGCCTTTGATACCGGTTTGAGAAACGCTTCCGCATCGCGGTTATCCTGTGAGACAACAGCGTGAGTATTCGCTCGCGTCGTGGAGATGAGCGGAAGTACGGACGAGGGTTATTGTCTTGAGGTCCGACAGTAGTCCCTCCAGCGCATCATAGAAGGGGTCCGAAAGCTTGTTGTCGACGCTCTGTTTCTGGGTGGGGACGAGGGTAAGTCGGTTAACCGGGAAGGGATTCAGAGACATACCCGGCCTTCCTTGACGGTGGTGAGGAGGAGACGGAGGTCTGTCTGGGGCTTGACACCGCTCTCTGTGAGTGTGCGGAGTAGGTTCTGCGATGATAGAAGTCAGCTCAGCGCTGCGGACGACGATGAGGAACTTACATTCATCCTCCTCGCCAACGTCGTCCACAATCTCTCCAGGAAACAACCCCTTTCAAACTCCGATGCCCCCCGGTTCAAGCACGTGCAAACACTCTCACAATCACCCCTTTGTCAATCCAGCACATGGGAAAGCAGGCAGTGGGCGTGCGTATTCTGCTAAGTTGGCGTTCTAGGTGCCGAAGACCGTGTTCCACGGTCACCTCACCTCTCGCCAATAATTCCGTGAAAACCCAAATTTTCAAGCTTTCATGGTTCTTGTGCTGCCATGGATTTACAGGGCTTGGCAGAACCAACTTACTGGACGGGTTAGAGGAAGTTACGGCGTCGGGATAAAGAGGGGAACCTCTTTTCTTGTGCGATCCTGTTTCCGCCTGCGACTTGGCCACAAGCTTCCATCTCATAGAGTATCTCACCAAATATTGCGCCATAATGTATAACCTGTACAAACTTTGATAGTTTCAAGTTAACGGTGCTCATGCATGAGCCAACCTATTCGTCATTTTGTTGGCCCATATCGAGGTGCAAACGGATGGTTTAATGGTTAGCATCATAGTAGGCGTCGGTGGCACTCGCGGAGGGGCCGGTATTACAGCGAGTTGCCAATTTTCGGCACCACACCGAAACTCCGTTCCAGGTGCCCCCAGCACCCGTGGTCTGGGATCTCCAATTCCCTCCCCAACCTCAGGGCTGCGGTCTCATTGGCGCTTTCCTAGTCCTTCACTCGGTGACGTTCAGCTTCAACTTTCACAAGGACATAGGACGGTTCCTTCTCCCTTTTTCACTATATCCATGCTGTGAGCTGCACTTTGTGCGTTCTCCTTCCGGTTACCTCAAAAATTACATGGATAAATCTGGTTGAGACACCACCAAAACTCCGAGTCGAGGTCGCCCTCGATCCGATTTTTCTTCAACGCTTCACACGCCCACGGCACGGTAAAGTCCACACTACCTCGCGCGGCGCACCCGAATACCTGAGGGACGGCGTTGTGCTCAAGTCCTGTGTCCTCCCAATGAGTTGACCATCTACTCCAAAAGCCACGGGGAACCTGGCTTCTTCCGTGCTGGATTTGCATAGACTTTGCCGACCTCAGCCGACATAATTATCCGACGCGAGAACAAGTGTAACTATCGAACTGAAGTACTTTTACAGTTGACGTATCGGTAGTTATACTGAGTTTTCCCCGTCATGCTCGCATTAAAGGCTTCACAAAGATGTGGTTTAGATCCAAAAGGCAGGGTCTTCACCACAAATGAAGTTTGAAGAAATTCCACGAGACCTAATGAGGGATGGGGGGGACGGACCGCATGTAAATAGGAGGAGTACCGGACGCAAAGGCAGGGGTACCCCCAACCAAGGGAGGATACAGGAGGATACAGGAGTACAAGACCCCGTGGTTGGGAAAGCGTTGTTGTCTTTACAAACTTGAGTCATGTTGACTGGGAATTACCCACCTCGTGGAGTTGTGCTGTATCTAGGGATCTCATCAGCAAGCGTGATTCGGTCATTCTTCGACAGGTTATCAATCCATCTGTAGGTCCACATCCATGATTCGACGTGCCCCTGAGCGTTATCTGTCCATGCACATAATCAAACCCTTCCATGAGAGGGTCGGCAAGTTATGCCGGGCCTATTATGAAGGGGTGCAGAAAACACAAGGCGGCGGGATCAGAAGAAGCCTATGACAGTGCCAAGTTCTGGTGGTGTGCAGCATTCCCTGAGCCACTTATCTGTATTGGACAACAGGACCCCAAATTCCTTGCACAACAGAAAGGGTTGCTGCTTTGTTTAATGTTTTGACCGGGAAACCCATGTGCAATTACCACGCCTGACCGTGAGAGACCAGCGATACTGCCGACCGACCCAGATGTCCCAGTTGAACCAACACCAGCTACCACCCTTCACGGCGAGGAGTCCCCCCTATAAGTCTTGAATATTCTGTCGTATCAAATAGGCAGAGACAGGCATCAGAAAAGTGCAAGACCTTAACCAAGAGAGTTAGGGAAGAGATGGATGATCGCGTCCTCACGGTCGCCCCCCAGGAACTTCTGTCCCAGTTCTTCGAGAGGGTGGCGAAGGACAATAAACTTAAAAGCCCTGACATCCTGAGCTCCGTTACGGACATTGTTGCAGAGCCGTGTAAAGACAGTGCATTACAACAAGCATTGACCAGCTAGTGAGTCCACCGGTGACCAGGTGTGCATGTGGGGCATGAACTCATGTCCTTTTGACGATCAGTGTAAAGAGTAGTCTCGCAGCAAAGGATACTTACAAGCCGTTGGTCGGCCTCTGCAACAAAGTGTTGGGCACGATACGAGGCTCAGACATTACAACCAAGCTGGATGACGTTTTGCGACCTGAGGACCCATCCCACCTGATCGAGTTCGTCCGCTACGATACTCTTCCTTTAGTATACGACTGGCTGTCAAAACCAAAAAACGGGAAATCTGCAACTCCGTATTCACTAACTCTCACACCCGATATATTGATTGTGATGAAGAATGCCATCAATGACTACGAGGCCAGCCAAACGAGTTTGAAAGGTCACTCTTTCGACCCCAGTGATGCACCCGAGGCCGATCCAAGCGCTCCCAGAATCGGGATCAAGGACGTACTTGGCTGCGTGGACGTGAAACAGGAACGGAAATTCAGCCCAAAATTCGGCAGCGTGCAATGTCTACCAAGACAAGAATCGGAATCATCGCAGGTATCGGAGACTTCAGCAAGTGAGTGTTTTTCTCGGCCAATCGTGGTCGTAGCTGAGCTTTATTGTAAGGTTTCCTCAAGCAGAAGTCTTCTTCGAGTAGACTTGAAATTCTTAACTGTCCAAAATACAGCAGAACGTCGTCGGGAAGTCGTACGTCGTCAAGCGCACCAAACGCTCATTTTGCGCAGCTCGGGAACTATGCTTGCGAGTTTCTCTCGCGGGGACCATACGTAACACACAATGTCGGAATCAAAATTCAGAGTGTGTTCTTTTTTCCCTCATCTCCCCCAATGCATGACGCAGTGCTTTCAGATGATATCGTGCAAATTTGCTGGTTCGACCGCCAGACCACGATATCTACTGAAGAGTTCAAGATTGTCGAAGATTTCGACTTATTTGTCACTTCAATCGTCGCTCTCTCCCGATTCTCTCTCGCGGACTGGGGTATCGCAACCGAGCTCTATCCTAAGAACGGCCAAATCGAGTATCGCCTTCAGGGTGGTCGAAACCTGCGAATTGATATGACGATCAGGCCAATCTATCATCGCGTCAGTTTACACGGGCGAGGGACGATGGTCCTTCGTGGGGAGCTGGATACCACTGCCTCCAAGGAACCTGTGGTCGTCAAGATATCATATCCGGAAACCCGACGACTCCAGGAGCGATTCTTTATTGATAAGGGGCTGCAAACTGACAGCAAGCAGCACTTCCCCACGGTCTACCATGCCCAAGATTTCGGAAGTCCGACTAGCAACATCCGTGTACGCTTGGACCGCACGACAGGGTGCGCTCGGATACGTCGAACCATCGCTTTCGAACCGTTAGACGACATCACTTCGCTGACTGAGAGCAAGCAGGTTGCTCTGGTATGGAAGGACTGTTTGAAGGGTGAGTCTTCCTGTGGTCCATACGGAAAAGAATGCTAACATCGGCCCCTAGCCCATCGTGAGATGTGGAAAGCGGGATATGAACACGGCGATATAAGCATTTACAATCTGATGTACCGAAAAAAGTACGCGAGTGGAGCTGGTGAAATTACGGGGACCCTGAACGACTGGGATCTTGCTATTTGTCCCAATACTATTGAGGACCCAACTGCGGAGAAAGGAGAGCGGGCCGGCACACTTCTGTTCGCCGCCCTCGAATTAGTCCTGCATCATGGGAAGCCATATACCCGCAAATACCGACATGATCTGGAGTCGTTTGGTTGGTGTCTGATTTACATCTGCCTTGATGACTCTTGCCCAGAGAATCTTAAACTACTCAGGAGATGGCACATTTTCGGACGAAGTTATGCTGAGAGGATCGCCTTTTTGAGCATCATGGAAAATTGCAAACCTCGTACGGGATTCGATGGCTTATATGCGTCCGCCAGGGTGCTCATACGTTGGCTCATATTCGAGTTGGTAGACTTGTTTCAGTTCAAGAATACCACGTGGCAAAAACCAGATGACGACGAAGTTTGGGAGGCGGTACTCGATTTTCTCAAGGACGACTTCAACAAGAACCTTTGAGGGGTCTATGCGATAGATAGGCCCCCTATATACATTTGTTATTCACAAGGCTCCGCAACAAAAATATCAACTCCGAGATCGCCTTTTGTGTAAAAATTGTTCTTGGTCGTTGGATGGGTCATGTTCTGAGTTGGACGAAAGAGCGGCTGTGGCAATAAATAAACAGAACCCACCACTACTCAACAGGAACTCAAAGGCCTAACTCCGACATCCTTCGTAGGTGACGAGGTTCAATCCGTGTCTGACGAGCATGTTTTTCTGAGTTGGTATTCATACCGACAACAGTGCAAAGGGACGCTATCAAACGACTTCCCTTCTCCGCCGATGTTCCGAGAGCTCGGTCTACATCATATACTTTCCCCTTTTGACCCCCGGACGATTTCTTGGATCCCTACGAAGGAAATTACGGCTTAAACATTCGCATCAAAAATATTGCGGTTTCAACGCAAATGAAGGTTCAACGAACTTAAGTCGATAGACTCATCGTATCCCCGGTCCTTTCCTGAACCTCAAAGTCGCCTCTTCATTGGTGTCTCCCTGGGCCTACCCTCTGTAGCGTTCACCCTTCAAGCACCTCGGAAACGTAGAATCGGTTATTCTCCTTTCTTCCGACATATTCATACTGCGGGCTACACTTCGCGTGCGTTCTCCTTCTGGTCACCTCAGGGATTACTTTCGGCAGACTGTCCAAATCGAGGTCACCCTCGATCTCTCTCCAACATATTCAACTATCCTTAGCGACGCCAAAGTCCACATCATCACTTCTGGTTCCTCAGGAATATTGTCGCGCTGGGCACCCGAATACCTGAGGGACAGCATCGTACGTGGGAAACCTCGCCCGAGATGGTGAATATGGGAGATGTCTTCGACCTCATTGCCCTTCAAAATACGAGTGCAAAATCCGTCACTCAAAAATTTGGACTAAATTGGTTCCCTCTATGCCCAAGTGAGATGTATCCCACTTCCGGGATGGGTGTCCAGAGCAGGAACGCGCACAACGTTTGAATCGAAGGACATGTCCCGTTGTCTGGGCTTGTCCTGGAGGGTTTGCACTCAAATACTCACACGAAGGGGTTCGTATTGAAACCACGATTGCGGCGGGGTCTCGTTGGACCTTGGAGAAAGAATAGGCATCATCATTTGCCGACCTAAATTATTTTGGCTGGGAATTTTGGATCTGGTAATGCATCTGTAGATCTAACCGGTAAGTGTGGGTCTGTCGTTCTTCGATAAGTTATCGGTCCATCTGTGGATCCACAGCCACAATCTAACATTTCTCCTGAATGTCTTTCTTTCCATGCTCGTGATTAGAAGGACGGCAAGCGATGCCGGGCCCGCCATCAAGGGCTGCAGAAAACACAAGGTGTGATCAGATGGAGCCTGTTGCAGGTTCTGGCAGCGTGTAGCAATTTCCGAGTCACCTATCCATATTTGAGTTATCGATTATCTGGTGGGCACAGGAGCCCAAACTCCTTGCACAACGGCAAAGGCTGTTGGTTTGTTTTGAACCCGGAAGCAATTAGGCGCGGCCTGTCTCGCAATTCAAGCCCCGAACTGTGGCCACATGGGACGTGCGCCCGCCACACAACAATTATGAGCCTTGCGTTGTTATAAAAACACTGAGCTTTGACAAGTTTTTTTCTAACGCCCATTCCGTCAGACCTTTTCAGCTTCCGAGTTGCTACTCACGCACATGGTATGGAGTCCAAACCACAACCGGCGGCTGGGGCATCTGACCGTGGGAGACTCACCGTGCCGCCTCCCAAGCTGGACGCGCCGGTCGAACCGCGCATAGGATCACCACACAACTTCAGAACAACATCAGCTTCCACTTTTCACGACGAGAAGTCCCGCGCGTAAGTTCTGAATATTCTGTGGTATCAAATATACTGAAAGTCAAATATCAGAAACGCGCAGGATCTTAAGCAGAGGGTTAAGGAAGATATGGATGATCGCGTCCCCGAGGTCACCCCCCAGAAACTTCTGTCCGATTTCTTCAAGAGGGTAGCGAAGGACAATAAACACAATGGCAATGATATCCTGAACTCTGTCATGGGCATTATTGCAGAGCCATGTAAGGGTAGTGCGCTTCAACAAGCATTGACTAGCTAGTAAGTCAACCGTCAACCAGATGGGAGGCATGGACTGACTGCTCCCGGTGATCAGTGTGAAGAGTGGTCTCACAGAAAAGGATAGCTACAAACCATTGGTCAACCTCTGCAACACGGTGTTGAGCATGATACGAGGGTCAGAGCTTGCGACTAAGCTGGATGAAGTTTTGCGACCTGAGGACCCACCCCACCTGATTGAGTTCGTCCGCTACGATACCCTCCCCCTGGTTTACGACTGGCTTTCGAAATCGAAAAACGGGGGACCTGCAGCGCCACGCTCACTAACGCTCAAACCCGATATCTTGATCGCGATGAAGAATGCCATCAAGGACTACACGGACAACCAAGCAATATTGAGGGGCAAGAAGGAGGGCGTAAAGGACCGCTCTTTTGATCCCGGTGATGCTCCCGAGGCTGATGAAAATGGTCCCCGGATCAGGGTCAGGGATGTACTTGGCTGCATTGAAGTGAAGCGGGAACGCAAGTTCGGTGAGGGCCTCGACAGCACACACTCCCTTATGAGGCAGGAGTCAGAATTGTCGCAAGTGTCAGGGGTCCCAAGTGAGTGTTTTCTTCGGTTGTTTGTATTGCAGCTGAGCCGAGCTTTGTTGGAAGGCTCTCGCAAGCGGAAGTCTGCTTCAAGTAGGCTCGAGGTTCCTGGCTCTCAAAAATACAGCAAAACATCATCTGGATCTCGTGGATCATCGAATACACCAAATGCTCATTTAGCTCAGCTCGGAAACTATGCTTGCGAGTTTCTCTCACGGGGACCATACGTAACACACAATGTCGGAATCAAGATTAAGAGTGTGTTCTTGTTTTTTCTTCATCTCCGCCAATATATGACACGATGCTTCCAGATGATATCGTGCAAATTTGTTGGTTCGATCGCCAAACCACAATTTCCACTGAAGAATTCAGCACTGTCAGGGACTTCGACTTATTCGTTGCCTTAATTGTCGCTCTCTCCCGATTCTCCCTCGTGGACTGGGGTATCGCAACTCAACTCTATCCTAAGAACGGCCAGATCAAGTATCACCTTCAGGGCGGTCCAACCTTGCGGATCGATACAGCGGTCAAGCCGATCTGCCACCGCATCACTTTACACGGTCGGGGGACAATGGTCCTTCGTGGGGAGCTGGATACCAACGTCTCAAAGGAGTCCGTAGTCGTCAAGGTGTCATATCCGGAAGTCCGACGACTCCAGGAGCAATTCTTTATTGATAAGGGGCTACAAACTGACAGCAAGCAGCACTTCCCCAGGGTCTACCATGCCGAGGACTTTGGGAGCCCAACCAGCAACATCCGTGAGCGCCTGAAATACCTGAAGGGATGCGCTCGGATACGTCGAATCATCGTTTTCGAACCGTTAGATGACATCACTTCACTGGCTGAGAGCAAGCAGGTTGCTCGGGTATGGAAGGACTGTCTGAAGGGTGAGCCTTCCTGTGGTCTGGACAGGACAGAATGCTAATATCGGTCTCCAGCCCATCGTGAGATGTGGACTGCGGGATATGAACACGGTGATATAAGCATCTATAATCTGATGTACCGCAAACAGGACAAGAGTGGAACTAACGAAATTGTGGGGATCCTGAACGACTGGGACCTTGCTACATGGCGTAATGCTGTTGAAGACCCTACTACAGAGAAAGGAAAACGGACTGGGACTCTTCCCTTCGCCGCGCTTGAATTAGTTGAGAAACGTGACGAACCATATATCCGAAGATACCGGCATGATTTGGAGTCCTTTGGTTGGTGTTTGCTTTACATCTGCCTCAATCGGCCCGAGAATCGAGAACTCCTGGAGGCGTGGCATGGTCTAGCGCACACCTGTTCTGAGAGGTTCATGTTTCTGCACAGGATGAAGGGGAAAAATGCGCGTTCAGGGTTTGAGCGCTTGTACATGTTTGCCCAGTTGTTTATGCGTTGGGTTATGTTCGATGTGGCAGGATTCGGGGAGGAAAAAGATGAGGCTTGGCAAGAACCAGATGACAGCGAAATTTGGGGGGACGTGCTCGAGCTTCTCAAGAGGGACCCCATCAACAATCTTTGAGAGGCGCAAGTGATAGTTTAGCTCGAGTTACACTTGTTACTTACGATGCTCGACAACAAAATTATCAGCATTTCAGATTACCTCTAGTAAAAGGTCTCTTGCTTATCACTCAGGATAATACCAATGCCTGAACGACTCAACTGAAATTGACAAACCTTGTTCTAATGAAGTGGCTGGCGTTGTTGTGGCTGGAACCTATCCAAGTTGTGATTGTCAAGCTTTGTAGCATTCAATGGTGTTACCTAGGGTAGCATTCTCACGGTGTCGATACATCGCTGATATTTGGGATTATGGGTAATTTCCTACCGCAATTTGTAAATGAAGGAGTGTAAAAGGATACTGTCGCTTAGATATATCAGTACAAAAGACCTTCTGTGGAATTACATTTTTCGGCACTCAATTGGTTCAAGGGAACCTTTGGCCGTAAATTCGGATGCTATAATAAAGTGAATAACCACACTACATTGTGTACTTATGATGGTACCCAGTTCAGGGAGGCCTGGGAACAGTCAGTGGTTGGGTCACCTGACCGTGGGAGTCCCCCTGCACTGCCTCCCGACCCAGACATGCTGGTTGAACCACATACAGGATCACCATACAACTTCAAAACAACATCAGCTACCACTTCTTACAATAGGCACTTCTGCATTAAGTACTGAATAATCTGCTGTATCAAATAGACTCAAGGCCAAACATTAGAAAGGTGCAGGGTCTTATGCAGAGGATTAAGAAGGACATGGATGATGGTGTCCCTGAGGTCACTGAAAGTGTTACGAACTTACCACATTCCCAGACTCTCCCCACTAGTGCATTAACCTTCTTTTCCATCTTTTCCCATTCTTCTCTATACCCTGGTCTGTCCTTTATTTATTTCTCACATGTACTTCTACCTTTGCTTCTTATGATTCATTCTGAATCATGTTCCTGTTTCACCCTTATCTTTTCTCATCATCAGACTTCTCTTTTCTCTTTACTCATCTCTATCTTCTTGTGACTCGTATCCCTTCCTTTTCCATTCATCCTATTCATCCCTATGACTCCTTATATTACCAATTAACCCATAGTAGTTTCCCATTGACTCATATCTGTTTACTATGTAATCTCCCATCTCTTACTCATAGCTAGTATATAAACCTAAGTAGTACCTATGTATTACTCTAGGTTATTCTAGTAACAAGCTTTCTTATCTTTGCTTGTCTGCTACAAGGTTAACAACCTTGGGGACTGCAGTGACACTTAACTCAGACTTCTCAGGCAAGCGTGAGCTTCTACTCGAGGGAAGTGATCCAAAGCCTGCACAGAAGTCATTGAGACTTGTTGAATACTCCTGGGCTATAGCGTTGAACCTCTCCCTGAGTGGAGACAATCCAGGCCTGGTTGTGAAGTAAGGTAATGCACATAACATAAGAATAACCTCACCCCTTCTCTCGTTTCTACATGACTCCTGTCTCTTACTGGCCAGCTTCTGCCGATTATTCCTCTATCCAGTTGATGTTGAGAAGCCTTCCTGGTAATAGGGTTAAGAAGAGTAGAACTTTGGGTCTACTAGTTTATTTATCTGTCCTCCACCAAGTAACATTGAGAAGAGTGGGACTGTTCACCACTAGGTTTTGTTATTTTCTCCAATCCTCTGTGTATCAACATGTTGAGAAGCCTCCACATAATTGCGTTGAGTAGAGTGGGCCTGGTCACTGCCATCTGTCTTTCTTCACCATGTCGCAAAAAGGGAAACATCCCTTACATCCTCCTTCCTCATCCCCAGAACAATCATTCCATACACCAACCCAACACTCTTTTGAATCTCCTACTACACCACCACTCCAGCATACCCATAAACCAGAAGGACCTTCAGCACCATTCTTAGAAAGAATCTATCACACCCCACATACATGATCACAAAAACCAAAACTACTACAAGAATTACCTGCACCTACAAGAAAATCCATTGAACCCAAACCAAAACCATCTCAAAGTGGCAAATTTGACTATTTTTGACCCAATTCACCTAAGCAAGGCCCATCTCAGGAATCACCACCACAAATGCTGTCCAGAGCCATATCCCCTTCCCAATTTGGAATTGAAAACCCCCAGACCCTACCATCCATCCTTGAGGATGATGTAGACGAAGAAACATTCCATTAGCTGCCCAAATGTCTACCTGAATTCCAAGACATCCTTAATTGAGAAGGAACTCACCTTTTATATACTCCAGATACCCTCAAATACCCAGACATCCCTAGTTTTGAATTACAAGAACCAGTTCATCCAGAAATTGAAACAATGGCTACTTCAACTCAAATACAAACTGAAACTAATATCGAACTAACTGAACAACCACAACCCCAATCAGGAGCCACAACCCCCATCTTCGGAATTGGATGACAAAGGCCCCCAGGAGGAGACCCTCCTCCACATAGAGATCGACAAGGAAAAGTATCCTCTCCCTCCCCTTCTCCATCATGAAACACCAGCTGTGGTTCATCCACTCTGTCCTCTTTTTCCCTTGGTAGAGAAGGAGGAGGTTGATGAAGACATTGTACTCCTGCTATTCAATTTGTGGGGAACAATGGAAACTCAAAGAAAATCGGACAAAAACCCCTAACTTCAATGGAACAAACCCAAGATTCAAGACTTAGTGGATGCTAGTCAAAAACTATCTCGAAATGAATCCTAGAGCATTTACAGATGACCAACAACAAATCAGATTCGTCCTCAGCCTCATGGTTGAAGAAAAAGCAGAATCTTGGTTGGAACAATACTACAAAAGCCGAATTACTGATGCTCATGGAAGACTTATTCCCTGGAGATACTCTACCTTCAAAGAATTTGAAATCGAAATCCTGAAACACTTCACCCCAGTCAATAAACAAATTACAGCACAAAGGCAATGGTACAAACTTAAACAGAACAAATCTTCTGCAGCTGACTTCAACCTTGAATTCCAATGCCTTGCATCTATTGGAGGAATTCAAGACAATGAAGCATTAATTGAACAATATAAATGAGGACTCAACCCCTCTTTGGCAAGGGAAGTATAGACTAGGAAAGAAGGACCACCCGAAACCATTGCTGAATGGTACACCAATGCAGTACGACAAGACTCAGTCAATCATCAAGCTAATGCAATGTAGCCTTGAAATTTCCCCCAAAACCCAACTCCCTACCAGCTACCACAATTTCCCCAACAGAACTACCATGTTTGTGTTCAGTCAAATTACCGACTTCCATGAACCATACACAAAATACAAATGGAACCTCAAGACTATTACGAACCACCCTACAAGGACAAAGAACCATATTCCCCAGAACAAGATTTGAACTATGCCCATAAAGACTACAATTTGGATGACCCCGAATTACAACTAAATGCAGTATTCACCACTGAGTAAGTCGCTTGCTACAAAGCTGGAAAATGCATAGGATGTGGAAAGTTTGGACACCTTATTGGTAATTGCCCAAATCCAGACCCAAACCTGTCTAAGGAAAAACCACCCCCTAGACGACCTAATCCTCCACAACAAAGATTCATGCAGCTGCCACGATATACACAACTATCATGACCTCAACTTTCTAGGAACTACTCCAGTGCCACTCCCAATCAAACCCAAAAAATCTCTGCACTCGACATCTAAGCAATGATCAGAAAACTCCCAATTGACAAACGAATAGAATTCAGAGAAGCCTATATCTCTGACCCAATGCTTAAACCCTTTGGGGATTTTTGAAAGTGTCACCCAATCCTGCAAAGGAGTTGCTGGGTGACTCACAAATCAACCTAATTAAACTCCCTACCTTGAACAACAAAGTGTCAATTTTCCTCCCCATCGAACTCAATCAAAACCATTTACAAAATATCCCAGTCACCACCTTAATTGACTCCAGAGCTCAAGGAAATTTCATTTCCTCAATGTTTACAAACACCTATAGATTACAAACATGCACCATCGATCAACCCATCAAAGTATCCAATGCAGATGGAACTCTGAATGAAAATGGATCAATTTATGAAAATGTTGAACTAAATGCCTTAATTAATGGAAAGCAGTGTCATTTTGAAGCCTATGTCTCTGGAATAGGATTCGAAAGACCTAATTCTAGGATATCCCTGGCTACAACAAACAAACCTGGACATAAACTGGACTACTCAAGAGTTCAGATGGTGAAACAATGACCATATCATTGTTGTGAACTTTCATCTATTCCTGCCTGATCCGTACTTGCCTACATTCCACTCCCATGTCATGCCTGTTTCATCTATCTTAGCCCAGCGATCTCCGAGTATTGACTCATAGTACTACTGTGCCATTATCATCGGATGTTTCATGTAGTTACCTCCATCCATTCAACTGGATGCCCACTGTATTTAAGCATACATACATACTCCTGTATTTGGTATGCTTAACCACCTAGTTCTTCTCCCCTTACTCGCCCTCAAGTCTTAGCCTAAGTTGCAACCTGAGGTTTACTCAGACTAAGGTTGTAACAATCATACCCTTAATTGTGAAATCTACAAATAAACCCACCACCATCAATGAGATTGCCCTAGACATCCACAGAATGAATGACAACAAATGCTACACCTATCTAGATGAAGACTTTGATCTGCTTGCAGTAAAAGTCTTTGAAGCCATTGTTCACTCTGAAGAACCTGAACTCTCCATTGATGAACTCAAACTCTACCTGGAAAATATTGATTTTGATGAATTTCACCTGGAACATAAACTCTACAGAATCACTCAAACCCCTCATGAACTCGAAATCAATATGAAAATCACCCAGGCTACAAGCCTCACACAGAAATCAGCTCCAAAAGCTGATATGAAGCTACCTAGGAAATACAAGAAGTTCACATCACTATTCGATACCAAGAAGTCTGAACAATTTCCCCCAACTAGACCATATGATCACAAGATTGAACTCCTGGACACCTTCAAACCAGAACTAGGAAAAACATATCCCCTATCACCCCTTGAAACCAAAGAACTCAAGAAATTCATAAATGAGAACCTTTGAAAAGGATACATCCAAGAATCTGAATCTCCCATGGCTTCATCCTTCTTCTTTGTAGGAAAGAAGGATGGAAAACTCCAACCATGTCAAGACTACCATTATCTGAATAAACACACCAAGAAAAATGCATACCCCATTTCCATGATAATGACCATCATGGATAAACTTCAAGGAGCAAAATTATTCACCAAAATGGACATCCAACTTGGATACAATAATATCTGGATCCAAGAAGGTGACCAATGGAAAGCCACCTTCAAAACTCCAATCAGACTTTATGAACCAAACATCATGTTTTTTGGAATGTGCAATTCACCTGCCACCTTTCAAAGAATGATGGATACAATATTCACAAAAATGCTAGACAAAGGAGGAATCATAATTTACATGGATGACATCCTCATCTATGCAAAAACTCAAGAAGAAATGGATCGCCTTACTCTGGAAGCACTCCAGATCCTGAAGGAACAACAACTTGTACCTGAAACTAGAAAAATATGAATTCGACAAAACCCATCTAGAATATCTCGGCATGATAATCTCCCCCAACAAAATTGAAATGGACAATACCAAACTTCATGGAATCAAGGAATGGCCCTTACTCTGCACTACCTGCAATGTCAGAAAATTTATGGGATTCTGCAACTTCTACTGAAAATTCATATATCGCTATGCTGACATCTCCTGACTGCTTAACACTCTCTTATCCAAGACAAAGAAATTCGAATGGGAAAACAAGGCAAATGAAGCCTTCAACCGACTAAAATCCAAATTCATGAAAAAACCCATATTACTAATGCCAGACCAAACAAAACCATTCTTTATTGAAACCGACACCTCAAAATACACTTCAGGAGCAATCCTATCACAACAAGATATGAATGGAAACTACCATCCAGTAGCTTTCCTATCCAAAGTGTTCAACCCTACTCAGCACAACTATGAAATTCACAACAGGGAACTCCTTGCCATAATCACAGCACTAGAAGAATGGTGACACTATCTAGAAGGAGCACAATATCGCATAACCATATGAACTGATCACAAGAACCTCACCTTTTGGAGAAAGCCCCAAAATATCTCCAGAAGACAAGTCCAATGGCTCAGATTCCTCGCACACTTTGATTTTACAACTGAAGACATTCCAGGAACCAAAATACCAGCTGCCAATGTCCTCTTATGCCGACCAGATCACACCCTAGATGATGACAATGATAACAAAAATGTCACTGTCCTACCTAAGGAAGTATTCCTCAATGAAATCACAATGTTACCAAATGAACTATTCATCTCCCTGATTGATCAAGAACTACAGGAAGAAATCACAAAATTGTCCAAATATGATGAAATTACCATGGAAGCCATGAAACAGCTTCTATTAAAATCTCCAGAAGCAATGAACCCAACATACAGGATAGTTCCCATGCTACGAGGACACCTTATGACATTTGAAGGGAAAGTTGTCATCCCAGAAGATATGGAACTCCACCAATGTGTCATCCAAAGATACCATGACCATCCCTTGGCTGGACACCCTGGTGAGCAAGAAACCTATCACATAGCCAAGAATGAAGTATATTGGCCAGGAATGAGCACCTTTATACGAAACTATGTCCGAGGATGCAGTGCATGTCAACAATTCAAAATCAACCAAAACCCTTCCCACCCATTGCTACAAGCCATACCCCTGCCAGTATTGACCAGACCATTCACTCACATCACTATGGACCTGCTCACCAACCTACCAAAATCCCATGGATTTGACTCAATTCTGTCCATAGTAGACCATGGACTTATGAAGGGGGTAATTCTTACTCCTTGCACAAAAGAAATCACTACCAAAGGAATTGCCAACATAATTATAGACAAGATCTATGCCAGATTTGGACTACTGGACAAGATAATCTCCAACTGCAACCCCAGATTCCGAGCAAACTTCAGTCAAGCTCTCATGAAACACCTTGGAATCACCCAATCATTCTCATCTGCCTATCACCCTCAATCTGATGGAACTACAGAGTGATTCAACCAGGAGATTGCAGTGTACCTATCTATCTATTGCACAGGAAACCTCTTCACCTGGTTTAAAGCACTTCCAATCCTTGAATTCTCCTACAATTCACAAACACATTCTGACTGAAAACAAATGCCTTTTGAACTCATGTATGGAACAAAACCCCATGGAATACCTATGATCCTTGAAGAATCAAACTTCACCACCACTGAAGAAAGAATAGAATTCCTGGATCATGCATGAAGGGAAGCAATAGCTGCCCACAAACTAGCTATGGAACGCATGGAACAACGAATTAAATCCAAATTCAAACCCTTCGCCCTAGGACAAAGAGTGTGGCTTGAACAGAGAAACCTGAAACTCCCATTCAAGTCAAACAAAATAGCACCAAAATGTCTCAGACCATTTATCATTCAAGAAGTCTTATCACCACTCTCCTACTGGCTGAAACTACCCGAAACATGGAAAATTCACAATGTATTCCACACCACTCTTCTCTCTGAATACACTGAAAACAATATCCACAGACCAAACCCACAACCACCCCTCCCGGATATAATAGAAGGAGAAGAAGAATACAAAATCAAAGGTATCCTGAACCATAGAACCAAAAACAAACAAAGGGAATACTATATCAAATGGAAAGGTTATGATCATGAAGAAAACTCTTGGGAAAACGAAGCACAACTCTTACCATATGCCCAAGAACTATTACAAAAATACCAACAAGAACACTGACTAACCTCCACCTTGCCTAACTGACAAAAAAGATATAAATAATCCAAGATTCTCCCAACTTCTCCATCATTCCTCAACAGCATTCCTGCAAACTAAAAGCACTAATGGCACCTACTCAGAAAAACTACAAGAAGGGAAAGAAAGCTGCTATTGTGGCCTCATCCCCCTCTCCTTCTCTTTTCTCCATCTCCTCACTCTCTACAAAAAACAATTCCCCTGTTAGAAAAGCCCAATCTCTCCCCTCCTCCCCTCATATTCCTGTATCCAACCCTCCCACCATCACACCTGTGGACTACGAAACCCCTACCCCAATCCTTCCCACAGTCCAAATCAACGAACTGCTGGAGAAGCCAATAATCACCCTCCTGAATGCCATCTTCACCAAAGACAAGCTCCAACAATTTGCGGACCAGAACAAGCAATTCTGGGTCGACATCTTTGTCAGACCAGATTGTATCTACATTCCCCCCTCCACTGAATCATCTCCCAGCACTGCCTGGGATAAGCTCACCTACCCTGCAAGAATGGGAAGCAGCTCCGCTGTACCCCAACCTCATCCCCAACAAATAGAGGTACAAAACCCACCCAGCAACCCTGAACCAAGAGACCCACCAGTCTCTTTCTCCAACGTCATTGCCAGAACCACTCCCCATACTGCCACCTACAATGTGAAATCAACCCCTCAGTGACTCCTCTGGTCACCAAAACCGAAGTATGTCTACCTAATCCAGGTTGACAACCCCACCCCAATACTCCCCTCGGAGTGAGCTGGGATCCCGAAATCTGCTAGGGCAGAACTTCCCATCATTGACTGATGACATATCCCCAGCCAACCCTCCAATTTTCCTCCAAAATCCCCTACAACCATCACGAGCAACCCTGCCAATGGAAACCCAACTGGACAAGTCCAGTTTAGTCCCAACCTCCCTGCTAAGGACAGTTGACCTTCACTCATGGAGCTATGGGCTCAAACTGATTTCTCATCTGAGGGATCCCTCTGTACGATGGTCCTCAAGAAAGACCATCAAACTTGCTTCCACACCAAATATCTACATCATGCCAATCAGCAAAATTACTGGCATGCTATCTGTAATGCCATTTCACAGCTCAAACATCTTTCTCAGGATTATAAGCATGCTGCCAATCAAGTAGCCTTATTTATCCAGGCATCATGAAGCCTTGGATTACCTTAGGCTTACATCTGCTACCTCAATGAGCATAGCATTAAGCCTATCCCATCCAACCAGTGAACTGGCCTTTCTCAGGTCAGACCACACCAATAAGCTGATTCCTCCACAAGAAACCCCTCCCCCAAATTGAATACACCTCCCTCCTCCCCACCTGTCTTATCCAGACAAACAAATCCCACCTGAACAGCTCAAAATAGCTGTATACAACTTAATGAATCATCTAGACCAACTGCTGGCCCTTTAAAACCAGCAAGAAAACCACTCAACTCCAACCCAGGACATGAAAGAACCCCAACCCAACCCTGAGCAATGAACAACCTGAACTTCAACCTGAAGGCTGTGCCAAACTCCATCTCCCTGCCGTAGGTCACTGGGCCAGTGACTGTGCCCACACCACTTGCCCCATCTGCTGGAAAACCTGCCCTGGCCATTACCATTGGACCTGCCCCCAGTATTTCTGCTGACTTTGCAAAACCCTCAATCCCAAACATAAACCTGAAGATTGCCCTAAATACATCAATCATATATAGGCTGTGGAGAACATGAAACAACAATTTCAAGAACAAGTCCTTGAAAATCCCTGCAATGCTTTCAACAATGAATACTACAACGATAGAGTATCTCTAGACTACTCTGTCCTATCTGCATAAATTTCAGAGTAATTTACCTAGAGATGGACTAATGTTACAAACTTACCACATTCCCAATTAGCATATTAACCTTCTATCTAGACTTTTTCCTCTTTTCCCCTATACCCTGGTCTGTTCTTTATTTATTTACTACATATACTTCTACCTTTGCTTCTTATGATTTATTCTGAATTATGTTCCTGTTTCACCTTCATCTTTTCTCATTATCAGACTTCTATTTACTCATCTCCATCTTTCTGTGACTCATATCCCTTCTTTCTATTCACCTTATTCATCCCTATAACTCCTTATATTACCAATTAACCCATAGTAGTTTTCCCATTGACTTATATCTGTTTACTACATAATCTCCCATATCTCACTCGTAGCTAGTATACTAAACCTAAGTAGTACCTATGTATTACTCTAGGTTATTCTAGTAACAAGCTTCCTTATCTTCACTCATCTGCTATAAGGTTAACAACCTTGGGGACTGCAGTGACACTTAACTCAGACTTCTTAGGCAAGCATGAGCTTCTACTTGAGGGAGTGATCCAAAGCCTGCACAGAAGTCACTGAGACTTGTTGAATACTCCTGGGCTATAGCATTGAACCTCTCCCTGAGTGGAGATGATCTGGGCCCAGTTGCAAAGTAAGGTAATGTATGTAACAAGAAGAGGGTGGACTGTAAAGGACCAATATACTTGCAAGATATAGGATCTGGTATCATGAATGCAGCAGCTCTCATGCCAGCTAATACAAGGCCATTAATTTTTGTAGTCAAAGTGAGGTCAATGAAGTAGTTAGAAAAGTGGGTACAATCCTAGCATAATCATTTCCACATAATGCTGTAGCATTTGTCTGTGTCTTCCTACAAATCCTTCAAGCCAAAGCTCATTGGATCATTCTATACAAATTCTCTCATCCAGACTGTTTAAACAGTTTTAATAATCAATGCTTATGCATATCTCACATGCAATTGAGTAAAAACTCAGTGGATTGACTGGAGAATATAATCATGAAGGTGATTATAAATTCAGCACTTTAGAGTGAATTATGTGAGTTTTTACACCATTCCCTTGATTTTCAGCATTAATCATATCTCCATGTTTTTCAACATGTTGAGCTCCTTAATATATGTTACTCAATCATATTGCTTTTTAGGGCTTAGAGAGTGTTTATCATGTTACAAAGGACACTGCAGCACTCATCAATTAAGATGGACCAGCGTATAGTGAAAGCTTTTATAGCTTTTCATATGCAGATTGAACCACAATTAATTGCTCATTTTACTGTGCTCCTCCCTCAGCAACAAGTGTTTTTCTGATTTAAAATGTCAACACACTTTGTGAAAGGTGGATCATTATCAGTGCAATTTCCAGAAATAAAATATTTTCTTGCAAGTTTGTTAAGCTATACAAGGTGAAAGCTCATATAGACTTTAACTATATTTTTAGGATGCATGATATCCAAGCTCAATCACTTTTCTGGTAGACACTAGTGGGAATGCTTAGCTAGTCTATGCAAGAACTTGGTTGGTAAGCCAAATGAGTTTCTCTATTTGTTTGAATGCTCAAACCATTATCATCAAATTCAATCATGCAATGCTTATTCAACCAGCAACTTTTGTAACTCCTCCACAACAGTTGTTCCACAATACAGTGGCAACACAGAAGTGTGGTGTGTCAAAGGTGGTAGAATTCCTAATTAAAGGAATGCATATGTTGCAATAGATTGGTGGTTTAACACTAAGACATTGAATATGGTGGGCAAAGTACAACAAATGGAATGGAAAAGCCAGAAGTAGATTGTGAAAGGAAAATAGAATCTCCAGTGACATTGTAAGATGGTGGAAGTGAAACTGTTCTTTGCTTCAGGCAGATTTTGCTCTCTTCTTTGCAATTAGACTGGTGACTGTGATCCAGTTGATAAATCCAGACTATTAAGGGATAAATCCCTCATCAAATAAGGTGTTTTATAATAATATTAAGCCTTTCTGTGTGCACACATAAGCTGTAAGAGCTCTCGATGGGATCAGCATTGACTGGGGTATTTGAATCATCCCAGAATGCAGTCAATGTTTGTGCAGTCTTTGTCATGACTGTGCTGCAACTTCAAACACACAGTACAGAGCCAAATTAATGGTGTATTCCCTGATTTACACAATTAAGTGTCTTCTACCATAAATACTAGACTGGTGGATAAAGCCCAACTCTAGTCAACACTGAAACCTGCATTGAGGAAGGCAAGACTTATCCTTCAGCTGTAAAGCTTTAGACTTCTTGAGATAAGGTGCAGATCAGTCTCTTTACTTCAACTGTTGTATCACACATTGGGAGTAGGAGGTTTAGGTAGGTGATTCATGCCATGAATAATGCTAAGTGCTTTTGTTTGACAAACTCTCCTCCATAAATGGTATAAACTTTTGGCCAAAGTCATAAAACCAAAGAGGTTTCTCTAAATGTATATTTGGAACCTCATAACTTCTTTCGAAGGAGGACAACCATCAACATGAGATGAGAAGTTGTAGAATAGCATCATGTTAAACAACTAGCATTTCCATCAAATCTGAGTATTACACTCAAGGATGAGGATATTTATTTTAAGCAATTCTGGATAAAGGTACTGATGCAATTTCCCTTGTGAAATAATCCAGAGTGGTGATGAATTCAATGCAACATTCTTGACTGGTTTGCAATATCCAGGAGAAGGTGCAATTAGAGGAATTTCTGTTTGATGATGTCAATAGATAAAGTCTAATAAGGCATAAAGTTCAAGCAACTGAAATCTCCTTGCTAATAATGCAAGTTCATGTACAACAAATGAAATCAGGCAAACTTTTTACAGCTTTTTTTGACTTGTTGCAAAGGTGGTGACCTTTAACAATTGCCTCAAGAACTAAAGCATTCGAGGACATATGTTATAGAATTTCTTGACAGCAAATTGGCACAATATAATTAAGTAGCGCATACAGATTTCTAATCCTTAAATGTTGATGTATGCCAGAATTTATGCAGTTCAATGTTATGTCATCCCAAAGGATTGTGGTTCCTTGTCCTCAAGCCTAATGTAAAGCAGTGAAGTCTAAAGGATTTTTAATCCAGCAACAAAAACATGAAAGCTCAACCATATATGTTGGGAGCTATTCTGCTATTCCTTATACTAGTCATTTTTCCTTCCTTTAAAGAGGCAATTCACAAGATCTCATAAGAAATATTCTTCTCAAGTGAATATAGCTTTTATGCTTGTGCACTCATCATCATTTTGTCAATAAAGACATCTCACTTTCATTGCACAGAAGAGGATTTATAACTGGCAATGTGATGCACAGTATACCATCATTCTTTGCTAAGGAGAATGGGATCAGAAGTACTGACCCAAATGTCCAATCCTTTGAATCCAAGTACTGTAACATCTAACAATGGTGTATGTTAAGACTCCTCCAGAACCATGTGTTACAACCTTAGTCTGAGTAAACCTCAGGTTACAACTTAGGCTAAGACTTGAGGGTGAGTAAGGGGAAAGAACCAGGTGGTTAAGCATACCAAATACAGGAGGTTGTATGTATGCTTAAATATAAAGAGGGCATCCAGTTGAATAGATGGAGATAACTACATGAAACATCTGATGACAATGGTGTTGTAGTTCTATGAGTCAATACTTGGGGATTACTAGACCAGAATAGATAAAACAGACATGAGGTGAAATAGAATACAGACAGGAGCCGGTGGCTCGGCAGGTGACTCATCTCCTTCCTCCACTTTTGTTACTAGGGCAGGGAAGGAACCTAGGGTGTAGGCGCAGATGCAGTAGGTCTGGAGGCAGTGGGCATGGGCCTCAGCTTTGGCTTCAACTTTGCATTTTTTACACTTGGATGGGCAGCAGGACATTTTGACTTCACCCATCTGCCAATTGATGTCGGGGTTATGTTGTTTGAGCCAAGTGTATCTGAGGAGCAAGTCTTGGCAGCCAAGTCTAGTAACTGTGAGCAGGGAGTGTTCTGAGTGGTTGCGGTAGTGAAGGATGATGTCTATGACCTCTGTTATCTGACCAGCCTCATTTTCCAAGCCATCGACATTGTAGACTGCAAGTGGGCAGGAGAGCATGCAGGTGTTGAGTTTGTTGGTCCACACATAGTCTCAGTCAATGAAGGAGCCAGTCACACTGCTATCCACAAGAGCATGTACTCTGTGGCATTCTGCTGTGTCTGTAGTTTCCAATTCTACTTGTAGCATGAGCGAAGTCCCATGCTGGTCCAGAGCGGCTATGATGGGTTTGAGTGGGAGGTGCTTTTCCCATTTAGGATAGCAAGGTGTTGAAGGGGTTTTCTGGGGTACAGCTTTCAGTTCGGGTATGGGTGAAGAGTTGTCTATTTCATCTATGGGTAGCATACTGAACCTATTTACACTTTGCAGGGAGGGCACACTTTCCACTCACTGCTTTACAGAAAATCCACTTCTTCAGCCACTTGAGCCGAGTCCACTGCTTCTCTCACATCTTTCTTGGCCAGGAGTCTCATAAGGAGGTCATCTTCCTCCTCTGCAGTCAGGTGGCGGATGTCATGTCTGAGAGAACATTCAGATTTGACATGCCCAACCTTCTTGCAACAGTAGCAGGTGGGCAGGAGTGGAGTGGTTTTGTGAGAGGCATCTACCTCCATGGGTACAGGGGTGCTAAGAGACAGTGTGGGTCGAATGGGTGGAGGTGGGACAGCGATTGGTGGGAATGGAAGGGAATGGAGGGGTTTTGGTTTTGAAAGTGGCAGGTCAGAGTGGGTGGTGGCTTGGAAGGCATTGTTGGCAGCCCTCACCTGGTCAATGCGTTGAGCTGCAGCATACCAACCTTCTACATTGTTGTCCCAGGGGCATCCTGAGACTATGGTGGCTACTGCATTCTGGATCATCAGCTGAAGTCCTCGCCGAAATTTCACAACTACCACCTTCAGATCAGTGTACTCTGAGTCTGAAATGAGGTTATGGAAGTCATCAAGGTAGTCATCGACACTCTGGTTGCCCTGGTGGTACCCTGTGCCTTCCAAGATGTTGACTGCAGCAGCTTCCGCATCCACAGGGAAGAAGTGCTTGCGGAACTCTGTGGAAAAATCCTTCCAACCAAGGAATCAGGTTTGTCCTGGGTGTTGCTCTTCCCAACGCATTATGTTCTCAGCCCACTTGGCTGCTTGGCTGCTTTTCATATATGACAACACCCACAGGATCTGGGCGTCTTCGTCCTTGAAGTGATCCTTGCACAACTGAAGGTAGATGTGGCAGGAGTTGAGGAATGCACACCCTCTGGAGTGATCTCCATTGAAGTTGGATGGGGTGGCTACCTTGGCCCAGGTGGATGTGGAGTGTGGCCAAGGTGTGGAAGCAGGAGTATGGTTGGTGGGGAGTTGTGGAACATAGGGGGCAGGGGCATTCACAGCAGTCACTGTGCTGATCTGACCTTGTAAGGAGGAGAGTGTTTCATAGACTTTCAGTTCAGATGCCACCTGACAATTTATCACCTCCTGCAGGCTGTTCTGCAGTTGTGCGAGTATTTGTTCCAGGGGAGACATATTCTGCGCTGGCTGCAGTTGAACCTGCTATAGTTGTTCCTGCTGCTGTTGTGGCTGGGGCTGGTCCAACATGGGGGGCAGGTCAGGCAGGTAGAGACGGGGTCGGCTGATGGGGGGTGTTCGAGGGGAACTCCTCAGAGTTGTTTCCAGTGGACAACTGGATCTCTCATGAGATCTGATTCTTCTGTAAGGGCAATCTGCAGTCCGAGCAGCTCGGGGATGTGAAGCTCTCACGAGGCGGGTGAGTGGGTGACTGCAGGGAAATCCTTAGTTATATTACCAATGTGTTGTACAAACTACATACCTGTGGGGGAATCCTTAGAGAATCGGATAAGGGTCCCCTGCAGGTGTACAGGTTAATATATACTACTCTTCTGTCCATTGTCCTATTGTTTTATTATGTATGTAAGTCCGTCATTGTCCTTTGGGATCTCCAGTTGTGACTTATGTCCACTCAGCTGAGAGCAGGTGATGGTGTTGGGTTGTGGGACGGTCTGGGGGGACCATCGGGGGTTGCCCTGACATCAGGCTTATGCCCACTACCTCAACAAACATAGCATTAAGCCTATCCCATCCAACCAGCGAACTGGCCCTTCTCAGGTCAGACCACACCAACGAGCCAGTTCCCCCACAAGAAACCCCTCCCCCAAATCAAATGTACCTCCCTCCCCCACACCTGTTTCATCTGGATGACCAAATCCCACCCAAACAGCTTGAAACAGCCATATACAACCTAATGAACCATCTGGATCAACTGCTGGCCCTTCAAAGCCAGCAAGAAAACCACTCAGCTCCAACTCAGGACATGGAAGAACCCCAACCCAACCCCAAGCAATGAACAACCCGAATTTTGACCTGAAGGCCTTCTGCGAAAAATGTGCCAAGCTTCATCTCCCTGCCATAGGTCACTGGGCCAGTGATTGTGCCCATACCACTTGCCCCATCTGCCAGAAAACCCGCCCTGGCCATTACCATTGGACCTGCCCCCAGTATTTCTGCCAACTTTGTGAAACCCTCAATCCTAAACATAAACCCGAAGACTGTCCCAAATACATTGACCACATGCAAGCTGTAGAAAACATGAAGCAATGTTTTCAAGAACAAGTCCTTGAAAATCCATGCGATGCCTTTGATGACAAATACTATGATGATGGAGTATCTCTAGACTACTCCATTCTATCTGTGTAAATTTTGGAGCAATTTACCTAGAGACAGGCTAATGTTACGAACTTACCACATTCCCGGACTCTCCCCACTAGTGCATTAACCTTCTTTTCCATCTTTTCCCATTCTTCTCTATACCCTGGTCTGTCCTTTATTTATTTCTTACATGTACTTCTACCTTTGCTTCTTATAATTCATTCTGAATCATGTTCCTGTTTCACCCTTATTTTTTCTCATCATCAGACTTCTCTTTACTCATCTCTATCTTCTTGTGACTCATATCCCTTCCTTTTCCATTCATCCTATTCATCCCTATGACTCCCTATATTACCAATTAACCCGTAGTAGTTTCCCATTGACTCATATCTGTTTACTACGTAATCTCCTATCTTCTACTCATAGCTAGTATATAAACCTAAGTAGTACCTATGTATTACTCTAGGTTATTCTAGTAACAAGCTTTCTTATCTTCACTCATCAGGTTGTATATACACTTAAATACAGAATGGGCATCCAGTTGAATGGATGGAGAACTACATGGAATGTCCAATAGGTATGGCATTGTAGTTAGTTGGAGTCATACTTGGAGATCACTCAGTAAGAAATAACTGAAACAGACACACAAGCTGATAGAAATGTAACTGAATATAGGATGCAATGTGATTGGTGAAAGTCCACAACAATACCCCCCAATTAGGCTTCATGCTTCAGAAAGCTCATCAAAATCTCCATTCACTATAGTAGCAGTGAGAGATTTCTTGGTAGCTCTGATGAGGAATTTGCCATCATTTGATTGTGTGAAGAAGATGGGTAAATGGCTGTGACTGTCTTGGTGGATAGGGACTGGGACGCCATTGAATGGGAATTCAGTGGTGGTGGAACTGTCCTAGTAGTTCTTGACTATTGTCTTCCAGTAGTGTTGGTCCTTCTCTTGTCCTGGCAACACAGTGCAGAACCTTGTAGGTGGCAGAAAAACCAATACAAGTTGTGGTGGGGTGATGGTTTTTATGAAGCAGCAGAGGGTGTTAACTTCCTCTTTCATGGAGACTGTGGCTTCTTCATCCATGGGAGTGTCAGTGCGAGATGGTGGAGTAAGATTGACGGTGTCATGTAATTTGGAGAGGGTGATGTGGATTCTGTCAACTAAGGTATTGATATTGGGGTCTTCATTCATTTTGTCCCTTCCAAGCAACTTCATGGCTACATTGGTGAGTTCAAGGAATATATTGGCAATATTGAGGTGGCTTGAAGACTTCGAGACCTAAGTTGATTCAGCTTTGAAGTCCTTGGACATGGTCTTGTTTGTTGGGGGTGAGGGTAGACTAGTCTAGGGCTTGGAAGATGGCAGGGATGTGTTGGCTGGTGGAGGAGGACACATTGGTGAACCCTACATACATGTTAGTGAAGGTAATACAAGCAGTTGTGAGGGTAATGTATTGATTGACAACTAGATGTTTATTTTGGGCTGTGATAGTTTCTAGTTCACTGTTTGTGGCTTTGTCAACATCTTTGAGTAGGGTTTCAAGTAACCCTTGTGCTAGTGATGGAGTGTTGGTGAGGTTGTAGTGGGTTCCTTTGGGAAGCAGGTGCTTGGCTGCTGCCTGGTTCTGGAAATGGGACAGAGGAAATTCTGGTGGGGGTGGGGTGAATGAGAGAGTTGATGGTGATGTGGTTGGATTGGGAGGAGGGCATGTTTACTTTGTTTTCTTGTCTAAGCTATTTGTTCAATGTCTTTTTAGTGTTTTCTGCCCCCTTTTTTATGGGTATCCTCTAGATGCCTTTTTAGGTAGTCTTGTATGGCATCTCTTGCATTTCCTAGGTTGGACTCTGCTGTCCATGTATCTTCTTCATTACTGTACCCCTTCCAGTGGACCAAGAATTGATAGCCCCTTCCTCGTTTCCTTTGTCCACAGATTTTGTCTACTTTGTACTTCTCTTTGTCATTGATGATTACTGGGTCAGGCACTGGTAGCTGCCTTTGGCTCAGGAATTTGGCCTTATGTGCTGGTGTCAGGAGCTGTTCATTGAACACATCAGTGGATAGCCCATCCTTCTGGTATTGTTAGCCAATATGCTGCTTCTCCTAATTTTTCCTTAATAAGGAAAGGCCCATACCACTTTTGGCCTAGCTTCTTTGATGTCTGATTGGTATGGATGTTAGTGTTCTCCAGCCACACTGCATCTCCTATCTGATGTGCATTGGTGTGGGTTTTGCTGCAGTCATGCTGTTGTTTCATCTTTTCTTGATATGACCATAGTGCTGATGAGGCATTATCTCAGGTGGTCTGTAGCCTTTCTAGGAACTCTGTGGCAGCAGGATTGTTCATGGTTGACTCACTTCTACCCTTCCATGGGTTCCTTCTGTAGTTTAGGAAAAATGGTGTTTCCTGTGTTCCCCTGTGCTGCTTGTTGTTGTATTGAAACTCTACGAATGGGAAGCCATTCTGCCCAGTTGTCCTGGTTGTAGTTGCAATATAGACAGATATACGTTTCTACTTCTCTATTGAATGCATTCAGTTTGTCCATCAGTTTGTGGATGGTATGCTGTTGATAGATTTCATTCTATGCTGAGTCCTTTGAATAGTTCCTTGGTGAATTCTAATGCAAATTGGGGTCCTTAGTCACTGAGTACTTTTCTCGGTAATCTGTGTAGCTTCCATACTTTGTCTCGATATATCTTTGCAATATCTTTGGATAAAACATCTGTGGTTGTTGCCATGAGTTGTATTATTTTTGTGAAGTGGTCTACAATGACTAGTATGGCATCTTTTCCTTTAGACTCTGGTAATAGTCCAATCATATCAATACTAATTTCTTCCCAAGGTCCATTTGGTATCAGAAGGGGATGTAGTGGCGATTTGAGCAGTGCTATTCTTGCTTTATTCTTTTGTGTTATGTGTGTTATCTTACTTTGCAACTGGGCCCAGATCATCTCCACTCAGGGAGAGGTTCAATGCTATAGCCCAGGAGTATTCAACAAGTCTCAGTGACTTCTGTGCAGGCTTTGGATCACTCCCTCAAGTAGAAGCTCATGCTTGCCTAAGAAGTCTGAGTTAAGTGTCACTGCAGTCCCCAAGGTTGTTAACCTTATAGCAGATGAGTGAAGATAAGGAAGCTTGTTACTAGAATAACCTAGAGTAATACATAGGTACTACTTAGGTTTGTATACTAGCTACGAGTGAGATATGGGAGATTATGTAGTAAACAGATATAAGTCAATGGGAAAACTACTATGGGTTAATTGGTAATATAAGGAGTTATAGGGATGAATAAGGTGAATAGAAAGAAGGGATATGAGTCACAGAAAGATGGAGATGAGTAAATAGAAGTCTGATAATGAGAAAAGATGAAGGTGAAACAGGAACATAATTCAGAATAAATCATAAGAAGCAAAGGTAGAAGTATATGTAGTAAATAAATAAAGAACAGACCAGGGTATAGGGGAAAAGAGGAAAAAGTCTAGATAGAAGGTTAATATGCTAATTGGGAATGTGGTAAGTTTGTAACATTAGTCCATCTCTAGGTAAATTACTCTGAAATTTATGCAGATAGGACAGAGTAGTCTAGAGATACTCTATCGTTGTAGTATTCATTGTTGAAAGCATTGCAGGGATTTTCAAGGACTTGTTCTTGAAATTGTTGTTTCATGTTCTCCACAGCCTATATATGATTGATGTATTTAGGGCAATCTTCAGGTTTATGTTTGGGATTGAGGGTTTTGCAAAGTCAGCAGAAATACTGGGGGCAGGTCCAATGGTAATGGCCAGGGCAGGTTTTCCAGCAGATGGGGCAAGTGGTGTGGGCACAGTCACTGGCCCAGTGACCTACGGCAGGAAGATGGAGTTTGGCACAGCCTTCAGGTTGAAGTTCAGGTTGTTCATTGCTCAGGGTTGGGTTGGGGTTCTTTCATGTCCTGGGTTGGAGTTGAGTGGTTTTCTTGCTGGTTTTAAAGGGCCAGCAGTTGGTCTAGATGATTCATTAAGTTGTATACAGCTATTTTGAGCTGTTCAGGTGGGATTTGTTTGTCTGGATAAGATAGGTGGGGAGGAGGGAGGTGTATTCAATTTGGGGGAGGAGTTTCTTGTAGAGGAATCAGCTTATTGGTGTGGTCTGACCTGAGAAAGGCCAGTTCACTGGTTGGATGGGATAGGCTTAATGCTATGCTCGTTGAGGTAGCAGATGTAAGCCTAAGGTAATCCAAGGCTTCATGATGCCTGGATAAATAAGGCTACTTGATTGGCAGCATGCTTATAATCCTGAGAAAGATGTTTGAGCTGTGAAATGGCATTACAGATAGCATGCCAGTAATTTTGCTGATTGGCATGATGTAGATATTTGGTGTGGAAGCAAGTTTGATGGTCTTTCTTGAGGACCATCGTAGCAGAGGGATCCCTCAGATGAGAAATCAGTTTGAGCCCATAGCTCCATGAGTGAAGGTCAACTGTCCTTAGCAGGGAGGTTGGGACTAAACTGGACTTGTCCAGTTGGGTTTCCATTGGCAGGGTTGCTCGTGATGGTTGTAGGGGATTTTGGAGGAAAATTAGAGGGTTGGCTGGGGATATGTCATCAGTCAATGATGGGAAGTTCTGCCCTAGCAGATTTTGGAATTCCAGCTCACTCCAAGGGGAGTGTTGGGATGGAGTTGTCAACCCAGATTAGGTAGATATACTTTGGCTTTGGTGACCAGAGGAGCCACTGAAGGGTTGATTTTGTATTGTAGGAGGCAGTACAGGAAGTGGTTCCAGCAATGACCTTAGAGAAGGAGACTGGAGGGTCTTAGGATTCAGTGTCACAGAGTGGGTTTTGTATCTCTGTTCACTGGGAATGAAGTTGGAGTACAGCAGAGCTGCTTCCCATTCTTGCTAGGTAGGTAAGTTTATTCCAGGTGGTGCTGGGAGTTGATTCAGTGGAGGGGGGAATATAGATATAATCTGGTCTGACAAAAACATCAACCCAGAATTGCTTGTTTTGGTCCACAAATTGTTGGAGCTTGTCTCTGGTGAAGATGGCATTCAGGAGGGTGATTATTGGCTTCTCCAGCAGTTCATTGATTTATACTGTGGGGAGGATCAGGGCAGGGGTTTTGTGGTCCACAGGTGTGATGGTGGAAGGGTTGGATATAGAAATACAAGGGGAGGAGGGGAGAGATTGGGATTTTCTGACAGGGGAGTTATTTTTTGTAGAGAATGATGAGATGGAGGAAAGAAAAGAAGAGGGGGATGAGGCCACAATAGCAGCTTTCTTTCCCTTCTTATAGTTTTTCTGAGTGGGTGCCATTGGTGGTTTAGTTCAGAGGAATGCTGTTGAGGAATAATGGAGAAGTTGGGAGAATTTTGGATTATTATATTTTTTTTGTTGTTTAGGTGGAGCAGTGGTTAGTCAGTGTTCTTGTTGGTATTTTCATAACAGTTCTTGGGCATGTGGTAAGAGTTGTGCTTTGTTTTCCCAAGAGTTTTCCTCGTAGTTGTAATCTTTCCATTTGATGTAGTATTCTCTTTGTTTGTTTTTGGTTCTGTGGTTCAGGATACCTTCAATTTCATATTCCTCTTTTCCTTCTATTATGTCAGGGAGGGGTGGTTCTGGGTTTGGCCCATGGATATTGTTTTCGGTGTATTTGGAGAGAAGGGTGGCATGGAATACATTGTGAATCTTCCATGTTTTGGGTAGTTTCAGCTGGTAGAAGAGTGGCAATAAGACTTCTTGAATGGTAAATGGTCTGAGACATTTCAGTGCTATTTTGTTTGATTTGAATGGGAGTTTCAGATTTCTCTGTTCAAGCCACACTCTTTGTCCTAGGGTGAAGGGTTTGAATTTGGATTTGATTTGTTGTTCCATATGTTCCATAGCTAATTTGTGGACAGCTATTGCTTCCTTTCATGTGTGATCCAGGAATTCTATTCTCTCTTCAGTAATGGTGAAGTTTGATTCTTCAAGGATTGTAGGTATTCCATGGGGTTTTGTTCCATACATGAGCTCAAAAGGCATTTGTTTTCAGTCGGAATGTGTTCATGAATTGTGGGAGAATTTGAGGATTGGAAGTGTTTTAGACCAGATGGAGGGGTTTCCTGTGCAATAGATAGACAGGTACACTGCAATTTCCTGATTGAATCATTTTGTGGTTCTGTCAGATTGAGGGTGGTAGGCGAATGAGAATGATTGGATGATTCCAAGGTGTTTCATGAGAGCTTGACTGGAGTTTGCTTGGAATCTGGGGTTGTGGTTGGAGATTATCTTGTCCAGTAGTCCAAATCTGGTATAGACCTTGTCTATAATTATGTCAGCAATTCCTTTGGTGGTAATTTCTTTTGTGCACAGAGTGAGAATTACCCCCTTCATAAGTCCATGGTCCACTATGGACAGAATTGAGTCAAATCCATGGGATTTAGATAGGTCAGTGAGTAGATTCATAGCAATGTGAGCAAATGGTCTTCCAGATATTGGTGGAGGTATGGCTTGTAGTGCTGGATGGGGAGGGTTTCAATTTATTTTGAATTGTTGACATGCACTGCATCCTTGGACATAGTTTTGTATGAAGGTGCTCATTTCTGGCCAGTAAACTTCACTTTTGGCCATGTGATAGGTTTCTTGTTCACCAGGGTGTCCGGCAGAAGGATGGTCATAGTATCTTTGGATAATATGTTGGCAGAGTTCCACATCTTCTAGGATGACAACTTTCCCTTCAAATGTCATAAAGTGTCCAAGTGGCATGGGAACTATCCCGTATTTTGGGTTCATTGCTTCTAGTGATTCTGATAGAAGTTGTTTCATGGCTTCCATGGTAATTTCATCATATTTGAATGATTTTGTGATATCTTCCTGTAATTCTTGATTGATCAGGGAGATGAATAGTTCATTTGGCAATACCATGATTTCACTGAGGAATACTTCCTTAGGTAGGATAGTGACATTTTTGTTATCATTGTTGTCATCTAGGGTATGATCTGGTTGGTGTGAGAGGGCATCGGCAGCTGGTATTTTGGTTCCTGGAATGTGTTTGATTGCAAAATCAAAGTGTGCAAGGAATCCAAGCCATCAGGCTTGTCTTCTAGAGATATTTTGGGGTTTTCTCCAAAAGGTGAGGTTCTTGTGATCAGTTCATATAGTTACACAATATTGTGCTCCTTCTAGGTAGTGTTGCCATTCTTCTAATAGCTGTGATTATAGCAAAGAGTTCCCTGTTGTGAATTTCGTAGTTGTGCTGAGTAGAGTTGAATGCTTTGGATAGGAAAGCTACTGGATGGTAGTTTCCATTCATATCTTGTTGTGATAGGACTGCTCCTAAAGCATATTTCAAGGCATTGGTTTTGATAAAGAATGGTTTTGTTTGGTCTGGCATTAGCAAAACGGATTTCTTCATGAATTCGGATTTTAGCCAGTTGAAGGCTTCATTTGCCTTGTTTTCCCATTCAAATTTCTTTGTTTTGGACAGGAGGGTGTTAAGTGGTCAGGAGATGTTAGCATAGCAATGTATGAATTTTCAGTAGAAGTTGCAGAATCCCATAAATTTTCTGACATTGTGGGTAGTGCAGGGTAGAGGCCATTCTTTGATTCCATGAAGTTTGGTATTGTCCATTTCAATTTTGTTGGGGGAGATTATCATGCTGAAATATTCCAAATGGGTTTTGTTGAATTTGCATTTTTCTAGTTTCAGGTACAAGTCATTGTCCTTCAGGATCTGGAGTGCTTCTAGAGTAAGGCAATCCATTTCTTCTTGAGTTTTCACATAGATGAGGATGTCATCCATGTAAATTATGATTCCTCCTTTGTCTAGTATTTTCACAAATATCATATCCATTATTCTTTGAAAGGTGGCGGATGAATTGCACATTCCAAAGAACATGACATTTGGTTCATAAAGTCTGATTGGAGTTTTGAAGGCAGCTTTCCATTGATCACCTTCTCAAATCCAGATGTTATTGTATCCAAGTTGGACATCCATTTTAGTGAATAATTTTGCTCCTTGAAGTTTATCCATAATGGTCATTATCATGGGAATGGAGTATGCATTTTCTTGGTATGTTTATTTAGATAATAGTAGTTCTGACATGGTTGGAGCTTTCTATCCTTCTTTCCTACAAAGAAGAAGGATAAAGCCATGGGAGATTCAGATTCTCAGATGTACCCTTTTCAAAGGTTCTCACTTATGAATTTCTTGAGTTCTTCAGTTTCAAGGGGTGACAAGGGATATGTCTTTCCTAGTTCTGGTTTGAAGGTGTCCAAAAGTTTGATCTTGTGATCATATGGTCTAGTTGGGGGGAATCATTCAGACTTCTTGGTATTGAATAATGATGCGAATTTCTTGTATTTCCTGGGTAGCTTTGTATTGGTTTTTGGAGTTGACTTTTGTGTGAGGCTTGTAGCCTGGGTGATTTTTGTATTGATTTTGAGTTTATGAGGGGTTTGAGTGATTCCGTAGAGTTTATGTTCCAGGTGAAATTCATTCAAAATCAATGTTTTCCAGGTAGAGTTTGAGTTCATTGATGGAGAGTTTGGGTTCTTCAGAGTGAATGATGGCTTCATAAGACTTTTACTGCAAGTGGATCAAAGTCTTCATCTAGATAGGTATAGTGTTCGATGTCATTCATTCTGTGGATGTCTAGGGCAATCTCATTGATGGTGGTGGGTCCATTTGTAGATTTCACAATTAAGGGTATAATATGGTCATTGTTTTGCCATCTGAACTCTTGAGTAGTCCAGTTTATGTCCAGGTTTGTTTGTTGTAGCCAGGAATATCCTAGAATTAGGTCTTTCAATCCTATTCCTGAGACATAGGCTTTAAAATGACATTGCTTTCCATTGATTAAGGTGTTTAGTTTGATGCTTTCATAAATTGATCCATTTTCATTAGGAGTTTCATCTGTGTTAGATACTTTGATGGGTTGGTCAATGGTATGTGTTTGTAATCTGTAGGTGTTTGTAAACTTTGAGGAAATGAAATTTCCTTGAGCTCTGGAGTCAATTAGGGCAGTGACTGGGATATTTCATAGATGGTTCTGATTGAGTTCAATAGGGAGGAAAATTGACACTTTGTTGTTCAAGGTAAGGAGTTTAATTAGGTTGATTTGTGGGTCACCCAGTAATTCCTTTGCAGGATCAGGTGATGTACTCAAAAATCCCCAAAGGGTTTGAGTGTTGGGTCAGAGATGTAGGCTTCTCTGAATTCCATTCATTCATCTATTGGGAGTTCTCTGATCATGGCTTGGATGTCAAGTGCAGAGACTTTTCAAGTTTGGTTGGGAGTAGTACCAGAGTAGTTCCTGGAAGGTTGAGGTTGCAATGGTTGTGCATATTGCAGCAGCTGCATGAATCTTTATTGTGGAGGATTAGGCTGTCTAGGGAGTGGTTTTTCCTTAGACAGGTTTGGGTCTGGATTCAGGCAATTGTTAATAAGAGTGTCCAAACTTTCCACATCCTATGCATTTCCCTGCTTTGTAGCAAGCAACTTGCTCAGCAGTGAATACGGTATTTAGTTATAGTTCGGGATTGTCCAGATCATAGTCTTTATGGGCATAGTCCAAGTCTTGTTCTGGAGAATATGGTTCTTTGTCCTCGTAGGGTGGTTTGTAATAGTTTTGAGGTTCCATTTGTATTTCATATATAGTTTATGGAGATCAGTACCGTGGTAAAACCATTCCAATGCATCTATACAGAGCTATAGGGCCCCTCCAATGAGCCTTGACTTGGGAAATAAGTCTGATGCACTTAATCTAAAAGGATGATCAGCATGTTCACAAGGAAATGCCACCATTGTTAGATTAATGAACATCACTCAGCACTAATGACACATATGAATGCATTCGTATACAATCCATAGGGACACATAGGAGAACAGTTCACATGACATCCAAAATCTTAGATGTTCTACATATTTAGAGAAGAATGCAGACCTAGAGGATGGGCTAAAACCCAGCCTAGAACAAACAGATACCCAGAATCCTCCTGTATTTCCAATGTTTCACTAATTTAACAGGTTGCAGCTCTCTTGGCACATGATCTAATCTACCAGTTTGTACCTTGCTTGATAATATGTTCCTAGTCATGTAATCATTATCTTGTCATAACAAGCACCCAAATAATATATAAACCCCCTCTGAGGTGTCAGACATAGCAAGGAACCTACTAGCCATTGCCCAGCCTTCAGAGTGCAATGAAAAGCGATCTATTGTGCCTGAGCAAAGCAAAGTAATAAGTTCTTTTGAGATTAACTGGATTAAGTGACTTGAGCTAAGGTTGAGACCTTTGTAATCTAAGAAGAAGACCTTGGCTTACTTACGAAGTGAGCTTAGATTAAGAGCATATTGCATCGCTACACCTTGATACTTGGAGTATCACAAGTGTAGGACAGTGTGCTTCTGGTTGTTGACTTGATAAGGGTGAATCTTAGGGAGTACCTAAGGTTCTGTGTCTTGTTAACTTTTTAGATAAGGGATGCAAGTTGTGCTTTTTACAGTGTAACTTGGCTTTACTCTTCTTAGCGAAGACAGCTAGTTATTCTGGTGTTCTCTACGCATTGTTGTTTCATGTTATTTTGTGGAATTGTCCCTCATATTGTTAGATTGCCTCCCTATGAACTTGTCTTGTGCAGAAATCTTTAAAAATCTATTCCGTCAGCTTAAGCTAAATTGTAGAAGAATGGCTGGTAATGGGGGGAGTTGGATTCCAGGGGAAATTTTGAGGCCACATTGCATTAGCTTGATGGTTGACTGAGTCTCATCATACTGCATCAGTGTACCATTCAGCAATGGTTTTAGGTGGTCCTTCTTTCCTAGTCCATACTTCTCTTGCCAAAGAGGGGTTGAGTCCACATTTATATTGTTTGATCAATGCTTCATTGTCTTGAATTCCTCCAATAGATGCAAGGCATTGAAATTCAAGGTTGAAGTCTGCAGCAGAAGATTTGTTTTGCTTTGGTTCATACCATTGTCTTCTTGCTGTGATTTGTTTGTCAACTGGGGTGAAGTGCTTTAGAATTTCAATTTCAAATTCTTCAAATGTAGAGTATCTCCAAGAAATAGGTCTTCCATGAGCATTGGTGATTTGGCTTTTGTAGTATTGTTCAGACCAAGATCTTGCTTTTCCTTTAACCATGAGGCTGAGGACAAATCTGATTTGTCATTGGTCATCTGTAAATGCTCTGGGGTTTATTTCAAGGTAGTTTTTGACTAGTATCCACCAAGTCTTAAATCTTGGGTTTGTTCTGTCAAAGTTGGGAGGTTTTTGTCCAATTTTCTTTGAGTTTCCATCATTCTCTACAAATTGAATAGCAGGAGTATAATGTCTTTGTTGACCTCCTTCTTCTCTTCCAAGGGAGAAAGAGGACAGAGTAAATGAACCATGGCTGGGGTTTCATGATGAGGGAGGGGAGAGAGAGGGCACTCTTCCTTGTCAACCTCTATAGAGAGGAGGGTCTCCTCCTGGGGGTCTTCACCATCCAATTCTGAAGATAGGTGTTGTAGCTCCTGATTGAGGTGGTAATTGTTCAGGTGGTTTGACATTAGTTTCAGTTTGTGTTTGAGTTGAAGTAGCCATTGTTTTGATTTCTGGATGAACTGGTTCTTGTGATTCAAAACCAGGGATGTCTAGGTATTCAAGGGTGTCTGGAGTGTATGAAAGGTGAGTTTCTTCTTGATTAAGGATGTCTTGGAATTCAGATGGATGTTCAGGCAACTGATGGAACATCTTGTCATCTAAGTCATCTTCAAAGATGGATAGTAGGGTTTGGGGGTTTTCAATTCCAAATTGGGAAGGGAATATGGCTCTGGACAGTGTCTGTGGTGGTGATTCCTGAGATGGGCCCTGCTCAGGTGAATTGGGTCAAAAATAGTCAAATTTGCCACTTTGTGCTAGCTTTAGGGATTCTGGTTCAGTAGATTTTCTTGTAGGCACAGGTAATTCTTGTAGTAGTTTTGGCTTTTGTGATCATGTATGTGGAGTGTGATAGATTCTTTCTAGGAATGGTGCTGAAGGTCCTTCTGGTTTATGAGTATACTGGAGTGGTGGTATAGTAGGAGATTCAAAGGGATGTTGGGTTGGTATGTGAAACAATTGTTCTGGAGATGAAAAGGAAGGGTGTAAGGGATGTTTCCCTTTTCATGACATGGTGAAGAAAGACAGATAGCAGGTAACCAGGCCCACTCTACTCAACACAGTTATGCAGAGGCTTCTCAATATGTTGACACATGGAGGATTGGAGAAATAACAAAACCTAGTGGTGAACAGTCCCACTCTTCTCAACACTACTTGGCAGAGGACAGATAAACAAACTAGTAGACCTGAAGTTCTACTCTTCTTAACCCTATTACTGGGAAAGCTTCTTAATGTCAACTGGACAGAGGAATAATCAGCAGAAGCTGGCCATAAGAGACAGGAGTTGTGTAGAAACAAGAGGTGAGGTGAGGTTATTCTTATGTTATATATGTTACCTTACTTCACAACCAGGCCCAGATTGTCTCCACTCAGGGAGAGGTTCAATGCTATAGCCCAGAAGTATTTGACAAGTCTCAATGACTTCTGTGCAGGCTTTGGATTGCTCCCTTGAGTAGAAGCTCATGCTTGCCTAAGAAGTCTGAGTTAAGTGTCACTGCAGTCCCCAAGGTTGTTAACCTTATAGCAGATGAGTGAAGATAAGGAAGCTTGTTACTAGAATAACCTAGAGTAATACATAGGTACTACTTAGGTTTATATACTAGCTACGAGTGAGATATGGGAGATTATGTAGTAAACAGATATGAGTCAATGGGAAAACTACTATGGGTTAATTGGTAATATAAGGAGTTATAGGGATGAATAAGGTGAATAGAAAGAAGGGATATGAGTCACAGGAAGATAGAGATGAGTAAATAGAAGTCTGATGATGAGAAAAGATGAAGGTAAAACAGGAACATGATTCAGAATGAATCATAAGAAGCAAAGGTAGAAGTACACATGGTAAATAAATAAAGAATGGACCAGGGTATAGGGGAAAAGAGGGAAAAGTCTAGATAGAAGGTTAATATGTTGATATGGAGAGTCTGGGAAGGTGGTAAATTCATAACACTTATTCACCTCCTTCTGACACACTAGGCATTTCATGAGATCACAAATGTGATATGTCACAAGTGAATTGAACTTAACATGTTCTGCCCATAAACATTCTTTCTCTTCATCAGTATACTGATATGTAATCAGCTGATTCATCTTACTTTCCAGCTTAGTCACACTAGCAGAATAAGCAGAAGAAGAAGTGCCACCAGCACGCTTCCAGCATATATTACAATGTATAAAGTCCATACAGTGATGCCTACAATGTAGTCCTACAGGGGGCAGATGTGTAGCTACATCTGCATAGGTGTGGCACCTTGCTCGGCAGCAACCTCCTTGTCCCAGCTCATCCATGGAATTTCCAGGGTGTCCTGCTCCAAGGCAGACAGACCCTGCATCTGGATCATCCTGTCCCATCCATTGACAGGACTGTACACCTTCATTAGTATCCAAGAAGAAAAAATAGTCAGATGAAGTTACTGATCCGCACCCTCCATCAGAACCATAGTCAGTGTCCAAGTCATTATCATCTAAGACTGACTCGAGAACTGACTGTTACGAACTTACCACATCCCCGGTCTCCCTTGTTGTGCATTAACCTTCTATCTAGACTTTTCCTTTGTTTTCCCCTATACCCTGGTCTGTTCTTTATTTATTTAACACGTGTACTTTTACCTTTGCTTCTTATGATTCATTCTGAATCATGTTCCTGTTTCACCTTCATCTTTTCCCATTATCAGGCTTCTAGTTACTCATCCCTGTCTTCTTATGACTCGTATTCCTTTGTTTCTATTCATTTCCCCTATCCCCCATGATTCCATAGATTACCAATTAACTTGTAGTAGTTTCTCATTGACTCATGTCTGCTTACTGCATAATCTCTCATCTGTCATTCATAGCTAGTATATAAACCTAAGTAGTACCCATGTATTACCTTAGGTTATTCTAGTAACAAGCTTTCTTATCTTCGCTCATCTACTACAAGGTTAATAACCTTGGTGTTACGACCTTAGTCGGTTTAGACCTCAGGTTGCAGCTCTGGCTAAGTCTTGAGGGCGAGTAAGGGAAAGAGAACAAAGGTGGTTAAGCATACCGAATACAACAGGATGTATGTACGCTTAAATACGTCTAGACCTATCCGGTTGAACGGATGGAGTAACTACATGAAACGTCCAGTTAAGGCGTGGTAGTTGGTACGAGTCATATCATCGGAGAACGCTGGACTAGAATAACTGAAACAGGTACGCAGATAGTTAGGAATGTAGAATAGCACGGAACTCGTTATGATCAGTGGAAACTCATAACAATACCCCCCGATTAGACTTCATGCCTCAGGAAGTTCGTCAAACTCTCCATTGACTACGGCGGCGGCGAGGGCTTTCTTGGTGGCTCCGATGAGGTACTTTCCTTCGTTGGAACGTGTGAAGAAGACGGGCAAGTGGCTGCGGCCATCTTGACGGATAGGGACTGGGACTCCGTTGAAGGGGAACTCGGTGATGGTTGAGTTGTCCCAGTAGCTCTTGACTATCGTTTTCCAATAATGTTGGTCCTTTTCTTGGCCTGGTAGTACACTGCGGAATCTTGCTGGTGGGAGAAAAACCGATACGATCTGTGGTGGGGTGATGGTCTTTATGAATCATCGGAGTGTGTTGACTTCCTCTTTCATTGAGACGGTGGTTTCTTCGTCCATGGGTGTGTCTGCTCGTTTGGTTGGTGGGGAACGGATGGTGGTGTGTAGGTCCGCGAGAGTGACTCCAATGCGTGTAACGAGTTGATCGATGTCTGGGTCTTCCATGGTCTTGTCGTGTCCTAGTAAGTTCATAGCGACGTCTGCGAGTTCTAGGAAGATATCGGCGATATCGAGGTGGTTGAATACCTCTAGAGCGAGGTCAACACGGCTCTGAAGGCTGTGAACTCGACTTTGTTCGCTGGGTGTGAGGGTGGATAATTCTAATGCGCGGAAGATGGCGGGGATGTGTTGGCTTGTGGAGGACGATGCGTTGGTGAACCCAGCGTACATGTCCGCGAAAGTGATGCAAGCGGTGGCAAGGGTGATGTGTCAGTTTACTGCGAGTCGTTTGTTTTGGGCCGTGATTGTTTCCACTTCGTCGTTTGTGGCTTTGTTGACATCTTTGAGGAGGGCCTCGAGGAGTCCTTGTGCTGGGGACGGGGTGGTTGCGAGGTTGTAACGGGTGCCTTGGGGTGTGGGTGCTTGGCTGTTGCCTGGCTTTGGGAGGGGGACTGAGGAGATCGTGGTCGGGTTGGGGTGGACGAGGGAGTTGATGGAGATGCGGTTCGCTTGGGAGGACATGTTTGGCTAGTATCTTTGTCTGGGGTTTGACTTGGCTGATGTTTTCCTGGATTTCTTGCCCCCCTTTTTATAGGTATCCTCCGGATGCCTTTTGTGGTACTCCGCTATCGCGTCTCGGGCGTTTTGCAAGTTTGACTCTGCTGTCCACGTATCTTCTTCGTTGCTGTATCCTTTCCAGTGTATAAGGAATTGATATCCCCTTCCTTTTCGTCGTTTTCCTCGGACTTCTTCCACTTCGTATTCTTCTTCATTGTTGATGATCATTGGTTCGGGCGCTGGTGCTTCTTTCTGGATGTGGAATGATGTCTTTTGTGCCGGGGTTAACAACTGCTCATTAAACACATCATGGATGGCCCATCCTTCTGGTATCGCCAGCCGATATGCCGCTTCTCCTATTTTTTCCTTAATTCGGAAAGGCCCATACCTTTTTTGGCCTAGCTTCTTTGATGACTGATTGGTATGGATGTTGGTGTTTTCTAGCCATACTTCATCGTTGATCTGATATGTCCTCGTGTTCATCTTGCTGTTATCATGTGTCCGTTTCATCTTTTCTTGGTATGATCGTAGTGTGGAAGTAGCATTGTTTCTTGCATTCTGGAGCTGTTTTAGGAACTCCGTACTGCTAGGGTTGTTCGTCGTTCCGTTTTCCTTTCCTTTCCAGGGGTGTCTTCCGTAGTTCAGGTAGAACGGTGTCATCTGAGTGCCCATGTGCTTTTTGTCATTGTATTGGAATTCGGCCATGGGTAGCCATTTTGCCCAGTCGTTTTGGTCGTAGTTACAGTATATCCTCAGGTATGTTTCGACTTCTCTGTTAATTCTTTCTGTCTGTCCGTCGGTCTGTGGGTGGTATGCCGTTGATAGGTTTCGTTCTATCCCTAGTCCTTTGAACAGTTCGCCGGTGAATTCGGATGCAAACTGTGGTCCTCGGTCACTGAGGACTTTCCTCGGTATTCCGTGTAGCTTCCATATTTCATCTCGGTAGTGCTGTGCTAGTTCTTTTGAGGAAACATCCATCCTTGTCGCTATGAGTCGTATCATTTTTGAGAATCGGTCGACAATGACTAGGATAGCATCCTTTCCCTCTGATTCGGGTAGTGGCCCAATGAGGTCGATGCTCACTTCTTCCCATGGACCATTGGGGATGGGAAGCGGGTGTAGGGGTGTCTTCAGAGGTGTCTTGCGTGGCTTGTTTCGTTGACAATTCTGGCATCCTCTGATGTACTTTTGAACGTCCGTTCGGATTGCTGGCCACCAGTAGTCTCTGGTTACCAACTCGATCATTCGGTGTTGTCCCGGGTGTCCTGCATCAGGGGCGTCGTGGTACTGGTGTAGTATTTCTTCTCTGAGTGTCAGTTCGGGTGGTATGTACATGCTGGCATTTTTGTAGATTATTCCGTCGTGTTCGGTGATGTCGGGGTCTTGGTCGCGTATTTTTTGGATGATGGTTGTTTCTCGTCCTTTGTTCGCTTTGATTCGTTCCTTGAGGGTGGGTTCCATAAACAGTTCGGCGCGGAGTAAGATGGTCCCTTCCGATGGTTCGTTGTTCGTTAGCCAAGTGTGTCGGATCATGGTGACTAGTTTCTCTTCTTCCTGTTCTGGCTCTTGGTAGATTCTGGAGAGGAGATCCGCTTTTGTGTTTGTTTTTCCCGGTACATGGCGCAGTGTGAAGTCATAGTCTTGTAATCGTAGGTACCATCTCGCTTGTCGGCCGTTTAGTTTTTGGGGTTCCCTGTAGTATTTCAGGTTTTCATGGTCGGTCCAAATTTCGAATTTCTCTTCTGCGTCTAGTAGGTAGTGTCGCCATTCCTTTAGTGCATGCATGATGGCCAATAGTTCTTTGTCGTAGATTTCATAATTTCGTTCTGCTGGTGATAGTGTGCGGGATGTGAATGCGATTGGGTGCCATTTCGAATTTTGTTCCTGCGAGAGTACACCCCCTAGTGCGTAGTTTGATGCATCGACTTCTACCCGGAATTGACCTTTTCTCTGGGGTAGTGTTAAGGTGGGTTCTTCTGTGATTTGTTGCTTTAGTTCGTCAAACTGCCGCTTGTTGTTCCTCCTTCCATTCCCACTCCTCTGAGCCCTTCAGTTTGTTCAATGGGGCCACTATCTTGCTGAAGTTCTTTATAAATCGGCGGTAGTAGTTGGCAAACCCAAGGAATCTTTCTATTCCTTTCTTGTTGTGTGGTCAGGGGCCATTCTCGTACCGATTTTACCTTTTTGGTCTCCATTTCGATGCGTCCGTGTCCTACTGTTACTCCTAGCATTGGGATTTCTTCGGCGTCGAAGATGCATTTGGATTGTTTGAAGCACAGGTTGTGTTCAGCTGCTCTTTCTAGGAATCGGATGGTTCGTTCTCGTAGTTGCTCTTTGGTGTCTCCCAGGATTGCGAAGTCATCCATATAGTTCACTATGTCTCCATCGTGTAACAGGTCTCGGAAGATGCTCGCCATCATTCTTGAGAACGTTCCAGGTGAATTACTAAGACCGAAAAACATCACTGTGGGTTCGAATAGCCCTTCGTTGGTTAGGAAGGCTGCTTTCCACTCGTCTCCTTCCTTGATTCGGACGTTGTTGTAACCCCAAATGATGTCTAGTTTGTTGAAATATTTGGCTTTTCCTAATTTGTCGATGACTTCTCCGATTCGAGGTAGCAGTGTTTTATCCTTGATGACTACGTTATTCAATTGTCGGTAATCTTGAATGAGTCGTTTTGAGCCATCCTTTTTTGGGATGAAAAAGGTGGGTGCAGCATATGGCGATTTTGATGGTCGTATTCGTCCTGACTCGAGGTTTTCTTTAACAAATGTTTTGAGCTCGTCTTGTTCCTTGATCGTCATGTTGTAAGTTCCTGCATTGATTTCCTTGGGTGCGTCCTCTGTTAGAATTATCTCGTGGTCCCATTCTGTTCGTTCAGGTAGCTTGTCGAATGTAGTTTTGTTGAATAAATGTGTGAATGGCCGTACGTAGTCTGGCAGGTCTGATGGTTCAGTGGGGTCGGGTTCTTCTTCTTCTTCCCATATGTCCTCAGTGGTGGTCATGCTTCGGATTTTGTCTGTTACCTGGATGTTCTGGTGTGGGACTTTGCAGTCCTTTGGGCATCGATTGAACTTTATTTCTCCTGTTCGCCAGTTTACTTCCGGGTTGTGTTTGATGAGCCAGTCGTGCCCTAGAAATACTTCTGCTCTGTCTTGGAGTTGTACGACCGACGCCTCGATTGTTTCTTTGTGTCCTTCAATTTCCATTTGTATAGTTGCCTTTTCCGTGACCTTTCCCCCTTGGTTTGCCATGCCATCCGCGTTAAGTACCGTGATTTCTTGTCCTAATTTTTCTGTGGGGATTTTTTCTTCATCTACCAGTCTTTTGCTGATGCTGCTGGTGGTGCATCCTGAGTCGACTATAGTGTTTACTGTTATCCTTTTTGTCGGGGTTTGGATTTTTCCTTTTAGGTTTAGTTCGCGCTTTCGTTTCTGAGGAATCATGTAATATTCTTCTGATATCCTAGATACAAGTTTCTTGACTCTTGAGGTAGTGCCTACTCGGAGTCTCCAGAAAAATCCTGGTGTTCCTCTGGTTTTGCTTCATCCATTGCTCGGATTTGTACTTTCTTTGGTGCGGTGCATGCTTTGGCTATGTGTCCAATTTTGCCGCAGTTGTAGCATGTTAGCCCTTTGGGTTTCTTGCAATCTTTGGACATGTGTCCGAATATCCCGCAGTTGTAGCATTTGGGTTCCCCTTTTGCATTGAACACATGTCGCCTGCTTCCTATCTCCATGGGTTCTCCCATTCCTCCATAAGTAGTTCCCGAGTTAGTTTTCTTATCTCCTCAGTATTCGGATGCTTCGTATCCTTGTCCAACTGCTAGTATGGCTTCCTTCCATTCTGGGTACATATCAGGTCGCGTGGCTGGAGGGTAGCCTGTGATGGTGTGGATAATATCTTGTCGGGCATTTTTTCACAACAGGAACATGGCGTGTCGGTTGTCAGTTTTTGCCTTGTTTTTTAGTACCTCAAATTCAATGAGGTAGTCGGCCATGTTCCTATTCCCCTGTTTGAATTTTTCGATCTGCCATTCCGCCTTCGCGTTCATGGCATCGTCTGAGAAGGTTCGTTTGAATTCTTCTGCAAAGACCTTCCAGTCTACAGAGTCTTCCCCTTCCAGGATTTGTGGTGCTTTCATTGCTGCATATGCTCCTGCTGTTCCTCCCCTCAGTCTGGCCAAGACTGCTATTGCTTTGTCATCTGCCGTGCTGACTTTGTTGAATTTCATGAAGAGTGTCATGGCTCTCCACCAGTCGTCGAATTTGGTTCGTGTTCCATCGAAGAACCCTGGGTCGGGCACAAGTCCCTTTGTGCTAGGGGCTGTGGTGGGTGCAGTATTGTCCGTCATTACTGAGTCTCCTGATTCTGATTCTGTTTCGGTGTCTTGGTTCTCCTGTTGTCCTAACTGTTCTTCTGCTATGTCGAGTTCGTCGAAGAGTTCTGATATAACTGCTTCTACTCCTGTTGGGTTTACTCCTTGCGTGGTTTCTCCGGGGTTCGTTGTCTGTTACAACCGTTTCTGGTGCAGGTGCTTCGGGGTTCTCTGCTTCTTCGTCTGATGACTCGGTTTCACTGTCTGTTTCAAGTTCGTCGTTGGTAACTTCAAGCTGCGGTTCTCTGTATTCGTCGGGGTTCGAGCTCATATAATGGCTCCTGGGTTCGTCGTGGTTCGAGTCTTTTTCAACTCTGTTTCCTGCAAGGTAAGGTGGTGACGCTTAACCAAATGTTACGACCTTAGTCAGTTTAGACCTCAGGTTGCAGCTCTGGCTAAGTCTTGAGGGCGAGTAAGGGAAAGAGAACAAAGGTGGTTAAGCATACCGAATACAACAGGATGTATGTACGCTTAAATACGTCTAGACCTATCCGGTTGAACGGATGGAGTAACTACATGAAACGTCCAGTTAAGGCGTGGTAGTTGGTACGAGTCATATCATTGGAGAACGCTGGACTAGAATAACTGAAACAGGTATGCAGATAGTTAGGAATGTAGAATAGCACGGAACTCGTTATGATCAGTGGAAACTCATAACACTTGGGGACTGCAGTGACACTTAACTCGGACTTCTCAGGCAAGCGTGAGCTTCTACTCGAGGGAGCAATCTGAAGTCTGCACAGAAGTCATTGAGACTTGTTGAATACTCCTGGGCTATAGTGTTGAACCTCTCCCTGAGTGGAGACGATCTGGGCCTGGTTGTGAAGTAAGGTAACGCACGTAACATAAGAATAACCTCACCCCTTCTCTCATTTCTATATGACTCCTGTCTCTTATGGCCAGCTTCTGCTGATTATTCCTCTGTCCAGTTGACGTCGAGAAGCCTTCCCAGTAATAGGGTTAAGAAGAGTAGAACTTTGGGTCTACTGGTTTGTTTATCTGTCCTCTGCCAAGTAGTGTTGAGAAGAGTGGGACTGTTTACCACTAGCTTTGTTATTTTCTCCTATTCTCTGTGTATTAACACATTGAGAAGCCTCTGCACATTTGCATCGAGTAGAGCAGGCCTGGTTACCACTATCTGTCTTTTTCCACCATGTCACGAAAAGGGAAACACTCCTTACACCCTCCCTCCTCATCCCCAGAATGATCATTTCACACCCCAACTCAACACTCCTTTGAATCTCCTACTACTCCACCACCCAAATGTACCCATCAACCAGAAGGACCTTCAGCACCATTCTTAGAAAGAATCTACCATACTCCATATACACGCTCACAGAAACCAAAGCTACCACAGGAATTACCTGTACCCACAAGGAAATCCACTGAACCTGAACCACCAAAGCCATCTCAAAGTGGCAAATTCGACTATTTTTGATATACGACTCCTGTCTCTTATGGCCAGCTTCTGCCGACTATCCCTCCATCCAGTTGACGTTGAGAAGCCTTCCCGGTAATAGGGTTAAGAAGAGTGGAACTTCGGGTCCACTGACTTGTTTATCTGTCCTCCGCCAAGTAGCGTTGAGTAGAGCGGGCCTAGCTACCACTATTTGTTTTTCTTCACCACATCGCGAAAAGGGAAACGTCCCTTACACCCTCCTTCCTCATCTCCAGAACGATCATTCCATACACCAACCCAACACTCATTCGAGTCTCCTACTACTCCCCCGCCTAAACGAACTCATCAACCAGAAGGACCTTCTGCACCATTCCTAGAAAGGATTTATCATACCCCACGCACTAGATCACAAAAACCAAAACTACTACAAGAATTACCAGCACCTACTAGAAAATCCACTGAGCCTGAGCCACCGAAGCCAACACAAAGTGGCAAATTCGACTATTTTCAACCCGATTTGCCCGAGCAGGGTCCACCTCAAGAATCACCACCACAGACACCATCCAGAGCCGTATTCCCCTTCCCAATTTGGAATCGAAAACCCCCACATCTTACCATCCATCCTTGAAGACGACAAAGACAACAAGACATTCCATCAGCTGCCTGAACATCCATCTGACTTCCAAGACATCCTCAATCGAGAAGGAACCCATCTTATATACACTCCAGACACCCTCGAATACCCAGATATCCCGGGCTTTGAATCACAAGAACCAATTCATCCAGAAATCGAAGACATGGCTACTTCCACTCAAACACAAACTGAAACGAATAATGAACCAACCGACCAACTACCACCCCGATCAGGAGCCACAACTCCCATCTTCGGAATTGGACAATGAAGACCACCTGGAGAAGATCCTCCCCGCAGAGGTCGACAAGGAAGAGCACCCTCTCCCTCCCCTCCCTCATCACGAAACTCCAGCCATGGTTCATTCACTCCGTCCTCTTTCTCCATTGGAAGAGAAGGAGGAGGTCGACAAAGACATCGCACTCCAGCCATTCAATTTGTAGGAAACGATGGAAATTCAAAAGAAATCGGACAAAAGCCCCCGAACTTCGACGGAACAAACCCCCGATTCAAAACTTGGTGGATGTTAGTCAAAAACTATCTCGAAATGAACCCTAGAGCATTTACGGATGACCAATGACAGATCAGATTTGTCCTCGGCCTTATGGTCGAAGGGAAAGCCGGATCCTGGTCTGAACAATATTACAAAAGCCGAATTACTGACGTCCGTGGAAAACCCATCCCTTGGAAATACTCTACCTTCGAAGAGTTCGAAATCGAAATCTTGAAACACTTCACTCCAGTAGATGAACAAATCACTGCACGAAGACAATAGTACGAATTGAAACAAAATAAGTCCTCAGCCGCAGACTTCAATCTTGAATTCCAATGCCTTGCATCTATTGGAGGAATTCAAGACAATGAAGCATTAATTGAACAATATAAATGAGGACTCAATCCTAATCTCGCAAGAGAAGTATAGACTAGAAAAGAAGGACCGCCCGAAACCATTGCTGAATGGTATACCGATGCGGTACAACGAGACTCAGTCAATCGTCAAGCCGATGCAATGTGGCCTAGAAACTTCTCTCGAAACCCAACTCCCTATCAACCACCCCGTTTCCCCCAACCAACCTACCACACTCGTTTTCAACCAAATCACCAACCTGCACGAACCATACATGAAATGCAGGCAGAACCTCAAGACCCCTACGAACCACCTTACGAAGACGAAGAACTATATCCCCCAGAACAAGACTACGCTCATGAAGACTATGACCTGGATGACCCCGAATTACAACTAAACGCCATATTCACTGCTGAGCAAGTCGCTCGCTACAAAGCTGGGAAATGCATAGGTTGCGGAAAATTTGGACACCTTATCAGCAACTGTCCAAATCCTGACCCAAACTTGTCCAAGGAAAAACCACCTCCTAGACGACCCAACCCAACACAAAGAAGATTCATGCAACTACCCCATTATGCACAACCCTCACGACCCCAAGCTTCCAGGAATTATTCCGGTGCCGCCCCTAATCAAACCCGAAAAATCTCTGCACTCAATATCCAAGCAATGATCAGAGAACTTCCAACGGACGAACGAATGGAATTCAGAGAAGCATATATCTCTGACCCAATGCTTAAGCCCTTCGGGGATTTTTAAAGGTGTCACCCGATCCTGCAAAGGAATCGCTGGGTGACCCACAAATCAATCTAATAAAACTCCCTACCTCGGACAATAAAGCGTCAATCTTTCTCCCTATCAAACTCAATCAGAACCATCTACAAAATATCCCAGTCACCGCTCTAATTGACTCTGGAGCCCAAGGAAACTTCATCTCCTCGAATTTTACAAACACCTACGGACTACAAACACGCCCTATCAAACATCCTATCAAAGTATCCAATGCGGATGGAACTCCCAACGAAAATGGATCAATCTATGAAAGTGTTGAATTGAACGCCTTAATTGATGGAAAACAATGCCAATTCGAAGCCTACATCTCAGGAATAGGATCCAAAGATCTAATCCTAGGATACCCGTGGCTACAACAAACAAACCCAGACATAAATTGGACTATTCAAGAGTTCAAATGGCGAAACAACGATAACATTATACCCTTAATCGTAAAATCCACAAACGGACCTACCACTATCAATGAAATCGCCTTAGATATCCATGGAATGAATGATACCGAACGCTACACCTACCTAGACGAAGACTTTGACCCACTGGCTGTAAAAGTCTTCGAAGCAATCATCCATTCGGAAGAACCCGAACTCTCTATCGATGAACTCAAACTCTACTTGGAAAACATTGATTTCAATGAATTCCATTTGGAACACGAACTCTACGAAATCACTCAAACTCCACATGAACTCGAAATCAATACGAAGATCACCCAAGCTACAAGTCTCATGCAAAAATCAACCCCAAAAACCAATACAAAGATACCCAGGAAATATAAGAAATTCGCTTCACTCTTCGACATGAAGAAATCCGAGCAATTTCCCCCTCCCAGGCCATACGACCATAAAATCGAACTCTTGGATACCTTCAAACCAGAACTAGGGAAAACGTACCCCTTATCACCCCTTGAAACCGAAGAACTCAAGAAATTCATAAACAAAAACCTCCGAAAAGGATACATCCGAGAATCTGAATCTCCCATGGCCTCATCCTTCTTTTTCGTAGGAAAGAAGGATGGGAAACTTCGACCATGCCAAGATTACCATTACCTAAATAAACATACCAAGAAGAATGCGTACCCTATTCCTATGATAACGACAATTATGGACAAACTTCAAGGAGCAAAACTATTCACTAAAATGGACGTCCGACTCGGATACAACAACATCCGTATTCGAGAAGGAGACCAATGGAAAGCCGCATTCAAAACTCCAATCAGACTTTACGAGCTGAACGTCATGTTCTTTGGAATGTGCAACTCCCCAGCCACCTTCCAAAAGATGATGGACACCATATTCGCAAAAATGCTAGATAAAGGAGGAATTATAATCTATATGGACGACATCCTCATCTACGCAAAAACTCAGGAAGAAATGAATCGCCTTACTCTGGAAGCACTTCAGATCTTGAAAGACAACGATCTATACCTGAAACTAGAAAAATGCGAATTCGATAAAACCCATCTAGAATATCTCGGCATGATAATCTCCCCCGACAAGATCGAAATGGACAATACCAAACTCCGTGGAATAGAAGAATGGCCCTTACCCCGCACTACCCGCGATGTCAGAAAATTCATGGGATTCTGTAACTTCTACCGAAAATTCATACATCGTTATGCCGACATCTCTCGACCGCTTAATGCTCTTCTATCCAAAACAAAGAAATTCGAATGGGAACACAAAGCAAACAAAGCCTTCAACCAACTAAAATCTGAATTCATGAAGAAGCCCATTTTGCTGATGCCAGACCAAACAAGACCCTTCTTTATTGAAACTGATGCCTCAAAATATGCCTTAGGAGCAGTCTTATCACAGCAAGACATGAATGGAAACTACCACCCAGTAGCTTTCCTATCCAAAGCATTCAACCCTACCCAACGAAACTACGAAATACACGACAGGGAACTCCTTGCCATAATCACGGCACTAGAAGAATGGCGACATTACCTAGAAGGAGCCCAACATTGCGTAACAATACGAACTGATCACAAGAACCTCACCTTTTGGAGAAAGCCCCAAAATATCTCCAGAAGACAAGCTCGATGGCTCGGTTTCCTCACACATTTCAACTTCACAATTGAACACATCCCAGGAACCAAAATACCTGCCACCGATGCCCTCTCACGTCGACCAGATCACACCCCAGATGATGACAATGACAATGAAAATGTTATTGTCTTACCCGAGGAAGTATTCCTCAGGGAAATCACTGTATTACCCAACGAACTATTCATTTCCATGGTTGATCAAGAATTACAGAACGACATCGTAAAATCATCGAAATACGACAAAATCACCATGGAAGCCATGAAACGGCTTCTATCAGAATCACCAGAAGCAATAAATCCGAAATATGGGATGATTCCCAGGCCACATGGACATCTTATGACATTCAAAGGGAAGATCATTATCCCAGAAGACATAGAACTCCGCCAACGTGTCATCCAATGATACCACGACCACCCTTTGGTCGGACACCCCGGAGAACAAGAAACTTATCGCTTGGCCAAGGCTGAAGTATATTGGCCAGGGATGAGTACCTTCATATGAAATTACGTTAAAGGATGCAGCAAATGCCAACAATTTAAAATTAACCGAAATCCTTCCCACCCTTCGTTGCAACCGATACTACCACCGATATCTACTAGACCATTCGCCCATATCGCTATGGATCTACTGACCGATTTACCGAAATCCCATGGATTTGACTCAATTCTGTCCATAGTGGACCATGGACTTACGAAGGGGGTAATTCTCACTCCTTGTACAAAGGAAATCACCGCCAAAGGAATTGCCGATATAATTATAGACAAGGTCTACACCAGATTCGGACTACCAGACAAGATAATCTCCGACCGTGACCCCAGATTCCGAGCAAACTCCAGTCAAGCTCTCATGAAACGACTTGGAATCACCCAATCATTCTCATCAGCCTACCACCCTCAATCAGATGGAACAACAGAACGATTCAATCAGGAAATTGCAGCGTACCTGTCTATCTACTGTACAGGAAATCCCTCCACCTGGTCTAAAGCACTCCCAATCCTCAAATTCTCCCACAATTCACGAACACACTCAGACCGTAAACAAACCCCTTTTGAACTCATGTACGGAACAAAACCCCACAGAATACCCACCATTCTGGAGGAATCAAACTTCACCACTACTGAAGAACGAATAGAACTCCTAGACCATGCATGAAGAGAAGCAATTACTGCCCACAAACTAGCTATGGAACATATGGAACAACGAATCAAAACAAAATTCAAACCCTTCACCCTAGGACAAAAAGTGTGGCTTGAACGGAGAAACCTGAAACTCCCATTCAAATCAAACAAGATCACACCAAAACGCCTCAGACCGTTTACCATCAAAGAAGTCTTATCACCACTCTCCTACCGACTGAAACTACCTGAAACATGGAAAATTCACAACGTATTCCATGCTACCCTTCTCTCCGAATACACCGAAAACAATACCCATGGATCAAACCCACAACCACCCCTCCCTGACATAATAGAAGGAGAAGAAGAATATGAAATCGAAGGTATCTTGAACCATAGAACCAAGAATAAACAAAGGGAATACTATATCAAATGGAAAGGTTACAACCACGAAGAAAACTCTTGGGAAAACGAAGCACAATTCTTACCACATGCCCAAGAACTGTTACGAAAATACCAACGAGAACACCACCTAATTCCCATCCCACCTAAAAGATATAAATAATCCAGGATTCACCCAACTTCTCCATCATTCCTTAACAGCACTTCTACAAACCGAACTACCAATGGCACCAACCCAGAAAAACTATAAGAAGGGAAAGAAAGCGGCCATTGTAGCCTCATCCCCCTCTCCTTCCCTCTCTTCAATCTCTTCCCTCTCTACAAAAAACAATTCCCCAGTCAGAAAAGCCCATTCTCTCCCCTCCTCCCCTCATATTCCTATATCCTACCCTCCCACCGTCACACCTGTGGGCCACGAAACCCCAATTCTCCCCACCGTCCAAATTAACGAACTGCTCAAAAAGCCCATTATCACCCTCCCGAATGCCGTCTTTACCAAAGACGAGCTCCAACAATTCGCAGACCAGAACAAACAATTCTGGGTCGATGTCTTCATCAGGCCCAGATTGCATCTACATTCCCCCCTCCACTGAATCATCTCCCAGTACCCCCTGGGATAGACTCACCTACCCAACAAGAATGGGAAGCAGCTCCGCTGTATCCCAACTTCATCCCCAGCAACCAGACGTACCAAATCCACCCAACAACCCCGAACCAAGAGACCCGCCAGTCTCTTTCTCCAGCATCGTCACCGGAGCCACTCCCCATACCACCACCTACGATATGAAATCAACCCCACAGCGGCTCCTCTGGTCGCCAAAACCAAAGTATGTCTACCCAATCCGGGCCGACAACCCCACCCCAACACTCCCCTCGGAGCGAGCTGGGATCCCGAAATCTATTAGGGCAGAGCTTCCTGTCCTCGACCAATGACACATTCCCCCCTCTACTGCCAGCCCCTCTCCAAAGTCCCCCACAACTACCACCGTCAATCCAGAACCCCCCAGGTCAGCCTGGGATGAACTACACCCCACTGAACACTCAGCCGCGGGTTACATCGCAGCCAACCCATCCGACCGAGATCCCGACAGGCGAAGCAGCTTCTCCCCTGAACCCCCCTCTGTGAACAATAGACCTTTGCCCATGGAGTTATGGGCTAGAACTGATTTCTCATCTGAGGGATCCCTCCACACGATGGTCTTCAAGGGAGGCCATCGAACTCACTTCCGCACCAAATATCTACATAATGCCAATCAGCGAAATCACTGGCGCATTATCTGTGATGCTATTTCACAGCTCGAACATCTTTCTCGGGATTATGAGCATGCTACCGATCGAGCGGCCCTATTTATCCAGGCATCACGAAGCCTTGGATTACCTCAAGCTTACGCCTGTTACCTCAACGAGCATAGCATTAAGCCTATCCCACCCAACCAGCGAACTGGCCCTTCTAAGGTCAGACCACACCAACGAGCCGATTCCCCCATGAGAGAATCCTCCCCCAAACCGCATGTACCTTCCCCATCCACATCTCTCCCATCCAGACGGACAAATCCCACCCGAACGATTCGAAACGGCCATACACAACTTAATGGGCCAACTGGACCAACTTCTAAGCCTCCGAAGCCTATTCGAAAACCCCTCGGTCCTAACTCAGGACGAGGAAGAACCCCAACCCAACCCTGAGCTATGAACGACCCAAACTTCGACCCGAAAGCCTTTTGTGAAAAATGTGCCAAACTTCATCTCCCTGCCGTAGGTCACTGGGCCAGTGATTGTGCCTATACCACTTGCCCCATCTGTCGAAAAACCCGCCCTGGCCATTACCGCTGGACCTGCCCCCAATACTTCTGCCGACTCTGTGAAACTCTCAACCCGAAACACAAACCAGAAGATTGCCCGAAATACGTCGACCACGTCCAAGCTGTTGAAAATATAAAACAACGTTTCCAAGAACAAATCCTGGAAAACCCCCTGTGATGCCTTCGACATGATGAATATTACGACGACGGGGTATCTTTGGACTATTCAGTCTTATCCGCGTAAATTTCGGAGTAATTTACCTAGAGACGGGCTAATGTTACGAACTTACCACACCCCTGGACTCTCCGAACTAACGTATTAACCTTCCGTACAGACTTTCCATTCTTTCCCCTGTATACCCCGGTCCGTTCTTTATTTATTTATCACATGTACTTCTACCTTTGCTTCTTATGATTCATTCTGAATCATGTTCCTGTTTCACCTTCATCTTTTCCCACCATCGTACTTCTCCTTACCTGACTCTATCTTCTTATGACTCGTTCTTCTGTATTCATTTCACCTATCCCTACAATTCCTTAGATTACCAATTAACCCGTAGTAGTTCTCATTGACTCATATCTACTTACTATGTAATCTTTCATCTCCTATTCATAGCTAGTATATAAACCTTAAGTAGTACTTTGTATTACTTCAGGTTATTCTAGTAACAAGCTTCCTTATCTTCACTTGTCTGCTACAAGGCTAACAACCTTGGGGACTGCAGTGACATTTAACTCGGACTTCTCAGGCAAGTGTGAGCTTCTACTCGAGGGAGCGATCCGAAGCCTGCACAGAAGTCATTGAGACTTGTTGAATACTCCTGGGCTATAGCTGTTGAACCTCTCCCTGAGTGGAGACGATCTGGGCCCGGTTGCGAAGTAAGATAACGCACGTAACAGAGCCCACCTCAAGAATCACCACTGCAAACACCGTCAAGAGCCATATCCCCCTCCCAATTTGGAATCGAAAACCCACAAACCTTACCATCAGTCCTCGAAGATGACAAGGACAATGAGACATTCCATCAGCTACCCAAACATCCATCTGAATCCCAAGACATCCTTAATCGAGAAGGAACCCATCTTTTATACACACCAGACACCCTCGAATACCCAGACATCCCTGGTTTTGAATTACAAGAACCAGCTCATCCAGAAATCAAAACAATGGCTACTTCAACTCAAATGCAAATTGAAACAAATGTCGAACCACCCAAACAGCCACAACCTCAATCAGGAGCCACAACTCCCATTTTCAGAATCGGATGACGAAGACTACCAGAAGAAGACCCTCCCCATAGAGGTCGACAGGGAAGAGCGCCCTCTCCCTCCCCTCCCTTGTCATGAAATCCCAGCCATGGTTCATTCACTCCATCCTCTTTCTCCCTTGGAAGAGAAGGAGGTCGACAAAGACATTGTACTCCCACTATTCAATTTGTAGGGAATAATGGAAACTCAAAAGAAATCGGACAAAAGCCTCCTAACTTTGATGGAACAAACCCAAGATTCAAAACTTGGTGGATGCTAGTCAAGAACTACCTCAAAATAAATCCCAGAGCATTTATGGATGACCAATGACAGATCAGATTTGTCCTCGGCCTCATAGTTGAAGGGAAAGCAGGATCCTGGTCTGAACAATACTACAAAAGCCAAATTACTGACACCCACGGAAGACCTATCCCCTGGAGATACTCCACCTTCAAAGAATTTGAAGTCAAAATCCTGAAACACTTTACCTCAGTCAATAAACAAATCACCACATGAAGACAATGGTATGAACTAAAGCAGAATAAATCTTCAGCTGCAGACTTCAACCTCGAATTCCAACGCCTCGCATCTATTGGAGGAATTCAAGACAACAAAGCATTAATCGAACAATACAAACGAGGACTTAATTCCTCTCTAGCCAGAGAAGTATGGACTAGGAAAGAAGGACCACCCAAAACCATTGCTGAATGGTATACTGACGCAGTATGATGAGACTCAGTCAACTGTCAAGCTGACACAATGTGGCCTCGAAATTTTCCTCGAAACCCAACTCTGTACCCGCCACTCTGTTTCTCCCAGCAAAATTACCACACTCGTTTTCAGTCAAACTGCCAACTTCCATGAACTATACATGAAATACAGACAGAGCCCCAAGACTCTTATGAACTACCTTATGAAGATGAAGAACAGTATTATCCCGAACAGGAATCGGACCATCTCTATGAAACCTATGATCCGGATGACCCTGAATTACAACTAAATGCTGTATTCACCACTGAGCAAGTTGCTTGCTACAAAGCTGGAAAATGTATAGGATGTGGAAAGTTTGGACACCTTATTAGCAACTGCCCAAATCCAGACCCAAACTTGTCGAAGGAAAAGCCACCCCCTAGACAACCTAGTCCCCCACAATGAAGATTTATGCAACCGCCTCGATATGCACAACCATCTTGGCCTCAAGCTTCTAGGAACTACTCCAGCACCACTCCAAATCAAACCCAAAAGATCTCTGTACTTGATATCCAAGCGATGATCAGAGAACTCCCAATTGACGAACAAATGGAGTTCAGAGAAGCCTATATCTCTGACCCAACGCTCAAACCTTTTGGGGATTTTTAAGTGCATCACCCGATCCTGCAAAGGAATTGCTGGGTGACCCACAAATCAACTTAATCAAACTCCCTACTTCGAACAACAAAGCATCAATATTCCTTCCCATCAAGCTTAATCAAAACTACCTACAAAATATCCCAGTCACCACCTTAATCGATTTGGGAGCTCAAGGAAATTTCATCTCCTCTAACTTTACAAATACTTACAGATTACAAACACGTCTTATTGAACACCCTATCAAAGTGTCCAATGTGGATGGAACTCCTAATGAAAATGGATCAATTCATGAAAGCATCGAACTAAATGCCCTAATCGATGGAAAACAATGCCATTTTGAAGCCTATGTCTCAGGAATAGGATCCAAAGATCTAATCCTAGGATACCCTTGGCTACAACAAACAAACCCAGACATAAACTGGACTACTCAAGAGTTCAGATGGTGAAACAACAACCATATTATACCTCTTATCATGAAATCTACAAATGGACCTGCTACCATCAATGAAATTGCCCTAGATATCCATGGAATGAATGATGTCGAATGCTACACCTATTTAGATGAAGACTTTGACCCCCTCGCTGTAAAAGTCTTTGAAGCTATCGTTCATTTGGAAGAACCTGAACTTTCAATTGACGAACTCAAGCTCTACCTGGAGAACATTGATTTTGATGAATTTTACCTAGAACACGAACTCCATGGAATTACTCAAACTCCTCATGAACTCGAAATCAACACAAAAATCACCTAGGCTACAAGTCTTGCCCAGAAATCAACTCCGAAAACTGATACAAAGTTGCCCAGGAAATACAAGAAATTTGCATTGCTATTCAACACTAAGAAATCCGAACAGTTCCCCCCAACAAGACCATATGATTACAAAATCGAACTTCTGGACACCTTCAAACCAGAACTAGGGAAAACGTATCCCCTATTACCCCTTGAAATAGAAGAACTCAGGAAATTCATAAGCGAAAATCTCTGGAAAGGATATATCTGAGAATCTGAATCCCCCATGGCTTCATCTTTCTTCTTTGTAGGAAAGAAGGATGGAAAACTCCAACCATGTCAGGACTATCATTACCTGAATAAACACACCAAGAAGAATGCGTACCCCATTCCCATAATAACAACCATTATGGACAAACTCCAAGGAGTGAAACTATGTATTCACTAAAATGGACATCCAACTCAGATACAATAACATCTATATTCGAGAAGGAGATCAATGGAAAGCTGCCTTTAAAACTCCAATTGGATTATACGAACCGAATGTCATGTTCTTTGGAATGTGCAACTCACCTGCCACCTTCCAAAAGATGATGGACACCATATTCGCAAAAATGCTAGACAAAGGAGGAATTATAATTTATATGGATGACATCCTCATCTATGCAAAAACTCAGGAAGAAATGGATTGCCTCACTCTAGAAGCACTCCAGATCTTGAAGGACAATGATCTATACCTGAAACTAGAAAAATGCGAATTCGATAAAACCCATTTGGAATATCTCAGCATGATAATCTCCCCTGACAAGATCGAAATGGACAACACCAAACTTCACAGAATTAAGGAATGGCCCTTACCCTGCACTACCTGCAATGTCAGAAAATTTATGGGATTCTGCAATTTCTACTGAAATTTCATACATCACTATGCTGACATCTCCCGACTGCTTAATGTCCTTTTGTCCAAGACAAAGAAATTCGAATGGGAAAGCAAGGCAAATGAAGCCTTCAATCAGCTAAAATCCGAATTCATGAAGAAACCTGTATTGCTAATGCCAGACCAAACAAAACCCTTCTTTATTGAAACTGATGCTTTGAAATATGCTTTAGGAGCAGTTCTATCACAACAAGATATGAACAGAAACTACCATCCAGTAGCTTTCCTATCCAAGGCATTCAACCCTACCCAGTGTAACTATGAAATACATGACAGGGAGCTTCTTGCCATAATCACTGCACTAGAAGAATGGTGACATTACCTAGAAGGAGCCCAACATTGTGTAACCATACGAACTGATCACAAGAACCTCACCTTTTGGAGAAAACCCCAAAATATCTCTAGAAGACAAGCCTGATGGCTCGGATTCCTCACACACTTTGACTTTGCAATCAAACACATCCCAGGAACTAAAATACCAGCCACTGATGCCCTCTTATGCTGACCAGATCATACCCTAGATGATAACAATGATAATGAAAATGTCACTGTCCTACCTGAGGAAGTATTCCTCAGTGAAATCACAGTACTACCTAACGAACTATTCATCTCCCTAATTGACCAAGAATTACAAGAGGAAATCACAAAATCATCTAAATACGACAAAATCACCATGGAAGCCATGAAACAACTTCTATTGGAATCACCAGAAACAATAAACCCAAAATATGGAATAATTCCCATGCCACATGGACATCTTATGACATTTGAAGGGAAAATTGTTATCCCAGAAGATATGAAACTCCACCAACATGTCATCCAAAGATACCATGACCACCCTTCTGCTGGACACCCTAGAGAACAAGAAACCTATCACAGGGCCAAAAACAAAGTCTACTGGCTAGGAATGAGCACCTTTGTACGAAACTATGTCCAAGGATGCAGCACATGTCAACAGTTCAAAATCAATTGAAACCCCCCCCCCCATCCACCATTGCAACCCATACCCCCACCAATATCCATCAGACCATTCACACACATTGCTATGGATCTGCTGACTGACCTACCCAAATCCCATGGATTCAACTCAATTCTGTCCATAGTGGACCATGGACTTATGAAGGGGGTAATTCTCACTCCTTGCACAAAAGAAATCACTGCCAAAGGAATTGCCAACATAATTATAGATAAGGTCTATACCAGATTTGGACTACCAGACAAAATAATCTCTGATTGCGACCCTAGATTCCAAGCAAACTCCAGTCAAGCTCTCATGAAATGACTTGGAATCACCCAATTGTTCTCATCAGCCTACCACCCACAATCCGATGGAACAATGGAACAATTCAACCAGGAAATTGCAGCATACCTGTCTATCTATTGCACAGGAAATCCCTCTACCTGGTCTAAAGCACTCCCGATCCTCAAATTCTCCCACAACTCACAAACACATTCTGATTGAAAACAAATGCCTTTTGAACTCATGTACGGAACAAAACCCCATGGAATACCCACAATTCTGGAAGAATCAAACTTCACCACCACTGAAGAAAGAATAGAATCCCTAGACCATGCACAAAGAGAAGTGATAGCTGCCCACAAGCTAGCTATGGAGCATATGGAACAACAAATCAAATTTAGATTCAAACCCTTCGCCCTAGGACAAAAAGTATGGCTCAAACGGAGAAATCTCAAACTCCTGTTCAAATCAAACAAGATAGCACTGAAACGTCTCAGACCCTTCACTATTCAAGAAGTCCTATCACCACTCTCCTACTGACTAAAACTACCTGAAACATGGAAAATTCACAATATATTCCATGCCACCCTTCTCTCTGTATACACTGAAAATAATATCCATGGACCAAACCCACAACCACCCCTCCCTGATATAATAGAAGGGGAAGAAGAATACAAAATCAAAGGTATCTTGAACCATAGAATCAAGAATAAACAAAGAGAATACTATATCAAATGGAAAGGTTATGATCATGAAGAAAACTCTTGGAAAAATGAAGCACAACTCTTACCACATGCCCAAGACTTATTATGGAAATACCAATGTGAACACTGACTAATCACCACTCCACCTAAACAACGAAAAAGATATAAATAATCCAAGATTCTCCCAACTTCTCCATCATTCCTCAACAGCATTTTCTACAAACTAGAACCACCAATGGCACCCACCCAGAAAAACTACAAGAAGGGAAAGAAAGCCCCTATTGTGGCCTCATCCCCCTCTCCTTCTCTCTCCTCAATCTCTTCCTTTTCTACAAAAAACAATTCTCCAGTCAGAAAAGCCCAATCTCTCCCCTCCTCCCCTCATATTCCTGTATCCAACCCTCCCACCGTCACACCTGTGGGCCACAAAACCCCAATTCTCCCCACTGTTCAAATCAATGAACTCCTGGAGAAGCCAATCATTACCCTCCCAAATGCCATCTTCACCAAAGATGAGCTACAACAATTCATGGACCAGAATAAGCAATTCTGGGTCGACGTCTTCATCAGACCAGATTGTATCTACATTCCCCCCTCCACTGAATCATCTCCTAGCACCGCCTGGGATAAACTCACCTACCCAACAAGAATGGGAAGCAGCTCTACTGTACCCCAACTTCATCCCCAATGAACAGAGGTATGAAACCCATCCAGCAACCCTGAACCAAGAGACCCACCAGTCTCTTTCTCCAACATCATCGCCAGAGCCACTCCCCATACCACCACCTACAATATGAAATCAACTCCATAGCGACTCCTCTGGTCACCAAAACCAAAGTATGTCTACCCAATCTGGGTTGACAACTCCACCCCAGCACTCCCCTCAGAGTGAGCTGGGATCCCAAAATCTGCTAGGGCAGAACTTTCCATCGTCGACCAACAACACATCCCCAACCATCCCTCCAACTCCCCCCCGAAATCCCCTGTGACCATCGCAGCAGACCCCACCGATAATGGCCCAACTGGATGAGC